>CM077156.1:65576243-66176243 GCA_039583875.1 Platanthera guangdongensis
TCATCTCTGTTGGAAACTACACCGGTTGCACCAGAGGAGACAGGGGAACAGGAACATCCTGACCCACAGCCTCGTCCTGCACTCGTGGGAACTGTCCTATCACACACCGATAAAATGCTTGGATCTGTGACTGCATCTCCACCATCTGTCTGGACAAAGTCTCATTACTCTGCCGCAGGCTTTCAATCATTGCTTCGCTCTGCACACCAAAAGACTTGCCCTCCGACTGGGGAGTCTACCTAGTCGCCGCACGCTTAGGTGCCATCTAAACCAATAGCTAACATCTAATCAAAACCTAGCCCAACAGCTAGCACCAAACAACATAGTCCATACAAAACATGCTTAAGTACCTGCGAAAGATGCTAACTTGCTCTGGGATTTTCAATCATGATGTCCTGCCTAGACTTAGGATGATAAGCTGTAATCCTATTGACTCATGTGCCTAAACCATGAATTTATGAATTTCTTATTCTTTTTGACTCAAAATTGTGTGTACATGTGTCATGTATATCTTTAGCTTGGTACGAGTGCAGATGTAATGATATGCCATGCATGTTGTGCGATGAATTCTAAAAAGGCCTTAATTCATGTTATGAGCGGCGTACACATGAAATGTTATGCATCCCAAACTACATAACATCGCATGCAAAGGAAAAGGAAAACGTGCTAATGGGCACCCATGCGATGATTGTTATGAATCTCATACTACATAACCATCACATGTTGCCACCTATGGTGGATCCATATACAGACACATATTATGTAGCCCATTTTACATACCCCATATACCTCTTATCATGCTATAAGTGTATTGTTCATGCTTCTGCCAGAAGAACTGATGACACATCAGTGTGTGTATGAAATGTCACTCGATAACTAACACTAACTAGAGAAGGTTGCTCGACCAATTGTCAATAACCTATCTCTGATACCAACTGTCACAACCCGCATTTTGTCCGCATAAAAGGGTATATCAGAGTAAGGAGAAAACATGCGTTCGTGATGCCCACGACGATAGGGTATAAAACTGTAGACATTCAGGCGAGACCACAACTAAACACTTTTTGAAAGATTTATGGAGTTATTTAAGGAAAAATCTGATTTTAAGTTAAGAAGTTAGTCGTATCCCTCGACTTAGTGGTTCAACTAGTCCAAGATTAAAAATATAGTTATACCCTGCGGAAGTTACTTTCATTACATTGATTTTAAATCCTAACATAGTATAAATGACCCTAAAGGATAACTCACGCTATGCAGGACTCTAGATTTATAATAAGTATAGAAAATGTCTTTACACTAACTTGAAAGTATTGTTTTAGTTTTGAAAGAGATGACAAATATGAAGTACTAATAGTAGAGTTATGTAAGTTAAAATACCTAACATCCAACCTAGCATGAAGCCTTCCCAAAAAGCAAGTATAAACAGCCACAGAAATCAGGCAACACTGCATCTTAGCAAAGTACTCAGCATTCCAAAAGAAAACTACTAGTGGGAGCCAACAACCTGACACGAACCCACTGGTGAGCATGTATGTCTGTACTAAAGTAAGCAACCCAAGAAAATACCTCACAAGAGTGAGGAAAACTCCTGCAAAAAGCTGTCCTCTAGCAAGCTCCCAATCTTAGCCGCTCAACCGGCAACTGCCCTAAACCCGAGGAATTCAAAATAAGAACAACTCAGCAAAAAAATACAAGTGGCAAAGGAAAATAATCAGATAAAAGTGCAATATAAGAGATGGGTTTGCCAAACCGGAGTACAAAATGCTGAAGACCACAGCTGGATAACCAAATAATTATAAGTACAGTAAAATCAGAAGTAAATGAGTCAATCAAGTAATTGCACCAAGTGCGGAACAAAGCCATGCTCTGAGAATATCTGCAAGAATTGGCATGAAAGAATAAATTGAGCTAGAAGCAAACTGAGCATAATACAACTCGATCAAAACGTGAATCATCAACACTTGGCAAAATCAACCGGGCGGAGTAGGGACCAATTGTCCCAAACAAGGCTCCTAAGCCTAAATGTCACAAAAACACAAAGGCCTTGTGGTGGTGGCCACTTGTCCAAACACATACCAACAATCCTCAAAAAAACAGAGACCAAACATCTGACAAGTGCAACGATCCACAACCGACGTCCAGTTGGTGGTCCTTTATCCACTACCAACCTTCATAGTAGAAGAAACCTCATAACCTACCCAAATCCCAAGTTCAAACCTTAAGATAAAATAAAACAGTGCTAAAACCAACCTAATGACTAAACCCGCCGAAATTTGAAAGAAGCGGCGAAAGATTCAAAGTCCCAGAAAATTCAGCGAATTTTCCATAACTCGACGAAACTGCCAAGCGACAACCGGTGATATTCGTCGAACTCCGCACGTCGCTCGACTAATGGCCAACGATATTCATCGACCTCCGATTGCCGCTCGGTGAATGGACAATGATTCTTGTCGAAATCCGTTCAATGCTCAACGATATGAGTTCGACGAATGTGTAACGATATTCGTCGAACTCCGCTAGACCCTCGACAAATGAACAACGATATTCATCGAACTCCATTCGACGAATGGTCCAACGCTTGATGAATGGACCGCGATATTCGTCGAACTCCATACGCTAATTTACGATACTCGCAGAAAATGACCTAACCTAAATTCAGGGATACTCACCGAAAATGACTCAACCTAAATTCAGCGATACTCGTCGAATCACTACATGATATTCGCCGAATCTTAGTTGTCCCGATTTCTTTATAAACTCTATGGTTTGACAAAAAGTCTAGATCTAACCTAGAGGGATATTTTCATGCTTCATATACTACTCCCACACTCTAAGGGAGGAAAACAAAGGAAGGAGATGAAATAAAAACGATCAAGCAAGGGAAGAGATCCACTTGTTTAAAAACTTTGGAGAAATTTTGCCCGCTCGCGCCGCTTCAACGATCGGCCGTAGAAATCCCTAAGCAACATTTCCTGAAACATTTGGAGAAAAAGTAGGTCAAAATCTCAAACCCTAAAGTACAAAAATCAGGGAAACATGAAGATCTTACCATGATTGCGAAGCCCTCGCTGAGGGCTTTCCAAATCTCTGCTCAAACGTCAAAACCGACCACTAAATCACCAGAAATCGCAAGCCGAAAGCTCCGTCCGGTCGCACGCCCTACCTCATGAAACCATGCCATCGGTTAGGGGAAAGACGATGAATATTAAAACTAGGGTTTTTCATTTTTACGCTTATATATATAATTATTATTTTAATAATAATTAATTTATTTATAATTCAACATCACAGTACATTAAATCGTAAAACAATCCAAAATCCAAAAATACTCAAAATTTAACGAAATTCGCACCGTAGCTAAATACTGACGCAACGAATCCAACGGCGAAGTCAAAACTCAAATCCGACAAATCAAACTCGGGCAAACAACTCCCGAAGCCAAATTACCAACATTCCCTAAAAGGCTCCACCGAGTTACCAAAACAGACAAAGATCGCAAGGGAATCTTGCAAACAGGCTAACCCAGCAATATAGAAAACTCAAAGAGCAAAACCATGCTCTAACCATGGAACAAGCCAAACATGCGTTAACGTAATGTCCTGACGTCAAAATTACGTCATTATATGAATAAAATAAATACCCAAAAATCAGGGGCGTTACAACCACCCCTCCAAAAAAGAAGTTTCATCCCGAAACTTAACATAAATAGGACCAAATTCCATACAGAATAAAAACAACCATATGCAAAATAGTGGAAACACTTACCAAAATATCCGGAGAAAAGAAAAGGATAAGACTCCCTCATAGCTGACTCCAGCTCCCAAGTCATGCTTTCCACGTCTTGGTTTTGCCACAAAATTCTAACCATCGGTATTGTCTTGCTTAGCAATACCCGATCTTGAGTACCCAAAACACGAACAGGCACTTCCACATATGAAAGGTCAAGCTCTAGCCGGGGCACAGAATCAAGAACTTGCCTGTTGTTTAGCACACATTTCCTCAATTGGCTTAAGTGAAAAACATAATGCACACCTAGAAAACATGCGGGTAAATCCAACATGTAAGCTGCCACACCAATCCATTCAATAATTTCAAAATATCCCACATACCTCGTGTCCAACTTGTGGTTCTTACCAAACCTTTTAATGCCAGTCATGCGGGAAACTTTAACAAACAACATATCCGCTATAGCAATCACCAAATCGGTCCTACAACAATTGGCATACTTCTCATACGCTCCTGAGCTATCCGAAGCTTCTCTCAAATAAGCTTTATAGAAACATCCATTTCCTCTAACGCTTCAGGACCCAACGACAGTCTTTCTCCAACCTCGGCTCCAAACAAAGGAGTTCTACAACGCCTCCCATATAAAGCCTCAAACAGGGTCATCTGCAGACTTTCTTAATAACTGTTGTTATAAGAAAATTTCAACAGCCTCAAATGCTCATCCCACGTTGCTCTGTGGTCCAAAATATAGCATCCGATCATATCTTCTACGATCTGATTTACTCTTTCCGTTTGACCATTAGTCTGCGGATGATCAGTAATGAAATACTGTAGATCGGTACCCAATTCTTCCTGTAAACTCTTGCAAAAGTGAGACGTAAACCTGGAGTATCGATTTGATATAATACTAGCATGTACTCCATGTAACCTGGTAACTTCTTGCAATTATAACTCGGCTATTTTCTTCATGGAGTAGTCAAGGTCATATAGTCTACCCTACCATAATAAGTTAGGGGTCCCAGTCTCTGAAAGTGTGAGATAAATGTCATCTCTGGTGGCAACAACACCAGAAGCATCAAAGGTGCAGGGGGAACAAGAAGAACCTGAACCACAGTCGGGTCCTACACTCGCGGGAACTTTCCTAACAAAACCGATAACAACACTCGGATCAGCGACTGTATCTCCACCATCTGTCTGGACAAAGTCTCATTACTTTGTCGTAGACTTTTAATCACCACTTCGCTCTACGCACTAGAAGACTAGCCCTCTGACTGGGAAGTCGACTAGCCGCCATACGCTTTGGTGCCATCTAAACCAATAGAGAACATCTAATCAAAACCTAGCCCAACAGCTAGCACCAAACAACATAGTCCAGAAAAAACTTGCTTAAGTACATGCTAAAGCTACTAACTTGCTCTGGGATTTTCAATCATGATGTTATGCCTACGCTTAGGATGATAAGATGTCATCCTACTGACTCATGTGCCTAAACCATGAATGCATGAATTTCTTATTCTTTTTGACTCAAAACCATATGTGTACATGTGCCATCATGTAAATCTTTAGCTTGGCACGAGTGCAGATGCAGTGTTATGCCATGTATGTTGTCACCAATGGGCAACTCTGTGATGATGGTTATGCATCCCATACTACATAACCATCACATTTTGCCAACTATTGTGGATCCATATACAAACACATATTATGTATCTCATACTACATAATATACCACGTATACTTTTTATCATGCTATGAGTGTAGTGTTCATGCGTCAGCCAAGACGTACTGATGACACATTGGTGTGTATATGAAATGTCAATAGACAACTAACACTAACTAGAGAAGGTTGCTAGACCAATTGCCAAACAACCTCTCTCTGATACCAATTGTCACAACCCGCATTTTCTCAGCATAAAAGGGTATATCAGAGTAAGGAGAAAACACGCGTCGTGATGCCACATTGGCAGGGATAACTGCAGATGTTCAGGCAAGACCAAAACTAAAAAATTTTTGAAAGATTTATGAGTTATTTAAGGAAAATCTGTTTTAAGTTATGTAGTTAGTCGTATCCCTTGGCATAGTGTTTCAACTAGTCCGCGATTAAAAATATGTTTATACGTTGTGGAAGATACTTTGATTAAATTGATTTTAACATACTACATGAGTATAAATGTCCCTGAAGGACAACTCACGCTATGCAGGACCCTAGATTTATAATAAGTATAGAAAATATCTTTATGCTAACTAGAAAGTATTGTTTTAGTTTTGAAAGAGATGACAAGTATGAAGTACTAATAGTAGAGTTATGTATGTTAAAATACTTAACATGCAACCTAGCATAAAGCCTTCCTAGAAAGCAAGTATAAAATGCCACAGAAATCAGGCAACACAGCGGCTTAGCAAAGTACTCATCATTTCGAAAGAAAACCACTAGTGAACGCAAACAATATGACACAAACTTACTGGTGAGCATGTATGTCTGTACTAAAGTAAATAGCCCAAGAAAACACCTCACAAGAGTAAGAAAAACTCCTACAACATGAAGTCCACTAGCAAGCTCCCAAACTTAGCCGCTCAACCAACTACCACCCTGAACCTGAGATAATCAAAAGAAGAACACCTCAGCAAGAAAAATACAAGTGGCAAAGAAAAATAATTAGGTAAAAGTGCAACGTAAGAGATGGGTTTACCAAACCCTAGTACAAAATGCTGAAGACCATATCTGGATTACCAAATAATTATAAGTACAGTAAAATCAATAGTAAATGACTTAATCAAGTAATTTCACCAAGTGCAAAATGAAGCCATGCTTCGACAATATCTGCAAGAATTAGGATGAATGGATAAATTGAGCAAGAAGCAAATTGAGCATAATATAGCTCAATCAAAACGTGAATCATCAACACTTTGAAAAATCAACTGGGTATAGTCGGTGCCCAAATGTCCCAAACTAGGCTCCCAAGCCCAAATGTCTCAAAAACACAGAGGCCCTACGGTGGTGGCCACTTGTCAAAACCAAAACCTGCAGTCCTCAAAAATATAGAGACCAAACATCCGCCAAGTGCAACGATCCACAACCGACGTCTAGTTGGTGGTCCTTTATCCACTACCAAACTTCATAGTCAAAGAAACCTCAGAACCTACCCAAATCCAAAGTTCAAACCTTAAGATAAATTAAAATAGTCCTAAAACCAACCTAAGGACTGAACCCGTCGAAATTTGACAAAAGCGGGGAAATATTCAAAGTCCCAGCAAATTCGACGAGTTTTCCTTAACTCGACGAAACTGCCAAACGACAACCGATGATATTCATCGAACTCTGAATGATGCTCGATGAATGGCCAACGATATTCGTTGAGCTCCGTTCGATGCTTGGCGAATGGACAATGACTATTGTTGAACTCTGTTTGATGCTCAGCAATATTCGTCGAACTCTGTTCGACCAATGAGTAATGATATTCGTCGAACTCCGCTTGACGCTTGATGCTTGACGCTCGACGAATGAACAGAGATATTCATCGAACTCCGTTCGATGAATGGACCAACGCTCGACGAATGGACCGCGATATTCGTCGAACTCCATACGCTAATTTACGATACTCGCCGAAAACACCCTAACCTAAATTCAGCAATACTCTCCGAAAACGACTTAACCTAAATTCATCGATACTCGCTGAATCACTACATGATATTCATCGAATTTTCCTTGTCCCAATTTCTTCATAAACTCTACAGTTTGTCCAAAAGTTTAGATCTAACCTAGAGGGATATTTTCATGCTTTCAATACTACTACACTCTAAGGGAGGAAAACAAAGGAAGGAGATCAAATAAAAATGATCAAGCAAGGGAAGAGATCCACTTGCCCAAATACTTTGGAGAAACACCGCCCGCTTGCGCGGCTTCCTATACTATCATGAAATTTTTGGAGGAGAAAGGAGGTCAAAATCTCATACCATAACGTACAAAAATCGGGGAAATGGGAAAATCTTACCATGATTGCGAAGCCCTCGCTAAGAGCTTTCCAAATCTCTGCTCAAACGTCAAAAGTGACCACTAAATCATCCAAAATCATCGGTTGAAAGCTTTGTTTGCCTGCACGTCCCGTCTCGCGAAACCACGTCGTCGGGTTGGGAATAGACGATGAATAGTAACACTAGGGTTTTCGTTTTTACGCATATATATATATATATATATATATATATATATATATATATATATATATATATATATATATATATATATATAATAATTATTTATTTATTTATAATTCAACATCACATTACATTAAATCCTAAAACAATCTGAAATCAAAAACAACTCGTAATTTAACGAAATTCGAACCGTAGCGAAATACCGACGCTACTAATCTAACGACGAAGTCAAAACTGAAATCTTACAAATCAAACTCGGGCAAACATCTCCCGAAGCCAAATAACCAGCATTCCCTAAAAGGCTCCACCGAGTCACCAAAATAGACCCGACTCGCAAGGGATTCTTGGAAACAGGCTAAACCCAGCCACAAAAAAACTCAAAGAGAAAAAACACACTCTAACCATGGCACAAGTCAAACATGCGTTAACGTAACGCCCTGACGTCAAAATTACAGCATTACAGGAATAAAATAAATACCCAAAAATCAGGGCGTAATAAAGAACTCCTATCTCAATTCGTTTGTTTGTGTAAGGAATGAGAGAAATGAACGCCTTTTATACGTTTATGGAAAAACAAGCTACTGCTGGTCGTAAGGCTAGTGCCCGGCGGTAAGTCATTACGCATCGATGTGACAGTTGTCCTGCATATTTGAAAAAAAATAATCAAAAAGATTATTTTTCTTCCTTTTCTTGCTAGCACGGAGCAGTAGCCAGCTATCGTCTAGAGGTATCTCAGGCGTCTCGACGATCGTTGAGTGTACTAGCACTTCCTGATTGGAAGCTAGAACTTTGCGGTAGGTTCCAAAGTGCATGGTCGAATTAAATCCAAAGTGTTGGGTACAGAGTGTATGTTCATGCATGCAGGTTAGCCTATACTATATTTATTGGACAGGTGGTCGAATTAAATCCAGAGTGTAGGTTCCAGAGTGCTTGGTCAAAATAATGTCCATGATTTGAAGATGCCCCTTCAACTCAATGATATACATAAGTATATATTTGATGTATGCTTCAGTTCATGCATGCAGGTTAGCCTATGCAATATTTATTGGACAGGTGGTCCAAGTTATATTGACAGGTGGACTCAAATAAGCTGACTAGAAAGACAGTAAAGAAAATTGACTTATTCCACAGGCATACAACTAATAGTGTCGAGTGAAGTCAAGACAGTCAAAGCAACAAATTACAAAGTGCAAAAGTGTCGATACACTTCACAACTATGTCGACACCTTTGAAGAAGTAGTGTCGAGAGATCAAGTCAGCTGTTTTGAGACAATTCATTTATCTCGACACCTTGAAGATTCAAGACAGCAGTGTCGAGACAAGTCAGATATCTCGACACGTTAAAGCTCAAGACATTAGTGTCGAGACAAGTCAACTATCTCAACACAATGAAAAACTGAAGTGCAGACTTAAAGATGCCGATACCCAGCATACTGTAGTGTCAAGACAATTCAACTGTCTCAACAGAGTGGAGATTTATAGCTGTCTCGACACTTAGCAGATAGTTACGTCAAGGGTGCTAAACTGTCCCGACACCTTCAAGTTCAGACTGGAAATTCTACCAAGTACGGATGTGTCGATACTACTAAGATGTCTCGACACCATGCAGTTTATAGTCTAAGTATTGTGTTGAGACACTTGGTACATCTCGACACTTATGATTCTAAAGTTGAATAGAGTCAACACAGGAGTGTCGGGTCAAGTCAGAAGTGTCATGCCAGCTACAATAACTTGATATCTCATCAAAAACTCTTTGAAGAAGGACTTAGAGTTTGATGGCATCATGATGACGACATCAATCAGAAGTCAACAACCAGTGAAGTCTATAAATAGAGGGGTCATCTTTAAAGAATCAGACAATCAGACAAATCAATCAATTCTCTTATTCTGATTACTTTTAAGTCAAAGGAGGGCGACAACTCCAAGAAGAAGAAAGACGCAGGTCTTCAAGAAAGTCTTCTAGTCCTTTCAAAAAGTTGATTATATGATTAATTTGGATCTGTTCTATAAGTTCTTCAAGGAAATCAAGCCGATCAGCATCAAAAACTTGTAGATCTAGTGAAGAATAATTTCTGCCAGTCTACTCATCAAGAATCTATCCTGTGTTGCTAAATTGAAGAATCTTAATTCTCAAAAACGTCAGATCTCAGAGTTGTTATTTTTTGAGATTATTTTCTTTCTCATTTTCCGATTAAACCTGTAAGATCTCTTTGAGATGTGAATGTATAGGAGAATTAATCTCTAAGTTGTAAGCCAGATTTATAAAGGTTGAGGTAGGTGATTTGTGTGCGATCACTGAGTTGTAAACCTGTGTTATAAAGGCTGAGTTAGGGTTCTTGACGGACATGAGGTAGGTGATTTGTGTGGAATCACTATAGTGTAAGCCTTTTAAAGTCTGAAGTAGGGTTCTTGAGGTACCTGAGGTAGGAGATTGGGTGGATCTCTGAGGTAGGACCAGTGGATCTAAGATGTAGGTTTCTTAATAGAAATTGATCCTGTAAGATCATTAATCTGAGTTAAAGAGGAGGAGATATAACCTTATCTACCACATTGCTAGTGAGGCAGAAGGGGAAAAGTGATTGTGCCCTAGATAGGGGAACCACTATAAATGTTCTGTGTAGTGTGGATTGCTTGTGGTGTGTTCTTGTGATTATTTACTTCCAAGTCTCTGCTGAAATATTATGTATAAGTGACAAAAAATTTTAAAGACACCTATTCACCCCCCCTGTAGGTGATTAACTACCTATAGATTTATCTTTCAAGTTGTATTAGAGGGAGGTTATTCAAAGAAAGATCTAAGAGCCAGAAAAAGATCCTAAGGGTGGTTGATAAATATCTGATTTCATGACATCAGAATCTCATAGAGAACACAGTTCTACGAAGCTTCCTATATGTACAAAAGATAATTTTGCTATTTGGAAGCAGAGGGTGAGACTATTCATGGAGGCATCCAATCCAAGATTCTTTGTCACTATACAAGAAGGAACATATATTCCTATGAAATTATCTGTCTTAGATGCAAATGTGAAAACCCCTAAGAGTCTGTTTGAGATGACAAAGTATGAGATGGTTCTTGCTGCCATGGAAAATGTTGATGCGCAAGATGGCACTGCCTAGTTAACAGGTGTTCGAATCTCACGCGGGCAATGTGCAGATGGGAAGAGAGACTGCCGAGCAGCTGGTTACTCTGATTCGCGCATGAAGATAGAGTGAAAGAGAAGAAAAGAGGGCCACTGGCAGCGGTAATAATAGACTTTGCCCACCGCGGCCTAAATGTCTCTCTTGCGGTGGGCTTTACCTTTATATAAAAACCTATATTACAGCTGAGCTTATGTTCTCTTACCTAAAAAAGAGAATAAAGGGGAAAAATACAACAAAGGAAAAAGGGAGAGAGAGTCGGCGGCTAGAGAACAGATGGCTAGTCTGGCTGCACGACTTGATGGCCCAGGCCCTTGCGAGCTGCTTTCAGAGTCCGCCCGGACTAGCGGTCAGCCCGCTGGTAGTGGTGGCGGACAGGGAAGTTGTGGCCTCATAGTTGTCCATCCAAGTTGCCCCCTCACCGCTCTATCCTCAATGAGAGGTATGAGAGGCTATTTATAGGCTCGAGGAGGTAATGGTCTTGGTAACATCACCCCCAGTGTGTTGGTGACTTGTGCGAGTAGAACAAGGAGTCCGCCGAGTCCACTCCATGTTGTGCGGTTATGGACTTGTCTTCTGGAGCTTGTCTGCTGTTTGGCAGTCAGGGACGAGTCTGCCTCTGCTGTACTAAGCTAGCTTGCGATGAGTTATGCGAGCTGAGGAGTTGTCCGCCTCTTTCTGGTAAGAGGCAGGTGCTGGAAAGCTGAGTGGCGGACTATATGAGGAGTCCGCCTCTACTGCACGGAAGCGCGCTGGTGGAAAGGGCTTGCTAATGCAGGCGGACTGAAGAGTTGGACTACATAATGAGTCCGCCTAGCATGCGGCGGACAGGATGAGTCCGCCTCTGCTAGAGGCTTATTATTGGGTCAGAGGTTGTCGACCTAGTAGACAGAAGTAATGTCTGCAGGATGTGCAGATTGACAGAGAGCTGAAGCAAGTCCACGCTCCTTGGGCGAATTGAGACTGAGTCCACGAACTACAAGCAGATGAGTTGGTAGACTGGGCGACCTGGCATACTGAGGCCGAGTCCGCGGGTTGAAGGAGCAGGTTGCGCTGGACGCCCCCCTTTTCTAAAGTCCGCTCTGTTGGAGGGACAGGCTTGTCGCCCCTGCTGGGCGGCTTGGACGTTGTCTCCCTCTATTGGCCGACATGACGACAGGTCATCTACTGTCGGGCGGACTGAGATAGAGTAGGTCGCAGATACTGGTGAGTGACCTGGAGAGTTGTCACCTGCCCAACGACCTGAGGCTTGTTGCTTATTGTGATGTGGTGGTCTGTGCGGATGGCAATGGGCAGTCCGCCATCATTAGGTAGTCCACCTGTTGGATAGAGTAAAGATTTGTGCAGTTAGCTGATTTAACCATGCGGCCTGCATGGGCGGACTGAGAAAGCAGTCTGTAGCCCCTACAGAACGAGCGGCTGCAGCGCGAACTAGGCAGTCAGACAGGGGAGACCGCCCTAGCCACGCATCCTGAGCATATAGAGAGGTCTGTCCACCCATCCTTTGACTGCTCGCGACCTCTAGGGAGAATCTGGAGCAGGCCGCGACTTGAAAGCTGGCTACCCTCGGTGGGATCGCCGATTTTTGGGTTAATAGATAAAAGAGCACAAAATATAATTGTCAGTGCAATAGATAATTCAATCTTTTAGAACTTAGTACACTGTAAAATATCCAAGGAGATATGGGACACTCTAATAGTTTATATGGAAGGCACAGAAGAAGTCAGAGATGACAAAAAGTCTCTACTCAACCAGCAGTGTGAGGTCTTCAGGCAAGGGAAGACTGATTCTATAGAACTTTGTTATGAAAAGTTCTTTAGAATAGTCAACGACTTAAAAAATTATGGCAGACAATTCTCAAACTATGAGCTTAATGACAAGTTTCTGATATCCCTAAACAAAGAATGAGACATAAATATTTGTGTTGTAAGGGATAGGCAATCTGAGGAACATGTTACGCCAGGATTTGTTTGGGAAGCTGTTGTCACATGAGCTTCAGTAAAACTCTAGAAAAGCTGAAGATGAATTTGCCAGAAATTCAAATCAGACAAGATCTGTGGCTTTCAAAGAAGATACATCAATGAAGGATATAAGAGAAATTCCATCATCACCAAGAAGGGATGAAGATACAGTTAGCACTGTGACTAGTTCTTCATCAAAAGAATTGTTAGATGGTGAATTGACATTGTTTACCAGGAAATTCAAGATGATGATGAGAAGAAGAAAGAAATGGAACAAGAAGACATCATCTGGGCCAAGTTCCAGCAAAAACAAAGACACACAAAAACAACTCTGTGATCAGGTATGATTCAAACCCGAACAAACAAATTAAAACTGACATTATTTGTTATTGTTGTAACAGGCTATTAGATCACTAGTTGGATTTGGGCTAGGTTCAATAATTAGGATGTCTGCCCACAATGTTTAGTCAAGGTTAAGTCTTTGAGTCCTAGAGTTTTAGGCTAAGTCATTAGGTTCAAGATTGACGGACCAGCCAGCAGATGACCTCAGAAGACTCAAGACTTAGAAGAAATTTAGAGTTTAAATTTTCAGTTCGAAATTCTTCGAACTCAGCTGGACGATCGTCGATCGCTGATTGACGAACTCAGAGTTAATTATCTGAGTTAAGCTTGATGATATTAGAGCTCAGGTCGATGAATTCTGGAGTTCATCATTCAATATATTCTTTCCAGATTACTTTCGCTAAACTCGGCTCGACGAAGACAGAATTTGTGCTCGACGAACTTGGATTGCAGAATTGGCAAGATATTTTCAGAATGCAGTTCTCTGAGCTCGGGTCGACAAACAGGATTTCTCAGGTCGACGAACTTGGATCTAAGGTCGCCGAACAGGATTTCTCAGCTCGACGAACATGGATCTCAGGTCGATGAAATCTATTCAGAGGTCGACAATTTCTGTTCCAGCCAAACTTTGAGTTTTTCCCTATTTTCTGTCCTCATTCCATATATTATTCAGAAATAATTTTCTGAGTAATTAATGCACATATTCTCTGAATATAGCCGTTATTGGCAACATTAATTATGGTCTTAATCAGGTTAATTACTTGCTTAATTTATTGGGACAGTTGGGGAAACTCATTAAAGACATATTCTCCAGCCGATTTTCATTCTCCAGGCAATCAGCAATCAATGCTTGAGATTCAAATTTCAAAGGAGAATTCAACTGAAGAATATAAAAGAGATTTTCTCCCTTCAGAACAGAGAATCGATAAGAGAACTAACAGAGAACACAGAAAAATATTCAGTAATTCTCTGTGCAAGAAAGCAACCTGTTTTCTCCTTGATATTACAAAAGAAGAAGAAGAACACCAATCACAATCAATAGTCTTCTTCAACTTCAACTACAGGAGCTTTCAAGGACAACAAATTCAAATCAGTCAGAAGTTCCTGGATTACTTCAAGTCAAGGATGAAGACCTACACCCTGAGCAAGGCTCCATGTGATTTCTGGAGGAGTCTTGACAACAACCTCCACTAGTCTTCTCTATTGAATAGAGAAAGAGAAGACACCATCAAATCTCTCACCCCCTCCAGTATAAAGGATTTATTAACTCCCTTTAAAAGTATATTTTGGTTTTTGGGCACCTGATCAAAAGCTCAAAGGGTTGTGAGATCTCCCTGGAAATAGATCTTGTGGTGGCAGTCACATGATCAAAAACCTGCTAGTGGATTCCTACCAGTGTGGTAGAAGAGTGTATGTACCCAGCTTGGGTAACCGCTATAAAATTCTTGTGTCGTCTGGTTGCCTATTTTCTTTATGTTGTGTTAGTTTAGTTTGTTATGTTGTGGTAGTTTAGCTTTGATTAGTTTCCCTTTCCTATTACTAATACTGGTATCATTACTTTACTCTGATAATAATCAAAACAGCCAAAAAGTTTTTTAATTACTCTATTCACCCCCCCCCCTCCAGTGTAAATCAGATCTAACCCCTATCTTTCAATTGGTATCAGAGCAGGTTCCTTTGGTTGTATAAGCTAACACTTGAACCAAAAGATCCTTGTTAGACCTGTTCCTTAGGTTTTCTAATTATTTCACAGTATGACATAGAATAAAGATTATGCAAGCACCAGACCTCCAATCTGCAACTTGAATAAATTTGCAATCTGGAAGGCAAGAATTATGATGTATATGAATTCTATTGATGAGGACATATATAATTCTATTTTGATAGGTCCTCCTCAACCTACTGCTGCTACATCTACCTCTACTTCAAGCACTCATATTGTCCACCACCTAAGTGGACATATGCTCAGAAAAAGGCAAAGATAGCAGATACAAAGGCCATGAATATACTGGCTCGATCTATGTTAGATGACATCTTCCAAAAAGTGGCTGAATGGACATCTGCCAAGGTAATCTGGGACTCTCTCAACCAGATGGTTGTTGGTTCAGCTGATGAGAGAAAGGATAGAAGATCAACTCTTATCTCACAGTATGAGGTTTCAAGAAAGATCAATCTGAGTCTGTTAGTGATATGTATAACAGTCTGAGCTCAATCATTAATGAGCTAAAAACTCTCGATAAGGATATCACACTGAATAAAGTGAATTATAAAATCCTCATGCGCTTTCCTAGCTCATGGGATTCCAGAATATGGCCAATCAAGGAGGCCAGAAGTCTTAATGAGATTTCCACTAAATCTCTACTTGGAAAGCTCAAATCATATGAGCAGCTGATAAAGTCCAGAGAAGCTGCAGAGCAAAAAACTCCTTCAACAATAAGGAAAGAACAAAGTATAGCTTTCAAAGCTTCAGAAGAGACAGAAGCTCCAACAACAAATGAAGAACTCCCGAGTCTCTTAGCCAAGAGATTCTATAAGATGGCAAAGAAGGACTTCAGGAGAAAGTCATCTAAGCATGATGACAAACACATGTATGACAAGACACCCACTAAATAAATTGTTTGTTTTGGGTGCAGTAAGCCAGGATACTTTATCTCAGAGTATCCTGAGAATCAAAAGAAGGAAAGAAGAAGAGAAAATGAATCCAGGAAGCAGCACTACAGCAAGCCTTCCTCCAACAAGCACAAGAGAAAAGAGAAAGGCTTTGTAAATGAGACTTGGAGTGACAATAAAGAAGAATCTTCATCCTCCAGCTCTAATTAAGATGAAGAGGAGGCAAAGGCAAGGGAAATTTGCCTTATGGCTATCAATGCCTCTTGCAGTCCATCTGATGGTGAGGAACAAGCTGAAGAGTCAGACAATGAAGAATCTGAATCAGAAGCAGATCAGGTATTGTCTTCCTTTGATTACAATTCTAATAGTTTAAAATTGAATTTAAATCCTTGTGTATAGATTTAATAAATTCTAAAAAAGAAATTAAATCACTTAGAGAAAAATTGTCTGAATAAGAAAACTTTGTCTCTGAAAATATTAAGTTAAAAGATGAATTAACTCTAGCTCAAGAACAAATTATATCATTAAAATCCGAATTAGTTAAGGCGAGACAACTTGAAGAATCCCTAAATGGGAGGATCATCAAGTTGATGGACATCATAAGCACAGTGAATGCCAGGTTAAATGGCAAGTTGGGCTTAGGTGCTTCATCAAGCCAACACCCACTAATTCAAAAAAATATTTTGTCAACACTAATAAAATTTGTTTCAGAAAATGGAAAAGAAAACATAAATGACAACAATAATGATAAACAAATTTAGTCAAAACAAAAGAATAAGAAAAAGAAAAAGAATAAGAAAAATCCTAATTATAACAATGTTCAACAGATTTCGTCGAACTCCGATCAATGAAATATGTACAGTTCGTCAAAATCAAGTCGACGAACTCCGAAAGCAAACATGTATCATAATTATTCATTAAACTATGATCAACGAAACAAGTATGGTTTGTCGAACCGAGATCAACGATTTTGGGGCCCAGAGAACGAGTACTTTCATTCTCTGAGTGGAGTTCGATGAACTCATCCCCATTCGTCGAACTCAGATTGACGAACTCACTTAAATTCGTCGAACTCACTTCAGTTTTACAGAAACTTTAATTTGGGTAAAACTCATAATCAACCAAGATCTTCCTATAATCAATTTAATCAATGGATTATTCCACCTAGAAGATATCATCCTTTAGGTTATAAATGTCAACCTGAATATTCATATATTTCCAGTTTTATTTATGTGAAGAAAGAAGGACCCTAGGTAACCTAGTTCAAGAATAGCTAATCTGGTTTTGCAGGTGAAAGACTATCCAACCACAAAGCAACAATGGTATCTGGATAGTGGCTGTTCTAAACACATGACTGGAAACAAGGACAACCTAATTAACTACAAGTCAAAGCTAGTACCCAATGTAATAATTAGTGATTCCAATTATGGCCAGACTGAAGGCTATGGAAAGGTCAAAATTAGATCAGTCATCTTCAGGAATGTTTCTTATGTAAGTGGACTGAAGCATAACCTTATCTCCATAAGTCAGTTATGTGATGAAAAGTTTCAGGTATCATTTACTAAAACTTCATGTATTATTACTTCGGTATATAACCTAGTAGTATTGACTGACACTAGAGTAGGAAACATTTATGCATTTTATTTTAAATCTGCCAAATCAGAAATTTGCCTATTTAATCAAACTAGCAATAATAATGACCTTTGACATAGGAGATTAAGTCATGTAAATTTGAAAAGCATTGCTAAACTATCTAGGTACAAACTTGTTAGAGGATTGTCTCCTTGCCCCTACATGAAGGAAAGCCTTTGCAGGGCTTGTCAATTAGGCAAGCCAACTAAAAGTAGCTTTAAATCCTTAAATAAAAGTGACTCACCTAGAGTATTGTACTTGCTACATATGGACCTTTTTGGCCCTATTGCAGTACAAAGTTTAGGAGGGAAATCTTATACTTTAGTGATTGTAGTTGACTTCTATAGATTCACTTGGGTATTCTTCCTGAGATCTAAGTATATAACTTCAAGGGTCTTACAGATTTTCTCAAGAACATACTGATTGAGTGCTCGACTCCAGTTATATTGATCAGAAGTAATCATGGTACTGAGTTTGAGTCTCTTCTTATGCAAGAGTTTTGTGAGAAGGAAGGTATCAGACACTGCTTCTCAGCTCCTAGAACAGCTCAACAAAATGGGGTTGCGGAAAGGAAAAATAGAACCCTAATTGAATCTGCAGGCACATTACTTGCAGATGCTTATATGCCCCTATACTTTTGGGCAGAGGTTGTGAGCACAACAAATTATCTACTGAACAGATATCTAATACACAAGCTTAAGAATAAGAATTTTTATGAGCTACTTAAAGGGAAGAAACCTAAAGTAGACTATTTTAAAATATTTGGTTGCATATGTTACATTAACAATAATAATAAGATGCATATTAAAAAATTTGAAGCCAAGGCTGAAATTGAAATTTTTCTTGGATATTCCCATGTAAGCAAGCCTTATAGGGTCTATAATAAATCAACCATGAAAATTGAATAATCAAATGATATTTCATTTGATGAAACTAACATGGTTTATAAGGAGAAGATTCCTTCTACTAGTGAAATTTTTGCAGGAACCAAATTTATGTGAGAAGCTAAATGAACTGACCCTCACCAATGAGGCTGTTATCCAACCTTCTCCACACTTTGCTGAAGATAGAGAAGATGAAGACAATGAATCAAGTGTAGAGCCAACAGCATCTACCATAATTCCACAAGAGGAATTAATTCCCCAAGCTCTTGCTCAAACAACTCCTCCTACTGAATTTGTCACACTTAGAGATCACCATGTATCTCAAGTTATTGGAGACATTTTAGTTGGTGTGCAGACCAGGCATCAACTCAACCAAGACTTGATGCATGTCTGCTTCATATCTCAAACTGTGCCCCAATCCATTAAAGATGCTGAGCAAGATCCATACTATATTATTGCAATACAAGAGGAGATCAATCAATTTGAGGGATGCAGAGTTTGGGATTTAGTTCCAAGACCAAAAGACTACCCAGTGATTGGAACTAAATGGGTATTTAGAAACAAATTAGATGCCCAAGGAGTTATCATAAGGAACAAGGCAAGGCTGGTTACTCAAGGTTATAGACAAGAGAAAGGGATTGACTATGACGAGACATTTGTACCTGTTGCAAGGCTGGACGAAATCAGAATCTTCCTTGCATATGCTGCCTACAAAAAGTTCAAGGTTTACCAAATGGATGTCAAGAGTGCATTCTTGAATGGTGAACTTAAAGAAGAGGTTTATGTAGAATAACCTCCGGGTTTTATTTCTCCAACTTATCCCTCTTATATCTTTAAATTGCATAAGGCTCTCTATAGTTTAAAGCAAGCTCCAAGAGCTTGGTATGAAACCTTAGCTAGCTTTTTTCTAGAGCATAAATTGTCTAGGGGCATAGTAGATAGGACATTATTCACTAGACACCATAAGGATCATATCTTATTAGTACAAATTTATGTAGATGACATTATTTTTGTGTCTACAGATTCCAAACTATGTAAGAGATTCTCTGACCTCATGCATTCCAATTTTGAAATGAGTAGCATGGGTGAGCACTCCTACTTCCTTGGTCTCCAAGTGAAGCAACTACCTGATGGCATCTTCTTTTCCCAATCTAAGTATACTAAGGAGCTAATCAAAAAGTTTGGGATGTCAAATGCTTCAGCCAAGAAAACACCTTTGGCTACAAATGATGTAATTGATTCTGATGAACATGGGAAACCTGTAGATCAAAAATTATATAGGGCCATTGTTGGGTCCCTGTTGTATCTTACAGCAAGTAGACCAGATATTATGTTTGCTACATGCCTTTGTGCTGTTCCAGGTGAACCCTAAAGAATCTCACCTTATTTTCTTAAAAAGGATTTTAAGATATATAAAGAGTTGTCCTAGTCTAGAACTCTGGTATCCAACTGAGTCAGTGTTTGAGTTAACTGGATACTCATATGCTGACTTTGCTGGATGTAGAGTAAACAGAAAAAGCACTTCAGGGACATGCCAATTCCTTGGTGCTTGACTAGTGTCTTGGTTTTGCAAAAAGCAGACATTTATGTCTACTTCAACTGCTAAAGCGGAATATAGAGTAGCTGGCAATTGTTGTTCCCAGATGCTGTGGATTCAGAACCAACTTCTAGATTATGGCTTCAACTTAAATAATTCAACTCTACTTTGTTATAACACAAATGCAATTTTTATTGCACAAAATCCAGTACACCATAGTACGACTAATCACATAGACATAAGATATCATTTCATTAGAGAGTGTGGACAAAAGTAAAATTAAGCTTGTCTACATCTACACTGATTTGCAAAGACCAAATATCTTCATAATACCCTTGGATGAGAGGAACTATCTGTTCTTTATAAATCAGCTAGGTAAGATCAATTGAGAGCCCTTAATTTAAATTTTTGTCTGCAGTCGAAGAATTTGCCACAATTCGTCAAACGGAGATCGACGAACTGAGAAAAGTTCTAGAGAAATTCGTCGAACTGATATCGACGAACTCTTTGTGAGTGAAGTTCTATTTATCAAACGGAGATCGACGATATTACTTCAGAAAATTTTTATCGAACTGAACTCGATGAAATGTTTTCACTTCTTCTGACTGAGATCGACAAACTCTTTTGTCAATAAAATATTTCGTCGAATGCAAATCGAAGAATTTTATTTATTTCGTCAGACGGAGTCTGCCGCTTCATATTCTAAAAACCATATTTCTAGGTTTTCTTCGAGCTCCGTCATGCGCTTTCTATTCCCTTGAACTTGATCTCTGTTTTCTTTTGCAGGCGAACAAATGGCGATTCTGGCGAACTCCCTTACTCTGATGAAGTTCGATATAATATTCGACATTGATTTCGAATCCTTCCAACACTCAGACCAAATCTTCTTAGACATTCTGAAACTCTTTGAGGAACAGAATCTGAAGCACTTCATGACCCACAGAATCAAGATCGCAGCAACAGAGATTCGAGAATGGGTGTTCTCTTCCACAACACCAGATTGAGATACAATGACCGGGACCATATTCGGTAATCAAGTTTTCTTTCCCCCGCTATACTAACCGAATTTTTCAGTCTGATGAATAGAAACGAAGATATAGAAATGGATAGTGAGGAATATGATAATATGCTGATAAAGATGGCTCACTTTGGAGAAAACCCAAACAAACTACTGAAGAAAAATTTATCTTCTGAGTATAAGTTCTTAGCCGATGTAGTTGGCAATGTTCTGTTGGGAAAACATACCACCAACTACTACATTACCAGGCACCAGTTCTTGGTGATGGGTGCTCTGGTTGATAAGAAATGAGTAAACTTGGGAAAATTATTGTTTCATTTGATCAAGAAGAAAAATAATAAGAATGAAGTTTGTTTTGGAAGGGCATATTCTTTCAGGAAAAAGCATTTGAATCACAGGTCTCCCAGACCATATTCATAAATGCTTCCAAGAGGCTGACTTGTGCCTTATTTGGAAGGTGGGAGAGGACCATCTCTAAGCCATCTAGGGCTTCCTCCTCTTCCACACCTTCTGATGGCACCAGGGCTATACCAGCCGGTCCCCACCCTATTGTTGAAGAAGTTTCCATTCCTCCTCCTCCTTCAACAACATCTCTTCCTCAAATTACTCCTCCATCTCCTCAGTCACCACGTCCTCATCAACAACCACCTGCTTTATCAATTCCTTCTCCAATACATCTACCAACACCAGTTCCATCACCAGAACACATCACTCCTCCTACATCTCCACTACCACCTCAGTTACATGACATACATACAGAAACATTCATGTCATCCCCAACTTTTGATCTGCTCATCTCCCTACCTTCTATACCTCCCTTACCTCTACATGACAATCCCACTCCAACATCATCTCCTGCTGCCTCACCCTCCCAGGATAACATCATAACAGATGTTATTCCTTTTTTTGTCATCCCATCTATTCATCCATCTGTATCTACTCAAACTCCACCAGAGTTTATGGATATAGATTCTCCCTCCATTTTCGCCATCTTGGAGCACATCAATCCAGTGATCAGGCACCTTATAGAAGAGGCTATTACACATCTTGATGTCTCTATCTCCTCCCTTGTTGCTATCCTTGCAGCCTCCTCTGTCCCTTCTTCTTTTAGGGGCCTGGTTCCAGTTACCACTGAAATCAGGCACGAGGAGATGCTCAATGAAGAAGCAGTTCCACCTCCAGCAGTAGTAGCAGCAGCAAAACTTTTGCAGTTAGATGAGCCAGTAGTTACAGATTTTGATATTGATATGTTGTGTACAGATACAGCTATAGATATGCCACAAGTTTTGACTGTGGGTGATTGCTTTGTCAATCCCACAGTTGATTTATTCAATTTATTAAATTCTTTTGATATAGTTCATTTAAATTTTCTTCCAGTACTCTGCCCAAAGCCTTCTATTTCTATAGCCCCTTTTTTTTCCAATAAGCCCTACAGTTGCCAAGCAACTAAAGGCAAGTTTTGTTGCTCTGGAGATCATAGAAGAGCATATGACTGAGATTGTTCTTGAGTTAGTATCCTCCCCAATACAAAAGGCTATCTCCCCTCCTACCTACAAGATGTATGATAGTCCAAAAATGTGTGCAAGACATCATCAACAACAACAAGTCATTCAACAGAAAGCATCTGAAACTGAAAAAGCTGAAAGTCCAAAAAGTCCAGAATCACCACCAATCCCATTTATAGATCTTAAAACAGAAACTACTTCAAGAATGTCCAGATTTCAAGAGCTTGTTGGACTGTCCATGATTAACAAAGCTAAAGCTGAAGGCAGAGATCCTTCCCCATACTCAACAATGTCATCATATAGAAAATCAGAGCTAAAAAGGTATGAAAAGGCTAATAGGTTTTTTAATGTAGATGCTTATATGAATTTATATCTAGAGGATGTTGTACCCGGAGCTACCTCTCTCAACATAATTGGTGCTGCTGAAATGATAATGTCCAGAAGAGAAGCAGCCAATCCTAATAGAGAAATCAAATTCACACAGCCCTCAGAGCAAGACAAAGCTGACAAGGAAAAGCAAAAGAAGAGCAAATGACATTCTGTTTAGTTATTATTTTCTGAACTATATTTGTTTAAACTATCACAAAGCTTTTGATTATGTACATATCTGCTGAATGATTTAAGTTTTCTGCCAGATATATTTATTTTGCTTTGTGATCATTTCCTTTTTTATTACTAGTGACCTCAACAAAATAGGGGGAGATTGTTGGATCCCTAGTTGGATTTGGGCTAGGTTCACTAATTAAGATGTCTGACCCACAATGTATAGCCAGGGTCATGTCTTTGAGTCCTAGAATTTTAGGCTAAGTCATTAGGTTCAACCTTGAAGGACCAGCCCGCAGATGACCTCAGAAGACTCAAGACTTAGAATAAATTCAGAGTTTAAATTTTCAGTTCGAAATTATTTGAACTCAGCTCGACGATCGTCGATCGCTGATCGACGAACTCAAAGTTAATTCTCTGAGTTGAGCTCAATGATATTCGAGCTCAGGTCAATGAATTCTGGAGTTCATCCTTCAACATATTCTTTCCAGATTACTTTCGCTGAACTCAACTCGACCAAGAAAGAATTTGTGCTCGACGAACTTGGACCGCAGAATTGGCAAGATATTTTCAGAATGCAGTTCTCTGAGCTCAGGTCGACGAACAGGATTTCTCAAGTCGACTAACTTGGATCTCAGGTCGACGAACAGGATTTCTCAGCTCGACAAACTTGGATCTTAGGTCGACGAAATTTGTTCAGAGGTCGACGATTTCTGTTCCAGCCAAACTTAGAGTTTTTCCCTATTTTCTGTCCTCATTCCATATATTATTTAGCAATAATTTCCTGAGTAATTAATGCACATATTCTCTGAATATAGTCGTTATTGGCAACATTAATTATGATCTTCATCAGGTTAATTACTTGCTTAATTTATTGGGATAGTTGGGGAAACTCACTAAAGACTTATTCTCCAGCAGATTTTCATTCTCCAGACAATCAACAATCAATGTTTGAGATTCAAATTTCAATGAAGAATTCAACTGCAGAATATAAAAGAGATTTTCTCTTTTCAGAATAGAGAACCAATAAGAGAACTAACAGAGAAAACAGAAAATATTCTGTAATTCTCTGTACAAGAAAACAACATGTTTTCTCCTTGATCTTACTGAAGAAGAAGAACACCAATCACAATTAAGAGTCTTCTTCAACTTCAACTCCAGGAGCTTTCAAGGACAAAAAATTCAAATCATTCAGAAGTTCCTGGAATTCTTCAAGTTAATGTTGAAGACCTACACTTTGAGCAAGGCTCCAAGTGATTTCTAGAGGAGACTTGACAACTGCAATCCACTAGTCTTCTCTGTTGAATAGAGAAAGAGAAGACACCATCAAATCACTCACCCCTCCTGTATAAAGGGTTTATTAACTCCCTTCAAAAGTTTATTTTGGTTTTTGGGAAACGGATCAAAAACTCAAAGGGGTGTGAGATCTCCCTGGAAATAGATCTTGTGGTGGCAGTCAACTGATCAAAAACCTGCTAGTGGATTCCTAACAGGGTGGTAGAAGAGTGGATGTACCCAGGTTGGGGAACCACTATAAAATTTTTGTGTCGTCTGGTTGTCTATTTTCTTTATGTTGTGTTTGTTTAGTTTGATGTGTTGTGGTAGTTTAGCTTAGATTAGTTTCCCTTTTCTATTACTACTACTGGTATCATTACTTTACTTTGATAATAATTAAAACAGCTAAAAAGGTTTTTTTATTACTCTATTCACCCCCCGCATAGTAAATCACCATAGAGGTTCCAAGAATAAAAAAGCGTCTTTCTCGAGATCATGGTTTTCACTAACCTTAGGTTGATCGATTATGACCCATGGGTCAGTTGAAACCCCTAAGCTTGCTTTAAGAGGTGAACCCCACTATTGGATTTAACTCCAGTCCGGCGGATTTATGTCGTCCTCTCTCGAGGAGTCCATGCAACTCCTTTTATCTTTAAGCGATCTACTCGTATCCGCAACCTCTCGGTCATTTAAGATACAGATCTAGGATCGAAGAACATATCCGTGAAATATGAATTCGACACAAAATAAATCAAAGATAAATCAATAGCAAGCAAAAATAGAGAGCTTGACAATTATGAGAAAAATAAAGAAAGTTTATTTTGTTCCAAAGTTCAGCATGCTCAAGTGCTAAATAAGGTTTTAGCTACTTAACATAATGAAGTAACTACAATAAAATAAGGACAAGAACAAGATAGAAAAATTGCGTGATATTGAAATAAAGCAAAAAAACTAATTTATGAAAATGAAATTACATAAAGAAGTACAACAAAATTACTGAAATCGGCTAACAATCTACTCTTAGATGTCTCTTAGATGCCCCCTGCTCCTGTATTTCTCGGGAATTTGTAGGCATTTTTCTGGAAGGTCACGCACCTAGGTCATGCCCGTGACCCAGGGCGTGTAAGGCACGAAACCATCGTCTTGAAAGCCCGGGAACATTGGGAGAAAACCGCCAAAATACGTCATTTTGCGGGTCACGCCCATAGGTCACGTCGTGACCTATGCCGTGTCAAGTCTATTACTGGAATCGGCGGGAATGTGAAATGGAGGGAAATAACTTTGGCAGTTGCTAAAGGGTCAAGCCCATAGGTCATGCCCGTGACCTAGGGCGTGTAAGCGAAAAATCGATTGGATCTGAAGCTGGCGACATTAAGCGCGGCATGCCTGGACGTCACGCATGAATGCCACGCCAATGACTTGAAGGTCACGCCCGTGACTTGAGCGTGAAGCTTGAAAACTGTCTGGAATCGAAACTACATCCCCGTCATCTAGTCACGCCTGGTGGTCACGCCCGTGACCCATAGTTCACGCCCGTGATCAGGGTGTGTAACTTTAATCCGACATGGCAAGTACTTTGGAGCTCCTTTATGGTTCATGGCCACATGTCACGCCTGTGACCTGAGTGCCAAGCCCGTGTCCGGGCCGTGTCAAGTTGTTTTTTCCACCAATCTTCAGTTTCATCTCCTGATCAGTCTTGTAAGCTCCAATTTGATATTTGTAGCCCAGATTGACCTGAAATAAGAAAACAAAGCGTTTTAATAACAATATTAAAATAAACTAAATCAAATATTATTATTTATTAAATCAAATATATATATAAATAACTATAAATAATGACTTATCAGCCACTTAGTCTATTGACTAACAATTTCTATGTCTTCCTTTTTTAGGAGGAAACCCGCAGATAGAGCAGCAGCAGGTTACGCAAGAGGACAGCCAGGCTAGGGCGATAGGGCCTGATGTGATGGTACCGTCGTTGTTGTCGGTCACTGATGTGATTGTTTCGTAGAGAGACTCTTTGTATCCTTTGGGCATGTACTCTGATATATTAGAAGCCTTACCTGCTTCTTATTTCTATTGTACTCGTGGAATTATATAATAGTGTGTTTTTTTACTTCTGTTTTTATATTCTTTATGTTTGGTTGGCATGAATGATATGATTAGCCAGCAGGATAGGTGTCTTGTAGTACAGGTTAGCCTGTGCACTAACGTTACCACAATGCGGCTGTTCTGGTCAAAAGACTCCCCTCGTGCCATGTTTTGTGTTCCAGGAGGGGGGTATTACATTTATAATGTTCTCTCTCGAGGAGTGCATGCAACTCCTTCTATATTTGAGTGATCTACTCGTATCCACATTCTCTTGGAAAATCTATGATACGGATCTAGGGTTGAAAACATATTCATGAAAAGTGAATTTGACACAACTAAAATCAAAGATAAATCGAAGTGATAATAATAGTGCTTGACAAATAAAAGAAATTTATTTTATTCCAAAGTTTTTCATGATCAAGTGCTAAAAAAATTAGCCACTCAGCATGAATAAGTAAATATAAAAGAAGGAAAAGAAGAACATAATTGCATAAAAGAAAGTGCTTGAATTAGAAATTAAATAATGTTAACAACTACTCTATGAAATGAAAAATACATAAAGAAATACGAAAATACTGAAAACTAAACTACCAAAATCTTCCTTTTATCTTCCACCAAGCTCTTTACAATATGTGGAATTTATAGTAAATTTTTCTATAGAGTCATGCTCCTAAGTCACGCCTGTGATTATGGAGCATGTAAGGTGCGAAACCGTCATCTTGAAAGCCTGGGAACATTGGAGAAAAACTGCCAAAATTTATTGTATTGTGGGTCACGCCCGTACTTCACGCCCTTGACCTAGGGTGTATAAGCTTGGAACGACTCGGATCAAAAACTATCTTCTTAATGCTGTATCACACACTGAGCTGGCTATTTCTCTCTTGGGTCACGCCCGTGACCTCAAGGTCATGCCCATGATGTAACACTACTGTTTGCCAATATGAGGTTCTAGGAGCTACCGCTCGACGGTAGTAAACTATCGCCCGGAGATAGGTTTGTTTCGACAATAGCATTAAGAAGAAGGTGTCAAGACAAAAATGTTGATTAGCTAATGCGTGGTGTCATTAATGCTTGAAAGTTAGGGGATAGATCTGATTTACTCTAGAGGGGGGGAGGTGAATGGAGTGATTTAAAATCTTTTGTTTGATTTTTGTAATTTTTCAGAGAATTAGTGATAGTAGTAGTTATATAAAATGAAAAAGGAAATAAGCTAAACTACACAACCACAACACAGTAAAATAAAGAAAAAATTAACACACAGATAACACAAGAATTTATAATGGTTCCCCAAATCTAGGTACTACCACTCTTCTACCACCCTGTTAGGAATCCACTAGCAGGTTTTTGATCAGGTGACTATCACCACAGATATTTGCTCAGGTTCCCTGTCACCACAAGATCTATTTGCAGGGAGATCTAACAACCCTTTAGGATTTTGATCACATGCCCAAAAACCAACAGAAACTTTTAAAGTGAGTTAATAAATCCTTTATACAGGAGGTTGAGAAGGTGATGTTGTCTTCTCTTTCTCTAATCAACAGAGAAGACTTCAGTGGATTGCTAATGTCAAAGCTCCCCCTGAGATGTTGAAATGTTCAGGAAGACTGGAGCATTGCTCAGGGTGTTGGTCTTCAGCCTTGTCATGAAGATGTCCAGGAACTTGTAGACAGATGTTGAATAATTGTCTCTGAAGATTCCTAGATCAGAAGTTGAATAAGACTCTTAATTTTGTAGAAGATGTTCTTCTTTAATCTTCTGTAAGATCAAGAGGAAAAAAACTTGTTTTTCTTCACAGAGAAAGAGCAATAGTCTTCTGTATGTTGTTCTGTGTAGATGTATCTCTACTGCTTATTCTCCTTGTTCTCTTGTCGTATGAAAACAAATATATCTTTTATATCCTGCTCTAATTCTGCTTTTGAATTTTTGAATTATAACCATTAATTGTTGATTAGATTCTGGAAATTAAAATGACTGGAATATAGTATTTAATGAGTTTCCCCAACTGTCCCAGTAAAATAAGCAAGTAATTAACTCTGATGAAATCCATAATTAATGCTGCCATGAACAACTATATTCTTGAGAATATGAGCATTAATTACTCAGAGAATTACTGCGAAAGAATAGAATGAATTTTGAACAAAAATATGGAAAACTTAACATTTAGGCTCTGAACAGATTTTGTCAACCTCAGGGCAGATTTTGTCGACCAGAGTTCCATGTTCGTCGAGCTGAGAAATCCCCTTCGGTGACCTATGTTCAGCGATCCAAGTCCCTAAGAATAGTTGACATTCTCTGAGCTCCAAATTCGTTGAACTGAGAAATCTGTCTGGAGCAGAGTTCATCGACTTGAGCTCGAATATCATCGAGCTCAACTCAGAGAAAGAACTCTGAGTTCGTAGATCTACGATTGACGATCGTCAAGGTGAGTTTGAAGAACTTTGAACTAATAATCTGAAATCTGAATTATTCTAAGTCTTGATCTCTGAAGTCTTCACAAGGCTGGATCATAAGATGTCTAATCCTAGTCAGACTATCCTTAACCTTAGAACTAACAAATTGACCCTAGGCTATACATGATGGGTCAAAACCTAATACCGATCCTTAGCCCAAATCCAAACTAGGGATCCAACAATCTCCCCCTATTTGGGTGAGGTCACTAAACAAAAAATAAAAACATAAAGCAATATAAATATCTGACAAAATTTTAAACTAATCAACAGATATGATATAGCTAAGTGCAATACATATATATGTCTCAGAGAGATAAATATCAAAGGATTGTTAGAGGGAGGAGTAGCTGAAGGATTAGAAAACACAATTTTCCTGTAAGGATCTGCAGCTTCCCTTTGAGTCATTTTCATATCTTGAGCTCCAGGAAGTATAATAGTTGAGGCTCTGGGAACAACTGCTTCAGGATATGCTTGCATATACTCATTTAGATCAAATAACTGTATGTCTACCTGAAATTTGTCAAGTTCTTTTTGCCTGAAGGTAGATATTGTAGTGAATTAAGATGGATCTGATCCTTCTTTTCTTGCTTTATTCATCTGAGACAGTCCAATCAGTTCATGAAATCTAGTCATTCTGAAGTTAGGATATAACTCAGGTTCATAAGTTGGAGAGGGAGGTCTCTCTATATCAGCTTTAGAAGCATCCTGAGCAGACTTTTGAGAGTTTCTGACAATAATAGATTCCTGTTGAAAATTTGGTGATGGCATATACTGTTGAGATTGGCTTTAATAATAGAACTGTGGAGGGCTGCAATGACTGTATTTTCCAAAAGGTCTAGAAGACTTGTGAGAGGATGGTCTTTGATATTTAAATGTTGTTGAAACAGGCTTCTGAGTCTTTGTAACACTTCCAGAAAATTAAGAAACATTTCCAGTAGCACCTGTAGTAGGAGGAGGAGGAGGTCCTCTCCAGTTCCTTTGAGGAGGAGGAGAGTATCTCATGCTCTTCTTCCTAGCTTTTTGCTCGTTTTTAGACAGCCACATCCATCTAGGCATACCTGGATAAGGTGTAATATTATTTAGGATGTAGTAGAGTGTGTCAACAGTCAAGTTAGGCTTAGGAACAGGCTTATCAGGATCTTTTCTCTTCTTGGATTTTATCATCTTTGGACCAGAATCATCAGAATCATCATCATCATTAGATGAAACAGGAGGAATTGCATATAGATCTTCAATCTCTTTCAGAACTTCTTTAGAGATCTGCTTCTCAGCCTGAAGCTGTACTGGAATTATTGTCTTTTGGAAACTTTCAAAAGCATTCTGATCTCCTTGCTCTTCTTCCGTGTCAGCAAATAAGATGTCATCCATGTCTGACATAGGAGACTCACACCAGCCAAAGGTTGGTGGAGAGAATCCGTTCTGTAATATCTTTAACAGCAAAACATGCCTTTAGTTATTCTATAACTTCAGGACTTACTAGAGCAGTGTAAGGTACAATAGCTCTAGAATATGGAGTAACAAAACTGGATAGAATATATCTGTACACTGAATCAAAAGAATGCAGTAAAGAAACTAAATTGACTGTGGGATTTAAAAATAAATCACCAACAATGATTATTTCTGCCATTGTGTCAGCCATATCTGTATCAGAACCAATTAAATCAATTATTTTTGTTGGAGAGGCTGCATCTGCTAAATCATCAACCATGTCAGAATCTACTGGATATGCTGGAGAAAGAACTGGAGCTTCTTCACACCGATCCAGACCAACATTTTCGAATAGGCTTCACACATCATGCCTATGTCCGTTCTAGTTTACGGACTCTACACAATGGGGACTATTCATGTCTACCCGAAGGAACGCCTCAAACTCACCGCAAACTCACGAGAGCGGGCTTCCCTATGCAAAAGAAGTAGAGCTTCACATGCTCAAGTAGAGAATCGTTACCCTAGCGTTCTTCCTTGGTGCCATCGAAATGTAAGTAGATGAAAAGCACCGCAATCTCCTTGCTTTCGTAGATCCGAAGTCGGCTCGCGATTTGGAGCTCTGAAACTCCTCCAATGACTGGATTAAGACTTCTTCTTCCTCCTTTGCTCTCCCCTCTCTCGAAGATTTAGACAGAGAACACGGCAGGAAAAATAAGGGCTCTGAAATCCTTCTCTCGGGTATAACCCCTTTGGGTTAACCACAGCCGTCGGATCCCACAAAAAGGGATGCACGGACACGATCCAGGTCTGACCTGGACAAATGGGGCTAAACATCGCTTAGCACGCCAACAGGAGTAGGACACGTCCGCGACAAAATAGTGTCAGAACATTTTAGTCAACTCCCACCAAAACCCCAGTGTCAACACTCCAAAGACGCTCCGCGCTCGACGATAGTCGAACCAAGATCGTCGACCGCTGCCAGATCGTCGAACGGAGATCTCTGGCCAAATCGTCGAACTCTGCCAATTCGTCGAACGAAAATCTCTAGCACGATCATCGAACCCATGGCCCGATCGTCAAACCAACAGCCCGATCGTCGACCGCAGAACAACACAGATCGTCGACCGCAGAATTATGACCATATCGTCGAGCGCTGCTCGACGATCATAGAACCTAGAATATCGACAGATCGTCGACTGCAGCATTGTGACCAGATCATCGAACGCTGCTCGATGATCGTCGAACCCAGATTTCTGCCTGATCGATTTGCCAGAACTTTGAACTACCCCGACACGCCCTGGGACACGCCCGTGTCCCATGCCGTGTACCCCTGCCAAATTCCAAATTTGGTACAGAAACGTCACCCGTCGCTCTTTTGAATTTCGGTGCGTTACAGCTCTCCCCCTCTTAAAAGAATTTCGTCCACGAAATTACCTAAAGGAAAGATAAGTACAAAATTAAATTGTACCTGAGTGGAACAACTCCGGATACTCATCAGGCATGGTTTGATCTCATTCCCAAGAGAGCTCTTCTCGTCCGCAATTGCCCCAACGGACCTTGACATCCTGATCTCTTTATTATGTAGCCGCTTGACCTCTGAGTCCTCAATCCACACAGGCTTGACCTTTGTCATCAACCCACTATCCATCGGCACTTGATCAACCGCGATCACTTGCAAAGGCTCTTGCACCGCCTTCAGTAGCAATGATATTTGGAATACATCATGTAGACCACTGAGCTCCACCGATAGCTTAAACCGATAAGCAGCTTCGCCAATCCGCTCCAGAACCTCAAACGGCCCAAGGTTCCTCGGGCTTAGCTTTTTCAAGCGCCGCACCCGCGAGACATCCTTGAACGGCTTGATCTTTAAGTACACCCAGTCGCCCACAGCGAACTCTACGTTCCTGTGCTTGGCATTATAGTACTTTGCTTGACGGTCCTGAGCGATTAGCAACCTCTCCCGAATGGTTCGCACCAATGAAGTAGCATCCTCCACCTCTTGACGCTTGTATAACTTTGACTCACCCATTTCCAACCAGGACAACGGCGTGCGACATCTTCTACCATAAAGGGCCTCGAAGGGCGCCATTTGAATACTCGCCTGGTAGTTATTGTTGTACGTAAATTCCACCAAATAAAGATGCTCCTCCCATTGCTTTCCAAAGTCCAAGACACAAATGTGGAGCATGTCTTCCATAGTTCTATTGACCCTCTCGGTCTGCCCATCCGTCTGTGGATGGAAGGCTGTGCTAAAACTCAGCTTTGTTCCCAACATTTGTTGCACGAGCCTCCAATCATTGGACATGAACCGCCCATCTCGGTAACTCACGATGCTGCGGGACACACGGTCGAGCCGCACTATGTTATCCACATATAACTTTGCCAACTTCTCCACCGGATCGTCCTTCCTATGCGGAATGAAATGTGACACCTTCGTTAGCCGATCTATGACCACCCAGATGGCGTTGTTCCCTTTTTACGACCTTGGCAGACCATGCACAAAGTCCATAGTGATGTCGTCGAATTTTCACTCCGGAATAGGGAAGGACTTCAGAAATCCTCCCTGCTTTTGGCACTCCGCCTTCACCAAGGCACAAGTTTGGCACTTCGCCACGTAGAGCGCCACATCCTTCTTCAAACCTGGCCACCAAAATAGTTTCTTAACGTCCTGGTACATCTTTGTTCTCCCCAGGTGAATCGAGTACTTGGTATGGTGCGCCTCGTACAACAAATCCACCCGCAAATTGCCCACGCTTGGGACGCAAAGACGACCGTCTTTCCAAAGCAATCCATCCACAACTTCATATTGGGAATTTGACCCATCCAGAGCCTCTATCATGAGTTGCTTCATGTGGCCATCCAAATCCAAAGCCTGCTGAATCCGATTAGCCAGGTCATATTGGACTTCAGTCCAATTCAGTACTGCTTCAGCACTTGCTTGCTTATCAACGCAAAAGATCTCCAACGCCTCTAACTCCCCAACCAACCGCTCGTCATGGACCGACAACCAATTGGCTTGAGCTGGGGCCCGACGACTCAACGCGTCCGCAACCGCATTACCTTTACTAGGCACGTCGAGTTTCTGAGGCTAGCGATGCACCAAATGATGCTCCTGCAACACCTCCATCGGCTGAGACCATACGATTGGTGGGCAAAGCAGTGTTGGCCATGATTAATGCAGCAACCCGCTCCTATGATGGAGCAGGCCCCTCTTCCATAGGTAGAGCCAAGAAGAGTGGAACATGAGTAGAGGAACCGTTGGTACCGAGGAGGGCAACCGAGAGACAGCTCAAACATGTTATGAGCTTCAATCCTCCTGTATTCTCGGGGTTGGGAACCTCATCTCAAGCTGAAGACTGGCTCTCCCGTGTGAAGAGAGTCTTGACAACGACAGAGACGGAGGAGTGGTAAATGACCACTATTGCTACGTTCCTTCTGGACGGTGAAGCGAGCTTGTTGTTGGAAGTTTTAGAGCTACATATATTGAGAGGTAGGCAACTTACATACATCTCGATGGAAGAGTTCTCGAGACTATTCTTGGCTAGGTACCTCCCTTCGGCGCAGAGGATAGCGTTGGAGAACGAGTTCCTGAAGTTGGTTCAAGGAGACAGTAGCATGGATGAATATCTCCACGAGTTTACTCAACTGAGTTGGTATGCTAGCTCCACCATAACGAATGAGGAGCGCAAGACGAATCGATTCTACAAAGGGTTGAGAGATGATTTGAGGCTACTACTCTCGGGTCCGATGACGCAGGGTTTCTTGACCTTGGTCCACACGGCCCGGTCCTTGGAGAATGACATGAAGAAAGTTCAAGCAAAGCAAAGTGTTGGTGATAAGAGGTCGGAGGTCAAATCTTCAATAGCAACCAAAAGCGTTGGTGATAAGAGGCCGAAGGTTCAAGCAGATTGAGGCTCTTTTCTCGTCAGCATGGTTAGCGGCAAAGCGATCCGCGAGAAATTCTCAACAAATCTTCGATAGTAGCCTGCAAGTCCAAGGAAACTCCTGACCTCGTCCACGGAAGACAACACTGGCCACTCCTCTATTGCCCTTATCTTTGCAAGATCCACTGCTATGCCCGCCTTATCCGTTTAGTTATCACCAGTGACCTGTGGGTTATCGCCCGTGACCTGTGTACAGAGTAGCAGGAAGTACCGTTTGGCTACGAAAAATCGGGAAAACCGATGTTCACGTCCGACACGCCCTGTGACATGCCCGTGTCACAGGCCATGTACGCAAAGCGGTGCTCAACTCGCCTTATCCCCAAAACAGGTCACCGTCACGGGACATGCCCCGTGTCAGCCAAGTCACGCCCGTGACACAAATCTGCGCTCGACGATCTGCGTTCGATGACTAGGTCGTGCATTCGACGATCTACCATTTGGTTATCGCCCGCCTTATCTGCCTTTTCCCGATTTTTCGTAGCCAACAAGTACTTCTTGCTACTCTCTTCACAGGTACTACCTGTTTTGGTTATCGCCTGTGTCCTGTGGGTTTTTAGCCAATGTCCCAACGATCTCTACTCAACGATCTCCGTTAGACGATCGGGCCGTTTGTTCGACGATTTGGCCAGAGTTTTCCGTTCGACGATCTGGCAGCGGTCGACGATCTTGGTTCGACGATCGTCGAGCGCGGGGCGGAATGTGGCGTGTTTGACTCGGTCGATGCGGAGTGTAGACGCAGGGGTTTTTGGCGGTAGTTGACTAAATGTTCCAACACTGTTTTGATGTGGACGTGTCCTGCTCCTATTGGTGAACTGTGTGGTGCTTAGCCCCATTTGTCCAGGTCAGACCTCGATCGTGTCTGTGCATCCCTTTTGTGGGATCTGACGGCTGTGGTTATCCCGACGGGGGTTATACCCGAGAGAAGGGTTTCAAAACCATTATTTTTCTGCCGTGTTCTCTGTCTAAATCCTAGAGAGACGAGAGAGTAAAGGAGGAAGAAGAAGTATAGATCCAGTCTTTGGAGGAGTTTTAGAGCTCCAAATCGCGAGCCGACTTCGGATCTACGAAGGCAAGGAGATTGCGGTGCTTTTCATCCACGTACATTTCCATGGCGCCAAGGAAGAATGCTAGGGTAATGATTCTCTACTTGAGCATGTGAAGCTCTCCTTCTTTTGCATAGGACGCCCGCTCTTGCGAGTTTGCGGTGATTTGGAGGCGTTCCTTCGGGTAGATATGTAAAGTCCCCGTTGTTTAGAGTCCGTATTCGAGAATGGACATAGGCATGACGTGTGAAGCCTACCCAGACAAGTTGGTCTAGATCGGTGATGTTGCATTGCATAATGGCCGGAGAAGACTCCACGCAAATGTTTGTTTTTCGGATTTTATACGCGATAGATTGCAGCAGGGAGCCTTCGGGGATAACCTCGAGGTGCACTCGAAAAACTAGGCGGGTGCGTGATTCTGCCGTCTTGGTGGTCTGGGAGCCAATGTGTACATAACTGGGTTATGTATTATTGTGCGTTCGATTCACGGGCTTTGGGGAAACGTAACTCGTGTCGATGATTTTAAATGTCATGGCAAGTGAGCAACGGGTTGAGTGGAACTGTTCCTGCTCTATGCAGTTCGGTTTTTGAGGCCTACCGAGGGCATAGAGGTCGGGTCTTAGGCTGTTGATGATTTTAAGTGTCATAACTTCTGCCTAAAAGACTCAATTGCTCACAAGATATTGTCGTCCTGGGGATGGTGGTGAGTCGGCGGACTTAGACTGTGATCACCGAGAATGTGCCCTGAGAGCACGGGCCGTGTGGCCGTGCGTGCCAACGCCTGTGATGCAATGTATTTATATAATGCTTGGTTGTGCTAATAAAATGCAGGGAAGTAGCATCGCCGCCCCGAGTTGGGGGCGGGATCGTTATAATTTGGTCAGCATTGCTGACCGTTGCTTCTGTTTGCCACCGTGCGGTGGTCTGTTGCTTGCATGTGCTGCTGGACCAAGCGGTCAATAGTAGGCTAAAGCCCAAATTGCGAAGCCGGCCCTCGAAGGCCTAATTGGAGTGTTTACTTGCTTTTGTTCATGTATGACCGGCCTGCGTGTCGTGGTATGGAAAACATGTAATATGAGTAAATTGTTTGTAATGTCATAAGGCCAGTACTTGTGTATGTACTTCATTACATTTTGGCCTGTTAGTGGACATTCATGCTTGTTGCTGGGTTCTTTTATTTTGCAACTATTTAAACTGCTTCCACTAGAATGCTCTGTGTAGGACGTTGTGATTGGTTGGATGGTTTCCATTAAGTAACCACCTGGTCTGTCTGCGGTATATGGCGTCAGGCCCCGGCCGGACCTACTGCTATATGCTATGCGACAGATAGGGGGTGTTACAATTTAGTATCAGAGTGAGGTTTCAATCCTTCGACCTGTGGGTTATGGGACCACAACGCTTCCACCATGCTTTCAAGAGAGAGAAAGAGAAGGAGAGAGTAAAGGAAGGAAGGAGGAAAGGAAATCCAACTGTTGGAGGAGCTGCAGAGTGCAGAGCGAAGATCCGAGAGCAGATTCGTGAAGGCAGAACCGAGGAGGTGACTTCCATCCTCCTACTTCATGGCACCGAGGTGATCCTCGAGGGTAATGATCTCCTTCTTGGACATTGAAGTCCTTTCTTTATGCATGTGCTTGGAATCCTCCACCAAGAGGTGGATTTCGGAAGTGATTCCTTTGTTGAGTATGCATCTAGAGGCGGAATTGTGGAGTACGACATAGGAATGCTGTGTGAAGCCCATCTGGACCTTTAGTCTGGATTGGTGATGATCATGGGTAAACTGGAGAAGACACCGTGAGTTTGCAAAGATGAGATATATGCTTTGTATTTTGGATGAAGGAATGTTATGCGTGGATGGTATGCTCATGCGTGAGCTAGCCATGGTTATGATTTTGGATGTGAGCGCTTCATGTGCTCGTTTCCTTTGCGAGAGAGGAAAGCTGCGGCTACCCAGGAAGGGATGGCCGACCCGTGTCACGGTGCGCCAGTGACAATGTGAGCACGGGCAAGGCTAACCTGTACCTAGGCGTGCTTGAGAGATCGATAGGTGGCAGTGTTCGGGAGCGTGCGATAGCCCGACTTGCTACACCGAAATAAAAGCGGGTCGATCTGATGGATTAATGCTCATGTTTGCCATGCGGTACCGACCTCTGCTTGGTTTGGGTGGAATGCAACCAGCATGCGTGTTGGGGTGACTAGGACCGGCCAACCAACAAGTTAATTACCGTTCATTGGTGGTGTTACCATGGGTTTCCGGTACACCGTAAGGTGCCCTGAGTCCACGAAGCGTCTAGCTGCGGTCGACGTTTGTGATGTGAATGTGCTTGATAGGTTGATAAAGAGAATGATATATATATGTTTCTTGATGATAGATGACGGCAATGCATACAGGGAAGGAACCACTGCCCCGGGTAAGGGGTAGGGTTGTTATAATTGGTCAGCAAATGCTGACCGTTACTTTGTTTTCTATTTTGGCTTGGATGGCAAATTGCAGGTAGAATGAACAAGTGGAATGGATGGATTGCTGTTAAAGGCCCTTGAAGGCCATGCGAAGAAGTGTGTTTGGATTTCATGTGTGGCCGGCATGCGTGACGATGTATGAAATTGTAATGGTGTGAAAAGAGAAATTTGTAAGGCCTTAAGGCCAGTGTGTGCATTGTATACATTCTTGGTGTTGCTATATAAATGTGGAGTTTATATAGAAGTGGACATTCTCTGAGCTGAGTTCTTTAACTTAAAAATGTTGCGCTAGAATGGATTGAGTTAAGGATGCGAATAGAATTTGATTTCCACAAGTAATTCCACTACTTGTCTGTGACATATGGCGTGGGGCCCCAGCCGGACCCACCGTTATATGCCATGTGACGAAAAGGGGCATTATAAAGTGGTATCAGAGCCAGGTTGAGATTGTTTGGGAGGAAGAGAACATTATTTAACTCACGAATGTCCACTAGGAATGTATTTCATGTATGTGCGGTACATGTGTGTGTAGTCAATGTATAATTCCCGTTATGGCATGGATGATTAATCGTGTTTTGTACATTGACTTATAGGTGGCGAGGAGTGGAGCTGGGCCTTCTGAGCCCCAGCGGTCTGATGCGAGTGTAGCACTGGCTGAAGCGCCTACGCCTCCCTTGGAGGAGACCATTCAGGTGGTGACGGAAACCGTGCTCGCAGTATTGCTGACACAACTTGCAAGGCCTGTCGTGGTACGTGTGCAGCTTGGTCTTCGGCAAGAGCCTGTTGATGAGCAGTTAAAAATATTTATGGAGTTTCATCCACCTACGTTTGGCGGAGCGGTTTCTCCAATGCAGGCGGAAGATTGGCTTGCGAGAGTAAAACGAATCATGACTGCAATCAGGACGACGAAGGAGCAGAAAGTGACTTTTGCCACTTTTTTGTTAGAAGGAGATGCGAGATTATGGTGGGATGAGATGGAGGTGCATTACTTGGCCGGTCGAGGGTTAGTGGAGGTGTCCATGGAAGAATTTTCCCGTTTGTTTTTAGCCAAGTACTTGCCAATGTCCCAACGGATTGCAACGCGAGTCGACTTCCGCCCCACTCACCACATTGCCCAGAAAAGCCACTGACGATAACCAAAACTCGCACTTCGAGAACTTGGTATAGAGCTATTTTTTCCTCAATGTATTCAACACCAACCGCAAGTGAGTCTCATGTTCATCTTTCAACTTCGAGTATACAAGGATGTCATCAATGAACACGATCACAAACAGATCCAGGTACTCTCAAAACGTGCGGTGCATCAAATCCATAAACACCGAGGGCGCATTGCACAGTCCAAATGGCATGACTGTGAACTCAAAGTGTCCGTAGCGCGTTCCAAATGCGGTTTTGAGAATGTCACCTTCCCGAATTCTCAACTGGTAATAACCATACTTCATGTCCAACTTCGAATAGACAGTCGAGCCCACCAGCTGATCGAATAACTCATCAATCCGGGGTATCGGATATTTATTCTTCTCGGTTAGCTTATTCAATTCGCGGTAATCTATACATAACCGCAAGCCACCATCTTTCTTCTTCACAAAAAGCACAGGCGCGCTCCAAGGTGACATACTTGGGCGTATATAACCTTGCTCCAGCAATTCTTGTAGTTGGACATTCAACTCCGCCATCTCCTTTGGCGCGACGTGATATGGCGAGCGGGCCACAGGTTTCGCACCTGACACCAACTCGATCGTGAAGTCAATCTCCCGTTGGGGTGGTAGCCCAGGGAGATCCTTGTGAAACACATCTGTAAATTCCGACACAATCGGAACCTCGCACACACTGGCCTTAGGCCCAATAGCCTGAATCAGTGCGAAGTAACACTCCGCACCCTTCCGAACAGCCTTGACTACTTGGAGTGCAGATAGCAACGTCCCGCCCACACCTCGCATACGCGCGAACTTTGTCACCTGTTCGGTATTCTGGCCCAACGTGATTTCTTTGGACTGGCAATCAATCATGGCATGCTGCTCCGCAAGCCAATCCATACCAAATATCACGTCGAATTCCGATATCGGCAATACAGATGCAGTCAACCTGAAATCCCGACTTCCTTTTAGACCGCCACATTGCAAGCTTGATCCGCAAGCATCCAACAACCATTCGGCAACACCACTCTAACACTATCTGTCTTTGTACGACTAGGTATCCCAAGCCGCGCTATGAACTCGCTAGACAGAAAAGAATGCAACGCACCCATATCAAATAGTGCTCGCGCCAGCGTGTCCCGAATCATCGCAAAGCCTGTGACAATCATGTCATAGACACAAACCGCAAACACATATGCACTAAGCAAAGCATACAAGCAATATAATATGCCAAACTAAACTCATACCTGTGACGACGTCACTCTGATTGATGGCCTCCTGCAGGCCATGATTGTAGACTCGGGGCTGCGCCTACGAGGCAGAGGAGTCCACTACTGCCTTGCCCTTCTCTGCATACGATGCTCCCGCCTTCTTTTCACGTCGAATTCCGATATCGGCAATACATATACAGTCAACCTGAAATCCAGACTTCCTATTTGGACCGCCACATCGCAAGCTTGATCCACAAGCATCCAACAGCCATTCGGCAACACCACTCTGACTCTATCTGTCTTTACACGACTAGGTATCCCAAGCCGCGCTATGAACTCGCTTGACAGAATAGAATAGGACGCACCCGTATCAAACAGTCCTCATGCCAGCGTGTCCCGAATCATCACAAAGCCTGTGACAATCATGCCATACACACAAACCACAAACACATATGCACTAAGCAAAGCATACAAGCAATATAATATGCCAAACTAAACTCATACTTGTGACAACGTCACTCTACTTGATTGCCTCCTGCAGGCCAAGATTGTAAACCCGGGGCTGCGCCTGTGAGGCAGAGGAGTACACTACTGCCTTGCATTTCTACCATGGACAGTCAGGAGTTCAATCGTATAAACGTGGGTTGCACAGCCACGTGCTCGCCACCCAACAAAAGAAGTCGGCCACGACTTCGAGAGGGAAAGACCAAGACAACTGATACCAAAAATATGGTGGGCCCATAACCCATAGGTCGGAGGATCGAAACCTCCCCCTAATACCAAAAATGTAACAACCCCATCCATTCATATGGTATATACTAGAAGGTCTGGCCGGGGCCCCACAATATATATCACAAAACAGGCGGAAAAGTTACGGGATGATACCAGAGTAGCGCAGCGCACCTAAACACCTTACATTCTAGCGGAACCCTATACTAAAACTTGAACTCCTCACTTGAATGTCCAACATATAAAACAACTCCACATTGTATATATAATAGGAATGTCTTACAACACACGAAAGTTAGCCTTATGGCCTTATATGGCTTTCAAAAAGTGGCCTAAACATTGGCACGCAGGCCAGCCATAATAAAAGAAAACACAATAGTCATTCCAAATAGCCTTGGACGGCTAGCAGCAGCAGTAGCAGGGACATCAACCTTTATACGTCGCGCTTGGCTCTCCAGCACCTGTACAGGGACAATCCACCCAACGGTGGCAAACAGAAGCAACGGTCAGCGTTCAGCTGACCAAATTATAATGGCCCTACCCCTTTTCTCGTGGCAGCGGTATTCTTCCCTGCAGGCATAGCATTCACAAGCATGTATAGAATTCATCCAAATGTCCTCTCACACACAAACATGCTATCACAATCGTCAGCCACCCGGACCGACGATCCGTGCACTCAGGCCACATTCTTGGTGTACCGGCAAACCAGTTTCCCAACACCGTATCAGGGACACTACCCAACGGCAACTCTCTTGAGCATTTACTCTATGGCGTGCAGCTGGAGTTCTAGTATTAAAACACCGGGATGGCCCATAGCCCCCCATTGTGTCATGCCATGCATGCCTAAGAATCTCACTATGCGCTCCAACAGACCGCACCTTATGGTTCACGTCGGACGGACATAACGCAAGTCGGATCCTCCACCCCCGTTGCTCAAATCGCCTTGCCTTCACTGAATACAGCGTACTCGCGTCTTAATCAAAGGCGCGGGTCGGTCTCACCAATCCTGTTCTTGGCATTCAAGCCTGGGTATTTATATTACACCCATTCATCTCACAACATCAGCGTATCTTTCCTGGGCACAGCAGTACTTCCTGTTACTCATTCACAGGTACGACACCGCAATATCACAAATGACAGGGGTCTTTCCTGGGCACACCAGTACTTCCTGCAAATCTCTTCACTGGTACCACCTACGACATCAAGCATCACAAAGGGCCTTTCCTGGTCACCCCAGTACTTCCTGTTACTCATTCACAGGTACGACCCAATAGCACAGGCATAACACAGATATTTCCTGGACTACCACTCCACTACTTCCTGCTACTACCCTTCACAGGCATAACCCGTTGACTCCTTAAACTACACATTTATCACGGAGTCTTCTCCAATTCATATGCAACATCACCAATCCAGACCAACCTTTCCAGATGGGCTTCACACTGCATGCCTATTCCGTACTCCAATTCCGGATCTATATGCCAACAAAAGGGGATTCCATGAATCACCCAAAAGACTCCCAAAATCAGCCACCTTTTGGTGTGGGAATCACATGCATATGACAAAAAGGAAGCCTTCACATGGCTAGGAATAAAAGTCGTTACCCTTGAAGACTGCTTTGGTGCCATGAAGTTCCTTGCTAGCTAGGAAGAGCTTTTCCTCCGCAAAAATGGCCTCGGATCACCGCTTGACACTCACAAGCTCCACCACCGAACAGCCCCTCTTCTTCTTCTTCGTCTTCCTTTCCTTTTCTCTCTCTAATCTTTTAGAAAGATGAAGGCAATAATAAAATGAGAATACGTTCTCAATTTTCGGCCTTAAGGAAGCAGGAAAGAAGCTCAGCCCTTGGATCCAAGCTGAGAAAAATGGTTGGCTATGAAAAATCGGGAAAACCGATGTTCGCGTACGACACGCTCTGTGACACGCCCGTGTCACAGGCCGTCTACGCAAAGCGGTGCTCAACCCGCCTTATCCCCACAACAGTTCACCACCACGGGACACGTCCCGTGTCAGCCAAGTCACGCCCGTTACACAAATCTGCGCTCGACGATCTGCGTTCGACGATTAGGCAGCAATCGTCGAGCTCGCCAGCATAGGTCTGGACTTAAGCCTAAACCTTAAGTCTGACCGAAACCAGTAGTATGATACCAAATTGTATAACCCCCTATCCGTCGCATAGAATATAGCAGTAGGTCCGGCCGGGGCCCGACGCCATATACTACAGACAGACCAGGTGGTTACTCAATGGAAACCATCCAACCATTCACAACGTCCTACACAAAGCATTCTAGCGGAAGCAGTTTAAATAGTTGCAAATAAAAGAACCCAACAACAAGCATGAATGTCCACTAATAAGCCAAGAAGGAATGAAGTACATACACAAGTACTGGCCTTAAGGCCTTATAAATGGTTTACTCATATTACATGTTTTCCATACCACGGCACGCAGGCCGGTCATACATGATCAAAAGCAAGTAAACACTCCAATTAGGCCTTCGAGGGCCGGCTTCGCAATTTGGGCTTTAGCCCGCTATTGACCGCTTGGTCCAGCAGCACCTGCAAGCAACAAACCACCGCACGGTGGCAAACAAAGGCAACGGTCAGCAATGCTGACCAAATTATAACGATCCCGCCCTTAATTCGGGGTGACGATGCTCCTTCAATGCATTATATTAGCACGACCAAGCAGTATACATTGCATCACAGGCATTGGCACACACGACCAGATGCCCCGTGCTCTCAGGGCACATTCTCGGTGATCACGGTCTAAGCCCACCGACTCACCACCATCCCCAGGACGGCAATCTCTCGTGAGAAAAATGAGTCTTCTAGGCAGAAGTTATGACACTTAAAATCATCAACAACCTATAAGCATAAGTCAAGACACTTAAAATCATCGACAGCCAAAGACCCAACCTCTATTCCCTCGACATAGAGCAGGAACGGTTCCACTCAACCCGCTGCTCACTTGCCATGACATTTAAAATCATCGGCACGAGTTAAGTTTCCCCGAAGCTCGTGAATCGAACGCACAATATTACATTACCCAGTTATGTACAAGTTGGCTCCCAGGCCACCAAAATGCCAGAATCACGCATCCGTCAAGTTTTTCGGGTGCACCTTGGAGTTAATCCCCAAAGCTCCCTGTTGCAATCTACCTCGTAGAAAATCCAAAAAACAAACATTCGCACAGAGTCTTCTCCGGTATTTATGCAATGCAACATCACCGATCCAGACCAACATGTCCGGATAGGCTTCACACATCATGCCTATGTCCGTTCTCGTTTACGGACTCTACACAACGGGGACTATTCATGTCTACCCGAAGGAACGCCTCAAACTCACCGCAAACTCGCGAGAGCGGGCTTCCATATGCAAAAGTAGTAGAGCTTCACATGCTCAAGTAGAGAATCATTACCCTAGCGTTCTTCCTTAGCACCATGGACATGTAAGCGGATGAAAAGCACCGTAATCTCCTTGCCTTCGTAGATCCGAAGTCGGCTCACGATTTGGAGCTCTGAAACTCCTCCAATGACTGGGTCTAGACTTTTTCTTCCTCCTTTGCTCTCCCCTCTCTCTAAGATCTAGACAGAGAACACAGCAAGAAAAATAAGGGTTCTGAAACCCTTCTCTCGGGTATAACCCCATCGGGATAACCACAGCCGTCGGATCCCACAAAAAGGGGTGCACGGACACGATCCAGGTCTGACCTGGACAAATGGGGCTAAACACCGCTTGGCACACCAACAGGAGTAGGACACGTCCGCGACAAAACAGTGTGGGAACATTTTAGTCAACTCCCGCCAAAACCCCAGCATCAACACTCCACAGACTCCCCGCGCTCGATGATCGTCGAACCAAGATCGTCGACCGCTGCCAGATCATCGAACAGAGATCTCTGGCCAAATCGTCGAACACAGCCAATTCGTCGAACGAAAATCTCTGGCCTGATCGTCGAACCCACGGCCCGATCGTCGAACCCATGGCCCGATCGTCGACCGTAGAACAACACAGATTGTCCACCGCAGAATTGTGACCAGATCGTCGAGCACTTCTCGACGATCGTTGAACCCAGAATATCGACAGATCGTCGACCGCAACATTGTGACCAGATCGTCGAACGCTGCTCGACAATCATCGAGCCCAGATTTCTGCCTAATCGATTTGCCAGAACTTTGAACTACCCCGACACGCCCTGGGACACGCCTGTGTCCTAGGCCGTGTACCCCTGCCAAATTCCAAATTTGGTACAGAAACGTCACTCGTCGCTCTTTTGAATTTCGGGGCGTTACAGCATAGGCCAGAAAAATTTTAATGGCCTCTAACCTTGCAACTGGGGCAAAGGTTTGATCATAATTTATGCCTTCTTCTTGCCTGTACCCTTGAGCAAGAAGTCTAGCCTTGTTCCTCACAATTGCACCTTAGGCATCTAGTTTATTTATATATACCCATTTGGTTCCAATGATTGGGTAGCCTTTGGGCCTTGGAACCAAATCCCAAACTCTACATCTCTCAAATTGATTGAGTTCCTCTTGCATAGCAATGATCAAGTGGGGATCCTGCTCAGCATCATGTATGGATAAGGGCTCAATTTGAGAGAGAAAATAGGCATGCATCAAGTCTTGGTTGAGTTGATTCCTTGTCTGTACACCTGCTGCCATGTCTCCAATCACTTGGGATCTAGGGTGATCCCTTATTGCGACAAGATCAGTGGGTGGAGTTGGTTTAGCAACAGTATTTTGAATTAATTCTTCTTGTGGAATTATATTTGCTGTTGGAGGAGGTTGAATTTCTTCCAACTATTCTTCTTCACTGTCTTCATCAACCTGTGGAGAAGGATGTGTTGGAACCTCTTCGGTGAGGTTAAGTCCATCCAAATTCTCACACAAGTGAGGTACCTGCAAATTGTTACTGGTAGAAATCTCATTCTCCTTATAAGACATGTTAGTTTCATCAAAGGTAACATGTATAGACTCTTCAATTTTAAAAGATGATTTGTTAAATACCCTATAAGCTTTGCTTACTTGGGAATATCCTAGAAGAGTTTCCTCTTCAGTATTAGCTTCAAACTTTCTAATGTATTTCTTATTATTATTATGAATATAGCAAATACAACCAAATACTTTAAAGTAGGTGATTTTAGTTTTCTTCCCTTTAAGTAATTCATCGAGAGTCTTATTTTTTAGTTTACGTATGAAACTTCTATTCATGATATAATTTGCTGTGCTTACAGCCTCTACCCAAAGGATAGGGGCATGTAAGCATCTGCAAGTAATATACCTGTAGCTTCAATTAGGGTCCTATTTTCCTTTCAACTACCCCATTTTGTTAGGGAGTTCTAGGAGCTGAGAAGCAGTGCCTGATACCTTCCTTCTCACAGAACTCGTGCATGAATAGAGACTCAAACTCTGTACTATGATCACTTCTGATCAATGCAACATGAGTAGAGAACTCAATCTGTATGGTCCTGAGAAAATTGGTAAGAACTTTAAAGGTGTCTGACTTAGATCTCAGAAAGAACACTCAAGTGAACCTTGAGAAGTCATCTACAATAACCAAGGTATAGGATTTCCCTCCTATGCTTTGTACAGCAATGGATCCAAATAGATCCATATATATCAAATACAAAATTTTAGGTGAATCACTTTTATTTACTGACTTAAACCTAGATTTAGTTTGTTTGCCTAGTTGACAAGCTCTGCAAAGGCCTTCCTTCTTATAGGGACCAGGAGGTAAACCTCTTACAAGACTGTCTTTTGATAGCCTAGCAATGTTTTTCATGTTTACATGTCCTAGCCTTTTATGCAGCAACTCATTTTGATTGCAAACTATATTAAGAAAACAAATGTCTGAATTGGCAGAAAGAAAATCAACTAAGTATATGTTTCCTTATCTATTTCCAATTAAAACTTTTTGATTTTCTTTATTAGAAATTGTTGGAACACCCTATTACTAATTTGGGTCAGGATCACTATGTCTCTAGGAACCTTTGTTTGACCTTGTGTATAGCTTAATAGGTCAATTAGAATTGAGTCTAAGGGTTAGAAGTCTAGGTTTGGAAGCTGCCCTGAAGACCAAGTTTTTCTGTCTGGAGACCAAGGCTGATCGTCGAGCTCAGCACGACGATTCATCGAACTCCGGTCGACGATCGTCTAGCTCAACTTCGACAGATCGTCGAACTCCACTCGACGATCGCTGAGCTCAACTTCATGATACCGTCGAACTCCATTCGACGATCGATGAGCTCAGTTCGACGATTTTGACTCTGCATTAGATCTTTATCTCTGAGCTCAGTTCGACGATCTTCGAGCTCAGATCGACGATTATTTTGCAGCTTAAGTTTTCCAGATCGCTGAGCTCAGCTCGACGATAGCAGAGCTCAGTTCGACGATTTCAGATAACTTCCAGAATTCAAATTCAAATCAGTCAGGAGTTATTCTGCAATTAATTCAGAGATTTGCTAGCCGTTTTCATTTATTTCTTGACCAAGTTTCAAGGAATTTTTCAAGGAATAATTCTGTGGACTTTCCTCCAGAAGAGATTATGCAATTAAGGATGCAATCAATGCAGACCTACGGCCAACGGCTATCCTTGACAGAGAATGATATTCTATTCTAGAACAGAGAATAAAGGAGAGAATGTTTTTTGAATCAACACTAACCAGAAGAATAGAACACAATACAGAGAGAGAATACAGATTACAGAAACATACTCAAAAATCTTCTGTCAAAAAGAATTCTGAAGAACACTCATCAAAGAGATCAAGCTTTCAAAAATCTTCAGATCTCTTCAGCTCTCAAAGTGTTCAAGGCCAACATCATTTCAAGACTCCAGACACTCAACATTTCAGCCATTGCTGAAACCATCTATTGCTGGAGTTCTATCTTTGAAGGCATATCACCCTCAGCAAAGCTTTTCTTCCTGAAGATCTCAAGGATTCAGGGGGAGCTTTGACATCAATCCCCATAGTCTTCTCAGATGTTTGAGAAAGAGAAGACTGTCATCACTCTCTCACCCCCACTCTGTAAAGGGTTTCTCAATCTCCCTTCAAAAGTTTGAATCTGGTTTTTGAGCACCTTGTCAAAAGCTCATTGGTGGCAAGACACCTGATCAAAAAATCTGCTTTGGTTTTTGAGCATCTTATCAAAAGCTCATTGCTGCCTAGGACACCTGATCAAAAAATCTGCTTTGGTTTTTGAGCACCTTATCAAAAGCTCATTGGTGCCTAGGACACCTGATCAACTCATCCTGCAGTGGATTCCTACCTAGGGTGGTAGAAGAGTGGATGTACCCAAGTTTGGGGAACCACTATATTCCCTTGTGTCATCTGGTTGTGGCTTGATTTCTTTTTGTTTCTGGCCTTGATTTGTCTGAGATTAGCTTTTGTTTAACTTAGTATTGTGGTTAGAATTTTTATTGCTTCCCTGCTCACACATATTACAACAATTGTTGTAAAAGTTTGTAAAAGTTCTTAAAACACTATATACTCTATTCACCCCCCCTCTAGAGTACATCAGATCTAGTTGCACTTTCAATTGGTATCAGAGGCAGGTTGGTTAAACTTACCATACCTGATTGGTTGTACAGGCTAACACCTGAACCCAAAGATCCCAAACTAGATCTGTTTTTCTTTTGTATTTTATTATTAGATTTTATTTGCACAAATCATGGCCCAAAACAAAGATTATGCTAGCACCAGACCTCCAGTGTGCAATCTGTCAAAGTTTGCACTTTGGAAAGCAAGGATTAGACTTTACATGAATTCTATTGACGAAGATATATTTAATTCTGTTTTGACAGTGTGTCCAAGACCCCCAGAGAGCACAAGTACAAATGCTGTTCCACCTCTATCAGGAACAGATGCTGACATCAAAAAATGGAAAGTAGCTGATGTCAAGGCTATGAACATCCTAGCCCAGACAATGTCAGATGACATATTCCAAAAGGTAGCTGAATGTAATTCAGCCAAGGAAATTTGGGACAAGCTCTCAAAAATAGTCTCAAGCTCAACTGATGAGAGAAAGGACAGAAGATCCCATCTCATCTCTCAATATGAGAACTTCAAGAAGGGAGAGACTGAGTCAGTGGGAGACATGTACAACAGACTGAGTCTAATTGTCAGTGAACTGAGGACATTAGACAAAGAGATCTCTCTAACAGAACTTAATGACAAGATCCTAATGTGCTTCCCCAGCACTTGGGATTCAAGAATCTGGCCAATTAAAGATGCCAGAAGTCTAAATGAGATCACCACTGAAGCCTTGTTGGGTAAGCTCAAATCTTATGAGCTGCTCATCAAGAATAGAGAGGAAGAACAGAAGGCTGCTTCACCAGCCACAAGAAAAGAGAAGACCATAGCATTCAAGGCAACTGAGGATCTGCCTGAAGATAAAGCTACAGGCAATGATGAACTACTCAGCTTGTTGGCCAAACGATTCTACAAGATGGCCAGAAAGGACTTCAGAAGAAGATCATACAAGGTGCAGGATAAGCCAAGGTATGACAAGTTCATTGGTAATAACAAAGACATTATTTGCTTTGGTTGCAGGAAACCAGGGCACATAGTTCCTGACTGTCCAGAGAACAAGAACAAGGACAGAAGGGACAGAAAAGAAAGAAGAAAGGAGAAAGACTCCAAAAGGAATGGCAATAACAAACCTTCTTCAAGCAAAAATAAGCATACAAGGAAAGGGTTTGTTGCTGAATCCTGGAGTGAGACTGAAGAGGAGTCAGAAGCCTCTTCCAGCTCCAGTGATGATGAGGATGATGCAGAAGAAAAGGAGTTCTGCATGATGGCAATCAATGTCTCACAGCACAATTCAGAGGAAGAGGAGTCAGAGTCAGACTCAGAGACTCAAACTGAAGAAGATCAGGTAATTAGTTCTTTTGATTTTACTTCAGAAGATTTTAAATCTGAATTTAAAGCACTGTGTTTAGACCTACTAAAGTCTGAGAAAGAGATTATCTCTCTCAGAAATCAATTATCTGAACACAATGTTTTAAAGTCAGAAAACCTCAAACTCTCTCGGGAGTTGGAGAACTGTAGGGAACAGATAGCTGCACTGAAAAGTGAGCTCTCTGAGGCCAAGAAGCTTGAAGAATCCCTTAATGGGAGAAGCATCAAGCTGATGGACATCACAAGCACAGTGAACTCTAGATTCAACCTAGACTTCTAACCCTTAGACTCAATTATTTTATGTGCAGGTGAAGACCTATCCAACATCTAACCAGCAATGGTATTTGGATAGTGGATGCTCTAAGCACATGACAGGAAACAAGGACAACCTCACTTCCTTTAGAGCCAAGCTTGGACCCAAAGTTATCTTTGGTGATTCCAACTTTGGACAAACTAAAGGATATGGTGCAGTTCAGATTGGTTCAGTAACCTTCAAGAAGGTAGCTTATGTGGAAGGACTGAAGCACAACCTAATTAGCATCAGTCAGCTGTGTGATGAAGGCTACCAGGTGACCTTCAGCAAAGCCTTATGCAAAATCAAGTCAGAGGACAACACAACTGTGTTGACAGGTAAAAGGAAAGGTAACATCTATCTAGTAGATTTTCTTTCAACTGATGTAGACATTTGCCTGTTTAACTATGTCTGTAGACCAAATGTTTTATGGCATAAGAGACTAGGACACCTAAACCTTAGAACTATTGCTAGGCTCTCCAAGGACAACCTGGTTAGAGGACTACCTTCTGGCCCCTACAAGAAGGAAGGACTCTGCAGGGCTTGTCAATTAGGCAAGCAAACTAAAAACAGTTTTAAGTCACTTAATAAGAGTGATTCACCTAGGATATTGTATCTGTTACACATGGATCTATTTGGACCCATCACAGTACAAAGCCTAGGAGGGAAATACTACACTTTAGTAGTTGTAGATGACTTCTCTAGATTCACTTGGGTGTTATTTCTAAGGAAGAAGTCTGATAACTTTAAGTGTCTGACAGAGTTTCTCAAATGTATACAGATTGAGTTCAATACTCATATTGCCCTGATCAGAAGTGATCATGGGACAGAGTTTGATTCTCTTCTTATGCAAGAGTTCTGTCAGAGTGAAGGGATCAGGCATACTTTCTCAGCTCCTAGAACTCCTCAACAAAATGGGGTTGCTGAAAGGAAAAATAGAACCCTTATTGAATCTGCCACTACATTATTGTCAGATGCTCATCTACCTCTATCCTTTTGGGCAGAGGCAGTGAACACCTCCAACTATGTGCTGAACAGAAGTCTGATACATAAACTAAAGGGAAAGACTCCCTATGAATTACTCAAAGGGAAGAAACCTAAAGTTGATTATTTTAGAGTTTTTGGTTGTATTTACTATATTCACAATAATGACAAGAAATATTTAGCAAAATTTCAAGCCAAAGCTGATGAAGGAGTGTTTCTGGGATACTCCATGATCAGCAAGGCCTATAGGGTCTATAATAAATCATCTTTGAAAATTGAGGAATCTGTTCATATTTCATTTGATGAAACTAACATGTCTTTCAAGGAGAAGATTTCTTCTACCATAGAACCTTTGCAGGAACACTCTCTAGTTGAAGATATGAACAAGTTACAGGTTGCTCAAGATGATGAAAGCAGTGAAGATGAGGGAAATGCTCAACACATTGAAGCTCAACTTGAAGAGCCAGTTGTTGTACCACAAGAGGAAACAACAACACAGGTTGGTGAACAATCAACACCCCCTGTTGATTTAGTAACATCAAGAGACCATCCAATTTCCCAAATAATTGGAGAAATCTCAGCTGGTGTGCAAACCAGAAATCAGGTCAACCAAAACCTGTTACACACTTGCTTCCTATCTCAAATTGAACCTTAGTCCATTCAAGATGCAGAGCAAGATCCACACTGGATCATTGCAATGCAAGAGGAGTTGCATCAATTTGAGAGGAACAAAGTATGGGAACTAGTGCCAAAGCCTAAGGATCATTCCATTGTTGGAACAAAATGGGTATTCAAAAACAAACTGGATGATCAAGGAGTAATTATAAGAAACAAGGCAAGGCTAGTTGCCCAGGGATATTCTCAAGAAGAAGGAATTGACTACGACCAGACTTTTGCACCTGTTGCAAGATTGGAAGTCATCAGGATATTTCTAGCTTATGCAGCTCACAAAGGCTTCAAGGTTTATCAGATGGATGTCAAAAGTGCTTTCTTAAATGGAGACATCAAAGAGGAAGTTTATGTCAGACAACCTCCAGGTTTTATCTCTCCAACTTTTCCTGATTATGTTTTTAGATTAAATAAAGCATTATATGGTCTCAAGCAAGCTCCTAGAGCATGGTATGAGACCCTAGCATGCTTTCTCTTGGAAAATGGTTTTATAAGGGGTAGAGTAGACCAAACTCTTTTTATTAGAACCCATAAGTCCCATACCCTACTAGTGCAAATTTATGTAGACGATATCATTTTTTGTTCTACTGACTCAAAATTGTGCAGAAGGTTTTCTAATCTAATGCATTCTAAATTTGAGATGAGTAGCATGGGTGAGCTATCCTTCTTCCTAGGATTGCAAGTCAAACAACATGCTGAAGGCATCTTTATTTCTCAAACCAAATATGCTAATGAATTGGTTAAGAAATTTGGTATGTCTGAGGCATCTTGTATGAAAACACCCATGCCTACCAATGTTGTACTGGATGCTGATGAACATGGGAAACCTGTTGATCAGACAACATATAGAGCAATGATTGGCTCTTTATTGTATCTTACAGCTAGTAGGCCAGATATAATGTTTGCTACATGTATATGTGCTAGGTTCCAAGTAAGCCCTAGAGAGTCACACCTAACATTAGTAAAGAGGATTCTCAGGTATGTTAAAAGTTGTCCAAATCTAGGTCTCTGGTATCCAAAAGATTCAGCATTTGAGTTAACTGGATTCTCTGATGCTGATTATGCTGGATGCAGAATTGACAGGAAAAACATCAGTGGAACTTGTCAGTTCCTTGGTGATAGACTTGTCTCTTGGTTTTGTAAGAAACAAACATCTGTGTCAACTTCAACTGCTGAGGCTGAATATATGGCTGCAGGCAGTTGTTGTTCACAAATATTGTGGATTCAAAATCAACTTCAAGACTATGGTTACAACTTAGAGAAGTATACAATCTTTTGTGATAACACAAGTGCAATTTCCATAGCTCAAAATCCAGTCCTCCATAGTAGGACAAAACACATAGAGATTAGGCATCATTTCTTAAGGGATAATGTTGAAAAGAATAAAATTGAATTACAATATATCCCAACTGATTTACAAAGGGGAGATATTTTCACCAAGCCCTTGGATGAAAAGAAACACACCTTCTTCCTAAATCAGTTAGGAATGTTAGATGGAGGAAGTCTTAAATAATATCCAAGATTTTGAAAGCTCAAAAATTGACCAAGACTAGGCAAACATTCTGATTTTCCTTGGTGTCTAGAATCTTTCTGATCTCTGAACTGCGCTCGACGATTTCCCCTAAGATCGTCGAACGGAGATCGACGATTTCCAAAAATCGTCGAACTGAGTTCAGCGCCTCTCAGATAGTATGAACTATCTCTTCCGGTCAACGATCGTCGAACGACGCTCGACGATCTTGTTCTCTGAACGATCGTCGAACGGAGCTCGACGCTCTCCAATATCGTCGAACGGAGATCGACGATGTTGAAGTCTCTTCAGATTCCTTTAGAAGCCTCGATCGTCGAACTGAGTTCAACGATCTTTCCAATTCTGCGTCGAACCCTAATATAAAACTCATTTTTCGCCGTCGTTCTCTCTTGCGCTTTCAATTTCTCTGCAAGAATTTTCTTCCCTCCAAACAGTTCTACGCTTGGTCATTTTGTTTGTTGAATTTTTGCAGGTACAATGGCTGTGTCAGTTGCAGTTCTAGCCGCAATGAAGTTCGATGCTGGATTCGACATTGATATAGTATCTTTCAACACCACTGATCAAATTTTCCAAGACATTCTGGGTTTATTCAAGGATCAGAATCTGTCTGCCCTCATGACCACTAGAATCAAGCTGGCTTCAGATGAGATAAAGGAGTGGGTCTATACTGCTCATAATCAAGACAACTCTACAATAGTTGGGTCCATTGCTGGAAATCAGGTACCCTTGACCCCCACCATTTTAACAGAGGTTTTTGGACTGAGAAATGGAGAAGAATCTGCTGAGTTATCTGGGGAGGAGTTTTCTGACCTGCTTGCCAGGATGGGTCATCCAGAGGGAAACCCTAGCAAGCTATTCAAGAGGAATCTGTCTGTTGAATACAGGTTCCTGGCAGATGTAGTAGGGAAAGTGCTGCTGGCAAAGCACTCAGCTCATGATACTATATCCAGACATCAGCTCTGCCTCATGGGAGCTCTGGTGGATAAGAAAAGTTTGAACTGGGGAGAGGTCCTCTTTGACCTAATCAAGAAGAAAATAAACAAAACTTTTGTTAATTTTGGAAGGATTCTTGGAGTCTTCCTGCAGACCAGGTGCCCTGCCTTGCTGGTCTCCTCTGGAGTTCACATAAATGCCTCCAAGAGACTAACCTGTGCCCTCTTTGGCAAGTGGGACAGGCAAATAAGCAAGCCTGGCAGGCCCTCCTCAAGTGCTCCTTTAGGCACCAGGACTCAAAGAGTCACTCTCCCACAAGTCTCTGCTCCTGCAGAAGACCTGGCTGCTGCTATTGCTGCCTCCTCTCCTCCTCCAATTCCAATTCCAACCCTTCCCCTCCCATCCACCATTCCAGCTCCATCCACCATCACCATCTCTAGCCCATCTCCAACATCAATTCCATCTCCAGAACCCATTCTGCCTCCACTAGTAGACCACTTCCACCCTCTGTTCTCTTACCCTCCACCAGATGTCACCTCTTCTCCATCCATTCCATCCTTCACTCTCCTGGATGACTCCTATATGGATGATTCCCATTCTCTCCTCCAGAGTTACCCTCCTCCTCCACTTCATTCCAAGACCTCCTACACCATATCATAGACCAACCTACTTTCATCCATCCATATCCATCCCCTTGTCCTCCATTTCCACCATCCCAGCACCTGAGCCATCCATTCCACTCTCCAGCCCTCCACTTCCAGCATCTTCAGCTATCCCTATTCCATCTACCTCTGCTCCAATTGTTGAGCAAGTAGACCTCTCAGCCCTGGCTGACAGGCTGTATGAGCTGCTTGCCCCCAGGATCTCTCTACTCTTGGAGACCTCCTTGGCTCCTCAACACCTGTCAGTGGCAGCTCTCTCTGTCAGGCTTTCCTCCCTCCTTCCTCAGGCAGCAGCTCCAGCAGTGTGCCTTGATACAGATGTATCTGCATCTAGGCAGGGGGAGATGCCCTATGAAGCAAGCTTTCAAGCTGTTGCTGCTGCTCCTTCTGCTCCTGTTGCTGTGCCTCCAGAATGTTAGACTCCTTCTGCAGTTCTTGCAATAGACCTAAGGTCTTTGCTCTCAGCTTTTGATACTGCCTTTTTCAGCTGTCTGCCAGAGAGTAATGCTGTCCAGCCCCCAGAAGACCTATCCAAGGCATTGGTGCCCTTCTCTTGCTGTGACCCCAGCATTATCTCCTCTTTTGTATATTCAGTAATTGCTGCTACTGAAGATGTTGCTGCTGCTGCTGTTGAAGAAAGGACTGACTTTGCTTCTGAAAATGTTGATGTTGCTGCTGAAGATATTCTTGCTGCTGCTGAAATCCCAATTGCTTCTGATGAGCCAATTTCCAAGGATCTTCTGATGACAGAGGCCACTGTTTTTGAGCCTGCTGCAGAGTTTGATGATGTTACTGCTGTTATCAATGAAGTTGTTGCTGCTATAACCTCTCCAGCTTCTGTGGCTGCTGAGAGTGAATCTGTGTCTACTACTGTAAGTGAGACTGTTACAGTTGCTGCTGTTGTCACCAGTCCAGTATCTGCTGCTGCTGCTGTTTTTGCTTCTGTTGCACCCTCTCCATCTGCTGCTCCATCTGCTGTTGTCCCTGCTGCTGCTATCTCAACTGCTGCCTCATCTGCTGCTGTTCAGCTGAAGAAAGACTTGATGAAAAGAATAGATGCTCTATATGATGACCAGAGTTCTGAATCTGATGAGTTCAAAACAGACTCTGATGATTCTTCTGCTACTATTGCCAGGAAAAGGAAGGCAAGGAGCAAGACAATGAAAAGGGTTCCTCCTACAAAAGTCAAGGATAATAATGATATTCCCTATTACATCCTTCACAACTACCCAATCATAGAACACTGGATGCAATATTCTAAAAACCAGCTGAAAGCCATGAAGAAGAAGAGAAAGTATGAAAAGGGCTCTTCCCAATTCCAGCACCCTCATCCTCCTCCACCACCTCCTCCTGATGCAGGTGCAGGTGGAAGCTCTGCAAGTCAAGCCCCAGCTAGAAGCCAGGCTCCCTATCAACCCCATGCCAGATCCTACCAAAGGGAAAGCCAGTCTAGGGGTTCATATTCTAGGAGAGGAGGATACAGGGGTAATCAGAGAGATATTCAAGTTTATTCCAAAGGGTATTCCAGGCAGCACCCATATTCCAGGGGAGGACATGGTTCTTCTAATACATCATCAGGTCCTTTCCCCTACAAGCTAAAAGAGACTATGACTGTCAGGCCTCCTCAAGACAATCCTTCCAACAGGTATGAGCCACCTGTACCTTTTGAGGACCCTGAGAATAATCCATCTGCTTGGACTGCTAGGATGAAGGAACTGGTTGCACTAGATCAGATCAAGAAGGCCAGAGATCAAGGATTAGACACTTCAAATATTTCTACAATGTCTGAGCAAAGACAAAAAGAATTAGAGAAATATGCGTCCAGCAAATTCTTTGATGCTGAGAGATATATGGAGTTGTATCCTGCTGCTGTGGTTCCCAGGCCTTCAAAGCAAACTTATTTGGGTGCAGCAGATGACACCAGGTCCAACAAGGAAGCTCTAAATCCAAACAGAGAAATTAAACTTGTCAAAGGCAAAGAGAAGAAGTGACAGTGTAAGGTGACAATTTCTGTGAATTCTGACTGCTATCTGGATGTCATATGTATATATATCTCTGTGATGTTTCTGCAATGTCTAGTTGTTGTTTTTATGCTTTTCTGATTGTATGTTGTTATTTGAATTTTTCCAAAGTCTGTAAATAGTAATCCTAACCCAAATAAGGGGAGATTGTTGGAACACCCTATTACTAATTTGGGTCAGGATCACTATGTCTCTAGGAACCTTTGTTTGACCTTCTGTATAGCTTAATAGGTCAATTAGAATTGAGTATAAGGGTTAGAAGTCTAGGTTTGGAAGCTGCCCTGAAGACCAAGTTTTTCTGTCTAGAGACCAAGTCTGATCGTCGAGCTCAGCACGACGATTCGTTGAACTCCGATCGACGATCGTCTAGCTCAACTTCGACAGATCGTCGAACTCCACTCGACGATCGCTGAGCTCAACTTCATGATATCGTCGAACTCCATTCGACGATCGATGAGCTCAGTTCGACGATTTTGATTCTGCATTAGATCTTTATCTCTGAGCTCAGTTCGACAATCTTCGAGCTCAGATCGACGATTATTTTGCAGCTTAAGTTTTCCAGATCGCAGAGCTCAGTTCGACGATTTCAGATAACTTCCAGAATTCAAATTCAAATCAGTCAGGAGTTATTCTACAATTAATTCAGAGATTTGCTAGCCGTTTTCATTTATTTCTGGACCAAGTTTCAAGGGATTTTTCAAGGAATAATTCTGTGGACTTTCCTCCAGAAGAGATTATGCAATTAAGGATGCAATCAATGCAGACCTACGGCCAACGGCTATCCTTGACAGAGAATGATATTCTATTCTGGAACAGAGAATAAAAGAGAGAATGTTTTTTGAATCAACACTAACCAGAAGAATAGAACACAATACAGAGAGAGAATACAGATTACAGAAACATACTCAAAAGTCTTCTGTCAAAAAGAATTCTGAAGAACACTCATCAAAGAGATCAAGCTTTCAAAAATCTTCAGATCTCTTCAGCTTTCAAAGTGTTCAAGGCCAACATCATTTCAAGACTCCAGACACTCAACATTTCAGCCATTGCTGAAACCATCAATTGCTGGAGTTCTATCTTTGAAGGCCTATCACCCTCAGCAAAGCTTTTCTTCCTAAAGATCTCAAGGATTCATGGGGAGCTTTGACATCAATCCACATAGTCTTCTCAGCTGTTTGAGAAAGAGAAGACTGCCATCACTCTCTCACCCCACTCTGTAAAGGGTTTCTCAAACTCCCTTCAAAAGTTTGAATCTGGTTTTTGAGCACCTTGTCAAAAGCTCATTGGTGGCAAGACACCTGATCAAAAAATCTGCTTTGGTTTTTGAGCACCTTATCAAAAGCTCAATGGTGCCCAGGACACCTGATCAACTCATCCTGTAGTGGATTCCTACCTAGGGTGGTAGAAGAGTGGATGTACCCAAGTTTGGGGAACCACTATATTCCCTTGTGTCATCTGGTTGTGGCTTGCTTTCTTTTTGTTTCTGGCCTTGATTTGTCTGAGATTAGCTTTTGTTTAACTTAGTATTGTGGTTAGAATTTTTATTGCTTCCCTGCTCACCCATATTACAACAATTGTTGTAAAAGTTTGTAAAAGTTCTTAAAACACCATATACTCTATTCACCCCCCTCTAGAGTATATCAGATCTAGTTGCACTTTCAGAAATAATGCAAGAAATTGAGTTGAAATGTACCTAATAACCTTCATCACATAATTGACTTATGGATATGAGGTTATGCTTGAGACCACTTACATAGGTCACTTTCTTGAAGGTGACTGCTGCAATTTTCACTTCTCCATAGCCTTCTGACTGGCCACATTTTGAATCACCAAAGATGACCTTTGGTCCCAGCTTGGACTTATAGTTGTGTAAGATGTCCTTACTATTAGTCAAGTGTTTGGAGCGTCCACTGTCCAGATACCATGTTCGATTATTTACTGGACAACCCTTTGCATGCAATGAAAACAATTAATTGTTCTTGACCAAGGTTACCTTGGGTCCTTTGTTTTGCTGGTAAGAAAAGCTAGATATCACATAGTATTCTGGTAGTGATTTATATCCTAATGGATGATATCTTCTAGGTAGAATTATCAAATCAGCTAATGGATTGAATGATTTCTTAGATTGATTAGAGTGGTTGTTGTAGTTATAATTTTTGTTAAGTCTTTCTGGGTTCGACGAAATATTGTGAGTTCGTCGACTAGAGTTCGACGAATTGGGATGAGATCGTCGATCTCTACCCAGAGAATGAACATAGTCATTTTCTGTGCCCCACGTTCGTCGATCTCTGCTCGAGGAACCATACAATGTTCGTCGATCGCAGTTAGATGAATATTTATAGCTAAAATTTGCGTTTAGAGTTCGTCGACTAGTGTTCGACGAACTTGCCACATTTCGTCGATCTGAGTTCGACGAAATCTGCTGAACTATGTTTTTACATAAGGTTTTCTAACATCTGTTATTTTGACCTTTAATGTTGGTCTTTTTTTCTGTGATTTATTTATTAGTTATTATCTCTTTGTTTTAAGCAGAAACATTTGATGGGGGTTGACAAAATATTCTTGTTAAGAATTGGGTGTAAACTTGATGAAGCACCCAAGCCAGCTTGTCATTTAGTCTGGCATTTACAGTATTTGTAATGTCCATCAGCTTGACGCTTCTCCCATTGAGAGTTTCCTCAAGTTGTTTAGCCTCACATAACTCAGTCTTTAAAGTTATAATTTGTTCATTAGCTAAATTTAATTCATCCTTTAACCTATTATTTTCAGAAATAACATTTTCTTGGTTTCCTAGTTTTTCCCTAAGTTTCTTAATTTCTTTTTCTGAATTTATTAAGTCTATGCACATGATTTTAAATTTAGATTTGAATGAATCAGAATTATAATCAAAAGAAGAAAGTACCTTGTCAGCTTCAGATCCTGAAGCTTCTTCACTGTCAGATGCATCTTCATCTAACTGGCTTATGGAAGCATCAATGGCCATAAGACAGACTTCTTTGGCCCTTGCCTCTTCTTCTTCTTCACTGGAGCAGGAGGATGTTGATTCATCCTCAGTTTCACTCCAAGATTCAGATATAAAGTCTTTCTCCTTCTTCTTGTATTTGCTGGAAGAAGGCCTTTTGCTTTTCTGTCTTCTAGAGTCCTTCTCTCTTCTCTTCTCCTTCTTCTGATTTTCTGGACATTCTGAGAGGAAGTGTCCAAGTTTCCTGTAGCCAAAGAAAACCACTTCTTTAGTGGGTGTTTTATTATACCTTGGCTTGTCATCCTTCCTGGATGACTTTCTTCTGAAGTCTTTCTTTGCCATTTTGTAGAATCTTCTGGCAAATAGACCAATCGGCTCTTCATTTATTGTTGGAGTCTCTATCTCCTCAGCAGCCTTGAATGCAATGTTGTGCTCCTTCCTTGCTGGTGGAGTTATTCTTTGCTCAGCTTCCTCTCTGGATTTGATGAGCTGCTTATAGGACTGTAGCTTTCCCAAAAGAGATTCAGTGGAAATCTCATTTAGGCTCCTAACCTCCTTGATGGGTCCAGATCCTTGAATCCCATGAGCTTGGGAAGCACATAAGAATTTTATCATTCACCTATGTGATGGTGATGTCCTTATCCAAGGTTTTTAGCTCATTGATGATTGAGCTCAACGTATTATACATCTCTGCAACTGATTCAGCTTCTTCTTTCTTGAAGTTCTCATATTGTGATATGAGATTGGACCTTCTATCTTTTCTTTCATCAGCAGATCCAACCACCATTTGTTTGAGGGAATCCCAGATGGCTTTGGCTGATATGCATTTAGCCACTTTTTGAAAAATGTCATCTGACATTGTTTGGGCCAAAATATTCATGGCCTTAGCATCAGCAATTTTAGCCTTCTTCTGAGCCTCAGTCCACTCAGGTGGTGGAACTGCATTATTGCTGGAGGTTGCTGTAGAGGTAGATGCTTGAGGATGACCTGTCATAATGGAATCAAAAATATCCTCATCAATAGAGTTCATATATAACTTTATTCTTGCCTTCCAGATGGCAAACCTATTTAGGTTGCAAACTGGAGGTCTGGTGCTTGTATAATCTTTATTTTGTGTCATGCTATGAATAACTATCTAACAGAAATAAAAGATAGATCTAACTCAGGATCTTTGGTTCAAGGGTTAGCTTGTACAACCAAACAAATAACCTCCCTCTGACACCAATTGAAAGTGAGGAGTTAGATCAGGAATACTCTAAAGGGGGGTGAATATAGTATATGAAAACTTAAAACTTCTTGCTGTAAATAGAACTTATGAATTAAACAATCCAAAGTTAAGTTAATGTACCACAGGTGCTGCAGAAAATAAACTAAACAAACACAAATAGCAAAACTAACTAGCACAGCCAGAACAAGAATAAAAATAATGAGCAACCAGACGATACAAGAATTTTACAGTGGTTCCCCAACCTGGGTACATCCACTCTTCTACCACCCTGGTAGGAATCCACTCAGATTTTTAATCAGCTGCCTGACACCAATGAGCTTTTGATCACGTGATCAAAAACCAAACCTCAAGTCTTTTAGTCAGGTGACTTGCAACCAGGAATAACTTTTGAATGGAGTTAAGAACCCTTTATACAGTGGGGGATGAGAGATTGATTTTGTCTTCTCTTTCTCAAAGTACAACTTTATTAGACTTTTATGGATATGACGTTAGCAAAGGCTCCCCCTTAGAAGTAGAATGGTTCAGGAAGTTGGAGATTTGCTGCAGGGTGATAGGCCTTCAAGTTGTTGCTTTGACCAGATGAGTTCCAGGAACTTCTTAACAGATATTGTAGTTGTTGTCCTTTGAAGAATCCTGCAAGAAGACAGAAGATGTCTCTTGATTTTGATTAGCTGTTCTTCTTCTTCTTTAGATTGCTTTGATGTTTCTGGTTTAAGGCTATTTTTTCTGTATGCTGTCGAGAAAGAGGATCTTTTTTTATGTTATGTATCTTTCTGACTACTGTACTGTTGTCTTTTTGTATTCTGTTTGTCTGTATTCTGTGTCGAAAGAGAAAAGAAAGATCCCTTCATATATTTTCCATATGAAATTCCTTTGAAATTTGAATTCTTCTTTGCATTCATTGTTGACGGCCCTGGGGAATATTTTGCATTGATTGAGTTTACCCAACTGTCCCATGTAAACATAGCAAGCAATAATCCTAAAGAAGACCATAATTAATGGTCCGTCTAACGGTCATATTTAGAGAATATTTTAGCATTAATTACTCAGGAATTATTGCAATAGAATAAGGATAAAAGGATGAAAGTAACCAAGTCTGGAATCGTCGAACAGAGAACATAATTCGTCGAGCTGAGAAGTTAAGTTCGTAGATCTGATAATCTGAGAACTGATTTCGTCGAGCTGATAATCTGAGAACTGATTTCGTCGAGCTGAAACTTCTTGACACAGCTTTTGCGGAATGTATCGACACAAGTCCTGTGTGTCGACACAATTGCTTCTTGTCGCAACATAGTTGTTGTTTCGATAGAAATCTGGAGTGTGTCAGCACAAGTCATGTGTGTCGACACAAGTGTTGTGTGTTAACACAGTCTGGCTTCTGGTGTTGACACAGTTGATGTCGACAGATGTTCTGTGTGTTGACACAAGACCTGTGTGTCGACATAATTGGGCTTCTGGGGTCGACACAGCCTTTCCCAAGTGTCGACACATTCTAGCTTCTGACGGCGACACAACCTAGCTGAGTCTCTAGCAGCCTATTGAAGGCTGGTCCATGTGATGTTGATTCTATGGACTTGGCCTAGACTCTAGGACACAACCATGACCCTGGCTATACATGATGGGTCAAATGATCCTAACTTAGTAAACCTAGCCCAAATCTAACTAGGGATACAACAAAGTAAAATATTGGTCATGCTGTGTTTATAATTCACGGTAGTATGTTAATGTGAAGCGTTTTTCTAAAACTCGCATTTCTATTTTGTTTTTCGTTTTTTTTTCTTTACTTTTTAAAAATATTTCATCCACTATTTTCCTTTTCGTTTTTGGATAATTTTTGTAATGTCAACTTTTGATTAGTGTAGTAGATGTGAACGATCCAAGGCGCCCATTATTTCTATTTTCAAGATAATTTCTTTAGTCTTCTTTTATTATCTAGGACTTGCTTTTTGAAATTTTTCAAAACTAATGTTTTAGATAAATTTAGAAGCATGAATATGATTTAGGCTGTTTTTGTTTTCGGTTGAGCGTTCTTGCCAACCTATTTTTTTCCATGTTAGCCGCTTTTGATCCTTTTTCCTATTCCATTTGATAGCTCTACTTATCATTTCATTTCATTTTCACCAAAGCTAAAATGTTCGAGCCTATCTAATCACACTAACCTTTTGAGCTTCATTAAAAATTTTCATGATTATGATAGGGTTGTCTTTGTGATATGTTTGGATAAATTTTTGAAAAATGTATGCTCAAAAGAACTGTTTACTTTTGTTTGGCCACTTTCAAAGTGAAACGACGAAATATTTATGGCTTATGTTTTGAAAAGAAGAAGATAGTAAAAAAAAGAAAGAAAAATATTTTATTTATTATGAAAATTTTTGAAACTCTTTACTTTGGTTTAGTGTGATTTTAAGCTTTCATATTTATATTTGAATTCCATTCCTAATTATATGCCTAAACCAAACATTTTCGTTCTAATAAGTCCTTTTGATTCACGTTTTTGAATTTTATTTATTACCTAAGTAAAATAGTAAAGTTTTGGATTTAAATTTAGATTTTTGTTATTTGATTGACATAGTTATAATATTTCCCGTGGATCTAGTAACAACTCAATGCGTTTTTTTCATTTTGTTGTTATGCTTAAATTTATTTAAAGAATTTCGTTAAAATTTTGGATGATCTATTTTCGTTAGTAAAGTTTATAAATTGTTAAACCATGTTTAAGTAATTGTTTTTTGTTTACGTTTCACCTTCTCCCTACTTAGAATTTTGCATGGTACTTGTGTTAGCATAATTAGAATTTTCCTGATTAGTCACTTTTATGGTAACTAGTTTTTAAATTTTTGCTTCAATACAAGCAAAGCTTAAAATTAGGGGAGTTTGATAATACATTTTGTAGTTTAAACTACTAGGGTAATTATTAGTTTTTATTATAGAAATCATGTTTGTAAAGTTTTATTTTGACCTCGTTTTGTATATATTTTAATACCACTAATGTTTTCTTCTCTTTTTGCAGGTTTTCAGCAATTTTGTCGATCTCAGCAAAATTCGCCGAGCTCAGTAAATACGTCGAACTCAGGCAGTTCGTCGAGCTCATTTTTGTCGAGCTCATTTCATCGAGCTTAGCCAGTTCGTCAAGCTCAGCCTTCAGTTCTGCTTTCGATGAAAGAGCTCATTTTGTCAAACTTGCCTTCAGTCCAGAATTCGTTGAGCTCAGCTTTGCGTCGAGCTCAATTAATTGTCCTCATCCTTCAGCCAGATCATCGAACTTAGCCTTTAACATAGATTTCATCGACCTCAATAGAACTCTTCAAGATTAGCAGAGATCGTCGAGCTCAGCCTTCTTTCTGCGTTCAAATTTCGTTGATCTCCCACCTTCTTTCTGAGCTCGACGATCGTCGAACTCCCCTCCATTTTCTGAGTTCGACACTTTCTTCTGCCAAAATTCGTCGACCTCCACTCGCCTTCTCCTTTGATTTCATCGAGCTCCCCTTTCTCTTCTCAGTTCGCTGTTTTCCTCAGCCATTTTGTCGAACTCCGCCTTCATTCTGAGTTTGATGCTTTCCTATGCCAATTTCGCCAAACTCTCTTTCTGCGTTCGACGATCATCGAGCTGCCTTCCGCCATATCTTTTCTCCGATCATCGTGCTACCCCTCCTTCTCATAGGTTCAGGAGAGAACCATAAGGAGAGAACCATTGGATATCAAACCATCTCTGAATCTTTCCTCTGATTTCGTCGAGCTCCCTCCTCCAGTTCGTAGAGCTTACCTGCTTCTAGAGGACAAGTCCCGCTCTTCAAAAAAGCTTGCTGCTGCCATTAAATGCACGTCAACCATACCAATACAATCATCATTTCCAGCCAAAACTCGTACCAAGGTCAACTCCCGTGCATGACTCATTGCATTTCCTGCTCCTTGAAAAAATCTATAAATAGAGCCCCGACCCTTGAGAAAAAGGATATAGAATTTTTGGGAGAGGGGAAGTGCTACCATTTTCATTTCTCCCTTAGTGTTCTTCCTCTCTCCTATTTTTATTTTAATTTTCCTGTCTATTTTTATTTCAATTTTCTGTAATAGTTTAGTTTAATTTCAGTTTCGGTATTAGTGCTTTCTTAGTTTTCACTTCCTGCAATTGTAATATGTTTATATTTCAGTGTAGATCTCTGTTTTAATTTAATATAAAGTGTTTTTAATTTTTCTTGTCTTTATTTTTATTTCCAAGCACTTCTACTCATCTCTGTTCCTCCAACTCACCATGTGTAACTAATCCTCCTTATACTCGATCTTGCTGATTAGAGGTTCGAGTTGATTAAGTTATGACGCTTTAGTTTGCTCTTTCTTTGCAATGTTTAGAACTTTGATTTACTCTTGAAAAATCTTGTTTGGAGATATATTATCGATGTATATTTTCCATCTTTTTTCCACTCTTAGTTAGTAGTGAGGCTTGTAGTTTGGAAATAACGCTCAAGAGTAAAGAGAGTTGCACACACCCATCGAGAGAGGCAGACGTTAAATCTCTTGGATTGGAGTGAAATCCAATAGCGGGGTTCACTGCGTAAAGAGAGCTTTAGGCCTCCGATTTGGACGAGAGTTCAGTCGGACATTCCTAAACTCAGGTGGGCATGACTTCGAGAGAAGCGTGTTCATGCTTTAGGAACCTCCACGGTTAAGGTCCTTTGCCTTATTAAGTTAGAGTTTATTATCACATGTTTTTGATCAACTTTAGCCGAGGTGATTCTCGATCGAGTGCTTTTCTTTATCATTGTTCAACCCCTCGTATTAATCGCTAATTGTGGCCTTTCTGTTTAAGTGCAACTGTATTTTTCTTTATGATTGTAGTCTCTTCTTTTAAATAGTTAACAACCTTAAAACAATCTATTGATAAGATAATAGTCTTCTTGTGAGTAAGATTACTCAACGGTTCCCGGATTTTTATACAACACTTGTGTCCCCTTTCCTACAGTTCGATATGTATCCTTGCCTTTTCTGGATTGCTAGTTTGATTTATTCTCTTTTGCGAATCAATCCCAACACCACTGATAATGGTCGAATACCCTCCTATAGGTCCTTAGCTCATTCACAATTCTGAAAAATCTTTCATAATATTCAGATATGTTATCCTTCTTGTTCTGCCTGAAAACCTCATACTCTTGGCTGAGTAGAGACTTCATGTCTTCTCTGAACTCCTCTTCGCCTTCCATGTAGACAACCAAAGTGTCACACATCTCCTGGGTGGTCTGGAAGTGAACCAGATTCTGGAAAGTAGAATCATCAATAGTATTGACAATGATGTTCTGAGCTCTCTTGTCTATGGTGGCTAGAATGACCTCATCCTTGGTCATCTCTGAATATTTCTTTGGTGTCTGGACTATTGCATCAAGAAATGAGGCTTTTATAGCGATGAAAGGTCCCTCTTTAATAGTAATAAAGATCCTTGGGTCATATGCTTTCATGAAAAGCCTGACCCTCTCCATCAAGATTACAAAGCTCTCCTTCCTATAGATTGAAAGCTTCATGGAAACCAGCTCCTTATGGTTCTCTCCTGAACCCAAAAGTGTAATACTTGTAGCTACCATTGGATATCAAATCAGAGTGCTAAGTTCTTAGAGCTAACATGGGGAATGGTCGTAGGGAGATGGGATTGTGGTTCACTGATTTTAGTGAAGTGGATTGGAGTATACCAATGGAAGCTGGGATGAGTAGGTTGTAGAGATGTCTAGGATTAGGTGGTGCTCGGGATCGACGAAAGATCTTCTTTCCTGTGGAGGGAGAGAGAGAGGGTCAAGCACATTTGGGTTAGAACCTGAATAATATTAAAAGGGATCGGGAATCGGGTAATAACCAATCACAGTAATTGCCTTGCGAAAGGGTGCTTTGGGCTTCAGCCCATCTTAGTTTCTAGTGCCCTCGAGAACCCTTCACGGGATATGCCTTGGGCAGTCCTGGGCTAACCTAAACTGTAGGCAAAAATAAATTGCAAGAGCAACTAGCATAACTAGAGATTCACTTTCACTCACCTCGATGTCTCGGGATGTTAGGTTGGGTCACTAGGGTAGTAGGCTCGGTGTTTTTGACGATGGGCAGGTTGGACCAGAGAGCTTTGGCTCGGTTGTTTATTGTGACGAACTGTATTGTCCGGGGAGCTTTGGCTCGGTAGCTGATATATAAGGTTGCATGTGCATAAAGTATAAGATGGTGGTTCTTCATTATTGGAGGGTCGATGCACTGACAGCAACACGTTGACTCGGTAAGTGTGGCTTTGCACTTCGCCAAATTAAGTCCAGTGGACCAGCCGACAAAGAGTACGCAGGAGCTCCGCTTAGTGCACCAGCGTTGAGGCGTACGATAGGTCTGACTGGTAGTGCAATTATCGATTTAGAGGTTGGTGAGGCCCAACCCACCACTTTCGTCTGCCACTATGGAGGTATCCCGTGTGCACAGAGTCTGTGGGTGTGTTGCACTTGCATGTTCATATCATGGCAAACTTGCATTTCATAGCATCATCATTGCATATAACCTCTAACACCTATTGTATAAAGTTTTATGAGACGCTTTATACAACAGGTCCTGCAAAACGACCCCTTGATTTATAAGATTGCGTGAGCGTGCTTATAAGTTAAGGTTATTATTCTTTAGATATATATATATATATATATATATATATATATATATATATATATATATATATATATATATATATATATATATATATATATATATATATATGCTAGCTCGAAAACCGACCCCCTATCGTATAAATTGGTATGAGACTCTTTATACGATAGGAGTCTTGCAGAAGATCTCTTAGCTTATGTGATTTTATATAAGTTAGGGTTACGTTTTACTTGTTTAGCTTTTCGTTCTTTTATTACTTCCTCTTATACTTATAGATCTGCTAGACTAGTTCTGTCGTCACCTGCTTTTTGTTCATTCTCCACTTTCAGAGCTTCCCTTTCCTCATCTCCGCCCGGTGCCTAGGATCCATGGGGGGAGGGGTACGGGATGATATGACTTAGTCTTTTAGGCCAACAGTTTTTGAACCACACCATTTTAGGGGACCGTGGAGCCCAGCATGAAGGAGCAGCCCCGGAGGTCGGCACGCTTGGAGATGGGATAGTCTAGCACCAGAGTTCAAATGGTTGGGACTGTGAGTCCCGATTGTTAGGCATTAAGTAGTTTGGCGTTAAGTGGAGGTTACTCACTCAACACCAAGGCGCAGAAAAATCTAGCTAAGGCAGAAAGAGTTGAGTGAGGCATGTTCACTCAACGCTCTGAACGCCATGATTCAAATAATCTGGCTAAAGCAAAAAAACATTGAGTGAGGCGTGCCCACTCAATGCTCTCAACGCTTAAGATGTTGAAGAAGCTGAAATCAGGTTAAGGTAGAAAGCATTGAGTGAGACATGCTCATTCAACGCTCTCAACACCTAAATTACGAAATGTATGGCTAAGGCACAAGACATTGAGTGAGGTGTGCTCACTCAATGCTCTCAACGTTAGGCATGAAGAAATAGCTGCAGAAATGGTTAAGGCAAAAAGCGTTGAGTGAGGCTTGCTTACACAACACTGTCAAATCCAAGATAGACAGAATTGTCTAAGTACTTTGGCATTGAGTGAAGCTCATTCACTCAACGCCTATTCTACTTATGCTTGATTTTTGACAAAGTCCACAGGTGAAAGTCCACTTAGTGTCAACTACCTTCACCTATTGGGGGGGAATAGGTGTCTTGCAACATTTTTGTGGAATTAAAGTCGTACCTACACAAGAAAACAAAACAACACAGCACAGAAAGGACACAAGCAAATTATAGTGGTTCCCCGATTTGGGTACGTCCACTTTCCGCCTTCGACCTATCTCCTAACCAGGGACGACTCGGTCACTTCACCAACAGGATTGAAATACAATCCTTGCACTAATGGAAGGAACCCTTCCACACGTAGGAGTCACCACTCCCACAACACGGGTTGCACCCAACCCTTACAAATAGAAACCAACGTTCCTTTACAACAAAATAGAAATTGGAGTGTATTAGAAATACAAACTAATTATGGAGAATAAGGTGTCCCTCTTCGTTCGACGACGTGTTCTTGAAGTCAACGAAGAGTCCACAACCCTAGATCTCACTTGGAGAGAATCTCCTCGAAACCGGCGGCGGCAAGAAGGGCAGCGGCTTGGTTCTCAGGATCGGCGGCGACAACGGCGTGCTGCGGCTGTTCTTTGGAGATTCAATCTTCGTAGCAAAGCTAGCAAGGTCTTCCAACGGTCACACTAGGATCGATCGTCTCGATCGATTCCGAAGGGGAAGGTTTTCCCGATCTACGAATCAAGAGACAGAGGATCTCTGGTTAGACGCGTGAGAAGCTATGCTTGGCTGAGCTTCTGTCGCCGGTAGATCTGGAAGAAACCAAGATCAACGACGGCGATCAACTGCACGAGCGGCGACGACGGCGGCGGAGAAGGATTTTCGATCTAGGTCACGTCGGCGGCTCGGCTTCTATTCATTTTTCTGTCTACTTGTTATTGTTCAAAAATACAGATGTATTTATACATTAGGTCTTCAAGATGACCGTTGTGGGCCCCACCAACAAGAAACCCCAAGCCCGGTTCAAAACAGCGCCAGCGGCTGAGTCCGGTCCAGCGGGTTCCAGAAAATTCGCCTAAGGCAAAATCGGCGAGATTCGAAGGTGATTATCGACGATTCGGCTAGTGATTCTTGCCGAATCACTTGGTGATTCTCGACGATTTTGACTTTGCGACAGATTTGCACGCTCTGATTTAGCCGGATAGAGACGGCGAGAATCAGCCAGTGATTCTCGATGATTCGGCGAGAATCACTAGTGATTCTCGCCGAATCGGCGAGAATCACTTGGTGATTCTTGTCGATTATTACTCAAACGATTTTTCATCTTTCCACCCATGAGCTGCTCTTTGACCCAGCCTTGCTCCTTGTCTGCTCTTGCATTATCACAGCCCTGTACTTGAAAATAAGTACACTACAATAGAGAGAGTACACGTAGGCCAACACATTGATCTGCTCAACGAGGGATTACGTCGTGCAGACCCGTGTATATTGACCTACTGCACCCTGACATTGGTATGTACTTAGCGTGGAATAACTGCAAGAACAACTTAAAAGATTTCATCAAATAGATTGTCTATTTACCTTAGCTTGTTCAGGGGCTTCTTCAAATCAGGTACGTTGTGGATACAATACCCAACAATCTCCCCCTATTTGAAGAAGCCTAAACCCTACAATCTAAGGTGAATAGAGCGTATGGGAATGAAAATCATAAACTTAAAATTAAGTTGAGAGAGATATTCATTACCAATACCAATTTCTTGAGAGCAAACTTAAACTTGGAGCCACCTTAGCCTTAGCCGAGAGGGTAATCTCCCCCTTTTCGGCTTCTGCAAATCTGGGTCTGTTGCATTTGACCCCTTGCTCCCCCTCAGTTCTTGCACCTATGCTCACACTTGAGTTCCTGGCAGAGGCTCCCCCTAGATGCACGAGCCTGGAGCTTCTATAGTCTTCATTCCTCATAGTTTAGCATCCCCAATTAAGTTTTGAAAATACTGAACTTGGCTTCGTCTAAGGGCTTTGTGAAAATATCTGCAATCTGCTTGTCCGTGGGGACATAACAGAGAGAGATGTCCTTGTTCTCCACGTGCTCCCGAATGAAGTGGTAGCGCACTTCAATATGCTTCGTTCTGCTGTGCGATACCGGATTGTTGGCAATTGCAATTGCACTTGAGGAGTCGCAGTATATTGGTACTTCCTTGAACTGAAGGTCGTAGTCGGCTAACTGGTTTCTGATCCATAGGAGTTGTGCGCAACAGCTGCCTGCCGAGATGTACTCAGACTCTGCTGTGGAGGTTGCTACACAATTCTACTTCTTGATGTTCCATGAGATAAGCCTTCTTCCGAGAAATTGACACGTCCCGGAAGTGCTTTTCTTGTCATCCCTACTCCCTGCAAAATCAGCATCTGAAAAACCTATTAGCTCGACATCATTGTTTCTCGGGTACCACAAGCCAAGATTGGGAGTACCTTTAAGGTATCTTAGAATTCGCTTTGCAGCGACATAGTGAGATTCCTTAGTGTTCACCTGATATCTGGCACAGACACATGTGGAGAACATGATATCCGGTCTACTGGCAGTAAGGTAGAGCAGGGATCCAATGATGCTTCTGTATTTGGTTTCATCGAAAGGTTTACCTTTCTCATCCTTATCCAGAGACATAGTGGATCCCATTGGAGTCCTCATAGAGGTTGCATTCTCCATACCGAATTTCTTGAGGAGTTCATTTGTGAACTTCGTCTGAGAGATGAAGATTCCATCCTCAGACTGTTTCACTTGAAGTCCCAAGAAATACTTTAGCTCTCTCATACTGCTCATTTCAAACTTTCCTTGCATAAGTTTAGAAAACGTTTTGCAAAGATTGTTGTCCGTTGAGCCGAATATAATGTCATCGACATAGATTTGTACCAGCAAAATCTTGCCTTTGACTTCCCTGAGAAACAATGTCTTATCTATTTTACCTCTAGAGAACTTGTTCTCAAAAACAAAACTAGATAAAGTCTCATAACAAGCTCGTGGAGCTTGTTTTAAACCATATAGAGCTTTATTAAGAAAATATACATGATTGGGATAAGTAGGATTGACAAAACCTGGGGGTTGAGCGACGTATACTTCCTCTTTAAGGTCTCCGTTCAAGAATGTTGATTTCACATCCATTTGATAGACTGTGAATCATTTGTGCGAAGCATACGCCAGGAACAATCTGATTGCCTCGAGCCTTGCCACTGGTGCAAAGGTCTGGTCGAAGTCAATCCCCTCCTCCTGTCTGTAACCTTGAGCTACCAGCCTGGCCTTATTCTTTATGATGACACCATGTTCATCCAGTTTGTTTCTGAAGATCCACTTGGTCCCAATCACATTCTGCTTTTGTGGTCTGGGAACCAGCGTCCAAACGTTGCATCGTTCGAATTGATGCAGTTCATCTTGCATGGCCAAAATCCATGCCACATCTTTGTTCACCTCGTCGAACTTCTTTGGCTCAACCTGTGACAGGAAGATAAGATGCAAAATCTCGTTAATAGTACCTCTTCGAGTTCTGACACCGTCACGAGGATCTCTGATGATCTGATCTCTAGGATGATCCCACACGTGTCGGAGCTCTAGAAGTCTGGCATCTGGAGCTTCGACTACTTCTTGGGTTTCTCCTTCTTCTAAGAGAATTTCTCCATTTTGATCTTCAACATTCCCAGTTGACGTTGAGGTGGAAACTTTGACGTACTTAGGAGTTTCATCTTTAGCGGTCTCATCGAGACTCAGCTGTTCAAGTCGTGCACCTGCATCTTCAAGAATACCGCATTGTAGATAGTACTTCTGTTATTCCAGATACTTGTTCCAATTCATTCTTGAAACATCTTCTGTCTAGTTCCCATCATATTTACGGGAACCCAGAATATCCTGCAAAAGAGTGTTACCTCACCTTAGGAACCCAATATGTATTAGGTCCTAGGTTCTTGTTAGCATAAAAACTCGAATGCCTTCCCTCAGAAATCCTGTCAGGAAGACTTCCTCTGCCCAGAAGAGGTGGATAAGCCCTTGACCTTGACACAGAGGGGTTGTGCCAACAGTCTATGGCAAAGTGTCCCACCTTGCCACAGCACCAACACGTGTGAATGTTGTACCTTCGTTTCTGACCTGATCGAGTGACTGAGGTAGTCATGGTCCTAGGTCTAAATGGGATAGAGCTAGATCTGCTTACAAAATTGCATCTTCCACCGTGACACTTGGAAGGGTGGAAGGAATGCATGTAGCGAGCGTCATGAGGCCTGGGAGGGGGTGCCTTCCTTTCAGTCAGCACCCTTCCAGAGGCCCCATGAGAACTAACTGCATGACTTCTAACCTCCCTTTCCTGTGTCCTAGGGTGGTGAGAAGCGCACTGAGAGATGATACCAGCAGATTCATGCCGAGTTGGGGCAGTGGCCGAGAATACAAAGGGTTCAGAATGAGCCTTAGGTATTCTCTCAAGGGTGGCCATGACAGCCCTTGCACTATGGGTGTCTCCACATGAGGGCAGATCACCCTTGCAGTGACCATGGTTGTTCCTGTGATCATACCTGAAGGCATGATGAGTACCCTTCCTGCCTGGAGTGGAGGGTCTGAATACCGTTTCCCCATTTCTCCATGAATTGATAATTCGGGAGATCCACACATTTTCTTCCTTTCGCTTGATAGCATCAACCTTGGAAAAGTTGGATACTATCCTTTTCTCATTCTCTAGACTACTCTCTAGATCTGAGATTTTAGAGTCCTTAACCTTGTTGGATGCCAATTTGATAACCAACAAGATCTTCAGCCGAGCAATCTCCTGAGCTTGCTTCTCAATAAGTAGGTTGCTTTTCTGAAGGGCTCTCTTCAGGGAATCAGGATTTTCTGAAGGGTAACAATTCCTGTCTTCAGGAACTTCAAGAGAAAAGGGGAAAGATGAAGAAGTTACCTGCTCTTCAGAGTTACTGTTACTATCGCCAGAGACGGTTGTGTCAGCTTCATCAGACCTGCTTTCCTCAATTTCTTCTTCAGTATCTGACAAGGACACCGGAGCCCTGATGCTGTCTGATTGATCCTTGCCTTCATCTTCAGTGGCGAGGACCCCCACATAGGCTTCATCCTCTTACTGACAGCAGATCCCTGCTTTCTCTGATCCCTCCATGAGATTTGAGATGGTTACCCACATAGAGTTGGTCGTCCCACACTTTTCCAATCTAGATCGAGAAGGTCCAGACTAGACATCCATGATGATCTGACGAATCATCTTGTCCAGATTAAATAATGAGAGTTCAGTCTCCGACATCTCAGTAATACACTTGGGAATTTGAATATCCTTTCCAGAGCCGGAGGTCTTCATAGGAATGAATGGACCCTATTCCAAGATGAGAGATGCTCGAGGATCGATAGCATCCAAGTGATAGGACACTCTCATCTTCCAGACGGGATAATACTCCTTTGTGCACGTGGGAAGTCTTAGTGGAGAGATCCCATGATCCAGCTCCATGCTTTTGACACTGGTGGCAGGATTCTACTCAAGGTGTGAACCTTTTTGATGAGTAACCTGGCTCTGATACCACTTGAAAATCCACTTAGTGTCAACTACCTTCACCTATGGGGGGGGGGAATAAGTGTCTTGCAGCGTTTTTGCGGAATTAAAGTCGTACCTGCACAAGAAAATAAAACAACACAACACAGAAAGGACACAAGCAAATTATAGTGGTTCCCCGATTTGGGTACGTCCACTTTCCCCCTTCGACCTATCTCCCAACCAGGGACGACTCGGTCACTTCACCAACAGGATTGAAATCCAATCCTTGCACTAACGGAAGGAAACCTTCCACACGTAGGAGTCAACACTCCCACAACACGGGTTGCACCCAACCCTTACAAATAGGAACCAACGTTCCTTTACAACAAAATAGAAATTGGAGTGTATTAGAAATACAAACTACTTATGGAGAATAAGGTGTCCCTCTTTGTTCGACGACGTGTTCTTGAAGTCAACGAAGAGTCCACAACCCTAGATCTCACTTGGAGAGAATCACCCCGAAACCGGCGGCGGCAAGAAGGGCGGCGGCTTGGTTCTCGGGATAGGCGGCGACAACGGCGTGCTGCGGCTGTTCTTTGGAGATTCAATCTTCGTAGCAAAGCTAGCAAGGTCTTCCAACGGTCACACTAGGATCGATCGTCTCGATCGATTCCGAAGGGGAAGGTTTTCCCGATCTACGAATCAAGAGACAAAGGATCTCTGGTTAGACGCGTGAGACGCTGTGCTTGGCTGAGCTTCTGTCGCCGGGAGATCTGGAAGAAATCGAGATCAACGACGACGATCAACTGCACGAGCGGCGACGACGGCGGCAGAGAAGGATTTTCGATCTACGTCACGTCGGCGGCTCGGCTTCTATTCGTTTTTCTGTCTACTTGTTACTGTTCAAAAATACAGATGTATTTATACATTAGGTCTTCAAGATGACCGTTGTGGGCCCCACCAACAAGAAACCCCAAGCCCGGTTCAAAACAGCGCCAGCGGTTGAGTCCGGTCCAGCGGGTTCCAGAAAATTCGCCTAAGGCAAAATCGGCGAGAATCGAAGGTGATTCTCGACAATTCGGCGAGAATCACTAGTGATTCTCGCCGAATCACTTGGTGATTCTCGACGATTTTGACTTAGCGACAGATTTGCACGCTCTGATTTAGCCGGATAGAGATGGCGAGAATCAGCCAGTGATTCTCGACGATTCGGCGAGAATCACTAGTGATTCTCATCGATTATTACTCAGACGATTTTTCGTCTTTCCACCTATGAGCTGCTCTTTGACCCATCCTTGCTCCATGTCTGCTCTTGCATTATCACAGCTCTATACTTGAAAATAAGTACACTCCAATAGAGAGAGTACACGTAGGCCAACACACTGATCTGCTCAACGAGGGATTACGTCGCGCAGACCCGTGTATATTGACCTACTGCACCCTAACATTGGTGTGTACTTAGCGTGGAATAACTGCAAGCACAACTTAAAATATTTCATCAAATACATTGTCTATTTACATTAGCTTGTTCAGGGGCTTCTTCAAATCAGGTACGTTGTGGATACGATACCCAACAACAGGTGCTGACGTCAGCAAGTCATCTTTATTCAAATTGTTAGTGGCAAAACTACAGTACATGACAAAAGGCGTCGCAGACCTACTATACGATAGTTAGGCATTAAAGCAAGGATGCAGCTGGGATTAAATGTGTGGGGCCCACTATACAAAGAGCCTTGGGACATAAATGATACAAGGAAAAGCCATTACAGAAGAAAGAATACTCCGGGAGTAGTGCTGTTTCTTCTTCATCGCCATTGTTTTTGTGAAGAGAGGAACAGAGAGCAAAAAGACTGGAGGTCCAAAGGCGTAAAAAGTTAGTTGTTGGTCTTCATCTTTGACTACAGTAAGATCAGAGTAGATCTCTGAAGAGGAGCAAGAAAGTTAGTTGGTGACATTTTCCATCCTAAAAAGCATTTTCTTCCTAGATCCAGCAGCATAACACTGAAGATCTTCTACTGGAGGCTGTGGAGAAGAAGTCAGGGATAAACATCTTCAGGCCAGGAAATAAAGAAGAAGCAGAACTGCTTTCTTCTAGTTACTTCCAGCACAAGTTGTTATCCTTGTTGTTGTAAAGAAGTTAAGCTGAGAATTCTTCAGCTCAGGTAGCAGCAAGCTTTGCTGCAGTTACTTCACAGATTCAGCAGGAAAAATCCCTGGTGCTATGAAGAATAAGCTAGGACTGAGTGTATCTTAGTTCATGAAAAGGAAAACTTAGGAAAAATATTCCTGGAGTCAAAGTTATGCTGAGTCTATCTCAGTCAAGATAGATTGGCACAGAGAAATTTCTCTTGTGTGCAATCAAAAACCTCACCAACTCATATTCATCCTGTAGGATCCTTTTGGATCTGAGTGGTAGGAGAAAGTTTGCTCTGGGGTTGGATTCTGTTGAGAATCTGAGTTGTAGCACTTGTCTTTAAGTCTGAGGTTGGTGGCAACTGATCACTGAGCTGTAGGAGAGTGTGATTCTCTGAGGTAGGATCCTTTGGATCTGAGGTAGGGTTGTCCTCCTAGCCTGATTGTAGGATCTTTGGCCTGAGGTATGTGGTCTGCTAACCACTGAGTTGTTGGCCCTTTGTGGCTGAGCTATAATTCTTGGAGGAGGCTGAGAGATCCAGAGGGATCTGAGGTGTAAGCTCTTTGGAGCAGACTTTTTGAGAAGTACCTAGTCCAACAAGATATTTGGATAGGTAGGAGGGAAAGTGGATGTACCCTTGTTCGGAGAACCACTATAAATCTTGTGTGCTTTCTCTGTGTTGGTTTTATTGCAAGTTGCACATGTTGAAAGCAGAAAATAATCAACCAACAAACCATCCAACTAAAAGAAAAGAAAAGATAGTCACTAAGGACTAAGACATCTATTCACCCCCCCCCCCCCCCCGCCCCTCTAGGTGATTTAGCTATCCTTGAAATCAAACACTTACAGGTTGCCTCGCACACGCTCTAGGAGTGACTAAGTTTGGGTAATTGTGGATCGCTTGACGATGGTTGCCAGATTCATACCAATAAAGGAGTCACATGTTAATGTTTTAGTGCGTCTCTTTGTGAAGCAGTTTGTACGGTACCACGGGGTGCCTCAGATGATAGTCTCCGACCGTGATGGTCACTTTACCTCCAAGGAGTGGAAGGCAGTTCAAGCGTACTTGGGTTCTCAACATACATTAAACACAACTTTTCATCCTCAGACAAATGGTCAGTCTGAGAGGACCATCAGAACTATGGAAGATCTGTTGAGATTGTGTGTACTGGATAGAGCAGAGCCATGGGAAAGGCTCTTGCCACTAGTGGAATTTTCGTACAACAACAGTTATCAAGCTAGCATCGGCATGACATCCCACGAAGAACTTCATGGGAGGAGGCGTAGAACTCCATTGTCATGGGTGCAGGATGAGGATCCAAAGATTTTGGGAATTGAATATATTGATGATACTGATGCTGCTGTTAGATTGATACGGGACCACATGCTTGAGGCTCAAAGTCGGCAGGCAAAATACCATAATAAGAAACATTGGATGGTGGAATTTAAAGTGGGTGACAAAGTATTCTTGAAGATCGGGCTGATGCATGGAGTGTCCCGAGTACGTGGTATGAAGTAGATCAGCCCGAGATATGTGGGGCGCTATACTATATTGGAAAGAATTGGCCATGTGTCCTATCAGCTGGAGCTACCACCAGAACTAGAAAATTTGCACGAAGTCTTTCATGTGTCGTCACTTCGAAGGGCATTGTTACTGGCTGAACAACATGTCTCCACCATGGCTGGAGTAGTGGCAACTGACAGATCTGTTCGAATAGAGCCGGTGCAGATAATGGACACCGAGACAAGGAACTTGCATCGGAAAAGCATTCCATTGGTGAAAGTCCTGTGGTCTAACCACAGAAAAGAGGAATACACTTGGGAGCTGGTGGACTTGATGCGGAAGCACTACCCGGTGTTGTTTCCCCAAGATACATTTAAGATCATATTATATTTTTAATCATTATCTCCCCCATAGCCTAAGCTTGATTTCCAGGACAAAATCATTTATTTTGTTTATAGGATTTGTAATGTCTCATTTTGTGCTACACCCCTCGCGCACATTTTGTGTCAACTGACAGATTTGTTCGACTAGAGTCGGTGCAGATAATGGACACCGAGACAAGGAACTTGCTTCGGAAAAGCATTCCTTTGGTGAAAGTGCAAGTTAGATCTGATATACTTTTGAGGGGGGGTGAATAGAGTATGATGCTTGCTAGAAACTTTTTACAACTATTGTTGTATTCCTAAGTGAACAGGGAAGCAAATAACACAAAGTAAATCTAAATACAGAATAATCACAGATCAATCATAAATCAATCACAAACCACAGCCAGAAACAAAAGAAAGACAAGCAACCAGATGACACAAGGAGCTATAGTGGTTCTCCAATCAACCTGGGTGCATCCACTCTTCTACCACCCTAGGTAGGAATCCACTGCAGGATGAGTTGATCAGGTGTCCTGGGCTCCAATGAGCTTTTTATAAGGTGCTCAAAAATCAAACCAAATTTTTTGATCAGGTGTCTTGCCACCACTGAGTTTTGATAAGGTCTCAGAAACCAATCACAAACTTTTGAAGGGAGTTTGAAAAACCCTTTACAGCAGAGAGAGAGAGAGAGAAAGGGATGGGATGATCTTCTCTGTCAACAGTCAGAGAGAAGATAGTGGATGTTGTCAAAGCTCCCCCTGAGATCTTGAGTTGTTCAGGAAGTGAAGCTTTGCAGTAAGGTAATAGGCCTTCAGATGATTTGATCTCCAGCAAAAGATGATTTCAGCAGCAACTGAAATGTGAGGTGTCCGGAGTCTTGAATGATGATGGCCTTTGAACACTTGAATCAAGAGAGATCTGAAAATTTCAGTTAGTTGATCTCCTTTTGTGATGTGTGTTCTTGTATGAATTTTTTGAGACTGAGAATGTCTGCAACTCTCTTTCTTTCTCTTGTGTAATTATTGTTGTAAGAGTTGTAATTCTTGTTGTTTTAGAGAATTGTTGTTGCAGAAGTTATTGCAGAATATGTGTGTCTAACTCTCTGAAAAGAGAATGAAAAACTGATCTTTTATTCCTTAGTTCTGAATAGAAATGATCCTCTGTCCAAGATAGTTGTTAGACTGTCATAAATGACTTCCTTAACTGCATTTGTCTTCTGGAGGAAAGTCCAATAAAACATTCCTTGAAAATTCCTTGAAACTTGCTCCAGATTTATTAAAAACGGCTATAGGATCTCTGACCTAAATGCTGAGAATAATTCCACAACTGTCTGAATTTGAATCTTGAAAACATCTAACTCTTCAGAAAAACGTTGAACTGAGCTCCACTATCGTTGAACTGAGCTCCACTATCGTTGAACTGAGCTCAAAGACTGAACTTAGATAGAAACAGAGATCGTCGATCTGAGCTCAACTATCGTCGAACTGAGCTCAGAGATAGAGAATCAAACTGGAGTCAAGAACGTCGATCTGAGCTCGAAGATCGTCGAATGGAGTTCGACACTCGTTGAAGTTGAGCTCAGAGCTCGTCGAATGGATTTCGATGATTCGTCGAAGGGAGCTCAGCGATCGTCGAATGGAATTCGACGATTCGTCGTACTGAGCTCGACGAAATGACTTACTCTCAAAAAATGAAAAACATGGTCTTGACGGCAGCTTACAAACCTAACTACTTACCCTTAAACTCAATTCTAATTGACCTTTAGATCTATACAATGAGGTCAAGATAGGTTTCCTAAGAGACATAGTGATCCTTGCCCAAATCAGTAATAGGGTGTTCCAACAATCTCCCCTATTTGGGTTAGGATTACTATTTACAGATATTGGAAAAATAAAAACATACAAAGCAGAAATGCAACAAACAAAGCATTGCAGAATCACAGACATTATCCCAGATAGTTCAGAAAACAAAATATATTGTCACCTTACAGAGTCATTCTTTTTCCTTGCCCTTTATAAGTACTCTTTCTCTGTTGGGATTGAGAGCTTCTTTCTTAGATCTTCTACCATCAGCTGCACCTAGAGAGGTCTGTTGCTTTGGCCTGGGCACTACAACTTCTGGATGCAGCTTCATGTAGCTTTCTGAATCAAAAACTTTACTGGATGAGTATCTTTCAAGTTCCTTCTTTCTTTGATCTGATAAGGTAGTTATATTGGATGTATCTTTTCCTTGTTCTCTAGCTTTCTTAATCTGATCTAAAGCAGCCAATTCTTTCATCCTAGCTGTCCATGAAGTATGATTGTTTTCTGGATCCTCAAATGGAACTGGAGGCTCATATCTATTTGAAGGATTATCAGGAGGAGCTCTGGAAGAGACTAAATCTTTCAGCTTATAAGGAAAGGGACCAGAAGTTGTGTCAGATGGACCTTGTCCTTCCCTTGAATATGGATGTTGCCTGGAATACCCTTTAGAATAGACTTGAAATTCTCTTTGATTTCCTCTGTAATTTCCTCTTCTTGACTGGTATCCTCTAGATTGACTTCCTCTGTATTAGGATCTTCCTTGAGGTTGATAAGAGGTTTGGCTTCTGGCAGAAGGTTGAGATGCAGAGCTTCCACTTGCACCTGCATCAGGTGAAGGAGGAGGAGGAGGTGGAGGATTGAACTGGGATGATCCTTTATCATATTTTCTCTTCTTCTTCATAGCCTTCAATTGATTTTTGGAGTATTGCATCCAATGTTCTGTGATAGGGCAATTATGCAGTATATAGTATGGATTGTCATTTGTGTCTTTCACCTTTGCTGGGGGAACTCACTTCATTGCTTTGCTTCTGGCCTTTCTTTTCCATATAATTGTAGCAGAGGAATCATATGAGTCAGTCCTGAACTGATCACTGTCTGAGCTTGGAGGATTATCATACACTACATCAATCCTTTTGAGGTAATCTTTTTGTTATTATGACTGAGCAGGAGAGACAGCAGAAATAGCAATAGTAGCAGCAGCAACAGCAGGAAGAGGAATAGAAGTAGCACTGGCAGAAGAAGTTATGACAGCAGCAGATTCAGATACAAAACATTCAGAAACAACACTTTCAGAAACAGAAGGTACAGCAGCAGTAGTATCAGATGAAACTGGAAAAACAACTGCAAAATGAGTAACAGCAGTAATAGAAATATCAACATTAGCAGTAGGAGCAGCAGTATAGAGGGAGTTTATAAAAGAGCTTATTAAGCTGGTGTCACAGCTGCAAATAGGCACAATGGCCTTAGAGAGATCTTCAGATTGCTGGACTACAGTGTGCTGGACTGGAAGACAGTTAAAATAAACAGAATCAAAAACAGAGAACAGTGACTTGAGGTCCACTGTGATAACTGCAACTGGAGGTACTGGAGCTTGAGCTTGGACTGAAGTGATAGCAGCAGCAGGCAATCTTTCAACTTCATGAGGCATCTCCCCCTGCCTAGATTTTGTGGCAACTGGATTAAGGCACCCATAAGAAGGGATTGCATGAGAAGGAAGAAGAGAGGAGAGCCTAACAGACAGTTCATGAACTGTTTTTATCAGTGGAGCCAAGGAGGTCTCCATCAAGAGTGATAGCCTGGGAGCTATCAGCTCATAGAGCATATCTGCAAGAGCTGGAAGATCTACATGCTCAAGATGGACTTGAGTAGAGGTAGAAGTTGAAGGTGGAGCAACAGGAGATGTTGGTGGAGAACTTGTGGATGGTGGAAATGAAGGTTGAGAGATGGGAATTGTGGAAATGGAAGATAGTGGAATGTAAACAGATGGTGTGAAGGATGGTTATCCAATTATATCTTGAAGTAGTTGTTGGTATGAGGTGGATGAAGATGGTGTCTCAGGAGGGGATGAGGGAGAATCATCCATATAGGAATCATCTATACGGTTGAAAGATGGACTGTGAGAGGGTGAGTCAATATCTAGGTGAGGGTATTGATGTAGAGGATGGAAGAGTTCTTCTGTGAGAGGTGGAGTTGGAGAAGGAATGGAAGTTGGAGATGGGGTGGAATTTATGATGGTGGAGGTGACTGTTGTAGATGAAACAAGAGGTGGAGGAGGAGGAGAATAAGCAGGCAAGTCTTCTGCAGGGGCAGAAACTTGAGGGGAAGTGACTGGAGTAGTCCTTGTGCCTGAAGTAGAAATGTCAGAAGGCCTGCTGGGCTTCACAATTTGCCTGTCCCATTTTCTAAATAGGGCACATGTGAGCCTCTTGGAGGCATTGATGTGCATCCCATTTGAAACAAGCAGTGCATGGCATCTGTTCTGAAGAAACAGCCCTAAGATTCTCCCAAAATTAACAAAGTTTTTGTTGATTTTCTTCTTGATTAGGTCAAAGAAGATTTCTCCCCAGATCAGTTGTTTCTTGTCCACAAGGGCACCCATCAAGCAGAGCTGATACCTGGAGATGGTATCATGAGCTGAGTGTTTGGCCAACAATACCTTTCCAACCACATCAGCCAGAAATCTGTACTCAACAGACAGATTTTTCTTCAGCAATTTGCTAGGGTTTGCATCTGAATGTCTCATTCTTTCAAGCATATTAGAAAACTCATCTCCAGAAAGTTCAGCAGAGTCTTCTCCAGATTTCAATTCAAAAACCTTTGTCAAGGCAGCAGGTGTTAGGGATACCTAGGTTCTTGAGAATTTTCCAACCACTGTATTCTGATCCTGATTGTGGGTAGTATACACCCATTCCTTGATCTCATCTCCAGCTAATTTGATCCTGGTAGTTATTATGGTAACTAGCTTTTGTTCCTTGAAAAGTTCCAGAATATCTTTGAAAATTTGATCGCTGTTATTGAAAGAGTCCATGTCGATATCAAATCCTGCATCAAATTTCATTGCGGCCAGGATTGCAACTGAGATGGCCATTGATTCCTGCAAAACTAACAAACAAATGACCAAGTGTAGAGAAGTTTGGAGGGAAAGTGAAAGTTTGCAGAAAGTATGAAAGTGCAAAGGGAGAACGACGACCGAAAAATGAATTTTATATTAGGGTTCGACGCAGAAAAGGAAAGATCGTTGAACTCTATTCGACGATCTGGGCTTCTAAAGGAAACTGAAAGGTCATCAATAGCGTCGATCTCTGTTCGACGATATTGGAGAGCGTCGAGCTCCGTTCGACGATAGTTCAGAAAACATAATCGTCGAGCTTCGCACATCGATTGCTGACCTAAGAAAGATAGTTTAGCACTATCTGAGAAGCGCTGAACTCTGGCCGACGATTTCGGAAGTCGTCGATCTCCGTTCGACGATCTGGGGGAAAATCGTCGAGCGCAGTTCAGAGACCAGAAACACTCTTATACACTAGAAAAATTAAGATGTTTGCCTAGTCTTGGTCATTTTTAGATTTTTGAAAATCTTGGATCTTATTTTAGACTTCCTCCATCTAACATTCCTAACTGATTCAGGAAGAATGTATGTTTCTTTTCATCCAAAGGTTTGGTGAAAATATCTCCCATTTGCAAATCAGTTGGGATATATTGAAGTTCAATTTTATTTTTATCAACATTATCCCTTAGAAAGTGATGCCTAATTTCTATATGTTTTGTCCTACTATGGAGGACTGGATTTTGTGCTATAGAAATAGCATTGGTATTATCACAAAATATTTTTGACTTCTCTAAGTTGTAGCCATAGTTTAGGAGTTGGTTTTGAATCCACAAGATTTGTGAACAACAACTACCTGCAGCAATGTACTCAGCTTCAGCAGTAGAAGTTGACACAGATGTTTGTTTCTTGCAAAACCAGGAGAAAAGTCTGTCACCAAAAAACTGACAAGTTCCACTAGTGCTTTTCCTGTCTATTCTGCATCCAGCATAATCAGCATCAGAAAATCCAGTTAAGTCAAATGCTTAATCTTTTGGATACCAGAGACCTAGATTTGGATAACTTTTTACATACCTAAGAATCCTTTTACTAAGGTTAGGTGTGACTCTCTAGGGCTCACTTGGAATCTAGCACATATGCATGTAGAAAACATTATGTTAGGTCTACTAGATGTAAGGTACAATAAAGAGCCAATCATTGCTCTATATGTTGTCTGATCAACAGGTTTCCCATGTTCTTCAGCATCTAATACAGCATTGGTAGGCATAGGTGTTTTCATACATGATGCTTCAGACATACCAAATTTTGTTGAGGAGTTCTAGGAGCTGAGAAAGTGTGCCTGATCCCTTCACTCTGACAGAACTCTTGCATAAGAAGAGAATCAAACTCTATCCCATGATCACTTCTGATCAGGGCAATGTTAGTATTGAACTCAGTCTGTATGCATTTGAGAAACTCTGTCAAACACTTAAAGTTATCAGACTTCTTCCTCAGAAAGAACACCCATGTGAATCTAGAGAAGTCATCTACAACCACTAGAGTATAAGATTTCCCTCCTAAGCTTTGTACTGTAATGGGTCCAAAAAGATCCATGTGTAACAGATACAAAATCCTAGGTGAATCACTCTTATTAAGTGACTTGAAACTATTTTTGGTTTGCTTGCCTAATTGACAAGCCCTGCAGAGTCCTTCCTTCTTGTAGGGGCCAGAAGGTAGTCCTCTAACAAGGTTGTCCTTGGATAGCCTAGCAATGGTTCTAAGGTTTATATGTCCTAATCTCTTATGCCATAACTCATTAGGTCTACAAATAGAATTAAACAGGCAAATATCTACTTTAATTGAAAGAAAGTCTACTAAATAGATGTTACCTTTCCTTTTACCTGTCAACACAGTTGTGTTGTCCTCTGATTTGATCTTGCATAAGGATTTGCTGAAAGACACTTGGTAGCCTTCATCACATAGTTGACTGATACTAATCAAGTTGTGCTTCAGTCCTTCAACATAGGCTACTTTCTTGAATGTGACTGTGCCAATTTGGACTGCACCATATCCTTTTGTTAGTCCAAAGTTTGAATCACCAAATATTACTTTGGGTCCAAGCTTGGCTTTGAAGGATGTGAAATTGTCCTTGCTTCCTGTCATGTGCTTGGAGCACCCACTATCCAAATACCATTGTTGGTTTGATGTTGGATAGGTCTTCACCTGCACATAAAGCAATTTACTTATTTTTGACCCAGTTTACCTTGGGCCTAGGTTGATAACCTTTAAATTCAGAAATAAAAGACATCCCTGGTTGACTCTTATAACCTTCAGGATGATATCTCCTTGGAGGTATTATCCATTCCGTATAAGGGTTAAATCATTGGGATGAAGGACCCCTAAGTTTAGATTTTGATTTACCTTTGAATAAGTTTTCAAAGCTCTGATCTCTGCTCGACGATCACTGAGTTGAGTTCGACGATCTTGGGTCAGATCGTCGAGCTTCGTTCGACGATCGACTGTGGCAAAGTTCAGGGTTTAGAGATCGTCGACCTGAGTTCGACGATTTTGCCTGAGATCGTTGATCTCCGTTCGACGATCGTCTAGCTCCGTTCGACGATTTCTGTTGAACTCTTGTTTTCTTAGGTAAGTCAGAATTTTTCCTAGCTACCTCTACAACTCTCTTACCTTTATTAGAGATAAATTTAATTGGGGTTGTTAGAACTATAGGTTGGCTGGATGAAGCACCCAAGCCCAATGTACTGTTGAATCTTGAGTTCACTGTGCTTGTGATGTCCATTAGCTTGATACTTCTCCCATTAAGGGATTCTTCAAGCTTCTTGGCCTCTGATAGTTCACTTTTCAGTGAGGCTATCTGCTCCCTACAACATTCCAACTCCTCAGTGAGTTTGAGGTTTTCTGATTTTAAGGTATTGTTTTCAGATAATTGTTTTTTGAGAGAAATGATTTCTTTCTGAGATTTTAATAGGTCTAAACATAGTGCTTTAAACTCATACTTAAAGTCCTCAGAATTAAAATCAAAAGAACTTATTACCTGGTCCTCTTCAAATTGAGTCTCTGAGTCTGACTCTGACTCTTCTGCATCAAAATTGTGTTGTGAGGCATTGATAGACATCATGCAGAATTCCTTTTCTTCAGCATCATCCTCATCATCACTTGAGTGGGATGTAGCTTCAGATTCTTCTTCTGTCTCACTCCAAGTTTCAGCATCAAATCCATTCCTTGTGTGTTTGTTCTTGCTGGAGGAGGGTTTGTCATTACTGTTCTTCTTGAAGTCCTTGTCTTTTCTTCTTTCTTTCTTGTCCTTTCTGTCCTTGTCTTTTCTTCTTTCTTTCTTGTCCTTTCTGTCCTTGTTTTTATTTTCTGGACAGTCAGGCACAATGTGGTCTGGTTTCCTGCAACCAAAACAGATAATCTCTTTGTTATTTGATTTATCATACCTTGGCTTGTCATGCTCTTTGTATGATCTTTTCCTGAAGTCCTTTCTGGCCATTTTATAAAATCTTTTGGCTAGTAGACTTAGCAATTCCACATTGCCAGTGACCTTGTCTTCAGGCTGATCTTCAATGGCTTTGAAAGCTATTGACTTTTCTTTTCTTGTGGCTGGTGAGGCAGCCTTCTGCTCTTCTTTTCTATCCTTAATGAGCAGCTCATAAGACTTGAGATTGCCCAAGAGAGCTTCAGTGGTGATCTCATTTAGACTTCTGGCATCATTGATTGGCCAGATCCTTGAGTCCCAAGTGCTTGGGAAGCACATTAGGATTTTATCATTTAGCTCAGTCAATGAGATCTCCTTGTCCAAAGTTTTCAGCTCATTGACTATGAGACTGAGTCTGTTATACATATCTGCTACTGACTCAGCTTCTCCTTTCTTGAAATTCTCATATTGGGTTATGAGGTGAGATCTTCTGTCTTTTCTCTCATCAGCAGATCCTGAGACTATATCAGATAGTTTGTCCCAGATGTACTTTGTTGAGTTGCATTCAGCTACCTTTTGGAATATCTCATCAGACATAGCCTGGGCTAGAATGTTCATAGCCTTTGCATCAGCCAATTTCCATTTCTTTATTTCTGCATCTGTTCCTGTGGGAGGTGGAACAACACTTGTACTTGTGTTCTCTAGAGGTCTTGGACACACTGTCAAAACAGAATTGAAAATGTCATCATCAATAGAGTTAATGTACAGTCTAATCCTTGCCTTCCAAAGTGCAAACTTAGATAGATTGCACACTAGAGGTCTGGTGCTAGCAAAATCTTTGATTTGGGCCATGTTTTGTGAAGAAATGATCCTAATAACAAACTTACAACAAGCAGATCTAACTGGAGGGATCTTTGGGTTCAGGTGTTAGCCTGTGCAACCACTGAGATGTGGTATTTTTAACCAACCTGGCTCTGATACCAATTGAAAGTGCAAGTTAGATCTGATATACTCTAGAGGGGGGGTAAATAGAGTATGGTGCTTGCTAGAAACTTTTTACAACTGTTGTTGTATTCCTAAGTGAATAGGGAAGCAAATAATACAAAGTAATTCTAAATATAGAATAATCACAGATCAATCACAAATCAATCACAAACCACAGCCAAAAATAAAAGAAAGACAAGCAACCAGATGACACAAGGAGCTATAGTGGTTCCCCAATCAACCTGGGTACATCCACTCTTCTACCACACTAGGTAGTAATCCACTGCAGGATGAGTTGATCAGGTGTCCTGGGCACCAATGAGCTTTTGATAAGGTGCTCAAAAACCAAACCAAATTTTTTGATCAGGTGTCTTGCCACCACTGAGTTTTGATAAGGTCTCAGAAACCAATCACAAACTTTTGAAGGGAGTTTGAAAAACCCTTTACAGCAGAGAGAGAGAGAAAGGGATGAGATGATCTTCTCTGTCAACAGTCAGAGAGAAGATAGTGGATGTTGTCAAAGCTCCCCCTGAGATCTTGAGTTGTTCAGGAAGTGAAGCTTTGCAGTAGGGTGATAGGCCTTCAGATGATTTGATCTCCAGCAAAAGATGATTTCAGTAGCAATTGAAATGTGAGGTGTCTGGAGTCTTGAATGATGATGGCCTTTGAACACTTGAATCAAGAGAGATCTGAAAATTTCAGTTAGTTGATCTCCTTTTGTGATGTGTGTTCTTGTATGAATTTTTTGAGACTGAGAATGTCTGCAACTCTCTTTCTTTCTCTTGTGTAATTTTTGTTGTAAGAGTTGTAATTCTTGTTGTTTTAAAGAATTGTTGTTGCAGAAGTTGTTGCAGAATATGTGTGTCTAACTCTCTAAAAAGAGAATGAAAAACTGATCTTTTATTCCTTAGGTCTGAAAAGAAATGATCCTCTGTCCAAGATAGCCGTTAGACTGTCATAGATGACTTCCTTAACTGCATTTGTCTTCTGGAGGAAAGTCCAATAAAACATTCCTTGAAAATTCCTTGAAACTTGGTCCAGATTAATTAAAAACGGCTACAGGATCTCTGACATAAATGCTGAGAATAATTCCACAACTATCTGAATTTGAATCTTGAAAAACATCTAACTCTACATAAAAATGTCGAACTGAGCTCCACTATCGTTGAACTGAGCTCCGAGACTGAACTTAGATAGAAATAGAGATTGTCGATCTGAGCTCAACTATCGTCGAACTGAGCTCAGAGATAGAGAATCAAACTGGAGTCAAGAACGTCGATCTGAGCTCGAAGATCGTCGAATGGAGTTCGACAACTCGTTGAAGTTGAGCTCAGAGATCGTCGAATGGAGTTCGACGATTCGTCGAAGGGAGCTCAGCGATCGTCAAATGGAGTTCGACGATTCGTCGTACTAAGCTCGACGAAATGACTTAGTCTCCAAAACTGAAAAACCTGGTCTTGAGGGCAGCTTCCGAACCTAACTACTAACCCTTAGACTCAATTCTAATTGACCTTTAGATCTATACAATGATGTCAAGACAGGTTTCATAAGAGACATAGTGATCCTTGCCCAAATCAGTAATAGGGTGTTCCAACACAGATCTGTTTGACTAGAGCCGGTGCAGATAATGGACACCGAGACAAGGAACTTGCGTCGGAAAAGCATTCCTTTGGTGAAAGTCCTGTGGTCTAACCACAGAAAAGAGGAATACACTTGGGAGCTGGTGGACTTGATGCGGAAGCACTACCCGGTGTTGTTTCCCCAAGATACATTTAAGATCATATTATATTTTTAATCATTATCTCCCCCATAGCCTAAGCCTGATTTCTGGGACAAAATCATTTATTTTGTTTATAGGATTTGTAATGTCTCATTTCGTCCTAGACCCCTCGCGCGCGTTTTGTGTCAAGAAAGCTGACTCAAGCTCGGGGTGCACTGGTAACAAGCATCGAGTGATACTCTACTAATAGGGCAAATATTACTTGGAAATATTTGGATGCTATAGGCATTGCGTGGTCTCAACACCACTCTACGAATTTAACTTAGAATAATCTTAGATTCGACAAAGCATCTAGTGCGTTGGGTGGTCTCAACGCCACTCGACGAATTCTGACTCAAAATATTCTAGATGTTGAGCCATTGAGTGAACTCGACAACATTCAACGAGGCGTCGAGTATGTAGAGTGGTCTCAACGCCACTCAATACTTTTGATATAGAAAGTTCGGCACTCAACGAGGCATTGAGTGGTCTCAACGCCACTCAATGCTTTTGACTTAGAAAGTTCGGAACTCAACAAGGCATTGAGTGGTCTCAACGCCACTCAATGCTTTTGACTTAGAAAGTTCGGGACTCAACAAGGTGTTGAGTGGTCTTGACACCACTCAACGCTTTTGACTTAGAAGATTTTTCGGCCCACTATTTGATGGTTAATATAAATGGGCTGAACCGGGTTTTCGGGAATGTGCCAATTGACTTATTTGGACCCGGTATTTTCAACATGACTTATTTAAAGTAATAATCAAGGTTTTGAAAACTGGACCAGAGATGAAACCGGTCTTACCACTGTTTGCTTAATTCTCGTCCCTTGGGGGCTTTTCAAGATTACCCCCACCCCTAAGGAATGTTTCCTAGAGACGTCGTCCACCTCCACCTTCCACGAAGTCGGATGAGTGAGCTCTTCCTCTGCCACTTCGACCACGTAGTCGGCCATTTCTTGGGCCTTGATCGAGAGGCGGGGAACGAAAGAGATGTCGAATTCACTCAGTTCCACCGACCACTTAGCCAACCTGCTTGAATGCTCCACTCCCTCAAAGATGTTGCGGAGGGGATGGTCAGTCACTACTTGGATGGAGTGTGCCTGGAAGTAGGGTCGGAGCCTCCGAGCCGAGATGACCAGAGCGAAGGCCAGCTTTTCCAAGATTGGATACCGAAGCTCAGCCTTCCTCAGGACCCAACTCGCATAATATATGTGGAGCTGCCTCTTCCCCTCTTCTCGAACCAGGACGGAGCTCAGGGCTTCTACTTAGACCCCGAGATACAAGTATAGGTCCTCCCACTCATTTGGTCTTTGGAGCAGCGTAGCCTGTGTCAACTGTTTCTTCAGGGCCTGGAATGCCTCCTCCTACTCCTTTGTCCACTAGAACGTCTGCCCCCCCCCCTCAATGTCTTGAAGAAGGGGGAGTACTTCTCCCCGACCCGGGAGAGGAACCTGCTCAATCCTGCCAGCTTCCTTTTCAACCGCTGCACCTCTTTAGCATTCAGAGGTGACCCCAGCTCCATGATGGCTTTGACCTTGTCGTAATTTGGCTCGACCCCGACGGGGGTGTGGAGATGTCCCAAGAACTTACCCCTACTGGCCCTGAAAATGCACTTCATGGGGTTCAGCCGCATCTTGTATTTGCGGAGGGTACTGAAGGTCTCCTCCAGGTCCTGGAGGTGAGAGTCCACGTCTTGAATCTTGATCATGAGATCATCTACGTACACCTCCAGGTTCCTCCCCTTCTGTTCCCGGAAGACCCTGTCCATCATCTTCTGGTATGTCGCACATGCATTCTTCAGCCCAAAGGGCATCATCTTGTAGTAGTAGCACCCATCCCCCGTGATGAACGAGACATATTTGATGTCCGGGGGGTGCATCCTGATCTGATGATAACCTGAAAATGCATCTAAGAAGATCATTACAGGAAAACCGACAGCCAAGTCGACCAGCGCGTCGATCCGAGGCAAAGGGTAACAGTCCTTAGGGCATTATTTATTAAGTAAAGAAAGGTTAATACACATACGCCACCGGCCGTCTCCTTTTTAACCATAACTTCATTGGAGACCCAGCTAGGGTACTATATTTCGGATACAAAGACGGCCTTGAGGAGTTTGGCCACCTCCTCCCTAATGGGCTCGGTCAGCTTGTCTTCAGTGTACCACTTCCTCTACTGGATGGGGCGAGCTCCCGAATCCAGGTTGAGGCGATGGCAGGACATGTCCGCATTAATCCCCGGAATCTCCGCTCTACTCCATGCGAAGATGTCCACGTTCTTCTGGAGGCATGCCAGCATCCTACCCTGATCCTCCGGGGTCAGACCCCCACTGATGCGAATCTTCTCTACCATGTCTCCAAGGGTGAGGACCTCCATCTCCACCACCTATTCTGCAGCCTCTAGCCTGGACTGCTCCACCCATTCTCCAACGTCCCCCTCCTCCAAGACTTTGACCTCCTCAGCTTCCACCTCTTCCTCCACGGCCATTGCCTGACTGACTCCTCCCGGTCTCCTCCTGACACCTCCATCTCGGTGCAGCTCTCCACCTCCATCTCTTCTCCTCCTGCCTCTATCTCTGCTTCTTCCATTCTCCTCACCATCTCCTCGGCCCCTTCCTACTAGGAGATAGAGTTCACAACAGTGATGTAGCACTCCCTCGCTACTTTGGGGTCACCCCGAACCCGAACCTGGATCCCCTCTACGTTGAACTTCAAGCATTGGTGGAAGGATGAGGGGACGTAGTAGAAGGAGCTGATGATGGTCCGCCCGAAGATGACATTGTAGCTACTGGAGGCATCCACAATGACAACCCTATAGTTCCGGGACTGCCCCCCCCCCCAGAGTGACGTGGAGCCCCACTCCACCTTTTACCTCCTTCCTCTCCCCTGAAAACCCAAACAGGGGCCCATCCGAAGTCGGCACCCTCTTCGCCTCCAACTTCATCGCGTCGAACGCCTTCTTGAAGATGACGTTGACAGAGCTTCCGTTCTCAATGAGGATCCTGGAGACGTTGAAATTTTTGATGACTGTCTGGATGACCAGCGCATCGCAGAAGGGATCCTCATGATCCGGCATGTCCTTCCCTGAGAAGTTAATCTTCTCTTCTGGGGTGGAGTCTGAGATGTGGATCCAACACTTCGATGGTACATGGTGTGGAGCATCGCCTCTCAGGAAGCCTCAATCCTCCCCCTTGGATCACTCTAATCCCTCCCCGCGTCCCGATGTCTGCTCGGTCTTCACATCTATCCTCCTCCGCCCAAGGCAGGACCTCCTCAATCCTTACCTCCTGGCGGCCCAGCTGCTAATGTTGTTCAATGTTACTCTCATCTCGAGGAACTCCGGGCACCTGGCCGTAGCGGGCCTGAGGCAGGACCTCGTCAATCCTCACCCCTGGCAAGGACACCCAAGTAATTTTTCCTCTGGGCCCCCTGGGTAAGTCCCAAGGATCTAGAGGTCAGCTCACTGTGACTCTCCACCCTACTTGGGTGGCCGCGACCGGGCTCCCACAGCTCGTCTTCCCTCCTTGGGAGAGCGTGAGCCAGGCCGCCGTAGTACACCGATCCTCACTTTGAAGCGGGCTGGCGGCCAGGTCGCCTATGGGAGAGAGGGCTGGCCGGTTTGATATTATCACTACAGAAGATCCAAAGGAGCTCGCCGATCTTGGTTTGACGAATTTAGATTCTCAACACCTGAGGTTAGCTCGAAGAACGCCGAGCTCCGTTCGAGGAACGTCGAGTTCCGTTCGATGAACGCTGAGCTCCATTCGACGAACGCCGAGCTCCATTCGACGAATGCTGAACTCAACCCAAGATCAGTTTGACGAAGTTTAGGACTAGTTCGACAAACTCCAGGCAGGTCCTGGATGGGCCAGCCCATTCGTGTAGCTCACCCGCATACTGTTCTGGCATGGTCAGGTCGCCCTGGTCCACTTGTCTGGCCTGGACCCACTCGACGAACACGAGGTTGTACAATAGGAAGCTTCATGGAACCACGCTCCTTATGGTTCTCTCCTGAACACATAAGTATACTCTGAATGCTACCCTTGGAGTTTACTCAGACTGTTAAATATTTCTTGAGCAACCTCCCTCTGATACCACATGAAAGTCTTTGATTTCAATGGTAGCTAAACACCTAGGGGGTGAATGGGTTTTTAGGTCTTTTTACTTTCTTTTAGACCTTATCTGAGTTAATGTCTATTGTGATTAGTTAGTATTGCTTTCAAGAAGATCACACACATCGCACAGATGGTTTATAGTGGTTCCCCATAGTATGGGTACGTCCATTATCCCTCCTGCCTTTCTAATAGTGTGTTAGACATGACACTTCACCAAAAACTCAGCTCCTAAGATCTTACAACACGATCCCGCAGGACCACTCGGTCTCCTCCAAGAACTACAACTCGGGCACAATGCCCAACAACTAAGTGATCAAAAATCACCTACCTCAGGCCAAAAGGCCCTACCACTCAGACTAGGATGATAACCCTACCTCAGGTCCAAAGGATCCAACAACTCAGATTCACACTTGAATCCTACCACTCAGATCTATGCAAGATCCTACACTCGGCCTTTATAAATAGGCTTACAACTTAGATCTAGAATGATCCTACTGAAAATTACATTTGGTGATGTTGAATAGACAATAGAGAAATGATCTCTGTGTATTCCTCCTTCTCTCATGAGAAAACTCAGTCCATATTTCTTCTTCACAGCTCCAGAAAATAGTCTTCAGGATATGCTCTACTTGGGCTGTGAAGTAACTACAGCAGGGGTAGGCCTTGACTCCTTTTCTCTTAGAGAAATGTCTCTGATCTTGTTGTTGCCCGTGTTGATCACATCAATTAACTTGATGATATTTTGGGTAAACTCGATTTTTAACTTCTGCTTCGAGTTCTGCAATAATGTTGAGGAAGAAGACGAAGTTTTTCCGCTTTGCGAAAAGACACACCCTTGAAAAGATTCTTTCTTCTCTGGCGATCTCATTCCTTTTATCATCCGCCATCCAACGGCTCTTTTGACCCGTGGGCCCAGCTTTAATTGAAGATATATAGTCTTCCTTTTGCAAAATAAATCTTACAGTATGTAACACCCCCACCCGTCGTATGGCATATAACAGAAGGTCCAGCTGAAACACAACGCCATATAACACGGACAGTCGGAAGGGTTACTTAAGAATATCAAAACATTCCAACTATGACTACTCGCCCTAATCCAGAACATTGTAGCGGAAGCTTTTAAACAGTTGTCAAGAACCCAAAATTGAAAACCAACTATCATGAATGTCCACAGACTACTATCGGAATGAAACAACAAATACACTGAAAGTACTTGGCCTTATGGCTTTATAAGAGTTTCACTTAACAAAGTAGTGTCTTATATACATCGGCTCGCAGGCCGGCCACACATGACAAAAATAAAATACAACTATTCGCTACGGCCTTCGAGGGCCAGCGCAGCAACATGGGCTTCAGCCCGCTATTTGGTACTCGGCTATGCAGCACCTGCAAGCAACATTCAACCGCACGGTGGCAAACAAAGTAACGGTCAGCCAAAGCCGACCAAATTATAATGACCCTGCCCCTTACTCGGGATGGCGGTGCTCCTTCCCTGCAATTCATTAGCCCAACTAAACAATAAAGTACAAACATACTTCGCCACAGGTGTAGGCTCGCATGACCAAACACCCCGGGCACTTAGGGCACATTATCGGTGAATCCTGTCAATTCATTGGCTTCACCACCATCCCCAGGATGGCAACAACGTGAGCATTTTAGCCTTTCTGACCTCCATCTAAGGCTCCCGACTATGCCAACGGCCAGTCCCTCTTTGGGTCTGATGCTTAAGATCACGGCAGTGAACCGGTCGCACAAGTAATATAAAATGGGGGCTTTCCCAAGTATCGCTCTCACAAGGAACACAGTAAGGTGGAGTTAATTTCGAGGAGGACTTGAGATTGAAGTCCTTAGGGTCGGCGGTAACGATGGGGGCTTTGATATTGCGGACAAAGAAAATAAAACACTATCAACTACTCCTATGCAACGCCGCTATGCGATGCTTCGCCAGGCGGGATGGAAGACTAGTCGGGCCGCTATGCACCGAATCACTAGGTGGATGGGCGAGTAGGCTTGCGGATGAGGTGGTTAGAACGGTGGAATGAGGGTCATGAGCACCTCTTTGCTACGCACGCCACTAGCAATTGCTAGTGCGGCAAGGGAGGATGGATGTTGGATGGACAAATAGGTGCACCTCAAGTAAATATAACGAAAATATACAATCACATAGACATGATTACAGATAAACGTATATTACACTAAGCATAGCTTCATCAAATACAAAGAGTTCAACTAAACTATCAACAACAAGAGAAGAAAAGTGTGCGAAATCGACCGGATCTGAAGCCTTGCTGAGGATTCACGGTTGGAATCGTCGAGTTGTCAATCCGCGTCCAAGCTCGGTCCGCAACTACGTCCGGGGTAGAGAAGGGCCGTCACCACATTCCAATGGCCCGTATTCTTCGTGTCACAATCTGGTGGAGGATGGCACAACTTCCCCTTGCTTGATGGAGAAAGCTAGGTCAAGCCCTTCTTGAAGCTCAAGGATGAAAGAGGAGGCCGAGAGGAAGCTCCGGCTTGGATTTGGCGGTGAAAGCTTGCCCGGAGCACCTCCCTACTGTGGAGATTGAAGGAGGACGGCGAAATCCCTCCTCGGAGATGAAAATGGCAGAGGAAAATTGAGCGATCCTTAATTAGGGCGGAACCTGCACTATTTATACAAAAGCAGAAATGAACAATGCGCACGATCACAGGCGCACGACCAGTGGTCGTGCTCACTATGTCCTGTGCTCGTGCGCACTAGCATGGAATATCAGGAAGAAGAACTGGGATAACGCGCACGAGTAGTGGCGCACGACCAGTGGTCATGCGCACTAAGTGCAATGATCGTGTGATTACCCAGACAGGACTCCAGAAAAGAGGAATCAATGCACACGATCAGTGGCGAACGACCGGTGGTCGTGCGTAAAATGTCCAGTGGTCGTGCGCTTGCCCCAGGCTGATTCTGGAAAATGAAGAGTAGTGCGCACGATCAGGGGCACACGACCAGTGGTCGTGCGTATTAGATCCCATGATCGTGCGCAGTATTCCTGTTTCACAACCATCCCGGAACACGCACACGACCCCTGTACCGAAAGAAAAACAAATCACTAATATGTGCAAACATTCCAGGCAATCACAAAAAGGAGTACAAACAATAAAAATAACAAAATACACAACCACGGGCGTAAATGTGCACTTCCTATGGAAATAAAGATCTGATGAAATAGGAACCATAAAGAACTAAAAGTGAAGTGCAACCGCGTGAAAACTAGCCCAGATGAGTCCGAAAATAGGTATATAAAGTGGACTCATCACACCCCCAGACTTAACTGTTTGCGCGTCCCGAGCAAACAAAATCTAAGCAGATAGGAAAAAATACTAGTTAACAAAGAAATTGCGATACGAAGTACCATGCGAAGTCGCATGCTCGCGCGCGTAAAAATATAATAGAAGAAATTTCTAAGTATACAAAATAGTTTATATTTTTCACAATGTGTATCAAAATTTTATTATTACTCAAAAATGGAATCACGGTGAATCATCCGGTCACGCGTAGGGAGAAAGTAGACTAATCGCTAGACGAGCATTGCCAAAGATCAGGGCTCAGGATAACCTCCAAAGGAATCCACCAATGTCGGTGACCATATGCTTGCCCTTTCGCATTCTCTCCATGGCACTGGTTTGGTTCACACACGAATCAGTAGGACTTTAGGTGAAGAGATGGGGCTTGAGTTTCGGTGAGGTAAACAAAGATATACAGGAAGGCTATGCACCTAACCCAAATGAGCTAGTATAAAAATGAATCCCTCTACTAAGCAAAATACACGCGGGTACACCACACCCACAAACTTAACTTTTAACATATGGGTGTGTGCACCGCCTACTCCAAATATAATCACATTTCCAAAATGATTTTCAATTTAAACTTTTTCTTTTTAATTTTTTTTCTTTTTCTTTTTCTTTACAAATATTTTTTTTTTCTTTCTCTTCATTTTATTTTCACAATTCAGCAAATATAACATTGGAGCACATCCACATAATCACAAGTAAAATCACCATATCACATCCAACATTTAAATGTAAACACTAAAGCTCAACTTGGGTGTGCGACTAGGATTGGCTATGAGGCTTTGGTGAAATCATGGTGGAGCTGAATCAAAAGGAGGGGTAGGCACAACAGGGCTAGCGAGGATAAGACGTCAGGAATGGTACAAAGCTCAACCGGGCCAAAATGATGGCCTACATCACGCTCATGCATGACTAACCTATACCCATGCTTCAAGAATAGCTTGGGGCAAGTTCTTAGCCAACGAGAAAGACTATCCCTCCTCCCGACTCGAGCAATACGAACCTAACGGCCGTCTACACACATCCCTAAGCTACCGTCAGATTCACACCGGATTCACCAACTTTTGAGTAGAATAAAAAGGATTTACTCAATTAGAAAAATATAAAACTAAGCATACAAAAAAATTAAATCTACTCCAATTTCTACACGAGACGAGAGCAGTTGACTAGAAACACAACAAGACCAACATTTTACTCAGTCTCACAATCCTATGTCAGCACCATAATTTTCCCAAATCTAACAAAGAAATGAGTTTAACTCGTAGCACGCAAAAAGCTAAGCACGCGCTCATGTGGGTGCAGTGGTGTGTGATGAAATAAACTAAGCAAAATAAAACGATAAAGGCTTCTAGTATACACATGAGATGTGTACGTGCAATAGGTAATAGATCTCTCCCCCAGACTTAAACTAAGCAAAACATCATATAATAGAGAAATTAAAATCATAAAAAGCTAAGGGAATAGGTTACCTAATGCTCAGCTAATGAGCATACCAGAAGACGCGTGGAAACCTGAAGCAGGCCCGCCATACGAAGAATCAGAACCCTGCCAATGCAATTTGCCAAGAATACCTGCAGGGGTGAGCTCCGCAATAACAAAAGAAAAATATACAAAAAGAAATGCTAAAACTAAAATAGACATGAAAAATAAAAATACAGGAAATGAAAGATAAGTACTGGGGTTATTGTCATCAAAGCACGACTTATTCGGCTATGAAAAGGTTCTAGCTAATGGGTCTATGAAAAGAAAAATGCACAGGTAACTGTTCCAATATCCGTTTCGGTAACGGGTACTGATACGGTGATAGAGCAGTTACCCCTCTACCTAAATAATAATACCTGCCCAACACAGGTAGAGGAAATAAGAATTAAGAAGAGGAGGAGCACTGGTCCTCGCTCATCTTATCACAAAAGAAATCCTTGCCTAGCAAGGTATCGTCTACAGGGAGTCTGCAGGAGGAGAAAGCGATGAATGGAGCTTCCTCAACAGAGGAGGAATCAACCTCCTCGCAAAAGAGGATGCTATCATCCATGACTCGAGCTGAAAGCTCCAAGTCCTCCTAAAGAAGCTGCGAAGACTCAACCCGCACAGGCTCAGATATAGAAATGGGATCCAGAAATAAAGGAGATGAATAACTAAAAGAATCAGAAATAGGGGGAGTGGTCCCGGTCTCACTCCCAGCAGGATCCCGACATAGATCACGACGTCATATGAGTCATGGCGAGGAGAATTTGCGAGCTCGAGGTCCTCGGTGGTTGTTTGGACCTCCTCATCCATCAAGGAAGTGGAAACTTCCTCAACAAAGAGGATATCCTCATCAACACACCTCGGTGCGTCCACATGTTCCAAGACGTAATACTGTACATTAATGAAAATAATATCCTCGTCAAACATGGGCACATCCTCAGGCTCAGAATCACAATCCGGCCGAACATCATCAACCGACTCACTAAAAATAGGGATAGATAATTCTTGCAAAGAAGGCGGAGGAACAACAGCATCAGAGAAAATATGCGCAGGTTCCTCCGGGGGTGAATCAACAAGAGGGGAAGAGTGTATGGGGAGAGACGGTGCCACAATGTCGTCACACCGATCAACAGAAAGTCTGATGGGCATATCCGCAGCAGTCCCCCATAGACAAGGTGGTGGTGCAAAAATATCACCAGAATCAGAAGGGGAAGCCGATTGAGAGGTGGATGGAATGAATCGGATACCCGGTTCATCATCATCCTCCAACTGGCGCTGAAATTCTGCACAATCTTTCAACACATGGTCGGTGCTACGACAGCACAAACATCATTTTCCATTACTCCTCGGTACAGGTGGGACCGGAGAGGAATAAGAAAAAGATGAAGGCGTAGAAGAGGAGTGACCATAAGACCTGGGATGGGTGTATGAAGTACCATAAGAAGATCGTGCTCCATACACAGAACCATGAGAATTATGCTCCCAATCTTCAGTGGGGCACTCATCACTACCATGCTTATAATCCCCGCACCATCGGCAAAGGATATTCATATAAGAATACATGGTGAAACAAGAATAATTCACCAACAGAAAGTTTCTAAGCAACAATTAACTACACACCACAAATAAAAGAATAGGAGAACCTGCTACAGAAAAATTAAAACTAGAATAGGAACAAATAAAAACAAACACAAATACTAAAAACTAAAACAAAGAAGAAAGTGATATGAACAAATGAAAAAGGGCTTATATCTCTTATCTTCCTCTATAAAAACTCACACGACTGTGTTCCCCGACAACAGCGCCAAAAACTTGATGCTTAAGATCACGGCAGTGAACCGGTCGCACAAGTAATATAAAATGGGGGCTTTCCCAAGTATTGATCTCACAAGGAACACAGTAAGGTGGAGTTAATTTTGAGGAGTACTTGAGATTGAAGTCCTTAGGGTCGGCGATAACGATGGGGGCTTTGATATTGCGGACAAAGAAAATAAAACACTATCAACTACTCCTATGCAACGCCGCTATGCGATGCTTCGCCAGGCGGGATGGAAGACTAGTTGGGTCACTATGCACCGAATCACTAGGTGGATGGGCGAGTAGGCTTGCGGATGAGGTGGTTAGAACGGTGGAATGAGGGTCGTGAGCACCTCTTCGCTACGCACGCCACTAGTAATTGCTAGTGCGGCAAGGGTGGATGGACAAATAGGCGCACCTCAAGTAAATATAACGAAAATATACAATCACATAGACATGATTACAGATAAACGTATATTACACTAAGCATAGCTTCATCAAATACAAAGAGTTCAACTAAACTATCAACAACAAGAGAAGAAAAGTGTGCGAAATCGACCGGATCTGAAGCCTTGCTGAGGATTCACGGTTGGAATCATCGGGTTGTCAATCCGCGTCCAAGCTCGGTCTGCAACTGCGCCCGGGGTAGAGAAGGGCTTTCACCACCTTCCAATGGCCCGTCTTCTTCGTGTCACAATCTGGTGGAGGATGGCACAACTTCCCCTTTCTTGATGGAGAAAGCTAGGTCAAGCCCTTCTTAAAGCTCTAGGATGAAGGAGGAGGCCGAGAGGAAGCTCCGGCTTGGATTTGGCGGTGAAAGCTTGCCCGGAGCACCTCCCTAGTGTGGACATTGAAGGAGGACGGCGAAATCCCTCCTCGGAGACGAAAACGGCGGAGGAAAAATTAGCGATCCTTAATTAGGGCGGAACCTGCACTATTTATACAAAAGCAGAAATGAATAATGCGCACGATCACAGGCGCACGACCAATGGTCGTGCGCACTATGTCCTGTGCTCGTGCGCACTGGCATGGAATATCAGGAAGAAGAACTGGGATAACGCGCACGAGTAGTGGCGCACGACCAGTGGTCATGCGCACTAAGTCCAATGATCGTGCGATTACCCAGACAGGACTCCAGAAAAGAGGAATAAATGCACACGATCAGTGGCGCACGACCGGTGGTCGTGCGCAAAATGTCCAGTGGTCGTGCGCTTGCCCCAGGCTGATTCTGTAAAACGAAGAGTAGTGCGCACGATCAGGGGCGCATGACTAGTGGTCGTGCGCATTAGATCCCATGATCGTGCGCAGTACTCCTGTTTCACAACCATCCCGGAACACGCACACGACCCCTGTACCGAAAGAAAAACCAATCACTGATATGTGCAGACATTCCAGGCAATCACAAAAAGGAGTACAAATAATAAAAATAACAAAATACACAACCACGGGCATAAATGTGCACTTCCTTTGAAAATAAAGATCTGATGAAATAGGAACGATAAAGAACTAAAAGTGAAGTGCAACCGCGTGAAAACTAGCCCAGATGAGTCCGAAAATAGGTATATAAAGTGGACTCATCAGGGTCACTCTCACCGAACCACATAGCCAAGGTCCGATTCCACTTGCCCGTTGCTCACACCATGTAGTCACCTTAAGACGTACGCACGAGCCAAGTACTCTCGGATCCCTCATCAATTCCAAACATCACATAACCCAGTTATGTACAAGGCCGCCTCCCCGGCCATCAAGTTAGCAGAACTACGTTTCCGCTCAGTTTTCCGGCTGCGCCTTGTGGTTAATCCCCAAGGATCCCTGCTGCAATCTACCGCGTAGAAACCCTAAAAACACAAAGCGCAGAGTCTTCTCCGGCAAACCATATAAAATGCAACATCACCGATCCAGACCAACATGTCCGGGTAGGCTTCACACACAATGCCTATGTCCGTACTTTGATTAAGGACTCTATATGCAACACAAGGGGGACTATTCCCGTCAACCCCAAAGAACACTGCACACTCAACGCACACTCGCGGGAGCGAGTTTCCTTATGCAAAAGAAGGAGAGCTTCACATGCTCAAGTAGAGAATCGTTACCGTTCTAGTACGCTTTTGTGCCATGGAAAAACTATACGAATAAAAGGCTTCACAATGGATTTTCCGCCGCGGATCTGCTCTCGGTTCTCGATTCGGTGCTCCGATGCTCCGCTGACTGCCGGAAACCACCCCTTTCTTAATCCTTGCTCTCTCCTCTCTAAAACTTCTTAGAAAGTGAATGTTAAAGAGAAAATGAGGATTATAACCTCCATTCCCGACCTTAACAGAGCAGGAACACATCTGGGCCGTCAGATCTTAATTAAAGAAAACGAACGGCTCAGATCTGCTCAAAAGTCCTCAAACCTGGGTCGAACATGGCCTGCACATGGTCGTGTCCCAGGTCGTGTGCCTCGCTCCAGACACGATCATCGAGCAAGAAACGAGCATGGGTCAAGACACGCCTGTGTCTCAACCTGACACGCCTGTGTCGGTTTCCGACATGCTTGTGTCCCTGGGGCGTGTTACCAGTAACAACAATGCCAACCGACACAACTCTTGGGAACACGGGTGGTGACACGGGTATCGACACGCCCATGTCACTTGACACGCTTGTGTCACGCTGCCGGGTTTCCTGCCGTGTCCTTCTCTGGACACAGCCGGCCAACACAAAGAACCACACGGCCTTAGACACGCCCGTGTCCGAGGCCGTGTACCCCTATACAGACACCAAAAATTCGGTTGGACACGACCAGCTCGATTACGATTTTCAGGGCGTTACAAATCTCCCCCACTTCAAGAATTTTGTCCCGAAATTATATAGAGGTACACAGAAATTTAAATGTTACCTGAGGGGAATAACTCGGGGTATTCTTCCATCATATTCTGCTCTCGCTCCCAAGAAAGCTCCTCACGCCCGTAGTTATCACAACAGACTTTAACCATTCGGATTAACTTGTTGCAGAGTCATTTAACCTCAAAGTCTTCAATACGTACTGGCTTGACCTTTGTCGTCAACCCGAATTCAACCGGCACTTGATCGACCGCAACGACCTGCGAAGGCTCTTGAACCGCCTTCCGCAACACCGATATGTGGAACACATCATGTACCCCACTCAACTCCACTGACAACTTCATTCGATATGCCGCTTCGCCAACACGCTCCAGGATTTCAAATAGTCCAAGATATCTCGGACTCAGCTTCTTCAAGCATCGAACCCGCGAGAAACCCTTGAACGGCTTGATTTTCAAATACACCCAGTCGCCAACACCGAACTCCACGTTCCTATGTTTGGCGTTATAGTATTTTGCCTGCCTGTCCTGAGCGATCTTCAACCTTTCCTGACTATACGTGTCATTGAAGTGGCGTCTTCCACCGCCTGACGTTTGTATAACTTCGTCTCGCCTGTCTCCAACCAAGACAACGGTGTGCGACACCTTCTCCCATACAAGGCCTCGAAAGGTGCAATTTCAATACTCGCCTGATAACTGTTGTTATACGCAAACTCCACCATGTACAGGTGATCTTCCCACTACATTATGAAATCCAAGACGCACATACGAAGCATGTACTCCATCGTCCGGTTGACCCTCTCGGTCTGACCATCCGTATGCGGATGAAAGGCTGTGCTAAAACACAACTTAGTTCCCAACAGACTATGCACCATCCTCCAGTCGTTCGACGTGATGCGTCCATCTCGGTCACTAACAATACTGCGGGGCACACCATGCAATCGCACAATATTATCGACATAGAGTTGGCTAACTTTTTCACCGGATCTTCCTTCCTGTTCGGGATGAAATGCGACACCTTTGTCAATCTATCCACGACCACCCAGTTGACGTCGTTTCCCCTCTGCGACTTTGGCAAACCATGCACAAAATCCATAGAAATGTCGTCGAATTTCCACTCCGGGATAGGTAGGGACTTCAATAAACCTCCGGGCTTATGGCACTCCGCCTTCAACAAGGCACACGTCTGGCACTTGGCCACATAAAGTGTTACATCCTTCTTTACTACTGGCCACCAGAACAACTTCTTCATGTCTTTTTACATCTTCGTGCTCCCCGGGTGGATTGAGTACTTGGTATGATGAGCCTCGTACATCAACTCCTCCCGAAGATTACCCGCACTAGGATAGCATAGGTGACCGTCCCTCCTTAGCAGTCCATCCTCAACAGCAAATTGGGAATTTGACCTATCCAAAGATTCATCTAAGATCTGCTTCATGCTGCTATCCTGAACCAATGCCCGCCGAACTCTATCAGCTAGGTCATACTGCACATCTGTCCAAAACAATTTCGCCTCGGCACTAGACTGTATGTCGATGCAAGTTATCTCCAATGCCTCCAATTCACGAACCAAACTCTCATCATGTACCGACAACCAGCTGGCTCGCGTAGGAACCCTGCGACTTAATGCATCCGCCACTACATTTCCTTTCCCAGGCACATAATGTATCTCGAAGGTGTAGTCCCCTAGGAACTCCATCCACCTCCGCTGCCTCATGTTCAGGTCCTTCTAATCTAACAGGTATTTCAGGCTCTTATGATCGGTGCAGATATCGACCTTCACACCGTACAGATAGTGTCTCCACAGCTTTAAAGCAAATATCACGGCCGCTAACTCTAAGCCATGTACTGGATAATTCCGCTCATGAACCTACAATTGTTGTGAACCATAGGCTATTACGCTCCCATGATGTAGCAGAATATAGCCCAAACCACTGCCCGAAGCATCACTATAAATTTCAAACCCTTCGGTTCCACTCGGCAAACATAAAATATGCGACGTGGTCAACCGCCTCTTCAATTCTTGAAAAGCCTGCTCGCACTCTAGTGACCACACAAACTTTTGATTCTTCCTTGTCAACGTCGTGAGTGGTAGCTCTATCCGCGAGAAGTTCTCTACGAAGCGCCTGTAGTAGCCGGCAAGCTCCAGAAAGCTCCGGACTTCCATCACTGTAGTCAATACAGGCCACTGCCGTATCGCCACTACCTTCGTCGTATCCACCGCTATCCCTTCTCCACTAATAATATGACCAAGAAACACTACCGAGGATAACTAGAACTCACACTTGGAGAACTTAGCATACAACTGATTCCTTCTCAACGTCTCCAACACCATATGCAGATGCTTGTAGTGATCATCCTCACACTTCGAGTATACCAAGATATCGTCGATAAATACTATCACGAAACGATCCAGGTACTCTCTGAACATCCTGTTCATCAGATCCATAAACACGGATGGCACATTGGTCAACCCAAACGGCATGACCGTGAACTCGTAATACCCAAACCGCATGCTGAACGCTGTCTTTGGGATGTCGCTTTCCCTTATCCTTAATTGTTAGTAACCAGATTTCAGATTCAACTTCGAATATACCGTAGACCCAACCAACTGATCAAATAGATCGTCAATCCTTGGGATTGGATACTTATTCTTCTCCGTAAGCTTGTTCAACTCCCGATAGTCAATACAGAGTCGCAAGCTCCCATCCTTCTTCTTAACAAAGAGGACTGGCGCACTCCAAGGCGGTGAACTTGGACGCACATACACTTGCTCCAACAACTCTTACAGTTGCACCTTCAGTTCCGCCATCTCTTTTGGCGCTATCCGATACGGAGAGCGTGATACCGGTTAGGCACCGGCACCAGCTCAATAGTAAAATCAATCTCCCGCTGAGGAGGGGCTCTTGGGAGATCATCTGGAAACACATCAGGATACTCAGACATAACTGGAATACTGCCCATACTCGGCTTAGGCGTTGAAGCCTGCACTAATGTGACAAACAGCTCTGCCCCAGACTGAAATGCCTTAATCACCTGAAGGGCCGACATCAAAATTTTACACGACCCCTTCATGCCAGCAAACATAGTCTCCCGATCAGTGTTCAGTCCCAACTTATCCTCCTTTCAGTTGCAATCAATAAATGCTCGCTGCTCTGAGAGCCACTCCATACCAAAGATTATGTCGAACTCCACTAACGGTAGTACCGATGCTTGCAAGTCAAAATCCTGATCCCCAATCCGAATCTTAACCACACAGACTCTATCCGCGTGCATTGAGCACCCATTGGGCAACAACACATCCAACTTATCTTTAGCCATCGAGGAAGGGACTCCGATGCGCGATACGAATCGTTCGGACAACAAGGAATGCAAAGCTCCCGTATCAAACAGGGCTCTTGCCGGACAATAAAAAATCAACACGAAAGCTAGCACCAACAAATATAAGCTAACATATAAAAAGGTAACAACTACATAAAGTTAAACTGCTATAATTTATCTCATACCTGTCACCACATCAGCTTGTTTTATGGCCTCTTGCATACCAAGGTTATAAACTCTAGGCTGGGCTGGATCATGGTGGGACGCGGTTGACTCCACCGCCTTCCCTTTCTCTTCATAGGTTGCTCCAGGCTTCCTCTCGGACTTTGCACATCCGCTCCAACAATCACAAGCAAAATGCCCCATCTTTCTACAGTTGTAGCAAGCTCCTGGGACTCGACTTGTGGTTGCCCCATCCGCACCTGTTGGAACCAGCTTTCTGGTTCCTCCGAAAGTTCGAAACAGGATGCAGCCCACATGTACTCTCCCTGAACTATCCTCCTGACGAGAGTCGGAGACCTGAAAACAGTCTGAGGGGTCTCAGCTTGGAGGTCCCACCTCTTTCCCTGAAGAACTAAAGATCTTCCCCTCCCTAACCAATGCTGAGCTAGGTTCCTGTGAGGAAGACAGTGGAAAGGTTAAACAACCTTCTCAGGCACCTCTATCCGTCTATTTATAGGCCTCTTAATCTGATCTACAAATATCACTTCCGAACTAACCTGAAATGACCAAAACACCCTGGGCTAGGTCTGCCAACAGCCAAACTCCGTTGTTCTGGAGGGCTATACGCAGACCTTCAGGGGTAAAAATGTAAAACTACCTGGGGCACAAAGGTAAAATCCCCCTTGTGGGTAAAAAGGTAAAGACATCTCTTCTCCTATGTGGCGAGTGGGGAAGAGACTGACGGGCGAGACGACCCTCTCTATCCGTCTCACTGGCATCTCACAATATAGGCCATCTCGCCTACCAGAGCCATCTCGCCAAGCTCAGAGAATCTCCAATCCCGCCTCCAACAAGTGGGTCCCCCTGGTCTTACTTACCTATCGTCTCACCAGCCTCCCCTTCTCGCTCATTGGGCCACCTCTCGCGATCCCAAGTTTGTACACAATCCCCACTCTTTTTGAGGTTGCCCTAACCTCGAAAATATAAGTCCAACCGAGGCTCGTGACGCTGGTATTCACTCATGAGAATCTTCGGTGCCCCCCCCCCCATGGGGCCTATAAATATGAGATCCCAGCTGTCATTAAGGTCCCCTTTTTGTCTTCCTTCATTTCCTTGTCCTCCAACATGCCTCACAGTCAGTTTTCGTGAGCGCCTCGCGATGGTGTGAAAGATAAATAAGGCCAACATGGCAGCCCTTTTCCCGGATCTAGGGGGTACTCCTCCCTCAGCCCCTCTATCCTCTCGCCTAAAGAAGATGAAGGCCGCCTCCCCTCCCCTCTCGTCGGGCGCGACCTCCTCCGCTCCTTTGACAACAGATAATCTTCCCGCATCTTTCAGGGAGAGATTGGTAATTCCTCATTCTTCTCTCTCTTCTTTCGTCCCGCCTACTGATCACGCTTTTTCAGGGAAACTTTGCTGATTCCCCTATGCCCGCCAATCCTCCTGACGATATCAACCAGACTCATTAGCGTACCGACTCGCTTGAGACGTCTTCCACACCCCCTCTCGCGGAAAGAAAACCTCTTGCGGGTTGTGGTGAACCCTCGCATCCCAAGTAAGAATTTACCCTTCTCGCTTTTCCTCCAATTCGCCTTCTTTTATCCAACCCATGCGAGCTCATCCTTGTTTATGATTTCTCGCTCACTGTGCAGGCATCCAATTTGATTCTGACACTGAAGACGCTCATGCGTCTCCCCCTCCCCCCCCCCCCCCCTCCCCCCCCCCCCCCCCCCCCCCCCCCCCTCTCACCCCATCCTAATGAGATCGAGGACTACCCTGGTGATCCCATGGATACCCTGGAGCTAAAGCGGAGGACGGCTAGGATGTTCCGCAAATACACGCATATAATCTGCGAGATGGAGCTGTAGAAGCAGGCCTCTGACCGACGTATGGACTGGCTAGAAACAGAGTGCCGCCACCTTTCTGCCGAGATGGAAGCCGACGGCGTAATGGATGGGACAGACCCCCAAGCCATCTTAAACGAGACGGACGAACATCTCCGTCTCGCGCGCCGCGGCGTGGTCGCCGCTCGTGCTTTTCATCTTCCTGGCCGCCCTCCCTTTGCGGGAGGCCAAGATGGCCGCTGGAAATGGGTCAGGAACTAAACTGTCTCGATCCCGTCTCGCCTTCTCCAGGCCCCCCTATATTATTATTGCCAATTTAATTATGTTTAATTATTGTTGTATAAAACTTCTCTGGACGGGATGCTCTCTCCCCGCGGGATGAAATATTTCATCATTATGGTGTTGTGCATGTCATGTCATGCTAGGTTTTTCATCATTACTGTGATTAGCTTCCTTTTCAATTAATTAGTTCGTAATGATGGCTTTGACCTCGAAAACGTCGCCGCGGCATTTTCGCCCCTTGGGTTCTAGAGAGAGAGAGAGAGAGAGAGAGAGAGAGAGAGAGAGGCGAAGCGTCGGGCCGTCTCTTCATTTCCCGCCGCTTGATTTTCCTGCTCGATCTCCTCTCTCCTTCATTCATTATAAATACCTCTTAAATCCAGATATCCCCATATTCTTGTTACTATTCTTGGCATTTTTTGCGGTCAGAGCTTCCGCCTACGCTTCTTCTACACACTTCTAGCGTCCCGCACTCCCTCTAAATCGCTCTCTTCCCCTATTTCCGCCTTCTCTCTTGCTATGGGAAAGAAGAGGGTGGAAGAAGGCGAGGGCCGTAGCCACTGAAGAAAGCGATTTGTGGACCACGACTTTCCTCTCGCAAGACTGCCAGAGGAAGAATATACTCGCTTCGCCAGCGAGTTCCTTGCTAACGGATACTTGTCTCGCCCACCCAAAGTTGGCGAATGCATCAATACTTTCTACCCCAACGAACTGGCCTTCCCCGTCTCGCACTTCGAGGCGGGGCTGCGACTTTCCGTTTGGCCAGAGGTCAAATTAGTCCTCAAGTACTTCGGGGTTGTCCCCGCCCAATTCAACCCCAATGTTATCTCTATGCTGATTGCTTTCGCCTGCTACCTGCGGCGAGAGCGCATCTAATTCAGCTTGACTGCCTTTCGCAAGCTGTTCGTCTATCACGCGAAAGATGATGGCATTTCTTACTTCACAGGCCAAGGACTAAAGGTGTGTGAGACACCGAATAAAAATCATCACTGCCTGACTCGCTTCGTCTTCATTCGCGGGGATTTGGGAGGCATTCCTCTCGCCCCGGTGTCTCCTGCTGAATGCTACTATGAAACCCCCAAGGTTGGGGGTGCCGGGAAGGATCTCTGCGACTTCTTCGCAGGGAAAAATTTCGAGGTCAATTACCTCAGGCGAGACCTCGACTCGCTTCCAGCCGTCTTCCTCGGTGAAGGTATACTCCCATTCCCCCTTTAGTATTGTAAAAATGTTTTGTTGTCTGCTGACTGTCAACCTATCCAGGAGAGAGAACCATCCCTGTTCATCCTCCTTACCAGAGTAATAGGGGTCTCGCCTTAGCGAGTATGGCGGCGGAGGCCGCGAGGGATACGCTGACCTCCACCCTAAAGAAAAGGCCCAGGGACGAGGGCACTTCCCGGCACAGCCCAAAGAAGAAGGTGAAGAAAGTGATGTCTTTCAAAAAGGAGAAAAAGTCTTCCAAAGAAGGGAAAGAGCTATCAGGATCCCTGTCTCCCATCTCTATAGGGTCTCCCTTTCCTCCCCAACTACCCGTCTCGCCTACCCACGAGACGGTCTTGTCAGAGCCAGCAGCCACCACCAATGTTCAGACTGCTGAGTTCCCTTCCGGCGAGGCTGGCTCCTCCAGCCTCCCGGCTCCCGCCTCGCACCCCAATTATAACATGGGGCCTGTGACAGATGATACTGCTGGTGAGCCGGTGCTCCTATGGGACAAGGACGTTAACCGCGTGTCGGTGTCCACTCTCCTTCCTTCCTGGAAAGAGCAGGACCCCCCCACCAGTCACGCCTTCTCCCTAGGGTTCAGGCTATATGGTGGCCTTGGCTCTGAGCCTGCGGACAATGAGACGTCGTGAGATCTCATCCTGAAGAGTGCCCACTCTCAATTTCGCTCGCTGGAACTTGCGCACCGGGTCTCGCTCCACCTGGTCTTCAACAATAGGAAATGGAAGGAAGCGGAGGTCGGTCTCGCCGCGGAACGGGAGAAGTCCAACGACCTGGAGAAGCGGTTGGTCGTCGCCGACAACCTCCTCGTGCGAAGTCAGGTCGGTGTGGTAAGCTTTCTTACCGCTGCCTTGTTAGCCCTACTCGCCGCTCATTATGTTCCTTCATTCATTAAATCTTCTTGCAGGATGTCGAGACTGTCGACCGGATGCGCTCGCACATTGAGGAGTTCGAGGGAGAGAACAAGAAATTAAAAGCTGAAAATATCCGACTTCGGAACAGCGCGGCACCCCCCTCAGACCAATTTCCCATCCCTTCTCGCTACTCTGTGGACGAGGTGGATTCCCTCTGTCGAGATTCCAATATCAAGACAGCAGAGCTTGTTCTCAAAATGATGAAGGAGTTGGGGGTGGTGCGTGATGATGCCGAGACGGTTACTGTCTGCGACCTGGTCCCCTGCTTAATCGGCGAGATGGACGACAGCTCATCCTCCGGCAGCGAGGAGTAGGGGAACACCAGCGCCCGTGACTCCCCCCCCCCCCCCCCCCCCCGCTTTTTCTTTTTTATCTTGTCTTGTAATCTTGATAGACACTTCCTCGGAAATAGCGAGGTGCTCTTTTTTTGTGATGATCAAATAGAATGTTATTATTAACCTTTTACATGTTACTATTGTACTTTTCCCTTCTACTGTTTCGCTTAATAGTTAGCACAAAGACGCAAGACCTTGAGCCTCTCTTCTCCTTTACCACCCGCGAGAGCTTCTGTCCCTTAGTGCTCGTCTCGCCGTAAAATTTTTCCCTGCCCAAAGCCCTTGGAGACCAGCCCCCCCCCCCCCCCCCCCCCACATGACAAGCCCCACCTTTTTACGCCAGGCCTACGCCTTGGACAAGGAAGACCACTCGCTATGGGCGAGACCACCCATGCCGAGTCTCGGCCAGAAATCCTCCTCTCTGGCCTAATCCCCGATCCTTCCTTTTTCTAGGAACTTTCCACCAATCGCCTGATAAATATGGACATTTCTCCATGTTAACTCTCACCACTTGACTTTCCCTCGAGCGAGCCTACAACCCTGCCAGCTAGATGAGAGCATAGTCAGCGGGTCTGCTCGGGGTCTCCTCTTCAAACTTCCAACCACCGAGTGAGCCTACAGCCCTGCCAGCTAGATGAGAGCCTGGTCAGCGGGTCTGCTCGGGGTCTCCTCTCCAAACCATCTCCAACCACTGAGTGAGCATACAGCCCTGCCAGCTAGATGAGAGCCTGGTCAGTGGGTCTGCTCGGGGTCTTCTCCCCAAAACCTACAACCACCGAGTGATCCTACAACCCTGCCAACTAAATAAGAGCCTAGTCAGCGGGTCTTCTCGGGGTCTCCTCTCCAAAACCTCCAACCACCGAGTGAGCCGACAACCCTGCCAGCTAAATGGGAGCCTGGTCAGCGGGTCTGCTAGGGGTCTGCTCTCTAAAACCTCCAACCACCGAGTGAGCTTACAACCCTGCCAACTAGATGAGAGCCTGGTCTGCGGGTCTGCTCGGGGTCTCCTCTCCAAAACCTCCAACCACCAAGTGAGCCTACAACCCTGCCAGCTAGATGGGAGCCTGGTCAGCGGGTCTGCTGGGGTCTTCTATCCAAAACCTCCAACCACCGAGTGAGCCTACAACCCTGCCAGCTAGATGAGAGCCTGGTCAGCGGGTCTGCTCGGGGTCTCCTCTCCAAAACCTCCAACCATCGAGTGAGCCTATAGCCCTACTAGCAAGATGGGAGCCTAGTCAGCGGGTCTGCTCGGGGTCTCCTCTCCAAACCATCTCCAACCACCGAGTGAGCCTACAGCCCTGCCAGCTAGATGAGAGCTTGGTCAGCGGGTCTGCTCGGGATCTCCTCTCCAAAACCTCCAACCACCGAGTGATCCTACAGCCCTGCCAGCTAGATGTGAGCCTGGTCAGCGGGTCTGCTCGGGGTCTCCTCTCCAAAACCTCCAACCACCGAGTGAGCCTACAGCCCTGCCAGCTAGATGGGAGCCTGGTCAGCGGGTCTGCTCGGGGTCTCCTCTCCAAAACCTCCAACCACCAAGTAAGCCTACAGCCCTGCCAGCTAGATGAGAGCCTGGTCAGCGGGTCTGCTCGGGGTCTCCTCTCCAAACCATCTCACCCTTGGTGCTATAAAAAGGTCGCCCACACTCTCGTCACATCAAAAGAGCACATCAAAATTTCAGGCATCATACAACAATAAAAAGTTCAATGAATAGAAAATGTTATGGCTAAAATCTCTTTAAATCATCACCACTTCGGGCACGGTGGAGGGGTACCCCGTCCACATACTGGAGGTGGTATCCTCCAGACTTCAAGACCTCTTTTACTATAAAAGGACCCTCCCAATTGGGATTTAGCTTCCCTACGGAGGCCCCTCTACCTGCCGCATCTACCTTTTTAGGACCAAATCCCCCTTCTCGAACTGCCTGACCCTTATATACTTGTCGAAGTACCTTGCCATCTGGCGCTTGACCTCCTCCTGTCGGACCATCGCCAAATCCTTGAGCTCCTCCACGAGATCCAGAGAGATTCTCTGCTCTTCCTCATTCTCCGCTCTCCATCCTTCGCCTCCTTCCCTCGCAACTGCTACTATTGGTGATGTGACTTCAAACTCGATAGGTATGACAGCCTCCGAGCCATGAGAGAGCTTAAACGGGGTTTCTCCCATGGCGGTGTTTGGTGTGGTACTGAAGGCCCACAGGACTGAAGGTAGCTGCTCCACCCAGTTCCCCCTCAAATTCTCCACTTTCTTCTTCAACAGATTGATATTGACCTTATTGGCTGCTTCCACCTGCCCATTACTCTGTGGATGATGAACAGAGGCAAAGCGGAGATCTATTCCCAAACGGATGCAGAAATCGATGAACTCTCTACTTGCAAATTGTGGTCCGTTATCTGTTACAATGGCTATAGGTAACCCATGCCGGAAGATGATCTCCCCCCATACGAAATTCTTGACCACCTGCGATGTTACCTTAGCCAGTGCCTTCACCTCCAGCCATTTCGAAAAGTAGTCCACCATGACTAGCAGGAATTTCCTCTGGCCACTCGCTTGGGGAAAAGGATCCACCAGATCTAGCCCCCATATAGCGAAAGGCCAGGGAGCTGTGATTGTCCGTAACCTCTATGCCGGAAGGAGCTGGAGGGAGGCAAACTCCTGGCATTTTTGACACCTTTTCACGAATTCCTCCGCATCTTTCCTGAGGGGAGGCCAGAAGTACCCCTGTCTCAGCACCCTCCCTTCTAATGTCCGGCTCCCCGAGTGACTCCCGCATTCTCCTGAGTGAATCTCTTACAGAACCTTTGGATCCTCTTCCTCTTACACACATTGGGGTAGCAAACCTGACAGCATCTTGCGATATAAAACCCCATCTTTCAGCAGGTAGTACGCCGATTTGTATGTAGTATGCTTCTTGTCAAGTTCTTTTGCGGGTAACTGCCCTGATGCCAAAAAGGTGATGAAGGGGTCCATCCAAGACCTCTGCTGGCATATCTCCATGAGCTCCCCTTCTTCTATAGATGGCCTGAAGAGCTCCGTAATTGTTCCCCCGGCGCGAGGGCCATACTTGGCGAGTTGGTCAGCCTGAGCGCTCTCCCCCCTCGGGACGTGCTGAATTGAAAAGCTTCGGAACTGTCTGATGATGCCCTTGACCTTTCCTAGATACAACTGGAGGGTGGGCTCTCTTGTCTCGAACTCCACTTTGTTCTGGCCTGCCACACCATGGAGTCGGTCGAGGCCTCGATGTCTTGTATGCCCAACTCCCGGGATTACCCGAGTCCTGCGATGATCGCCTAAGATTCCTCTTGGTTGTTGGTGATCCTGAAATGAATCTTCAAGGCCTGTTCAATCCTGGTCCCCTCTGGATTTATCAAGACCATTCCCCCTCCGAAGGAATTTCTTCCTGACGCTCCATCTACTAACATCTTCCAGGTTGCTCGAGGGGACACTTCTGTCTCCTGGACCTCAACTACGTAATCTACCAGGAAATCGGCCACCGCCTGGGCCTTAATGGTGAGCCAAGGAACGAAAGTGAGGTCGAATTAACTGAGCTCTATTGACCACTTGGCCAGCCTCCCGGAGTGTTCTACCCCTTCCAAGATGCGACTGAGGGGGTGATCCGTTACCACCTGAATAGAATGCGCCTGAAAATACGGTCTGAGCTTTCGGGCCGAGACGATGAGGGAAAACGCTAACGTTTCAAGGATGGGATACCCGAGCTCCGCTTTCTTTAATACCCTGCTCACGTAGTAGATCGAAAACTTCTTCTTCGCTTCTTCTCGCACAAGAACCGAGCTCATAGCTCCAGTCCCTACTCCTAAGTATAAAAGCATGACCTCTCCTTCCCTTGGTCCCTGGAGTAAAGGAGTCCGGGTGAGCTATTGCTTTAGCGCCTGGAAAGCCTTCTCACATTCTGGGGTCCATTCAAACTTCTTGCCACCCCGCAGTGTTTGAAAGAAAGGCGAGCATCTCTCTTCGGCTCGGGAGAGAAACCTGCTTAGCCCGGCCAACTTGTCGGTGAGACGCTGAACTTCCGTAGCATTTCTAGGGGACTCCTACTCTAGGATTGCTTTTACTTTCTCGGGGTTGGGCTCCACTCCTGATGGAGTGAGAAGATGTCCGAGAAACTTTCCCCTATTGGCTCTTAAAACACATTTCAGGAGGTTGAGTCTCATTTTATATTTCCTCAGGGTTTCAAAGGTCTCCTCAAGATCTAGGATATGAGCTTCGAGGTCCTTGATTTTGACCATCAAGTCATCCACGTATACCTTGAGGTTCCTCCCTCTCTGTTTTCGGAAGATCCGATCCATCATTCTTTGGTAGGTCGCTCCCGCATTCTTCAACCCGAAAGGCATCATATTAAAACAGAAGCACCCATCCTCCGTGACGAAGGTGACGTCCTTAACATCTGGAGGATGCATGCGTATTGGTGATATCCGGAAAACACATCCAAGAAACTCATAAAATAAAAACCGACGGCTGAGTCAACCAGTTCGTCGATTCGGGGCAGCGGGTTACAATCCTTAGGGCACACTTTATTTAAAAGAGAGAAATCCACACACATTCTCCATCTACCCTCCCCCTTTATAACCATTACAACATTACTTACCCACCCGGACACTTACAGGCAGACACAAACCCCACCTTAAGTAACTTCTCCACCTCCTCTCTAATAGGCCCGGCCATCTTGGAGGCGATGGCCCTCTTCTTCTACTGTATGAGGCAAGTGTTGGGATCGATATTGAGGTGGTGACAAGCGACGTCCGTATCGACCCCGGGCATGTCTGCAGCGCTCCACGCGAAGACGTCAATATTTTTTTGCACCCAGGCCTTGATCTTCTCTCGGTCTTCCGGGCTGAGTTCGCCGCTGATCTTTACCTTCTCCTTTCTCCCTTCCTTGGTGCGGATCTCTACCTCGAGTACCTCCACGGCCGCCTTCAGCCGTGATGGCTCTTCCTCTCCTTCCTGCTCTTCCAGCGCGTCCAGTTCTCTGACTTCGTCTTCCGCGACAGCCATCACCATTTCTTCCCCAAGCTTTCCATCTCCCACTTGCTTGCACACTCTCCTTCCTGTAGTGAGGCTCTTCTTTTTTCCAGCTGGGCCCCACTCCTGGGCGACCCACCATCTTCCTCCATCTTCCTCTTCTCTATCCTCCTTCCATCTTCTTTTGGCTCCCCTTCCTATTCCGCTCCTCCCTCCTCCTTTCCAGCCATTTCTAGCTCTTCCGCAACGCCTCCCATTATCACTACTCCTTCTCCTCCAGCATCTTCCTCCTCTCTTTCTTCTACTATCCTCATCTCTCCACGCTTCTCTCCCGCCATTTCTGTCTCCCCCGTAATGCCTCCAACCATCACTACTTCTACTTCTCCTCCAGCATCTTCCTCCCCCTTTCCTCTACTTCGCCCCCCAGTTCCTGCTGCAATTGCTCCATCCTCTTCTCCATCTCTTCAGCGTCTCCCTTCCAGGAGATGGTGTTCACTGCCATTACATAGCATTCCCTTGCGGCCTTTGGATACCCCCGTACCCTGATTTGGGTACCTTTTGAGTTCAGTTTCAAGCACTGGTGAAATGATGACGGAACGCATCTGAAAGCGCTGATCAAGGGGCGCCCAAAAATAGCGTTGTAACTACTGGGGGCATCCACTATGACGAAGCGGCAATTTCGGGATAGCCCTCCCAGGGTTACTTGGAGTCCCACTCCCCACTCAACTTCTTTCCTCTCTCCTGAGAACCCAAATAATGGTTCATCCGCTGCCAGCATCCTTCGGGCCTCCACCCTCATCTCATTGAATGCTATTTTTGAAAATCACGTGAAATTGCAGGTTAGATCTGATATACTCTAGAGGGGGGTGAATAGAGTATGGTGCTTGCTAAAAATGTTTTACAACTCTTGTTGTATTCCTAAGTGAATAGGGAAGCAATTAAACTAAGGTAAACACAGCAACTAACTAAACACAGAGCAATCACAGACCACAACCAAAAAACAAAAGAAACTAAGCAACCAGAAGACACAAGGAGCTGTAGTGGTTCCCAAACCAATCTGGGTACATCCACTCTTGTAACACAATAGGTAGGAATCCACCGCAGGATGAGTTGATCAGGTGTCTTGGGCACCAATGAGTTTTGATCAGGTCCCCAAAAACCAAACCTCAAGTCTTTTGGAAGGAGACTTGTGAACCAGGAATCACTTTTGAAGGAAGATGACAATCCTTTATACAGGAGGTGGTGAGAGAGTGATGATATCTTCTCTGTCAACAATCAGAGAGAAGATTCAAGTGGAATGATGTTAGCAGCTTGCTCCCCTTGAGATCTTGAATGTATCAGGAAGACTGGAGCACTACTTTAGGGTGATAGGTCTTCAAAGACCTAGAATGCCTGGACCAGAATATGTATCAGGAACTCCTTTGACAGATTGGTTGATTGTTGTCCTTTGAAGTTATCCTATGAATAGAGAGAAGAAGACTCTTGATTGAATTTGGTTGTTCTTCTTCTTCTTGAAAAGTTTCTCTGGTCATGCTGATTGCAGTCAAGAACTTGTGATTTGAGAATGTTTGTTCTTCTGCAACTTCAGAAAATCTGTCAGATTGTTTGTTGTATTGTAATTCTTGAACTCTATCACTTCTTGATTCTATTTTCTTGTTGTGTCTCTATTTTTGTGTATATGTCTATCTATGACTGACTGAGGAATATTCAAACTTTTGAATGTCGAGCAGTAATTACAGTCGGCCTTGGAAATAATCAGCAATCAATGACTTTCTTAACTGTCCTATGGAAAAATGGCATGTAATCGTCCATAGTCAATGCACGTTCTAATGGTAAAATTCCGAGAAGATCTGGCATTAAATGTTCAGGAATCAGCGCCAAGAAACGCGACGGGAACCTTGAAGAAAACCTAATTTGGATTCGTCGAACAAAGAAAACATTTTGTCGAGCTGAACTTGTGTTCGTCGAGCTGAGCTAGAGTTCGTCGAGCTGAGCTTGATAGAGTTCGTCGACCAGACAATCTTCATTCATCTGATAGACAGTCTTCATTCGTCGAGCTGAGAATCAAATTCGTCAACCTGAGAAAAGTTCTGGACTTGGACAAAATATCCTGCATCTGCTGAAATGCTGTGTCGACAAATATTGGTGTCGACAGATTGATCTTGGTGTCGACACAAATCCTGTGGTGTCGACATAAGCTGGTGTCGACTGAAATCCTGGTTCGACATAAGCTGGTGTCGACTGAAATCCTGGAGTTGACACAAATCTTCTGGTGTCGACACAAACCCTGAGTGTCGATACAGATTCTCTGAGTCCAAAAATCATCGAGTAGAGTTTAGCATTCGTCGACCTGAGAAGCTGACTTTGTCGACCTGAGAAGCTGTGAATTTGAGGTCCAAGTTCGTCGAGCTCAGAATATAATTCGTCGACCGAAGCATGAAGCTGGACTTAAAAAAATTTGAAGTTCTCCTGACTTTATCTTGATGTAGAAACTGAGTTTTCGTCGAATAGAGAACATAGATCGTCGAGCTCAACACTTAGAATTATCTCACGATCGTCGAGCGCAAAACTCCTTTCGTCGAGCTGAGTTCGACGAACGTCGAACTCACTTTACTTAGTCTTGAAAACTTGTGAGTCTGGAGTCTCTGAGAGTCTTGTTGAATGCTGGTCAATCTGGAGTTGAGCCTAAGGACTTAACCTAGACTCTAGGACACAAATTGACCCTTGCAATACATGATGGGTCACATCCTAAGTCAGTGAACCTAGCCCAAATCAACTAGGGATCCAACAATCTCCCCTATTTGGGTGAGGTCACTAACAGAGACTCAAAACAGAAAAACTAAGCAAGAGAAGAGATATATCTGGCAGAGAATTATAACACATGCAACAGATATATATATACATACAGCTTTGCTTAACAGATAGCATAGTTTAAAAACAAATAACAGATAGAAATTGAAACAACAACAAAATTACTTCTTTGGCTTCTTCTGCTGGGGTTTGTCTTCTGCTTTCTTTTCTCCTGGCTTCTTGAAAATGATTTTTCTGTCAGGATCTTGAGCTTGAGCCACTGTCATGGTCATATCAGTTGCCCCAATAGTTTTCAATGATGTAGCCCTGGGGACAACTGCTTCTGGATGTAATTTCATATAATCATCAACATTAAACAGTTTGTTGCATTTGTCAAATCTTTTCAGCTCTTCCTTTCTATACTTTGACATTGTTGAAAGACCAGAGATATTTTTTCCTTCTGCTTTGGCTTTATTTATCAAAGATAGACCAATAAGCTCTTGGTACCTAGCCATTCTTGCAGTATTAGCAGTCTCTGGATCTTCAAAAGGAATTGGAGGAGAGAGAGGTCTTTTTGGGCTTTCAGCTTTATGTACTTCTGAACTTTGTTGTTGCTGCTGCTACTTATGTTGTTGACTTCCTGAGGAGGATGGCCTCTGCTGGCTGCTTCCAGAAGATCTCCCTGACTGTCTCTGATAAGTTTGCATTGAGGCGGATCTTTGGGAGCTAGAGCCACTAGCACCAGCTGCGGGAGGAGGAGGAGGATCCTTCCTGTATCTGTGCACTGGAGGAGGGGAGTATCACCTGCTTCTCTTTCTATCTTTCTGCTGGTTTTTGGAGAGCCACATCCATGCTGGCATTCCCTTATATGGAGTCACATTGTGCAGAATTTAGTAGGGAGTGTCTGCATTGGGATTTGGCTTGGGAACTGGAGGAGGAGCAGCCTTTCTCTTCTTTGCCAAGAGTCTTTTTTTCTTACTAGCTGCATCCTCATCAGTGTCATTATCATCATCATCAGATTCTGAATCCTGAGGGGTTTCATACAAAGCATGCAAAGCTTTTAAAGCTTTATCAGAAACAACAGTCTTTGGTGGAGGAGAGGCAGAAGGTTCAGAAATAGGGGTATCAGCAACAAGAGAAGAATTATCTGTACAAGATTCAGAAACAAAAGAGACAGAGCTATCAGCTACTACCTTATTCTCTTCTTCAATGTCTGCCTGAATAAGCTCATCTAGAGTAGGCATTGGAGAGTCATCCATAATAAAATCTGGTGCTGAAACTGGCACTGTTGTATCTTCTGGAATGACTTTTGAGCTTGAGGCAGAGAGAGCAAAATTGTCACAGAGTTGCTTGGCAACTGTTGGACTAGCTGGAGAGGTATATGGTACCATAGCCAAATATGGCTTAGAGAAAACTGCTGGAGGGAATTGCATATGTACAGTATCAAAACTTCTCAACAAAACTGATAAATTCACTGTGGGATTTAAATAGAAATCACCAACAAGAGTTATTTGAGCAACTGACTCATCCAAGTCAATGTCAGTATCCATAAATTGAATTAACTAAAACATCTCAGCATCAAAGTCTGTCAAAATTGTTGTATCCTCATCTGAATCTGAATCTGCTGGAGAGGGAACTGCTGTGACTGCTGCTGCTGCTGTTGTATCTGCATCTACTGCAACTTCATCACTGAGCAACTCCCCCTCCTGGGTTAAGGGATTCCCGGAGCTAGGCCCCTAGATGAAGAGGGGACAGCAGATAGAAGCGAGATCTGGGTACATAAGGAATTAGTGGAGGTCACAAGAGGTATAATGGCCTCTTGGATCAAAGATTGGATGAGAGGAGTGAGCAAAGAAATGAGGTTGGATGGATCAAATATGGGAGGGGAAGGGGATGGAGTGGGAGGAGGAATAACAGATGGAGTGGGGGCATCTTGCATGATTGTATCTGATGGTATATGATAAGATGGGATGGTGGATAAGTGTGGGGGAAGAGGAGACTGAGGAGGTGTAGGAAGTATTGTCTCATGAGGGGAATCTGGAGGAGTGAGTTGTTGATGAACTTGCAGAGGGTAAGATGGAGGTGGAGATGGACTGTTTTCAGGTCAAGTGGTGGAGATGAAGGAGGGGTAGGTACATGAGGAGGCTTCTTTGGAGGAAGACGTGCTGGAAGAGATGGTTGAGATGGACGAACCTTTTCAACAGGGTGGGGAGCGGCCTTTACAGCCCTTGTACTCTCAGAAGTTTGGAGGGAAGAGGAAGAAGCCTTTGATGGCTTGGAGATGGTCCTCTCCCACATACCAAACAGAGCGCAAGCGAGGCGCTTGTTGGCGTTTATGAAGATGGTCGGGGAGACCATACATTCAGCAGCCTTCTCTTTGAGAAATATTCCCAAGATTCTGCCAAAGCAGACTTCCTTCTTGTTGTTCTTCTTCTTGATCAATTCAAACAAGACCTTACTCCAATCAACTTGTCGTTTATTCACTGCTACACACATTATTAGAAATTGGTGACGCGTAATATAGTCATGAGCAGAGTGCTTGACCATTAGTATCTTTCCCGTAATATCTGCCAGAAATTGGTAGGCGGTGGATAGTTTCTTTTTCAACAACTTATTAGGGTTGTCACTAGAGAAACCCATCAGTTTCAGCATATCACTGAATTCCTCAGAATCCATTTCCAGATTGTCTTCTTCGTTCACTAATCCAAAAATTTCAATGAGAACTGCGGGAGAAAGGGAAACAACAGTGTTCCTTATATTGCCGGTCAAAACATCTTCTTCAGAAACTGTAGATGTATATACCCATTCTCGTATTTCCGTTCCATGAAGTTTAATGCGCCTGGTCATGAAATCCATTAAACTGAGTTCTTCCAGTAGTTCCAAGATGTATAGAAAGATGGGGTCAGAATGTTGAAATGACTCAAAGTCCATGTCGAAACTAGTGTCAAACTTCATTGCAACCAAAGCACCTGAGGGAATCGCCATTGATGTCCTGCAAGAAAAACACAGAGAGAAACGACGATCAAGAGCAAGGGAACTGAAAGCGCGGGACGGAGGTCGAAAAAAACCTAGATATAGGATTTTCAGAATATGAATCGACAAACTCCGTTTCACGAAAAAGAAAATTTTTTCGAACTGAGCTTGATGAAATAAATTATAGACAGATAATTCGTCGATCTCATCCAGAAGAATCGAAAACAGTTCGTCGAACTCCGTTCGACGAAATGTCTTCTGAAGCAAAGTTCGTCGATCTCTGGTCGACGAAACTTGTTTCCTCACAAAGAGAATTCGTCGATCTTCGTTCGACGAGAATCTCTCAAACTTTCCCTAATTCGTCGAACTCCGTTCGACGAACTCTGGAAAATTCGTTGAATGCAGACAGAAACTAGGTTAATTCTTCTCCATCAATCATTCCCATTTGATTTACAAAGAACAGATGGGTTTTTTCATCCAATGGCTTGGTGAAAATGTCTGCTCTCTGTAGATCAGTAGGAATATGGATCAAGTTAATTTTCTTTTTGTCCACATTATCCCTAATGAAATGATGTCTTATTTCAATATGTTTAGTCCTAGAATGGTGAACTGGATTCTGTGTTATAGCAATAGCACTAGTATTATCATAAAATAAAGTTGAATTATTTAAGTTGACACCATAATCTAAGATTTGATTTTGTATCCATAGCATTTGTGAACAGCAACTCCCAGCAGCCATGTAATCTGTTTCTACAGTTAATGTAGACACAGATGTCTGCTTTTTACAAAACCATGAGACAAGTCTCATACCAAGGAACTGGCATGTTCCAGAGGTACTTTTCCTGTCCACTCTACATCCAACATAGTCGTCATCTGAGTATCCAGTTAACTCAAACTCTGACTCTGCAGGATACCAGAGTCCTAGACTAGGGCAACTCTTTATATATCTCAAAATTCTTTTTAGGAAAATAAGGTGAGATACTTTAGGGTTCACTTAGAACCTATCATAGAGGCATGTGGCAAACATTATATCAGGTCTGCTAGCTGTTAGGTATAATAGGGATCCAACAATTGACCTATAATTTTTCTGATTCACTGGTTTCCCTAAAGCATAAAAATCCACAACAGCATTTGTAGCCATAGGGGTTTTCATCCCTAAAGCATCACCCATCCCAAGCTTTTTGATAAGCTCTTTAGCATACTTAGCTTAGGAGAGGAAGATACCATCTGGGAGCTGCTTCTCTTGGAGACCAAGGAAGTAGGAAAGCTCACACATGCTACTCATCTCAAATTTAGAATGCATGAGGTCAGCAAACCTCTTGCACAATTTGAGATCAGTAGACCCAAAAATAATGTCATCCACATAAATTTGTACTAATAAAATTTGGTCCTTATGATGTCTAGTGAAAAGTGTTTTATCTATAATTCCTCTTGTAAATTCATGCTCTAAAAAAAAGCTTGCTAGGGTCTCATACCAAGATCTTGGAGCTTGCTTTAAACCATAGAGAGTTTTATGCAATTTAAAAACAAAAGAGGGTTGAGTTGGAGAGATAAAACCTGGAGGTTGTTCTACATAAACCTCTTCTTGAAGTACTCCATTCAGGAATGCACTTTTGACATCCATCTGATAGACCTTGAATCTCTTGTAAGCTGCATAGGCAAATGGCCTCTAACCTTGCAACAGGGGCAAAGGCTTGGTCATAGTCTATTCCTTCCTCTTGTCTGTAGCCTTGAGCAACAAGCCTAACCTTATTTCTCACTATGTTGCCTTGAGCATCCAACTTGTTCCTGTATACCGATTTGGTTCCAATGACTGGGTAGTTATGGGGTCTTGGAACCAAATCCCACACTCTACATCTCTCAAACTGATTGAGTTCCTCTTGCATTGCAATGATCCAGTGGGGATCTTGCTCTGCCTCATGAATGGTGAGAGCTTCAATTTGAGAGAGAAAACAGGCATGCATCAAGTCTTGGTTGAGTTGATGCCTTGTCAGTACACCTACTGAGATGTCTCCAATCACTTGAGATCTGGGGTGATCTCTAAGTGTGACAAGATCAGTTGGTGGAGTTGGTTGAGCAATAGCTTCAGTATTTAATTCCTCTTGGGGAATGATACTAGCTGTTGGGGGAAGTTCAGCCACTTCCTCTTGACTTTCCTCTTTGCTATCTTCATCAACCTGTGGAGTAGAATGGTTTGATACCTCTTGGGTAAGGTTCAGTCCATCTATAGACTCACACAGTGGTGGAACCTACAGAGAGCTTGTGGTAGAAATTTCTTTCTCCTTGTATGACATGTTAGTCTCATCAAAAGATACATGAACAGATTCTTCAATTTTAAGAGTTGATTTATTATACACCCTATAAGCTTTACTGATCATGGAGTATCCTAGAAACACTCCTTCATCAGCTTTAGCTTGAAATTTTGATATGTATTTCTTGTTATTATTGTGAATGTAGCAAATACAACCAAAGATTTTAAAATAATCTACTTTAGGTTTCTTCCCTTTGAGTAATTCATATGGAGTCTTGTCCTTTAGTTTATGTATTAAACTTCTATTCAATACATAGTTGGAGGTGTTCACTGCCTCTGCCCAAAAGGATAGAGGAAGGTGAGCATCTGACAACAATGTAGTAGGAGATTCAATAAGGGTTCTATTTTTCCTTTCAGCTACCCCATTTTGTTGAGGAGTTCTGGGAGCTTAGAAAGTGTGCCTGATCCCTTCACTTTGACAGAACTCTTGCATAAGAAGAGAATCAAACTCTGTCCCATGATCACTTTTGATCAGGGTAATGCGAGTGTTGAACTCAGTCTGTATGCATTTGAGAAACTCTGTCAAACACTTAAAGTTATCAGACTTCTTCCTCAGAAAGAACATTCATGTGAATCTAGAGAAGTCATCTACAACTACTAAAGTATAAGATTTCCCTCCTAAGCTTTGTACTGTAATGAGTCTAAAGAGATCCATGTGTAACAAATACAAAATCCTAGGTGAATCACTCTTATTAAGTGACTTGAAACTATTTTTGGTTTGCTTTCCTAATTGACAAGCCCTACAAAATCCTTCCTTCTTGTAGGGGCTAGAAGGTAGTCCTCTAACAAGGTTGTTCTTGGATAGCCAAGCAATAGCTCTAAGGTTTATATATACTAATCTTTTATGCTATAATTCATTAGGTCTACAAATAGAGTTAAACAAGCATATATCTACCTTAGTTGAAAGAAAATCCACAAGATAGATGTTACCTTTCCTTTTACCTGTCAAAACAGTTGTGTTATCCTCTGATTTGATGTTGCATGAGGATTTGCTGAAAGTCACTTGATAGCCTTCATCACACCGTTGACTGATACTGATTAAGTTGTGCTTCAGTCCTTCCACATAGGCTACTTTCTTGAATGTGACTGAGCCAATCTGGACTGCGCCATATCCTTTTGTTAGTCCAAAGTTTGAATCACCAAATATTACTTTGGGTCCCAGCTTGGCTTTAAAGTATGTGAAATTGTCCTTGTTTCCTGTCATGTGCTTTGAGCACCAACTATCCAGATACCATTGCTGATTTGATGTTGGATAGGTCTTCACCTGCACATAAAGTAATTTATTTGTTTTTGACCCAGTTCACCTTGGGCCTAGGTTAATAACCTTTGAATTCAGAAATAAAAGACATCTCTGGTTAACTCTTATAGCCTTCAGGATGATATCTCATAGAAGGTATTATCCATTCAGTATAAGGGTTAAACCATTGAGATGTAGGACCTCTAGGATTGAACTTTGATTTGCCTTTGAAAGAGTTTTCAAAACTCTGATCTCTGTTCGACGATCTCTGAGCTGAGTTCGACGATCTTGGGTCAGATCGTCGAGCTCCGTTCGAAGATCGATCATGCCAGAGTTTAGGGTTCAGAGATCGTCGACCTGAGTTCGACGATTTAGCCTGAGATCGTTGAGCTCCACTCGGCGATCGTCGAGCTCCGTTCGACGAATTCTATTGAGCTTTCGTTTTCTTAGGTAAATCAGAATTCTTCCTAGCCACCTCTACAACTCCCTTACCTTTATCAGAGATAAACTTGATTGGGGTTGTTAATACTATAGGTTGGCTGGATGAAGCACCCAAGCCCGGTGTACTATTGAATCTTGAGTTCATTATGCTTGTGATGTCCATTAGTTTGATACTTCTCCCATTGAGGGATTCTTCAAACTTCTTGGCCTCTAATAGTTCACTTTTCAGTAAGGCTATCTGCTCCCTACAGCATTCCAACTCCTCAGAGAGTTTGAGGTTTTCTGATTTTAAAGTACTGTGTTTAGATAACTGATTTCTGAGAGAAATGATTTCCTTCTCAGATTTTAATAAATCTAAATATAGTGCTTTAAACTCACACTTTAAATCCTCAGAATTAAAATCAAAAGAACTTATTACCTGGTCCTCTTCAGATTGAGTCTCTGATTCTGACTCTGACTCTTCTGCATCAGAATTTTGTTGTGAGGCATTGATAGTCATCATGCAGAATTCTTTTTCATCAGCATCATCTTCATCATCACTAGAGCAGGATGAAGCTTCAGATTCATCTTCTGTTTCACTCCAAGTTTCAGCTACAAACCCCTTCTTGGTGTGTTTGTTCTTGCTGGAGGAGGGTTTGTCATTGCTGTTCTTCCTGAAGTCTTTGTCTTTTCTTCTTTCTTTCCTGTCCTTTTTTTCCTTATACTGATTTTCTGGACAGTCAGACACCATGTGGCCTGTTTTCCTGCATCCAAAACAAATAATCTCTTTGTTATTTGATTTGTCATACCTTGGCTTGTCATGCCCTCTAGAAGACTTTTTCCTGAAGTCTTTCCTGGCCATTTTGTAAAATCTTTTGGCCAGAAGGCTTAGCAGCTCTTCATTGTCTGTGACCTTGTCTTTAGGCTGATCTTCAATGGCTCTGAAAGCTATTGACTTCTCTTTTCTGACTGATGGTGAAGCAGCCTTCTGCACTTCTTCTCTATTCTTGATGAGAATCTCATACGACTTGAGCTTTCCCAAGAGAGCTTTAGTTGTGATCTCATTTAGGCTTCTGGCATCGTTGATTGGCCAGATCCTTGAGCTCCAAGTGCTTGGGAAGCACATTAGGATTTTATCATTGAGCTCAGTCAATGAGATCTCTTTGTCCAATATTTTCAGCTCATTGACTATGAGACTGAGTCTATTATACATATCTGCTACTAACTCAGCTTCTCCTTTCTTGAAGTTCTCATATTGGGTTATGAGGTGAGAACTTCTATCTTTTCTCTCATTAGCAGATCCTGAGACTATCTCAGATAACTTGTCCCATATCTCCTTTGCTGAGTTGCATTCAGATAATTTTTGAAATATTTCATCAGATATAGTCTGGGCTAAAATATTCATTGCCTTAGCATCTGCCACTTTCCATTTCTTGATTTCTGCATCTGTTCCTGAAGGAGGTGTAATAACACTTGTACTTGTATTTTCTGGGGGTCTTGGACATACTATCAAAATAGAATTAAAAATGTCTTCATCAATAGAGTTCATGTACAATCTAATCATTGCCTTCCAAAATGCAAACTTAGATAGATTGCACACTGGAGGTTTGGTGCTAGCATAATCTTTGTTTTGGTCCATGTTCTGTGAAGAAATAAATCTAGTAACAAACTTGAAACAAGCAGATCTAACTAGAGGGATCTTTGGGATCAGGTGTTAGCATGTACAACCACTAAGGTGTGGTAATTTAACGAACCTCCCTCTGATACCAACTGAAAGTGCAGGTTAGATCTGATATACTCTAGAGGGGAGGTGAATAGAGTATGGTGCTTTCTAAATACTTTTTACAACTCTTGTTGTATTCCTAAGTAAACAGGGAAGCAATTAAACTAAGGTAAACACAATAACTAACTAAACACAGAGCAATCACAGACCACAGCCAGAAAATAAAAGAAACTAAGAAACCAGAAGACACAATGAGCTATAGTGGTTCCCCAACCAATCTGGGTACATCCACTCTTCTACCACCCTAGGTAGGAATCCACTGCAGGATGAGTTGATCAGTTGTCCTGGGCACCAATGGGTTTTGATCAGGTCCCCAAAAACCAAACCTCAAGTCTTTTGGAAGGAGACTTGTGAACCAGGAATCACTTTTGAAGGGAGATGACAACCCTTTATACAGGAGGTGGTGAGAGAGTGATGGTATCTTCTCTGTCAACAATCAGAGAGAAGATTCAAGTGGAATGATGTTAGCAGCTTGCTCCCCGTGAGATCTTGAATGTATCAGGAAGACTGGAGCACTGCTTTAGGGTGATAGGTCTTCAAAGACCTAGAATGCCTGGACCAGAATATGTTTCAGGAACTCCTTTGACAGATTGGTTGATTGCTGTCCTTTGAAGTTATCCTGTGAATAGAGAGAAGAAGACTCTTGATTGAATTTGGTTGTACTTCTTCTTCTTGAAAATATTCTCTGGTCAGGCTGATTGCAGTCAAGAACTCGTGATTTGAGAATGTTTGTTCTTCTGCAACTTCAGAAAATCTGTCAGATTGTTTGCTGTATTGTAATTCTTGAACTCTATCACTTCTTGATTATATTTTCTTGCTGTGTCTCTATTTTTGTGTATATGTCTGTCTATGACTGACTGAGGAATATTCAAACTTTTGAATGTCGAGCATTAATTACAGTCGGCCTTGGAAAGAATCAGCAATCAATGACTTTCCTAACTATCCCATGGAAAAACGGCATGTAATCGTCCATAGTCAATACATGTTCTAACGGTAACATTCCGAGAAGATATGGCATTAAATTTTCAGGAATCAGCGCCAAGAAACGGGACGGGAACCTCGAGGAAAACCTAATCTGGATTCGTCGAACAAAGAACACATTTTGTCGAGCTGAACTTGTGTTCGTCGAGCTGAGCTAGAGTTCGTCGAGCTGAGCTTGATAGAGTTCATCGACCAGACAATCTTTATTCATCTGATAGGCAGTCTTCATTCGTCGAGCTGAGAATCAAATTCGTCGACCTGAGAAAATTTCTGGACTTAGACAAAATATCCTGCATCTGCTGAAATGCTGTGTCGACAAAAGTTGGTGTCGACAGATTGATCTTACTGTCGACACAAATCCTGTGGTGTCGACATAAGCTGGTGTCGACTGAAATCCTAGTGTCGACGTAAGCTGGTGTTGACTAAAATCCTGGAGTCGACACAAATCGTCTGGTGTCGACACAAACCCTGAGTGTCGACACAGATTCTCTGAGTCCAGAAATCGTCGAGTAGAGTTTAGCATTCGTCGACCTAAGAAGCTGACTTTATCGACCTGAGAAGCTGTGAATTTGATGTCCAAGTTCGTCGAGCTCAGAATATAATTCGTCGACCAAAGCATGAAGCTGGACTTAGAAAAATTTGAAGTTCTCCTGACTTTAGCTTGATGTAGAAACTGAGTTTTCGTCGAACAGAGAACATAGATCATCGAGATCAGCACTAAGAATTGTCTCACGATCGTCGAGCGTAGAACTCCTTTCGTCGAGCTGAGTTCGACGAACGTCGAACTCACTTTACTTAGTCTTGAAACCTTGTGAGTCTGGAGTCTCTGAGGGTCTTGTTGAAAGCTGGTCAATCTGGATTTGAGCCTAAGGAATTAACCGAGACTCTTGGACACAAATTGACCCAGGCTATACATGATGGGTCACATCCTAAGTCAGTGAACCTAGCCCAAATCAACTAGGGATCCAACATCACGTTCACTGAGCTCCCATTGTCTACTAGGATCTGTGACACCGTAAAGTTTTCAATGGCTGTTTGTATCACCAGCGCGTCACAGAAAGGGTCTTCATGATCTGTCATGTCCTTCCTTGAAAAGGTGATCTTTTCATCTGGGCGGGGATTGTGACGTCGAGGCTACGCTTCGACGGTACATAGTGTGAAGGCTCTCCTTTCGGGCCGCCTCTATCCCTACCCCCCATGGATTACTCCAATTCCTCTGCGATCTCCTTCATCCGTTCGATCTACAAATCGATCATCCTCTCATGTACCTGTCACTTCCTCTATCCACAACGGTCTCTGTTGCTCTCCTGCTCCTCTTGTTCTCCTCATTTCCAAGAAATCTGGGCAGGTAGCCGTCGCGTGACCTTCCTCCTTGTGGAAGTCGCAATATGGCAACACCACCTCCCCCCCTTGCCTTCCTTCCTGAGGGTTTCTTCTTCTCCCAGCTCCAGATCCTCTTCCTCTCTCCTGGCCTCTACCTCTGCCTCGGCCGATAGCCATAGCCTGCTGCGGAGGGGGCAGGGGTGGTCTATGTCCATACCCCCACCCTTGCTGGTGAAATCTTCCTGGTCCTCCTTGCTGGTTCCTCCCCTTGTGGGGAAATCCTCTGCCTTACCCGGGGGCTGGGCCCCCTTATTACCCCCATCCCAGTTCTTGATATGCCGATGCCCTCGGCTCTTCTCTCCTCCTTGATTCCTGTTGTCTCCCCCGGACTCCCTCGACTCCACCTATGTAAGTCTTGCTAACATTTTTGCAAAAGCGGGGTTTGCCGCCTCCATCGCTATTTCCTTCGCCGCCTTCTTCATCAAGCCTTCAAAAGACAGCGGCGCCTTCCGGGTGAGGCTCATTTTGAAGAACCCTTCCCGTATTCCCACGGTAAAGGCCATCTAGAGGGCAAACCCCGACACCTCCTGTATATCCAAGATCTCCTCTTGGAACCTATCCACGTACTGAGCCAGTGATTCATTTGACCCCTGCTTAATTAAAAAGATCGACTACGGGTTCCTCTTTCTCTTCTTAGAAGTGGAGAACTGTAACTGGAAGCTCCTGCTTAGGTCCTCGAAGCAGTATATCGAGCTTGTCGGGAGCTGATAAAACCAGTCTCTAGCTTTGTCCTTTAAAGTAATGGCGAAAAGACGGCATTTAAACGCGTCCGTCATGGGCCTAATCGAAACCGTGTCCTCGAACCATTGCAAGTGATGAAGGGGATCATCTTTCCCCACATAGTAGTTCATTTTGGGTTCCCGGAACCCTTCCGGGATAGGAGCTGACAGGATCAGGTCACAAAAAGACGACCCTCTCGTCGTTGGTCTCGCCGCCCCCACTCGCGTGACGACCTCTCTTGGCGAGATGGTACTGGCCTGGCTTGGGAACAGCTCCCTTACTGCCATGTCTCTCCCGCTCCCTTCCGCCATCACCTCCTTCCCCCGTCTCCTCCCCGTAGAATCTTCTCCCACTCGCGCCGAGACGAGAACTTCTTGCAGCGCAAGAGCAGGAACTTGAGGCAGTGGGGTTGAACAATCTCCCTGCCGCGAGATCCCTTGCAGCAAATCCATGATACCCTTGATTGAAGCCATAAACCCCTCTCGTCTGGTAAATCTTCCTGGGTTATCCGACCCCTCTCATTCTCCTTCTCTGTGATCTCCCGCCATGCGGTTGCTCAAGGTTCTTCTCTGAGGGCTGCAGTCCACACTCACCGTACCAAAAATGTTGGAACCAGCTTTCTGGTTCCTCTTAAAGTTCGAAACAGGATGCATCTCATACGTACTCTCCCAGAACCGTCCTCCTAATGAGAGTCAGAGACCTAAAAACAGACCGAGGGGTCTCAGCTCAGAGGTCCCACCTCTTTCCCGGAAGAACTAAAGATCTTCCCCTCCCTAGCCAATGATGAGCTAGGTGCCTGTGAGGAAGACAGTGGAAAGGTTCAACAACCTTCTCAGGCTATCGGTCTATTTATAGGCCTCTGAAACTGATCTGCAAATATCACTTCAGAACTAACCTGAAATGACCAAAACACCCAGGGCTGGGTCTGCAAACAGCCAAACTCTGCTGTTCTGGAGGGCTATACGCAGACTTCAGGGGTAGAAATGTAAAACTACCTGGGGCACAAAGGTAAAATCTCCCTTGGGGGTAAAAAGGTAAAGACAACTCCTCTCCCATGTGGCGAGTGGGGAAGAGACTAACGGGCGAGACGACCCTCTCTATCCGTCTCGCTGACATCTCGCAATATAGGCCATCTCGCCTACCAGAGCCGTCTCGCCAAGCTCAGAGAATCTCCCATCCTGCCTCCTGCAGGTGGGTCCCCCTGGTCTTACTTACCTATCGTCTCGCCAGCCTCCCCTTCTCGCTCGGTGGGCCACCTCTCGCGAGCCCAAGGTTGTACAGCACCAGACGAAGGGGTTGAGCTCGAAGTCTTCGGTTCTTGTTCCATCTGCGGAAACCCGACTTTGAATTTGGCACTTTGAACTCTGACTTCTTTTCCCCTGGTTCCTTCTTCTCTTGCACTTTTTTCACGACCTTTTCCAATGACCGGGCCGAATTGACCAAGGCTAGGAAGCCCTGTGCCTTAGGCCCAACAAGGAGTAGCTGTAGGTCGCCACGTAGACCCACATAAAATCGGTTGGTCTTCCGCTCCTCTTTAGTAAACATAGCACCAGCATAACGACCCAACCATGTAATCTCGTGGAGATACTCATCCACGCTCCTGTCTTCCTGAGTCAATCCAAAGTACTGACTCTCCATCTCCAGCTTCTGAGCAGAGGGTAGTTATCTAGCCAAGAATAACCTTGAAAATTCCTCCATAGGCACATCAGCAAGTTGCCTTCACACTAAGAGGTGAACCTCCAACTCGTCCCACCACAGCCTCGCCTCAACAGCTAAAAGGAAGGTCACTTTGGTGGTCTTCTGCCACTCAATAGTTTCTGTTGTCGTCAAGACCCTCTTTATCGTAGAGAGCCAATCCTCAGCTTGAGTTGGCGTTCCAATCCCGTCGAACCTCGGAGGATTAAAGCTCATCACATGCTTGAGCTGCTTCTCCATAGCTCTCCTTGGTGCTACCTGATCAACTGCCGCGCGCTCTACCACTCCCAACTCTGCCGCCCTAATCGGTTCTTGCTCATTAGCAGGTGGTGCATGGTGCAATTGCCCTGCAGGTTAGGCATTTATCATAGCAAGGACTGCTTCAGCAACCAATATGATGGTTTCTGCTGAAGGAGGTGTTGTAGGCACGTCCCTCAGTGCACTACTTTTCGCCTATTGCGGGCATTCCGATTGCCCAGCACCACTCCTAGCTGCCTATAATAGCAAAAACCCTTGATTAGACGACAAACAGATTGCGAAAAGCAATCATTTGAACACTCAGATTCCTCAAAACAAGCGTATTTTTCAATCCTAAGTGGACATTCATGGGTTCTTTTTGATGTTATAACAATGACGCACACATGTGCTCACCATCACTTAAAAGAATTCATCCACGAATTCATTTAAGTTGACTAAAACTAGAAGTTTGATACAAAATTGTAACACCCCCACCCGCCGTATGGCATATAACAGAAGGTCCAGCTGAAACCCGACGCCATATACCATGGACAGTCAGAAGGGTTACTTAAGAATATCAAAACATTCCAACTACGAATACTCTCCCTAGCCCAGAGCATTCTAGCGGAAGATTTTAAATAGTTGTCAAGAACCCAAAATTGAAAACCAACTATCATGAATGTCCACAAACTTCTATCGGAATGAAACAACAAATACACTGAAAGTACTTGGCCATATGGCCTTACAATAGTTTCACTTAACAAAGTAGTGTCTTACATACATCGGCTCGCAGACCATCCACACTTGATAAAAATAAAATACAACTATTCACTTTGGCCTTCGAGGGCCAGCTCAGCAAAATGAGCTTTAGCTCGCTATTTGGTACTCGGCTTCGCAGTACCTGCAAGCAACATTCCACCGCACGGTGGCAAACAAAGTAACGGTCAGCCAAAGCCGGCCAAATTATAACGACCCCACCCCTTACTCGGGATTGTGGTGCTCCTTCCCTGCAATTCATTAGCCAAGCTAAATAATAAAGTACAAACATACTTCGCCACAGGTGTAGGCTCGCACGGCCAAACACCTCGTACACTCAGGGCACATTATCGGTGAATCCTGTCAATTCAGTAGCTTCACCACCATCCCTAGGATGGCAACAACGTGAGCATTTTAACCTTTCTGACCTCCGTCTAAGGCTCCCGACTGTGCCAACGGTCATTCTCTCTTTGGGTCTCTCGCACCGAACCACATAGCCCAAGTCCGATTCCACTTGACCGTTGCTCACACCATGTAGTCACCTTAAGACGTACGCACGAGCCAAGCTTCTCTCGGATCCCGCATCAATTCCAAACGTCACATAACCCAGTTATATACAAGGCCGGCTCCCCGGCCACCAAGTTAGCAGAACTACATTTCCGCTCAGTTTTCTGGGTGCGCCTAGGGGTTAATCCCCAAGGATCCCTACTGCAATCTACCGCATAAAAACCCGAAAAAAACAAAGAACGGAGTCTTCTCCGGCAAACCATACAAAATGCAACATCACCGATCCAGACCAACACATCTGAGTAGGCTTCACACATAATGCCTATGTACGTACTTTGATTTCGGACTCTATATGCAACACAAGGGGGACCATTCCCGTCAACCCCAAGGAACACCGCACACTCGCGGGAGCGGGTTTCCTTATGCAAAAGAAGGAGAGCTTCACATGCTCAAGTAGAGAATCGTTACCCTTGTAGTACGCTTTTGAGCCATGGAAAAACTATACGGATAGAAGGCTTCACAATGGAATTTCCTCCGCGGATCCGCTCTCGGTTCTTAATTCGGTGCTCTGATGCTCCGTCGGCGGCCGGAAACATCCCCTTTCTTCCTCCTTGCTCTCTCCTCTCTCAAACTTCTTAGAAAGAGAATGTTAAAGAGAAAATGAGGATTACAACCTCCATTCCCGACCTTAACAGAGCAGGAACACATTTGGGCCGTCAGATCTTAATTAAAGCAAACAAACGGCTCAAATCTGCCCAAAAATCCTCAAACATGGGCCGAACACAGCCTCACACACGGCTGTGTCCCAGGTCATTTGCCTCGATCCAGATACGATCGTAGAGTATAGAAACGGGCACGGGTCAAGACACGCCCGTGTATCAACCTGACATGCCCGTGTCGGTTTCCGACACGCCCGTGTCCCTGGGGCGTGTTACCAGTAACCGCCACGCCAACCAACACAACTCATGGGAACACGGGTGGTGACACGGCTATCGACACACCTGTGTCACTAGAAACGCCCGTGTCACACTGTCGTGTTTCCTGCCGTGTCCTTCTCTGGACACAGCCGGCCAACAAAGAGAACCACAAGGCCTTGGACACGCCCGTGTCCGAGGCCGTGTACCCCTATACAGACAAAAAAAATTCTCTTGGACATGACCGGCTTGATTACGATTTTCGGGGCGTTACACAGTAGGCCACCGACGCAAATAATGGTGGGTTGCAGCTTTCCCGCAATAAATTTGAATTCTGTTGACTTTTGTTGACTTTTACTGACTTCAGTATTTGTGGACATAGCCCATTTTTTAGATTCATTCCATGCGTTGAGTGCGTTGAGGAATGACCTTCACTCAACGAATTTGGACTTAGCCAATTTCTCTTTACCATCAGGAGTTGAGTGCATTGAGTAAACTGACTTCGCTCAATGAATCTGGACTTAGCCAAATTCTACTTCTGTAACACCCCCATCCGTCGTATGGCATATAACAGAAGGTCCAGCTGGAACCCGATGCCATATACCACGGACAGTCGGAAGGGTTGCTTAGGAATATCAAAACATTCCAACTACGAATACACGCCCTACACAGAGCATTCTAGCGGAAGTTTTTAAAAAGTTGGAAAGAACCCATAATTGAATAAACAACTAGCATATATGTCCACAAACTACCACAGGAATGAAACAACGAATACACTGAAAGTACTTGGCCTTATGGCCTTACAAGAGGTCACTTAACAAAATAATATTTTACATACATCGGCTCACAGTCCGACCACACATGACAAAAGTAAAACAACAATTCGCTTTGGCCTTCGAGGGCCAGCTCAGCAACATGGGCTTCAGCCCGCTATTTGGTACTTGGCTCCGCAGCACCTGCAAGCAACATTCCACCGCACGGTGGCAAACAAAGTAACGGTCAGCCAAAGCCGACCAAATTATAACAACCCCGCCCCTTACTCGGGACGGCGGTGCTCCTTCCCTGCATTTCATTAGCCCAGCTAATAATAAAGTACAATCATACTTTGCCACAGGTGTAGGCTCACTCGGCCAAACACCTCGTGCACTCAGGGCACATTATCGGTGAATCCTGTCAATTCAGTGGGTTCACCACCATCCCCGGGATGGCAACATCGTGAACATTTTAGCCTTTCTGACCACCGTCTAAGGCTCCCGACTATGCCAACGGCCAGTCTCTCTATGGGTCTCTCACACCGAACCACATAGCCCAGGTCTGATTCCACTTACCTGTTTCTCACACCGCCTAGTCACTTTAAGACGTATGCGTGTGCCAAGCTTCTCTCGAATCCCAAACATTACAAACAACACATAACCTAGTTATGTTCAAGGCTGGCTCCCAGGCCGCCAAGTTAGAAAAACTACGTTTCCGCCCAATTTTCCGGGTGCGCCTTGGGGTTAATCTCCAAGGATCCTTGCTGCAATCTACCACGTAGAAACCCGAAAACACAAAACACCGAGTCTTCTCCGGCAAACCATACAAAATGCAACATCACTGATCCAGACCAACACGTTCGGGTAGGCTTCACACACAATGCCTATGTTTGTACTTCGATTCTGGACACTATATGCAACACAATGGGAACTATTCCCATCAACCCCAAGGAACACTGCACACTCACCGCACACTCGCAGGAGGGGGTTTCCTTATGCAAAAGAAGGAGAGCTTCACATGCTCAGGTAGAGAATTGTTACCCTTGTAGCACGCTTTTGCGCCATGGAAATCTATACGGATAGAAGGCTTCGTAATGGAATTTCCTCCGCAGATCCGGTCACGGTTCTCGATTCGGTGCTCCGATGCTCCGCAGGGGCCGGAAACCTCCCCTTTCTTCCTCCTTGCTCTCTCCTCTCTCAAACTTCTTAGAAAGAGAATGTTAAAGAGCAAATGAGGATTATAACCTCCATTCCCGACCTTAATAGAGCAAGAACACATATGGGCCATCAGATCTTAATTAAAGAAAATGAACGGCTCAGATCTGCCCAAAAACCCTAAAACCTGGGCCGAATACGGCCTCGCACACGGCCGTGTCCCAGGCCGTGTGCCTCGATCCAGACACGATCGTCGAGCATAGAAAAGGACATGGGTCGAGACATGCCTGTGTCTCCACCTGACATGCCCGTGTCGGTTTCCGACACGCCCGTGTCCCTGGGGCATTTTACTAGTAACCGCCACGCCGACCGACACGACTCATGGGAACACGGGTGGTGACATGGGTATCGGCACGCCCGTGTCAGTAGACATGCCCGTGTCACACTGTCATGTTTCCTGCCGTGTCCTTCTCTGGACACAGCCGGCCAACACAGATAACCACACGGCCTTGGACACGCCCGTGTCCGAGGCTGTGTAACCCTATACAGACACCAAAAAAATTCTCTTGGACACGACCAGCTCGATTACGATTTTCGGGGTGCTACAAATCTCCCCCACTTAAAGAATTTCTTCCCGAAATTATGTAAAGGTACACAAAAATTTAAATGTTACCTGAGGGGAATAACTTGGGGTATTCTTCCATCAAAGTCTGCTCTCGCTCCCAAGAAAGCTCCTCACGCCCGCAGTTATTCCAACAGACTTTAACCATTCGGATTTCCTTGTTGCAGAGTTGTTTAACCTCAAGGTCTTCAATGCGTACTGGCTTGACCTTTGCCATCAACCCGTATTCAACCGGCACTTGATCGACCACAACGACCTGCGAAGTCTCTTGCACCGCCTTCCGCAACACGGATACGTGGAACACATCATGTAGCCCACTCAACTCCACTGACAGCTTCAATCGATACGCCGCTTCGCTAACACGCTCCAGGATTTCAAACGGTCCAAGGTATCTTGGACTCAGTTTCTTCAAGCGTCGAACCCGCGAGACACCCTTGAACGTCTTGATTTTCAAATACACCCAGTCGCCAACACCAAACTCCACGTTCCTATGTTTAGCGTTATAGTATTTTGTCTGCCTGTCCTGAGCGATCTTCAACCTTTCCTGAACTATACGTATCATTGAAGTGGCGTCTTCCATTGCCTGACGTTTGTATAATGTCACCTCGCCTGTCTCCAACCAAGACAACGACGTGCGACACCTTCTCCCATACAAGGCCTCGAAAGGTGTCATTCCAATACTCGCTTGATAACTATTGTTATATGCAAACTCCACCATGTACAGGTGATCTTCCCACTGCTTTCCGAAATCCAAGACGCACATACGAAGCATGTCCTCCATCATCCGGTTGACCCTCTCGGTCTGAACATCCGTCTGCGGATGAAAGGCTGTGCTGAAACTTAACTTAGTTCCCAATAAACTATGTACCAGCCTCCAGTCGTTTGACATGAAGCGTCTATCTCGGTCACTAACAATACTGAGGGGCACACCATGCAATTGCACAATATTATCAACATAGAGTTTGGCTAACTTTTCCACTGGATCTTCCTTCCTGTTCGGGATGAAATGCGACACCTTTGTCAATCTATCCACGACTACCCATATGGCGCCGTTTCCCCACTGCGACTTTGGTAAACCATGCAAAAAATCCATATAAATGTCGTCGAATTTCCACTCCGGGATAGGTAGGGAATTCAATAAACCTCCGGGCTTCTGGCACTCCGCCTTCACCAAGGCACACGTCTGGCACTTGGCCACATAAAGTGCTACATCCTTCTTTAGTCTTGACCACCAAATCATATTCTTCATGTCTTTATATATCTTCGTGTTCCCCGGGTGGATTGAGTACTTGGTATGATAAGCCTCGTACATCAACTCCTCCCGAAGATTACCCGCACTAGGAATGCATAGGCGACCGTACTTCCTTAGCAGTCCATCACCAACTGCAAATTGGGAATTTGACCCATCCAATGATTCATCTAAGATCTGCTTCATGCTGCTATCCTGAACCAATGCCCGCCGAACTCTATCAGCTAGGTCATACTGCACCTCTGTCCAAAATAATATCGCCTCAGCACTAGACTGCTTGTCAATGCAAGTTATCTCCAATGCCACCAATTCACGGACCAAACTCTCATCATGTACCGACAACCAGCTCGCTCCCGCAGGAACCCTGCACTCATCGCATCCGCCACTGCATTTTCTTTCCCATGCACATAATGTAACTCGAATGTGTAGTCCCCCAGGAACTCCATCCACCTCCGCTTCCTCATGTTCAGGTCCTTCTGATCTAATAGGTATTTCAGGCTGTTATGATCGGTGTAGATATCGACCTTCACACCGTACAGATAGTGCCTCCACAGCTTTAGGGCAAATATCACGGCCGCTGTCTCTAAGTCATGGACCGGATAATTCCTCTTGTTAACCTTCAATTGTCTTGAACCATAGGCTATCACACTCTCATGCTGTAGCAGAACACAACCCAAACAACTGCCCGAAGCATCACTATAGATTTCAAACCCTTCGGTTCCACTCGGCGAACATAAAATAGGCACCGTGGTCAACCGCCTCTTCAACTTGTCAAAAGCCTGCTCGCACTCCAACGACCACACAAACGTTTGATCCTTCCTTGTCAATGTCGTGAGTGGTAGCGCTATCTGCGAGAAGTTCTCTACGAAGCGCCTGTAGTAGCCGGCAAGCCCCAGAAAGCTCCGGACTTCTGCCACTGAAGTCAATACAGGCCACTCCCGTATCACCACTATCTTCGCCGGATCCACCGCTATCCCTTGTCCACTAACAACGTGACCAAGGAATGCTACCGAGGATAACCATAACTCACACTTGGAGAACTTAGCATACAACTAATTCCTTCTCAACGTCTCCAACACCATATGTAGATGCTTGTGGTGATCCTCCTCACGCTGCGAGTACACCAGGATATCGTCGATAAATACTATCACAAAACGATCCATGTACTCTCTGAACGCCCTGTTCATCAGATCCATAAAAACGGATGGCGCATTGGTCAACCCAAACGGCATGACCGTGAACTCGTAATGCCCAAACCGCATGCTGAACGCTGTCTTTGGGATGTCGCTTTCCCTTATCCTTAATTGGTAGTTACCAGATTTCAGATCCAACTTCGAATATACCGTAGACCTAACCAACTGATCAAATAGATCATCAATCATTGGGATCAGATACTTATTCTTTTCTGTAAGCTTGTTCAACTCCCGATAGTCAATACAGAGTCGCAAGCTCCCATCCTTCTTCCTAACGAAAAGGATCGGTGCGCTCCAAGGCGACGAACTTGGACGCACATACCCTTGCTCCAACAACTCTTGCAGTTGCACCTTCAGTTCTGCCATCTCTCTTGGCGCTATCCAATACGGAGAGCGTGACACCAGTTTGGCACCCGGCACTAGCTCAATAGTAAAATCAATCTCCCGCTGAGAAGGGGCTCCTGGGAGATCATCTGGAAACACATCAAGATACTTAGACACAACTGGAATACTACCCAGACTCGGTTTAGGCGTTGAAGACTGCACTAATGTGACAAACAGCTCTGCCCCAGACCGAATTGCCTTAATCACCTGAAGGGTCGACATCAAAATTTTACCTGACCCCTTCATGCCAGCAAACGTAGTCTCCTGATCAGTGTTCAGTCCCAACTTAACCTCCTTTCCATTGTAATCAATGCATGCTTGCTGCTCCGAGAGCCAGTCCATTCAAAAGATTACGTTGAACTCCGCTAACGGCAGTACCGACGCTTGCAAGTCAAACTCCCGATCCCCAATCTGAAACTTAACCACACAGACTCTATCTGCGCGCATTGAGCACCCAGTGGACAACAACACATCCAACTTGTCTTTAGCCATCGAGGAAGGGACTCCGATGTGCGATACGAATCATTCGAACAAGAAGGAATGTGAAGCTCCGGTAACAAACAGGGCTCTTGTCGGACAATCAAAAATCAACACGAAGCCTAGCACCAACAAATGTAAACTAACATATAAAAATGTAATAACTACATAAAGTTAAACTGCTATAATTTAACACATACCAGTCCCCACGTCAGCTTGTTTTATGGCCTCATGCAGACCAAGGTTATAAACTCTAGGCTCGGCTGGAGTATAGTGGGACGCGGTTGACTCCACCGCCTTCCCTTTCTCTTCATAGGTTGCTTCAGGCTTCCTCTCGGACTTTGCACGTCCGCTCCAAAACTCACGAGCAAAATTCCCTATCTTTCCGCAGTTGTAGCAAGCTCCTGGGACTCGACTTGTGGTTGCCCCCGCCGCACAAGACAAAGGGGCTGAGCTCGAAGTCTTCAGCTTCTTGTTCCATCTGCGGAAACCCGACTTTGAATTTGGCACTTTGAACTCAGACTTCTTTTCCCTTGGGTCCTTCTTCTCTTGCACTTTCTTCACGACCTTTTCCAACGACCAAGCCAAATTGACCAAGACTAGGAAGCCCTGTGCCTTAGGCCCAGCAAGGAATAACTGTAGGTCGCCACGTAAACCCTCATAAACTCGGTTTGTCTTCCGCTCTTCTTCAGTAAACATAGCACCAGCATAACGACCCAACCGAGTAAACCTGTGGAGATACTCATCCACGCTTCTGTCTCCCTGAGTCAATCCAAAGTACTGATTCTCCATCTCTAGCTTCTGAGCAGGGGGTAGATATCTGGCCAAGAACAACCTTGAGAATTCCTCTATAGGCATATCCGCATGTTTCCTTCCCACTAAGAGGTGAACCTCTAGCTCGTACAACCACAGCCTCGCCTCACCAGCCAAAAGGAATGTCGCTATGGTGGTCTTCTGCCACTTAACAGTTTCTGTGGCCGTCAAGACCCTCTTTATTGTAGAGAGCCAATCCTCAGCTTGAGTTGGCGTTCCGATCCCGTCGAACCTCGGAGGATTAAAGCTCATCACATGCTTGAGCTGCTTCTCCGCAGCTCTCTTTGGTGCTACCTGATCAACTGTCGCGTGCTCTACCACTCCTAGCTTTGCCGCCCTAATCAGTTCTTGCTCATTTACAGCTGGTGCATGGTGCATTGGCGCTGCAGGTTAGGCATTTATCATAGCAAAGACTGCTTCAGCAACCAATCCGATGGTTTCCGCTAAAGGAGGTGTTGTAGGCACGCCCCTCGGTGCACTACTTTCCGCCGATTACGGGCGTTCTGATTGCCCAGCACCACTCCTAGCTGACTATAATAGCAAAAACCCTTGATTAGACGACAAACAGATTGCGAAAAGCAATCATTGGAACACTCAGATTCCTCAAAACAAGCGTATTTTTCATTCCTAAGTGGACATTCATGGGTTCTCTTTGATGTTATAACGATGACGCACACATGTGCTCACAAGCTCTTAAAAAAATTCATCCATGAATTCATTTAAGTTGACCGAAATCAGAAGTCTGATACCAAATTGTATCACCCTCATCCGTCGTATGACATATAATAGAATGTCCAGCTGGAACTCGACGCCATAAACCACGGACAATCGGAAGGGTTAATTAGGAATATCAAAACATTCCAACTACGACTACTCGCCCTACACAGTGCATTCTAGCGGAAGTTTTTAAAAAGTTGGAAAGAACCCATAATTGAAAAAACAACTAACATGCATGTCCACAAACTACCACAAAATGAAACAACGAATACACTGAAAGTACTTGGCCTTATGGCCTTACAAGAGTTCACTTAACAAAATAAAGTTTTACATACATCGGCTCGCAGACCGGCCACACATGAAAAAAGTAAAACAACAATTCACTTTGGACTTGGAGGGCCAGCTCAGCAACATGGGCTTCAGCCCGCTATTTGGTACTCGGCTCCGCAGCACCTGCAAGCAACATTTCACTTCACGGTGGCAAACAAAGTAACTGTCAACCAAAGCCGACCAAATTATAACGACAGCGCCCCTTACTCGAGACGGCGGTGCTCCTTTCCTGCATTTCATTAGCCCAGCTAATAATAAAGTACAAACATACTTCGCCATAGGTGTAGGCTCGCACAGCCAAACACGTCGTGCACTCAGGGCACATTATCGGTGAATCATGTCAATTCAGTGGCTTCACCACCATCCCCGGGATGGCAACATCATGAGCATTTTAGCCCTTCTGACCACCGTCTAAGGCTCCCGACTATGCCAACGGCCAGGCCATTTATGGGTCTCTCGCACCGAACCACATAGCCCAGGTCCGATTCCACTTGCCTGTTGCTCACACCGCCTAGTCACTTTAAGATATACGCATGGGTCAAGCTTCTCTTGGATCCCAAACATTCCAAACAACATATAACTCAGTTATGTTCAAGGCTGGCTCCCCGGCCGCCAAGTTAGCAGAACTACATTTCCACCCAATTTTTCGGGTGCGCCTTGGGGTTAATCCCCAAGGATCCCTAGTGCAATCTACTGCGTAGAAACCCGAAAACACAAAATACCGAGTCTTCTCCGGCAAACCATACAAAATTCAGCATCACCGATCCAGACCAACACGTCCGGGTAGGCTTCACACACAATCCCTATGTCCGTACTTCGATTCCGGACTCTATATGCAATACAAGGGGGACTATTCCAGTCAACCCCAAGGAACATCGCACACTCAACGCACACTCGCGGGAGGGGGTTGTTGGAACACCATATTACTGATTTGGTCAAGGATCACTATGTCCTTAGGAAAATTGTTTTGACCTCCTTGTATAGTTTTTAAGGTCAATTAGATTGAGTCTAAGGGTTAGAATTTAGGCTTGAAAGCTGCCCCCAAGACGCTCAGATCAGATATTCAAATTCAGGAGACTAAGTCAATTTGGTCAAGCTCAGGTCGAAGAATCATCGAACTCAGTTCGACTATATCTGAGCTCAGTCCAACAAGTCGTCGAACTCTATTCGACGATCTTCGAGCTCAGATCGACGTTTCTGTCTCTAGCTGTTTTCCCAGTCTCTGAGCTCAGGTCGACGATAGTTGAGCTCAGATTGACGATTTCTATTTCCAGTCTAGTCCTAGGCTTTGAGCTCAGGTCGACGATAGTTAAGCTCAGGTCGACGATTTTTTGGAGAGATCGGCGATTCTCAAGATTCAAATTCAGACAATTATGGAATTCTATCTTATTTATTCCCATCATTTATTTCAAGGATCTTGTAGCCGTTTCAATTAATCAGGAGCAAGTTTCAAGGGAGATTTAAAGGACTGTTTTCTAGGACTTTCCTCCAGAGACAAAATTCATTTAAGGAAGTCATTAATGAGTGGCTAACGGCTATCTTGGAGACAGAGAATCAATTCATTCTTTTCAGATTCACAGACAGATATACAGACATAATTCATTGAGAACACACACCCCTGAAGGAGATCAACATACAGAAAAGAAGATTTTCTAGATCTCTTTTGACTCAAGTGTTCAGAAGCTTCATCCATCAAGACTCCAGACACTACACATTTCAGCAACTGCTGGAATCATCCTTTGCTGGAGATCTCATCTACTGAAGGCCTATCACCCTAGTGCAAAGCTTCTTTTCCTGAACAACTTCCAGATCTCAGGGGGAGCTTTGACAACATCATCCACTACTCTTCTCTCTGATTGTTGACAGAGAAGATCATCTCACCTCTTTCTCTTTCTGTTGTAAAAGGGTTTCTCAAAACTCCGTTCAAAAGTTTTGTGCTGGTTTCTGAGACCTTGTCAAAACTCAGTGGTAGCAAGACACCTGATCAAAAAATCTAGTTTGGTTTATGAGCACCTTATCAAAAGCTCATTGGTGTCCAAGACACCTGATCAACTCATCCTGCAGTGGATTCCTACCTAGGGTGGTAGAAGAGTGGATATACCCAGATTGATTGGGGAACCACTATAGCTCCTTGTGTCTTCTGGTTGCTATATTTTGTTTGTTGTGTTTTTATTTCTTGCTTTCATAATTTTTATTTACTGCAAGCACTTTACACATATATTTAAATTAAGTCTTCCACTGCAAAATAATTTTTTTTACTTGAAAATTATTTTAATATACTCTATTCACCCCCCCCCCCCCACCTCTAGAGTTAAGGTAGATCTTATCCCCACTTTCAATTGGTATCAAAACGAGGTTGGTTAAAATGTCAGACCTTAGAGGTTGGTTGTTATTCAACTAAATCTTCATCAGATTAGTTGTTGCTACAGGCTAACACCTGAACCAAAAGATCTCTGATAAGATCAATCTTTTAAAGAGGGTTTTTATTTTTTTTATTATTTGTATTATATTTATCTTTATATAAAACCATGGCACAGAACAAAGATTATGCTAGCACCAGACCTCCAGTGTGCAATCTATCTAAGTTTGCACTTTGGAAGGCAAGGATAACACTGTACATGAATTCTATTGATGAAGATATCTTTAATTCTGTTTTGACAGTGTGTCCAAGACCCCCAGCAAATACAAGTACAAGTGCTGTTCCACCTCCTTCAGGAATAGATGCAGAAATTAAAAAATGGAAAGTTGCAGATGCCAAAGCAATGAACATTTTGGCACAAATCATGTCTGATGAAATATTTCAAAAAGTAGCTGAATGCAACTCAGCAAAAGAGATATGGGACAAATTATCTGAAATAGTGTCAGGATCTGGAGATGAAAGGAAAGATAGAAGATCTCATCTCATAACTCAGTATAAGAACTTCAAGAAAGGAGAAACTAAGTCAGTTGCTGATATGTATAACATAATCAGTATTATAGTCAATGAACTGAAAACCTTGGACAAGGAGATCTCATTGACTGAACTCAATGACAAAATCCTAATGTGCTTCCCCAGCACTTGGGACTCAAAGATCTGGCCAATCAAGGATGGCAGAAGCTTAAATGAGATCACCACTGAGGCTCTTTTGGGCAAACTCAAGTCTTATGAGCTGCTCATCAAGAACAGAGAAGAAGAGCAGAAGGCAGCTTCACCAGCAATCAAAAAAGAGAAATCAATAGCATTCAAAGCTATTGAAGATCAGCTCGAAGACAAGGTCACAGGCAATGAAGATCTGCTAAGCTTACTGGCCAAAAGGTTTTATAAAATGGCAGGAAGGACTTCAGGAAAAAGTCATTCAGAGGGCATGAAAAGCCAAGGTATGATAAGTCCAATAACAAAGAAATTATTTGTTTTGGATGCAGGAAACCAGGCCACATTGTGCCTGACTGTCCAGAAAATCAGAATAAGGACAAGAAGGACAGGAAAGAAAGGAGAAGAGACAAAGACTTCAGGAAAAACAGCAATGACAAACCCTCCTCCAGCAATAACAGACATACCAGGAAGGGGTTTGTAGCTAAAACCTGTAGTGAAACAGAAGAAGAATCAGAAACTTCATCCAGCTTAAGTGATGATGAAGATGATGCTGAAGAAAAGGAGTTCTGCATGATGGCTATCAATGCCTCTCAACACAATACTGATGCAGAACAAGAGTCAGAGTCTGAATTAGAAACTCAATCTGAAGAGGATCGGGTAATAGACTCATTTGATTTTAATTCAGAGGACTTCAAATGTGAATTTAAGGCACTTTGTTTAGATCTATTAAAATCTGAGAAAGAAATTATTTCTCACAGAAATCAACTGTCTGAACAAAGCACCTTAAAATCAGATAACCTCAAACTCTCTGAGGAGTTGGAATGTTGTAGGGAGCAGATAGCCTCACTGAAAAGTGAACTATCAGAGGCTAAGAAGTTTGAAGAATCCCTCAATGGAAGAAGTATCAAACTAATGGACATCACAAGCACAGTGAACTCAAGATTCAATAGTACACTGGGCTTGGGTGCTTCATCCATCCAACCTATAGTATTAACAACCCCAATCAAGTTTATCTCAAATAAAGGTAAGGGAGTTGTAGAGGTGGCTAGGAAGAATTCTGATTTACCTAAGAAAACAAAAGTTCAACAAAAAACATCGAACGGATCTCGATGATCGCCGAATGGAGCTCAACGATCTCAGGCTAAATCGTCGAACTTAGGTCAACGATCTTTGAACCCTGAACTCTGGCATAGTCGATCTTCGAATGGAGCTCGACAATCTGACCCAAGATCGTCGAACTTAGATCAGAGATCGTCGAACAGAGCTCAGAGTTTTGAAAAATCTTTCAAAGGTAAATCAAACTTCAATCCTAGAGGTCCTACATCTCAGAGTTTAACCCTTATACTGAATGGATAATACCTCCTGGGAGATATCATCCTGAAGGCTATAAGAGTCAACCAGTGATGTCTTTATTTCAGAATTTAAAGGTTATCAACCTAGGCCCAAGGTAAACTGGGTCAAAAGCAAATAAATTGTTTTATGTGCAGGTGAAGACATATCCAACATCAAACCAGCAATGGTATCTGGATAGTGGGTGCTCAAAGCACATGACAGGGAAAAAGGAGAATTTCACATTCTTCAAAGCCAAACTTGGACCCAAAGTAATATTTGGTGATTCAAACTTTGGACTAATAAAAGGATATGGTGCATTCCAGATTGGCTTAGTCACATTCAAGAAAGTAGCTTATGTGGAAGAACTGAAGCACAACTTAATCAGCATCAGTCAACTGTGTGATGAAGGCTACCAAGTGACTTTCAACAAATCCTCATGCAAAATCAAATCAGAGGACAACACAACTATGTTGACAGGTAAAAGGAAAGGTAACATTTATCTTGTAGATTTTCTTTCAACTAAGGTAGATATATGCTTGTTCAATTCCATTTGTAGACCTAAAGAACTATGACATAAAAGATTAGGACATATAAACCTTATAACCATTGCTAGGCTATCCAAGGACAACCTTGTTAGAGGAATACCTTCTGGCCCCTACAAGAAGGAGGGACTTTGCAGGGCTTGTCAATTAGGCAAGCAAATCAAAATAGCTTCAAGTCACTTAATAAGAGTAATTCACCTAGGTTTTTGTATCTGTTACACATCGATCTCTTTGGACTCATTACAGTACAAATCTTAGGAGGGAAATCTTATACTCTAGTAGTTGTAGATGACTTCTCTAGATTCAAATGGGTGTTCTTTTTGAGGAAGAAGTCTGATAACTTTAAGTGTTTGACAGAGTTTCTCAAATGCATACAGAGTAAGTTCAATACTCACATTGCCCTGATCTGAAGTTATCATGGGACAGAGTTTGATTCTCTTCTTATGCAAGAGTTCTGTCAGAGTGAAGGGATCAGGCACACTTTATCAGCTCCTAGAACTTCTCCACAAAATGGGGTAGCTGAAAGGAAAAATAGAACCCTTATTGAATCTGCTACTACATTTTTGTCAGATGCTCACCTTCCTCTCTATTTTTGGGCAGAGGCAGTGAACACCTCCAACTATTTGTTGAATAGAAGTTTGATACATAAGCTAAAGGGCAAGACTCCCTATGAATTACTCAAAGGGAAGAATCCTAAAGTTGATTATTTTAAAAATTTTGGTTGCATTTGTTACATTCACAATAATGACAAGAAATACATAGCAAAATTTCAAGCTAAAGCTGATGAAGGAGTGTTTCTGGGATACTCCATGATCAGTAAAGCTTATAGGGTGTATAACAAATCTACTCTTAAAATTGAAGAATCTATTCATGTATCCTTTGATGAATCTAACATGTCTTTTAAGGTGAAAAATGTTTCTACCATAGAATCTTTGCAGGTACACTCTCTTGCTGAAAATTTGGACAGGTTACATATTATACAAAAGGATGAAAGTAGTGAAGATGAAGAAGATATTCAACATCTTGGAGAGAATCTTCTTGAAGAGCCAGTTGTTGTTCCACAAGAGGAAACAACAATACAGGTTGGTGAACAATCAACACCCCTTGTTGATTTAGTAACATCAAGAGCCATCCAATCTCCCAAGTGATTGGAGACATCTCAGCTGGTGTGCAAACCAGAAATCAGGTCAACCAAAACCCGTTGCACACATGCTTTCTTTCTCAAATTGAGTCTCAATCCATTCAAGATGCAGAACAAGATCCACACTGGATCATTGCAATGCAAGAGGAATTACATCAATTTGAAAGAAACAAAGTTTCGGAACTAGTGCCAAGGCCAAAGGATCACTCCATTGTTGGAACAAAATGGCTGTTCAGAAATATATTGGATGATCAAGGAGTCATTGTAAGGAACAAGGCAATGCTAGTTGCTCAAGGATACTCTCAAGAAGAAGGGATAGACTATGACCAGACCTTTGCACCAGTTGCAAGGTTAGAGGCCATAAGAATCTTCTTAGCTTATGCAGCAAACAAAGGACTCAAAGTATATCAAATGGATGTAAAGAGTGCTTTTCTCAACGGAGACATCAAGGAAGAAGTCTATGTTACACAACCCCCAGGTTTTATTTCTCCAACTCATCATGATTATATTTTCAAATTGCATAAAGCATTATATGGTCTAAAGCAAGCTCCTAGAGCATGGTATGAGACCCTAGCATGCTTTCTTCTGAAAAATGATTTTATAAGGGTTAGAGTAGACCAAACTCTTTTTATAAGAACTCATAAGTCCAATACCTTACTAGTACAAATCTATGTAGATGACATTATCTTTGATTCTACTAATTCAAATCTGTGCAAAAGGTTTTCCAACCTAATGCATTCTAAATTTGAAATGAGTATCATGGGTGAGCTTTCCTTCTTTCTAGGATTGCAAGTCAAACAACATGTTGAAGGCATATTCATCTCTCAAAGCAAGTATGCAAAAGAACTGGTTAAGAAATTTGGTATGTCTGAAGCATCATGTATGAAAACACCTATGTCTACTAATGTTGTATTAGATGCTGATGAACATGGGAAACCTGTTGATCAGATAATATATAGAGCAATGATTGGCTCTTTATTGTACCATACAGCTAGTAGACCTGACATAATGTTTGCTACATGCATATGTGCTAGAATCTAAGTGAGCCCTAGAGAGTCACACTTAACCTTAGTAAAAAGGATTCTTAGGTATGTGAAAGGTTGTCCAAATCTAGGTCTCTGGTATCCAAAAGACTCAGCCTTTGACTTAACTGGATTTTCAGATGCTGATTATGTTGGATGCAGAATAGACAGGAAAAGCACCAGTGGAACTTGTCAGTTTCTTGGTGACAGACTTGTCTCCTAGTTTTGAAGAAACAAACATTTGTGTCCACATCAACTGCTGAAGCTGAATATATGGCAGCAGGTAGTTATTGCTCAAAGATCTTGTGGATTCAAAATCAGCTCCTAGACTATGGCTACAACTTAGAGAAGTCAAAAAATTTCTGTGATAACACTAGTGCAATTTCTATAGCACAAAATTCAGTCCTCCATAGTATGACAAAACATATAGAAATTAGGCATCACTTTTTAAGGGACAATGTTGAAAAAAATAAAATTGAACTTCAATATATCCCAACTGACTTGCAAAGGGGAGATATTTTCATCAAACCATTGGATGAAAAGAAACATACATTCTTCCTAAATCAGTTATGAATGTTAGATGGAGGAAGTTTAAAATAAGATCCAAGATTTTAAAACTATAAAATTGACCAAGACTAAGCAATCAATTTGATTTTTCTAGTGTCTATAGGTTGTTTCTTATTTCTGAACTGCGCTCGACGTTTTTCCCAAAGATCGTCGAACGGAGATCGACGTTCTTAGAAATCGTCGACCGGAGTTCAGCGCTTTACAGATAGTGCTAAGATATCCTCTTCCGGTCAGGATCGTCGAACTGAGCTCGACGCTCTCCAATATCGTCGAACGGAGATCGACAATGTTGAAGACCTTTCAGATTCCTTTAGAAGCCCAGATCGTCGAACGGAGTTCAACGATCTTTCCTTTTCTGCGTCGAACCCTAATATAAAATTCATTTTTCGGCCGTCGTTCTCCCTTTGCGCTTTCATACTCTCTGCAGAATTTCCCTTTCCCTCCAAACTTTTCTACACTTGTCTTTTGTTTGTTCATTTTTTCAGGTAAAAATGGTCGTTTCTATTGCAGTTTTGGCAGCAATGAAATTTGACACTGGATTCGATATCGATATGGACTCGTTTGAGAACCGTGATCAGATTTTCAAGGATATTTTGAATTTATTCAAAGATCAACAGCTAGTACACATCATGACCACAAGGATAAAACTGGTTGCAGATGAAATCAAAGAATGAGTGTATACTGCTCTCAATCAAGATCAAAATACAGTGATTGGAACTATATCAGGAAATCAGGTATCTCTTACTCCTGCTATATTAACAGAGGTTTTTCAATTAAGTACTGGTCAAGATTCTCTTGAGTTGTCTGGAGAAGAGTTTGCAAGTATGCTTGATAGGATGGGTCATTCAACAGCAAATCCTACCAAGCTGCTTAAGAAAAATCTGTCAGTGGAATACAGGTTTCTAGCAGATGTTGTTGGAAAGGTCCTGTTAGCAAAACATTCTGCCCATGATACCATATCCGTGTATCAATTCTGCTTAATGGGTGCTTTGGTGGATAAGAAACAGTTGAATTGGGGAGAAGTTTTTTTTGACCTAATTAAGAAGAAAGTGAATAAGAACATTGTTAATTTTGGAAGGATTCTAGGGCTATTTCTTCATAGCAGATTCCCTGAGCTGCTTGTTTCAAATGGGATGCATATCAATGCCTCTAAGAGGTTAACCTGTGCCCTCTTTGGGAAATGGGACAGGCAAATTGCAAAGCCAAGCAGAGCCTCTGCAGTCATCTCATCTTCAGGCACTAGGACTGATCCAGTCACTTCCCCTCAGGAAACTTCCCCATTAGAAGAATTGTCTGCCTCCTCATCTCCACCTTCTCCACCTACTGTTCCCTCAACAATTATCACATCCACCATAACCATCTCAATTTCATCCCCCATATTTCTTCCATCTTTCACTCTCTTAGATGATTCCTATATGGATGACTCTCCCTCCTCACCCCTTGAGCCACCATCTTCTTCTACATCATATCAACAACTACTACAAGAAATCATTGCTCAACCATCCTTCACTCCTTCTATCTCCATTCCCTTAACTTCCATTTCCACCATTCCTATATCTCAACCATCAATTATACCAACCACATTAACACTTTCTCCAACCACATCTACAGCTCCTCCTACATCCATCTCCGCCACACTTATCTCTACATCTACTCAAGCACCACTTGAGCAAGTAGATCTCTCAGCCCTTGCAGCTAAGCTCTATGAGATGTTAGATCCAAGGCTACCACTCCTGCTGGAGACCTCCCTGGCTCCACTTCTGAAATCGGTTCAGGAGTTATCTGACAGGTTTTCTTCCCTATCTCCTCCTCAGACAATCCCTTCTGTTTGGTGCCTTGATATAGTAACTACTGAATCTAGGCAGGGGGAGATGCCATATGAAGTAGAGAGATTACCTGCTTCAGAGATTCCAGTTCCAGCTCCAGTTCCAGTAATAACAGTTGACCTCAGGTCACTGCTGTCAAAGTTTGATACTGTTTACCTCAGCTGTATTCCAAATCAGAAAACTGAAGATCTTACTAAGGCCATTGTGTCTATTTCTAGTTGTGAGCATAACATAATATCTTATTATATAAATTCTTTCAAGACTGTAGACAGTGCTCCTTCAGTTTCTGTTGTTCCTGCTGCCGTTGCTGATGCTGTTTTAGTTTCTGATGATGTGCTTATGACAGAGGCTAATGACTCTGAGCCTGTTGTTTCTGTTGTTATTTCTGAATCTGTTGTTCCAGTTACATCTGTTAATACTATTTATGTTACTGCTACTGTTGCTATTGTTTCTTCTGTTCAATCCCAATAACAAAGAGATTGCATCAAAAGGCTTGATGAACTATATGACAATCCTCAGAGCTCAGATAGTGATCAATTTAGAACTGATTCTGATGATTCCTCTGCAACCATTGCAAGGAAGAGGAAAGCTAGAAGCAAGGCCCTAAAGAGAGTTCCCCAGGATAAAATTAAAGATGTAAATGATATTCCATACTATATTTTGCATGATTGTCCAATTTCAGAACCATGGATGCAGTTTTCCAGGAATCAACTAAAGGCAATGAAGAAAAAGAGGAAATATGATAAAGTATCATCTCACTTCAATCATCTCCTTCTCCTCCTCCTTCTCTAGATGCAGGTACTGGTGGAAGTTCTGCTTATCAGTCATCTGCTGCTAAGAGTCAAAGCACCTCTCAGTTTCAAGGAAGATCTCAATCAAGAGATTATCAATCAAGAAGCTACCAGTCTAGAAGAGGACAGTATAGGGGAAATCAAAGAGAATTCAGAGTTTATTCCAATGGTTATTCTAGGCAGCATCCTTATCATAGGGAAGGACAAGGTCCCACTGACACTACATCTGGTCCTTTCCCTTATAAGTTAAGAGATCCAGTTTCTTCTAGAGCTACTCCTGATAATTCATCAAACAGATATGAACCTCCTGTTCCATTTGAAGACCCAAAGAATAATCCTACTTCTTGGACAGCAAGAATGAAAGAGTTGGTTGCTCTAGATCAAATTAAAAAGGCAAGAGAACAAGGAAGAGATACATCAAATTTCACCACTCTATCAGAACAGAGAAAGAAAGAACTTGAAAGATATTCTTGCAGCAAATTCTTTGACTCAGAAAGATATATGAAGCTGCACCCAGAAGCTATAGTCCCCAGGACAAAACCTCAAACTTTTCTAGGTGTAGATGATGACAGAAGATCCAAGAAAGAAGCTCTTAACCCTAACAGAGAAATAGTTCTCAAAAAGAGCAAGGAAAAGGAATGATTGTGTAAGCTGACAGTGTTATCTATTCTGACTTTCTGATGTGATTTTGTTTGTATTTCTGCAATGTTGTTTTTGATTTTATATCTGCATTGTATGCTTTTATTTCCTATGTCATGTAAATAGTAATCCTAAACCAAATAGGGGAGATTGTTGGAACACCCTATTACTGATTTGGGCAAGGATCACTATGTCCTTAGGAAAATTATTTTGACCTCCTTGTATAGTTTTAAGGTCAATTAGATTGAGTCTAAGGGTTAGAATTTAGGCTTGAAAGCTGCCCCCAAGACCCTCAGATCAGATATTCAAATTCAGGAGACTAAGTCATTTTCGTCGAGCTCAGGTCGACGAATCGTCGAACTCAGTTCGACTATCTCTGAGCTCAGTTCAACGAGTCGTTGAACTCCGTTCGACGATCTTCGAGCTCAGATCGACGTTTCTATCTCCAGCTGTTTTCCCAGGTTCTGAGCTCAGGTCGACGATAGTTGAGCTCAGATCGACGATTTCTGTTTCCAGTCTAGTTCTAGTCTCTGAGCTCAGGTCGACGATAGTTGAGCTCAGGTCGACGATTTTTTGGAGAGATCGGCGATTCTCAAGATTCAAATTCAGACAATTATGGAATTCTATCTTATTTATTCTCATCATTTATTTCAAGGATCTTGTAGCCGTTTCAATTAATCTAGAGCAAGTTTCAAGGGAGATTTAAAGGAATGTTTTCTAAGACTTTCCTCCAGAGACAAAATTCATTTAAGGAAGTCATTAATGAGTGGCTAACAGCTATCTTGGAGACAGAGAATCAATTCATTCTTTTCAGATTCACAGACAGACACACAGACAGAATTCATTCAGAATACACACCACTGAAGGAGATCAACATACAGAAAAGAAGATTTTCTAGATCTCTTTTGACTCAAGTGTTTAGAAGCTTCATCCATCAAGACTCCAGACACTACACATTTCAGCAACTGCTGGAATCATCCTTTGCTGGAGATCTCATCTACTGAAGTCCTATCACCCTAGTGCAAAGCTTCTTTTCCTGAACAACTTCCAGATCTTAGGGGGAGCTTTGACAACATCATCCACTAGTCTTCTCTCTGATTGTTGATAGAGAAGATCATCTCACCTCTTTCTCTTTTTGCCGTAAAAGGGTTTCTCAAAACTCCCTTCAAAAATTTTGTGCTGGTTTCTAAGACCTTGTCAAAACTCAGTGGTGGCAAGACACCTGATCAAAAAATCTAGTTTTGTTTTTGAGCACCTTATCAAAAGCTCATTGGTGTCCAGGACACCTGATCAACTCATCCTACAGTGGATTCCTACCTAGGGTGGTAGAAGAGTGGATGTACCCAGATTGATTGGGGAACCACAATAGCTCCTTGTGTCTTCTGATTGCTATAATTTGTTTGTTGTGTGCTGTGTTTTTATTTCTTGCTTTCATAATTTTTATTTACTGCAAGCACTTTACACATATATTTAAATTAAGTCTTCCACTGCAAAATAAATTTTTTTTTACTTGAAAATTATTTTAATATACTCTATTCCCCCTCCCCCCTCTAGAGTTAAGGTAGATCTTATCCCCACTTTCAGGGGTTTTCTTATGCAAAAGAAGGAGAGCTTCAAATGCTCAGGTAGAGAATCGTTACCCTTGTAGCACGCTTTTGCGCCATGGAAATCTATACGAATAGAAGGCTTCACAATGGAATTTCCTCCACGGATCCGGTCTCGGTTCTCGATTCGGTGCTCTGATGCTCCGTCGGCGGCCGGAAACCTCCCCTTTCTTCCTCCTTGCTCTCTCCTCTCTCAAACTTCTTAGAAAGAGAATGTTAAAGAGCAAATGAGGATTACCACCTCCATTCCCGACCTTAACAGAGCAGGAAGACATCTGGGTCATCAGATCTTAACTAAAAAAAACGAACGACTCAAATCTGCCCAAAAATCCTCAAACCTGGGCCGAACACGGCCTCGCACAAGACCGTGTCCCAGGCCGTGTGCCTCGATCCAGACACGATCGTCGAGCACAAAAAAGCACACGGGTCGAGAGACACCTGTGTCTCAACTTGACACGCCCGTGTCGGTTTCCGACACGCCCGTGTCCCTAGGGCGTGTTACCAGTAACCGCCACGCCAACCGACACGACTCATGGGAACACGGGTGGTGACACGGTTATAGACACACTCGTGTCACTAGACACGCCCGTGTCACGCTTCCATGTTTCCTATCGTGTCCTTCTTTGAACACAGCCGGCCAACACAGAGAACCCCATAGCCTTGCACACGCCCGTGTCCAAGGCCGTGTACCCCTATACAGACACCAAAAAAATTCTCTTGGATACGACCAGCTCGATTACAATTTTCGGGGCATTACACCTTCACTATCAGGTGTTGAGTGAACCTTCAACACTCAATGCTTTTGGACTTGGCCAAATTCTTCTGCGTGTCTTCATGCTGAGGTGTTGAGTGAACTGGCTTCACTCAACGCTTCTGTACTTAGCCGCAACTTTCTGTACTTAGCCGCAACTTTCTGCATCTGCCAGGCTTTGAGAGCGTTGAGTGAGCTATACTCACTCAATGCATCTGGACTTGGACAGATTTATATGTCCATCTTTCCTTAAGCTTTGACATCACACGACGCTTTCTTCTCTGGCGTTGAGTGAGCTGTATTCACTCGATGATTCTGGACTTAGCCAGAATTTTTCTGTCCATCTTTCTTTGAGCTTTGACATCACACAACGCTTTTTTCTCTGGCGTTGAGTGAGCTGTATTCAATCAACGATTCTGGACTTAGCCAAAATTCTTGACAGAATCTTCCACCGCTTGAGCTTGACTCAACGCTTCTTTCATCAGGCGTTAAGTGAGCTATCCTCACTCAATGATTCTGGACTTAGTCGATTCTTCAGCTTGCCAATGCTGAGGCTTTGATAGACTCAGATATATTCGACGCCTCTTATTATATGGCATTGAGTGAACTGCCTTCACTCAACGCCTGTGAACTTAGCCGCATTTTTGTCTTGCAAACAGTTGGGCTTTGACTGTCCACACCTCACTCAACACTTTTTGGCATCTGACGTTGAGTGAACTAGTTTCACTCAATGCCTGTGGACTTAGGAGATTTTCAGCCTTTCCAGCATCCTTCCATGATATTAGTGTCACAACCCGCATTTTTCTCCGAAATTTTAGAAGTATCAGAGTAGAAGAAAACGCGCGTTGTGATGCCACGTCGGCCAGGGGATAACTGTCGACGCTCAGGCAACCACTAACTGCTAAGACTAAGAAAGTTCAAAACTTGAAAGATGTGAAAACCAATTATATTTTTTTGAGGCCGTATCCCTCGGCTTCGTGGATCAACTAGTCCACCCTTTCAAAATTATACTTATACGTAGCGGAAAATACTTTATTCATTTTTTTAGCATCCTAAGAGAGTGCTTACGCGTCCCCAGGGGACGCCTAAGGCTATGCAAAACCCTAGATTTAATTTACATATCATATATAGGAAATACCCTTTTTTTACGCGGTTTGAAAATAGTGATTAAGCTCTTTAGAAAGGAAAACATGATGCCTATATTTTTGATATAATAGTTATTTTCTTTTATAGGTTTTAAAATAACTAGCAACCTAACATAAATCATCCCAGAAGCAAGTAAAATAAACTCCAAAACAGGAAATATAGCAGCATAAGCAAAGTACAAAGCTTCTAAAAGAGAAACCACCAGTGGGCGCCAACAACTGACACGAACCCACTGGTGAGTAGGTATATCTGTACTACAAGTCTAAGGGAACTACCTCCCAGGAGTGAGGAAAAGAAAACTCAGCAACAGCTATAGCACTAGCAACCTCCAGAAGAACCCTAGCCGCACAGTCGGCTATAAACCTGAACCTGAGGCATTCAAAGAAAAGAACGCCTCAGCAAAGCAATATATTTATCTGAAAATGAAACAGTAGTAAAAGAAGAAGTGCAACAGGTAAGGGCTAAAGTAAGCAAGTGAAGGAAAGAAAATACTCGCCATAAGTGAGTAAAAAGGAGTGCACCAAGTGCACGGGTGAAGTCAAGTATCACAAATCTCTGCAAGAAGGATTAGCAGAAAAACATATCCAGGTATAAAGCTAGAGCAGAAAGAGTCACCTAGTGCTGGAGATGGACAAAAAAAAAAGCAACAAGGGCCTAGACTGGTGGCAACGGTCCAACCGAGTCTATCAGGCCTAAATATCTCCAGGTGTTGTGGTGGTGGCATCAGTCCAACCCAACCAAACAACCCATATCGTCTCAATAAGACAAAAAGTAACACAAGGGTGGCGGCATCGGTCCGACCCACCTCAAAATCACATCCTACTCCAGCACTGAGTGACTCGGGAAAACCCTTACTAGTAGTTCCACGAACCATCAAGAAGTCACACTGAACCCTACACGCTCTAGAGCAACCCACAACACGAAAATAAAACAAACCTCCTTGATTGACTATTGGGGAAAAGAACTTTAACCTTGCGTGTTAGGTCACACACTTGAGTCTCACTGATTGTTATTTAGTACCCTTTTTTTTATCTAAGCTGCTACCTCTAACCATATTTGTCATCGTTTGCAGGGCTTGGCCGCGGTTATTTTGCTAAAACTAATACCTCTAATTTCACCGAACTCTTCCAATGGAGGGGAGTGCTCTAATCTTAATTATTTACTGCACAAAAAGAAACATATTTGACTTTAATCTTGTGGTCTAAAACATTTTTTTTATGAAGCCCGCATCAAGAGCATAACTGGTAAATCAAGTAAAATGGCTAAACCCTCTACTATCACCATTTACGCACTCAAGGGGGGTTTAAACAAGAACACAAAACAAAAATGAAATCCCTAACGGAATCCGGGCACGACCCCTAGTCCAAAAAAAAAATGCAGCATGAATGTCGATGAATTAATAGTTATAAGACTAAATCCAACACTCCTATCCGCAAACCTCAACATAATAAGCATTTAGGAAATTTCGGCCAAGGCATGGGTGAGCAACAAATCTCAAAGTTTCCAACTTGGGTGAGCAAGAAATAAATCTGAAGTTTAGCAAAAGGAGATCAAGGGCACCATAATGAAATTCTTATGAAAAGGGCGAAGGGTGCACTTGCCTTGCCTTGCTTTTGGGAAAAACACAACAAGAAAAAATTCGGCCAAGACTCACTTCCAAACTGCCGGCCACGAGCAACAATCGAAGGGGAAAACCTGGGAAGAAAAACTCCATCAAAGCATGAACGAACCAGAACCCTCGGCACCCGATCGAAGAAAAAAAACGATGGTGGAATCCAAAAAAATTACCTTGGATCGAAGGTCTAGCCTAGAGGAGTTCGGATCCGGTCTCAAACGAAGATTTCGGGGTGGGGGGGGGGGGGGAATGGGCGGCGAGCGGCCGGTCGGAGCAGCGTCGGGGCTTACGCCGGATATCGCCTGTCGCTCGGGTTTCTGCAGGCCGCCGTCGGGTTTTGGGAAAGGAGAAGACCTAATCCTAAGGCAAACCCTTATATATGCTAACCTAATAATTAATGGCATGAATTTTTTTTTTAATCCTATTAACTATTGCAATACTAATTAAGTACATACATAAACACATAATTATACCTATACACTTATAAATATACTTATGCGCATAAATTTTTACACTTATAAATATATGTATACTGCACCTACCCGCACATACCCGCACACATGCATTTAATACACTAGCACGCCTAACTCCCACCAAACTAAAATGCGAAAAAAAATGAAAACACACCCACATAAATGACGACTCGCTAACTAGCAACCGTCGAAATGACGCGAAAATTAACGCTCTCGGATTCCGAACAAATCCGCACCGTAGCTAAACACTCGGGCTACGAAAACATCGGCGAAGTCGGACACAACCTCCGACGACCACACACTCGGGCTAACCTCGCCCGAAGCCAAAGTACAGGGATTCCCTAAGAGGCTCAGCCGGGCCTCCAAAACAGACGCCGACTAGCTGGGGAAACCATACCACAAGCTAAAAACTCTACGAACACCCAACGAGGTACTCTAACAACGGCACGAGCCGGGAATGCGCCAACGTAACGCCAAACGAGGACTTAAATAATTGTCGAAAATTCGGGGGCGTTACAGTCACTCCCCCTAAAAGAAAGTTTCGTCCCGAAACTTTACGTACACTACCTCTACTATAGCAGGAAAGTAACAATATAAAAGTTACTAGAAATAAAACGTACCCAACAAATCAGGAGAACAGGCGAGGGTAAGCCTCCCTCATCGCCGACTCTAGCTCCCAAGTCGCGCTTTCCAAAACTTGATTCTTCCAAAGAACCTTCACCATCGGGATAGACTTCGACCGCAGCACCCGGTCCTGAGTATCCAAGATGCGGACCGGCACCTCAACATACGAGAGGTTGGGCTCCAACTGGGGCACGGCATCCAAGACTTGCCCTCTGCTCCGCACACACTTTCGCAGCTAGCTCACGTGAAAGACATTATGCACACCAGGGAAGTTGGCGGGTAGATCCAACCTATATGCTGCCACACCAATACGCTCCAAAATTCTGAATGGGCCCACATACCTCGGATCCAGCTTACGGTTCTTTCCGAACCTCTTCACTCCAACCATCGGAGACATCATCAAGAAAACCAAATCCTCTACCGAGAATTTCAAATCAGACCTGCGCCGGTTGGCGTTTTTCTCGTATCTCTCCTGAGCTAACCGAAGCTTTTCCCGAATGAGCTTCACAGCAACCTCCATTTCCTCGAGAGCATCAGGACCCAACAAAGGCCTCTCACCGGCCTCAGTCCAAAACAACGGAGTTCTGCAGCGCCTCCCATACAATGCCTCGAAGGGAGCCATTTGCAAGCTCTCTTGGTAACTGTTATTGTAGGCAAACTCCATGAGCCGCAAACGCTCATCCCATGCTCCACCATGATCTAGAACGTAGCATCTGATCATATCCTCCACAATCCGGTTCACCCGCTCGGTCTGCCCATTTGTCTGAGGGTGGTAAGCGGTAGAATATCTCAAGTCTGTGCCCAAACCCTCCTGCAAACTCTTCCAGAAACGGGAAGTAAATCTGGAGTCTCGGTCTGAAATGATGCTCACGGGAACTCCATGCAATCGGATGACCTCACTCAAATACAGCTCTGCTATCTTCTTCATCGGGTAGTCGATCTTATAAGGTACGAAGTGCGCACACTTCGTCAATCGGTCCACGATCACCCAAACTGAGTCAAATCCTCTTGGAGATCTTGGTAAGCCCGTGATGAAGTCCATAGAGAAACTTTCCCACTTCCAAGCCGGGATTTCCAAAGGAGTCAGCTTCCCACCAGGCCTCCCATGATCGGCCTTCACCCGCTTGCAAGTGTAACATTCAGAAACATACCGAGCTATATCCCCTTTCATACCTTGCCACCAGGCGATCTGCTTCAAATCATGATACATCTTCGTGGATCCCGGGTGGTAGGCAACACTGGATCCATGAGCCTCTTTGCATACCGTGCTCCTGATGTCCCCAACCGCGGGGATGCAAAACCTGCCGCGGTACTTCAAGGTACCCGAATCGTCGATGGAGAAATCCGGCAACTCCCCTCTCTCAGCCCTGAGGTACAGGTGTAACAAATCGGGATCGTCCTTCTGGTGTAACCTGGTGAGTGAAATCCAGGATGGCTCTGCCACTGCCAAACTGCTTTGCAAATCACAGCCTCCCACAGAGATGTCCATCAACAAGAACTCTTCCACTAAACGGTCCGCCGTGAGGTTGAAGATCTTCCCTGTCTTGCGGCTCAGGGCGTCGGCCACCACATTGGCCTTGCCTGGATGGTACTGGATCTCCACGTCATAATCGGCCACGAACTCTAGCCACCGTCGCTGGCGCAGATTCAGCTCCTTCTGAGTAAACACATACTTCAGACTCTTATGATCTGTGAAAATCTTGCACTGGGCCCCATAGAGTAGATGCCTCCACAGCTTCAACGCAAAAATCACCGCCGCAAATTCGAGGTCATGCGTAGGATAATTCCGCTCGTGAGTCTTCAACTGTCGCGACCCATACGCGATCACCTTCCCCTCTTGCATCAATACGCCTCCGAGCCCAACATGCGAGGCATCCACATAGACATCATAGTCCTTGCCCTCCGTAGGCAATGTCAAGACAGGAGCAGTGCACAATCTCCTCTTTAGCTCCAGAAAGGCCTCCTCGCACTGCTCGCTCCAGATGAACGCTGCATGCTTCTGCGTCAACTTAGTCAAGGGCGCTGCCAAGGTAGAAAAGCCCTCAACAAACCTTCTATAATAGCCGACCAACCCCAAGAAGCTCCTAATCTCCTTGGGTGTGCTCGGCCTATGCCAATCCATCACTGCAGAAATCTTCACCGGGTCCACTGAAATGTCATCCTTGTTCACCACATGACCCAGGAAGGATACCTGAGGCAACCAGAACTCACATTTGCTCAACTTGGCGTACAACTGATGATCTCTCAAGGCAGATAACACCAACCGCAAGTGCTGATCATGCTCCGCAGCATTCCGCGAGTAAATCAGAACGTCGTCTATGAATACGACCACAAACTTGTCCAGAAAATCCTTGAACACTCGGTTCATCATGTCCATGAATGCTGATGGGGCGTTGGTCAACCCAAAAGACATAACTAGGAATTCGAAATGTCCATGCCTCGATCGAAACGCCGTCCGTGGAATGTCCGACTCCCGGATTCTGAGCTGATGATATCCTGATCGAAGGTCAATCTTGGAGAACACAGAACTGCCACGCAACTGATCAAATAAGTCGTCGATTCTGGGCAGGGGGTACCTGTTCTTGATGGTGACTTTGTTCAACTCCCTATAGTCGATGCAAAGGCGCATCGAACCATCTTTCTTCTTCACAAAAAGAACGGGTGCACCCCAGGGCGACGAGCTCTGCCTTATGAAACCCTTCTCCAATAACTCATCCAACTGGGTACGCAGCTCCTCCAGCTCTCGCGGGGCCATCCGGTACGGCGCCTTAGCAATAGGACGCGTACCCGGCTCCAAATCAATCACGAACTCGACATCTCTGGCCGGGGGAAGACCGGGAAGGTCGCTAGGGAACACATCAGAAAACTCACGGACAACAGGAATCTCATCCAACAACGGCACACTGCTAACAGTCCCCAGCACCGAGACTAAGCAAGCAAAACAATCGGAACTGAATAACCTCTGAGCACATACCGCAGAAATCGCCGGAGAGGCCTGACACGGATCGCCATAAATACTCCCAGGCTGACCGTTGTCCTTCTTGAAGTCCAAGCGCTTACCCCTGCACTGGATCACCGCATCGTATCTGGACAACCAATCCATACCCAGGATGACGTCGAAATCTTCCAAGTCTATAACCTTCAGATCCGCCTTGGCTGGGAAATCCCCCAACATAATAGGACAATCCAGAATGCCCTGATCTGATATCACAGAATCACCCGAGGGGAATTTGACGCAAAAGGCATCACCGACACGATCAAGAACCAGCTGGCACCGCTCTACAAAGGCCCTAGCCACAAAGGAGTGGGTAGCACCTGAGTCAAAGAGAACGCGCGCCCAGCGGTTCCTTACCTTAAAACTCCCTATATAAATATCAACGGGGAATAGCACAGTCACTACAGAAAACAAAAGTCAAACTAAACTGCAAAGGAAGTAAAAGACTAGCAAGAAGGTTTACCTGAAATGACTTGCGTCGAAGTTTGAGCCTCCGCCGAAGATATCACGTTCAGCTTCCCTTTGCCTCTATCCATAGACTGAGGCGGTGGCAACGCCTGAAGAGGAACTGGTCGGTGCACAGACTGGAGCTGCGGGCATCGGGCCTTGGTATGACCTTTCTGTCCGCACTGATAGCAGACCTTGTCCTTCAACCAGCAACGGGCAACATCATGCCCCTCTTTCTTGCACAAAGTACACACCGCATTCTGCCTGGGAGCATCCTGTATAGCATGCACATGCACCTTCTGCGCCGCAACCCTCTTGAAACATCTCTCAGCAGGATGGCCCGACCGGCCGCAAAAACTACAAACCTCCTTGCTCCTCTTCCCCGAAGGAGCACCGGGCACTTGGGGACTCTTCGCTTCAGCAGCTTTCCTCTTCTCATTCCTCGCCTGCTGTCCTCTATGCTTCGCGTTTTCGATGGCCTCTACCTTCAAAGCGGCCTCCACTGCCCCAGCATAACTCACTGCTCCATGAGCCACCGCTAGCTGCTGTACCTCGCTCCGCAGGCCACCGAGGAACCGCTTTGCTCTATCCTCCTCTGAGCTCACCAAACTGGGGGCAAAGCGACTGAGTTTGCTGAACTCAATCTCATACTCGCTGACTGAGAGCTGCCTCTGCTTCAGATGTAAGAAGTCATTCATCAGCCTGTCTCGCTCCACTGACGGTAGAAATTTCCGCATCAAGATCTCCTTGAAGGAAGCCCAAGTGCTTCCTCCTACCATTCCCTCCTTCTCCCTCATCCACCAGCTCTTCGCTAACCCCTTCAGCTGATAGGCGGCCAGCATCACCTTCTGATCATCAGACACTCCTGAGTAGTGAAACATCTCTTCTATGGTGATCAACCAGTCATCCAATATCATGAAGTCCGCCTTACCATCGTAGGTAGGGGGACGCAGTCGCTGGAACTGAGTGATGAAAGCCATCTCCGGGGGCACCACCACTGGAGGCACCAAAGGGGCTGGAGGTGCAGGAGGTGTGGGAACAGCTAAACCCGCAGCAGGGTCCTGCGCTCACGGGGCTAGTCCTGCCACCACAGACAACAGGGACTGGATCTGAGACTGAACGTCCACCATCTGCCTCGATAGAGCCTCATTGCTCTGCCTCAGACTTTCCATAACTATACCGCTTTGAGTACCAGAAGACCCGCCCTCAGATTGGGGAGTCGATCTCGCCACTCTACGCTTAGGCGTCATCCTAAAAAGATCAACAAACAAACATCAGAACCTAGTTCAACCACTAGGACAAAACAACAGGTACAGACAAACCTACATTAGTAATTGCTTTCACTGCCAACTTGCTCTGGGGTTTTTTTTTTATATATATATATGTAAATATATATTTATACAGGGGAAATAATGCCATGCTTAACCTAAGATGGTTCACCACCATCACACTAACTCTTGTGCCTAAGTCGAGCATGCATGAATTTATAATCTCTTTTTGACTCAAAACCATGTGTGTACATATGTCATCCTGCAAGTCTTTAGCTTGGCACGTTGTGCTTATGCAATGTTATGCTATGCATGATTGTGCTATGCATTCTAAAAAGGCCCTAATGCATGTTATGAGCGGCGTACACATGAAAATGTTATGCATCCCATACTACATAACATTTTCATGCAACGAAAAAGAAAACGTGCTAGTCGCATTCATGTGGTGAGGTTATGCATCTCATACTACATAACCCTCACATGTTGCCTCCTATGGTGGATCCATACACGAACACATATTATGCATCCCATACTACATAATATGCCTCGTATACTTCATGTTATGCTATGAGTGTAGTGTTCGTGCTTCAGCCAAGACATGCCGATGACATATCGGTGTGTGTATGACATGATGCTAAACTTCTAATACCTACAAGGAAAGGTTGCCCGACAAATTTGTCAAGCAACCTCCCTCTGATACCAACTGTCACAACCCGCATTTTTCTCCGAAATTTTAGAAGTATCAGAGTAGAAGAAAACGCGCGTTGTGATGCCACGTCGGCCAGGGGATAACTGTCGACGCTCAGGCAACCACTAACTGCTAAGACTAAGAAAGTTCAAAACTTGAAAGATGTGAAAACCAATTATATTTTTTTGAGGCCGTATCCCTCGTTTTCGTGGATCAACTAGTCCACCCTTTCAAAATTATACTTATACGTAGCCGAAAATACTTTATTCATTTTTTTAGCATCCTAAGAGAGTGCTTACGCGTCCCCAGGGGACGCCTAAGGCTATGCAAAACCCTAGATTTAATTTACATATCATATATAGGAAATACCCTTTTTTTACGCGATTTGAAAATAGTGATTAAGCTCTTTAGAAAGGAAAACATGATGCCTATATTTTTGATATAATAGTTATTTTCTTTTATAGGTTTTAAAATAACTAGCAACCTAACATAAATCATCCCAGAAGCAAGTTAAATAAACTCCAAAACAGGAAATATAGCAGCATAAGCAAAGTACAAAGCTTCTAAAAGAGAAACCACCAGTGGGCGCCAACAACTGACACGAACCCACTGGTGAGTAGGTATATCTGTACTACAAGTCTAAGGGAACTACCTCCCAGGAGTGAGGAAAAGAAAACTCAGCAACAGCTATAGCACTAGCAACCTCCAGAAGAACCCTAGCCGCACAGTCGGCTATAAACCTGAACCTGAGGCATTCAAAGAAAAGAACGCCTCAGCAAAGCAATATATTTATCTGAAAATGAAACAGTAGTAAAAGAAGAAGTGCAACAGGTAAGGGTTAAAGTAAGCAAGTGAAGGAAAGAAAATACTCGCCATAAGTGAGTAAAAAGGAGTGCACCAAGTGCACGGGTGAAGTCAAGTATCACAAATCTCTGCAAGAAGGATTAGCAGAAAAACAAATCCAGGTATAAAGCTAGAGCAGAAAGAGTCACCTAGTGCTGGAGATGGACAAAAAAAAAATAAGCAACAAGGGCCTAGACTGGTGGCAACGGTCCAACCGAGTCTATCAGGCCTAAATATCTCCAGGTGTTGTGGTGGTGGCATCAGTCCAACCCAACCAAACAACCCATATCGTCTCAATAAGACAAAAAGTAACACAAGGGTGGCGGCATCGGTCCGACCCACCTCAAAATCACATCCTACTCCAGCACTGAGTGACTCGGGAAAACCCTTACTAGTAGTTCCACGAACCATCAAGAAGTCACACTGAACCCTACACGCTCTAGAGCAACCCACAACACGAAAATAAAACAAACCTCCTTGATTGACTATTGGGGAAAAGAACTTTAACCTTGCGTGTTAGGTCACACACTTGAGTCTCACTGATTGTTATTTAGTACCCTTTTTTTTATCTAAGCTGCTACCTCTAACCATATTTGTCATCGTTTGCAGGGCTTGGCCGCGGTTATTTTTCTAAAACTAATACCTCTAATTTCACCGAACTCTTCCAATGGAGGGGAGTGCTCTAATCTTAATTATTTACTGCACAAAAAGAAACATATTTGACTTTAATCTTGTGGTCTAAAACATTTTTTTTTATGAAGCCCGCATCAAGAGCATAACTGGTAAATCAAGTAAAATGGCTAAACCCTCTCCTATCACCATTTACGCACTCAAGGGGGGTTTAAACAAGAACACAAAACAAAAATGAAATCCCTAACGGAATTCGGGCACGACCCCTAGTCCAAAAAAAATGCATCATGAATGTCGATGAATTAATAGTTATAAGACTAAATCCAACACTCCTATCCGCAAACCTCAACATAATAAGCATTTAGGAAATTTCGGCCAAGGCATGGGTGAGCAACAAATCTCAAAGTTTCCAACTTGGGTGAGCAAGAAATAAATCTGAAGTTTAGCAAAAGGAGATCAAGGGCACCATAATGAAATTCTTATGAAAAGGGCGAAGGGTGCACTTGCCTTGCCTTGCTTTTGGGGAAAACACAACAAGAAAAAATTCGGCCAAGACTCACTTCCAAACTGCCGGCCACGAGCAACAATCGAAGGGGAAAACCTGGGAAGAAAAACTCCATCAAATCATGAACGAACCAGAACCCTCGGCACCCGATCGAAGAAAAAAAACAATGGTGGAATCCAAAAAAATTACCTTGGATTGAAGGTCTAGCCTAGAGGAGTTCGGATCCGGTCTCAAACGAAGATTTCGGGGGGGGGGGGGGGGGGAATGGGCGGCGAGCGGCCGGTCGGAGCAGCGTCGGGGCTTCCGCCTGATATCGCCTATCGCTCGGGTTTCTGCAGGCCGCCGTCGGGTTTGGGGAAAGGAGAAGACCTAATCCTAAGGCAAACCCTTATATATGCTAACCTAATAATTAATGGCATGAATTTTTTTTTTAATCCTATTAACTATTGCAATACTAATTAAGTACATACATAAACACATAATTATACCTATACACTTATAAATATACTTATGCGCATAAATTTTTACACTTATAAATATATGTATACTGCACCTACCCACACATACCCGCACACATGCATTTAATACACTAGCACGCCTAACTCCCACCAAACTAAAATGCGAAAAAAAATGAAAACACACCCACATAAATGACGACTCGCTAACTAGCAACCGTCGAAATGACGCGAAAATTAACGCTCTCGGATTCCGAACAAATCCGCACCGTAGCTAAACACTCGGGCTACGAAAATATCGGCGAAGTCGGACACAACCTCCGACGACCACACACTCGGGCTAACCTCGCCCGAAGCCAAAGTACAGGGATTCCCTAAGAGGCTCAGCCGGGCCTCCAAAACAGACGCCGACTAGCTGGGTAAACCATACCACAGGCTAAAAACTCTACGAACACCCAACGAGGTACTCTAACAACGGCACGAGCCGGGAATGCGCCAACGTAACGCCAAACGAGGACTTAAATAATTGCCGAAAATTCGGGGGCGTTACAATTAGTGTTGAGTGAACTGACTTCACTCAACACCTGTTCACTTAGACAGATTTTTGTCTCTCCACTTCTCTACCTTGTGACCACCTATCACAAACACTTGGAATACCTGTCCAATTAATGTGACAAGGACCAACATGTATGCATGAAATTGAACATACATCAAATACAACTATGCGTATACCATTGACTTGTTTGACTTCTATAAATCTGGGACATCATAAGCAATGAACCCAACACCATCTGAGGCCAACACCCTCCTGGCCTCCACTTTTATTGCGTCGAGCGCCTTCTTGAATATGACATTGACCGAGCTCCCGTTATCAATGAGGATCCGAGAGATGGTAAAATTTTCGACCGCGTCCTGGATGACCAGCGCGTCGTAAAATGGATCCTCATGATTCGACATGTCCTTCCTTGTGAAGGTAATCTTTTCATCTAGGGGTGGAGTTAGAGACATCGAAGCAAAGCTCCGACAGTACATGGTATGGAGGCTCTCCTTGCGGGCGGCCTCAACTCCCCCCCCCCCCCCCCCCCCCCCCCCGTGCATCACCCTGATCCCTCCTCAGCCCCAACATCGGCCCTATCATTGCACCCATCCTCCCCTCCGGGCAGGACCTCTTCAATATGCACCTCCCGACGAGGCGGCTGCTGCTGCTCCATGGTTCCCCTCAACTCTAGGAACTTCGAGCACGTGGCTGTGGCGTGGCCCACCTCATGATGAAAGTCCCAGTAAGGCAGCTCCACCCTGCCTTCCCGCCTTCTCCTCTGACCTTTCCTCCTCATCCACAGGGCTATTTCCATAGCCTGATGTTGATCAGGGAGAGGAGGCCTTTGGCCCTGCCTCCTGCCTAGAGGGTTGAACTAACCCTGCCCTCCTTAGCGGTTGTCCCCTCTGTGGAGTTCTCGCCTCTGGCCTTAGTCGTGCCACTCCTGCTGCCTCCAGCCAAGCCGATTGTTCCGCTCCTGTCAGCCCCACCTTCGCTGCTGCTGCTACTCCCTCTACCTGGGTTCGGCCATCTGCACCTCCTGGCCCCTGCCACCCCCTGGCTGCTTCTCCTCCTTTGTGGCCCACTTGGCCAACTTCCTAGCGAAATTTGGGTTTGACGCATCCCCGTCAACCTCCCTGGCCACCCTCTCCATCAACTCCTCAAAGGAGAGAGGATGAACCCTCTTCAACTCCATTCTGAAGAACCCCTGCTGCACCCTAGAGTGAAGGCCACCATGAGGGTGTGCCCTGGCATCTCCTATACTTGGAGGACCTCCTCTTGGAACCGGTCCACATAGCTCCCCAGAGTCTCGTTCACTCCCTTCTTGATGAGAAACAGGGACTTTGACTACATCTTCCTCTTCTTAGAAGTGGTGAACCACAGCATGAAACTCTGACGCAAGTTCTCGAAGAAGTAGATGGAGCTGGCCAGAAGCTTGTAGAATCAATCTCCCTCATTCTCCTTGAGGGTGATGGTGAATAGCCTGCACTTAAATGCATCCTATATCTGTCGGATCGAAACACGTCCTTGAACCATTGGATGTGTTGAACCGGGTTGTCCTTTCCGGTGTAGTAGGACATCTTCGACTCATGAAACCCCTCTAGAATTGGGGCAAATGAGACCAACTCACTGAAAGTGCTCCCTCTACTCGTCAGGCGAGTCGGGTGCTATAACGCCTCCATCTCGTCGGGCCTTCCCGCATCCGCCGAGCAAGGGTACTTCGTTGTCTCCCTAGTTGATCTCGTCTACTACCTTATGCTGCTGCTTCCTTCCCAGGCCGCCAGACAGGAGCATTCTCGCCAAGGGCTGGGGCTGCGGCCAACGGGACCGAGGGTGTCGAGCACTTGCTGCCAGCAGTGTGTGCAAAAGTTATGAGGTTCCACATCTCTTGCCGGAAATCCTCAAACATGTAGAGAGTGGCAAGAGGGGGAGGAGGTGGCGAGTCTGCTTGGTCAGAACCTTGCCCTTCGCCTCCAGTCATTGAGCTCGTTAAGGTTTTCATTGCTGATCACTCTTCACGCTCATCACACCAAAATGTTGAAACTGTAAACCGGTTTCTGTGGAGTCCAAACCCTTAGGGAAGGGGTGACCGCACACTTACTTTGCCTAACAAGCTTGGCTGACCAAAAACTTCGAACTTGAAACTAACCCAAGGCTCTAGCACGGAGGTCCTACCACACACCGGAAGATCTTAGAGCACTTTCCTTCTTTAGCATGTACTGAGCTAAGGGCACCTCAGAAAGCGCTATAAGACAAGAGAGTAAGAGAACTAGAAAGCTTGCCTTCTGAGGTACCCTCCTAGGTCTATTTATAGATTTTAAAGTCTGGCTTGCAAATAGCGAGACTCTGTTGTTCTAAACAACTATATGCAGCCAAAAGTGGTCTGCCAATGGCCAAACTACGTTGTTTTGGAAGGCTATTTGCAGCCCTGTAAGGGCATCCATGTAATTTTACCTCTGAACCTTACTGGGCGAGTGGCCCATGAAGGCACCACTCGCCTAAAGGTGCGAGTGCTGGGTAAGCCAGACACTCTCCTCTATGACACCACAATTGTGGCCGAATGCTGTTCTGGAAGGGTCTCGTCGCACTCAATACCATGGGCAGAAGGCACTGATAGGTCTCGCCGCACTCAATGCCTAAAAGCAAAAGGCGCCGACAGGTCTCGCCGCACTCAATGCCTAAGATTAGAAGGCATCGATATGTCCAGCTTCACTCAATGCCTAAGAACAAAAGGCGGTGACAGGTCTCGCCGCACTCAAGGCCTAAGATCAGAAGGCGTCGACGGGTCCAGCTTCACTCAACGCCTAAGAGCATAAGGCGCTGACAGGTCTCGCCGCACTCAACGCCTAAAAGCAAAGGCGCTGACAGGTCTCGCCTCACTCAATGCCTTAGATCAGAAGGCGTCGACAGGTCTCGCCGCACTCAATGCCTAAGTCCAGAAGGCGTCGACAGGTTCAGCCTTACTCAACGCCTAAGTGCAAAAGGGGTAGACACTTCTCGCCGAACTCAACTCCTAAGGAACTGGCTTGCTCGGCCTGCTCGGAGAAAACGGGAAGGGTCTCGCTTCAGGTCTCGAGCCCTCTCGCTCGTAAAGATCCCACAAAGCACTGATACCGAAGAGGGGGGGGCCACTCATCGAATACGGGGTTGTACACACACATATACAATAAAACACACACACACATACATAAACACACACACACACACACACAAACACAATCAAACACACACAAATACACGCACACACACACACACACACACAAATACACAGTCAAAAAACACATACACATACACAAACAAAAAAAACACACACACATGCACAATCAAACACACACACACATGCAGAATCAAAAACACACACATACACACATACACAAACAAAAACTACACACACACCCAAAAACACACACACATACACAATCAAAAGCATGGATGCTCAAAATTGGAAAAATTAATGCAATAAACAAGCTAATATTGATGCACATTTTTTTCTTGCAGGAATAGGAACAGAACGACGAGGGAGATAAGAAATTGGGTGCAAGACTAAGGGGGTTCTTGGGCAAAACAGAAAGAAAACTCATTTAAAAATAAAAAAACAAGTAGATCAACAGAGACAGTATTTTTATGGCAAAATCGAAGCAAAAAAAAGAAGAAGACCCATACCTGCTGCCGGATCGACAATGAAGGAAGCACCACATGCCGCAAATGTGGAGGGGCTCGTCAGAAAATATATGGGAGGAAGGAATCTCGATTGGGGCTCACCGCGAATGGGGAGGGTGCTCCGTGCGGGAATCATGAAAGAGATGGCTCCCTACTCTCGAAACAGAGGAATCGGTGAGGTCAAAATTGAGGCGGACTTGATATATATATATATATATATATATATATATATATATATATATATATATATATATATATATATATATATATATATATATATATCTAGCATCTTCGAACGGGCTCCGCCCGTTCTCGATGCGTCGCTGCGGGCTTCGCCCGCAATCAAGCGGGCTTCGCCCGCCCCCCGGCGGGCGAAAATTAATTTATATTTTAATAGAAAATTTAATAGAAAATTAATACGAATTTAATAATTTTATAAATTTTATAAATTATAAATAAATTTAATATTTAAATTATATAATTAAAAATAAATAAATAAATAAAAATACCCCCTCCCCCGCATCGGCCTGCTCATGCAGGCCGATCTTCTCGGCCGCCGGCGGCGAAGCCGCCGGCGGCCTGCCCGGCGCCCCCCGGCGGGTTCGCCGGAGGCCGGCGCACCCGCCGGTGGGCGCCGGGCAGGCCGCCGGCGGCTCCGCCGCCGGCGGCGGGGGTGAGCCCGTGAGGGGGCGGGAGGGGAAGCTGGGCATCGGGGAATTTTCGGGAATGAACAGTGTTTGGGGGGGGGATTTTGGATATTTGCAGGCCTTGCTGAGATCCAATGGCCAAAAATCATTTTTTGGATATCGGACGGTCCAGATTCATTCGTTGGTGTGATTGAAGATAGGTATATTGGTTTATATGATAAAGATATATATATATATATATATATATACACACGAGTGACAGGCACGGGCCTTCGGATCGGGGCGCATATGTCGTGGGTGCGACAAATGTCGCGGGTGCGACAAATGCCGCGGGTGCGACAAATGCCGTGGGTGCGACAAATGTCATGGGTGCGACAAATGTCGTGGGTGCGACATGTAACACCCCCATCTGTCGCATGGCATATAACAGAAGGTCCAGCTGGAACCCGACGCCATATACCACAGACAGTCAGAAGGATTACCAAATGAATATTCAAACCATCTAATTAATACTACTCATCCTACACAGAGCATTCTAGCGGAAGTTTTTAAATTTGAAAGAACCCAAATCTTAAATCCAACATATATATGAATGTCCACGACCACAACCACAGGAATAAACCCAAATACACTGAAAAGGGTACATGGCCTTATGGCCTTACAAATGTTCACTTAATAAAAACATGTCTTACATACATCGGCTTGCAGGCCGTCCGCACATGATAAACGTAAAAACAACTATTCTACGGCCTTCTAGGGCTAGCACGACAACATGGGCTCCAGCCCGCTATTTGGCACTCGGCTCCGCAGCACCTGCAAGCACATAGCACCGCACGGTGGCAAACAAAGCAACGGTTAGCTAAAAGACGACCAATTTATAACGACCCCCCCCCCTTTTTTGTGACGGTGGTGCTCTTTCCCTACGTAGCATTAGTCCAACAAAATAATAAAGCACAATTATACTACGCCACAGGTGTAGGCTCGCACGGCCAAACACCCCGTGCACTCAGGGCACATTCACGGTGAATCCTGACTAACCAGCGTCTTCACCACCACCCCCAGGATGGCAACAACATGTGAGCATTTTTCCTTTCTGACCACCGTCTAAGGCTCCGACTATGCCAACAGCCATTCCACGTCTTCGGGTCTCTCGCACCGAACCTCATAGCCTATGTCCGATTCCACTTGCCCGTTGCTCACGCCGCCTAGTCAATTTAAGTCCTACGCGCGGGCCAAGCTTCTCTCGGATCCCAAAATTTTCCAAACAATCACATAACCAAGTTATGTTCAAGGCCGGTTCCCAGACCGCCAAGTTAGCAAAACAACGATTCCGCTCAGTTTTCCGGGTGCGCCTTGAAGCTAACCTCCAAGGATCCCTGCTGCAATCTACCGCGTAGAAACCCGAAAAACACAAAGCACGGAGTCTTCTCTGGCAAAACATAACAAATGCAACATCACCGATCCAGACAATACACGTCCGGGTAGGCTTCACACACAATGCATATGCCCGTACTTGTGATTCCGGACTCTATATACAACACAAGGGGGACTACTCATATCAACCCCAAGGAACACCACACACTCACCGCACACTCGTGGGAGCGGGATTCCCTATGCAGAAAGAAAGAGCTTCACATGCTCAAGTTGAGAATCGTTACCCTTGTAGTCCGTTTTGGCTCCATGGAAAAACTAAACGGACAGGACTCTTCGCAACGAACTTTTCTCCACGAATCCGCTCTCCGATTTCGAAACGGTGCTCCGATGCTCCGCCGGCGGCCGGAATCCCTTCCTTCTTGCTCCTCTTTCCAACTCCTTGAGAGAGAGAATGGTTGGAGAGAAATGAAGGATGAACTCTCCTATTCCCGGCCTTAACAGAGCAGGAAGCCATCTGGGCCGTTGGATTTTAATTAAAGAAAACAAACGGCTCAGATCTGCTCAAAAATATCCAGACCTGGGCCGAACACGGCTTGGCACACGGCCGTGTCCCAGGCCGTGTGCCTCGATCCAGGCACGATCGTCGAATTGAGAAATGACACACGGGCAAAGACACGCCCGTGTCTCACCTGACACGCCCATGTCGGGTTCCTCGACACGCCCGTGTTCGGGGGCGTGTCACGCATAACCGCCATGGCAACGGACACGACCCAACTGGACACGGGTACGGACATGGGTTAGCACACGCCCGTGTCGGATGACACGCCCATGTCATCCTGCCATGTTCCTGTCTGTGTCCTTCTCGGGATGAAAACGACCAAAAACGAAAGTCAGATACGGCCTTGGACACGCCCGTGTCCTAGGCCGTGTACCCCTATACAGGCACCAAAAATCCCTTTTTCGCAACCGACTCGCACACAATTTTCGGGGCATTACAAATCTCCCCCACTTAAGGAATTTCATCCCGAAATTAAGCAAAGGTACACAAAATTTAAATGATACCTTAGTGGAATAACTCGGGGTATTCCTCCAACATAGCTTGCTCTCGCTCCCAAGAAAGCTCCTCACGTCCGCAATTATCCCAACGGACTTTAACCATACGAATATCCGTATTGCGGAGTCGCTTGACTGCAACATATTAAATACGTACTTGCTTGACCTTTGTGGTTAACTCATAATCAACTGGTACTTGAATATCCGCAATGATCTGCGAAGGCTCTTACACTGCCTTATGCAACCCCGACACATGGAACACGTCATGCAGTCCACTCAACACCACCGACAGCTTCAATCTATACGCCGCCTCACCAACACACTCCAGGATTTCAAATGGTCCAAGGTATCTCTGACTCAGCTTTTTCAAGGGTCGAACCCGCGATACACCCTTGAACGGCTTGATTTTTTATATACACCATGTCGCTAACACTGAACTCCATATTCCTATGCTTGGCATTGTAATACTTTGCCTGCCTATCCTGAGCGATCTTCAACCTTTCCTGAATTGTCCATATCATTGAAGTGACGTCTTCCACCACTTGATGTTTGTACAACTTCGATTCGCCTAACTCCAACCAAGACAACGGCGTAGGACACTTCCTCCCGTACAAGGCCTCGAAAGGTGTCATTCCAATACTTGCCTGAAAGCTGTTGTTGTACGCAAACTCCACCATATACAGGTGATCCTCCCAATGCTTCCCGAAATCTAGGACACACATGCGAAGCATATCCTCCATAGTCCTGTTGACCCTCTCGGTTTGGCCATCCGTCTACGGGTGAAAGGCTGTGCTGAACTTTAGCTTAGTACCCAACAGACTATGCACCAAACTCCAGTCATTCGACGTGAAGCGTCCATCTCGATCACTAACAATACTGCGGGGCACACCATGCAATCGTACAATATTATCCACATAGAGTTTGGCTAACTTTTCCACCGGATCTTCTTTCCTGTTCGGAATAAAGTGCGACGCCTTTGTCAACCTATCGACGACCACCCAAATGACATTGTTTCCCTTCTGCGACTTCGGCAAGCTGTGCACAAAATCCATAAATATGTCGTCAAATTGCCATTCGGGGATAGGTAGGGGTTTCAAGAAACCTCCAGGTTTCTAGCTTTCCGCCTTCACCAATGCACATGTACGGCACTTGGCCACATAAAGTGCTACATCTTTCTTCAAACCCGGCCACCAGAATAATTTCTTCATGTCTCTATATATCTTCGTGCTTCCCGGGTGGATTGAGTACTTGGTATGATGAGCCTCATACATCAACTCCTCCCGAAGATTATCCGCACTAGGAATGCATAGACGACCGTCCTTCCTTAGCAACCCATCCTCAACAGCAAACTGAGAATTTGACCCATCCAACGACTCATCCAAAATTTGCTTCATACTGTTGTCCTGAACCAAAGCCCTCCGAACTTTATCCGCTAGGTCACACTGCACCTCTATCCAAAATAGTTCTGCCTCAGCACTGGATTGTTTGTCAATGCAGGATATCTCCAAATCCTCCAACTCATGGACCAATCTCTCATCATGTATCGATAACCAGTTGGCTTGCGCCAGAGTCCTGCGACTCAACGCATCTGCCACTACATTTCCCTTTTCAGGCACATAATGTATCTTAAAGGTGTAGTCCCCCAAGAACTCCATCCACCTCCGCTGCCTCATGTTTAGATCCTTTTGGTCCAACATGTGCTTCAAGCTCTTATGATTGGTGTAAACATTGACCTTCACACCGTACAAGTAGTGCATCCAAAGCTTTAGAGCAAATATCACGGCCGCTAACTCTAAGTCATGGACCGGATAATTCCTCTCATGAACTTTCAGTTGTCATGAACCATAGGATATCACTCTCCCATGCTGTAGCAGAACACAGCCCAAACCATTACCCGAAGCATCACTATAGATTTTGAACCCTTCGGTTCCACTTGGCGAACATAAAATAGGCGTCGTGGTCAAACGCCTCTTCAACTCTTCAAAATCTTGTTCGCACTCCGGAGACCACACAAACTTCTGATCCTTCCTAGTCAACGTCGTGAGTGGTAGCACTATCCGCGAGAAGTTCTCTACGAAGCACCTGTAGTAGCCAGCAAGCCCCAGAAAACTCCGGACCTCCGCCACTGAAGTCAAAGCAGGCCACTCTCGTATCGCCACTATTTTCACTGGATCCACAGCTATCCCTTCTCCACTGACAACATGACCAAGGAACGCTATCGAGGATAACCAAAATTCACACTTGGAGAACTTAGCATACAACTAATTCCTCCTCAACGTCTCCAATACCATATGTAGATGCTTGTAGTGATCCTCCTCGCACTGTGAGTACACCAGGATATCGTCGATAAATACTATCACGAAACGATCCAGGTACTCTCTGAACGTCCTATTCATCAGATCCATAAACATGGAGGGCGCATTGGTCAATCCAAACAGCATGACCGTGAACTCGTAATTCCCAAACCGCATACTGAATGTTGTCTTTGGGATGTCGCTCTCCCTTATCCTCAATTGATAGTAACCGGACTTCAGATCTAACTTTGAATATACTATTGACCCAACCAGCTGATCAAACAGATCGTCAATCCTGGGAATAGGATACTTATTCTTCTCCGTAAGCTTGTTCAATTCCTGGTAGTCGATACAAAGCCGCAAGCTCCCATCTTTTTTCTTAACAAAGATAACTGGTGTGCTCCAAGGCGACGAACTTGGATGCACATAACCTTGCTCCGGCAACTCTTGCAGTTGCACCTTTAATTCCGCCATCTCTTTTGGCGCCATACTATACGGAGAGCGTGACAACGGTTTGGCACTACACCGAACCACCTTAACCACCTGAGGGCAGACATCAATGTCTTACTCGACCCCTTTCACGCCAGCAAGTGTCGTCTCATGACTAGCTCTCAACTGACCCACTAGCAACTTCGATCAACGTATGCCTGCTACTCTGAGAGCCTGACCAAACTAAAGATCACATTGAACTCTCCTAGCGGTAGAAATTACGCTTGCAGATCAAACTTTTGACTCACAATCCAAACCTAAATGCAACAGATTCTACCCGCGCGCATTGAGCGCTATTAGTCAACAACATAACCATTATGTCTTTTGCCATCGGAAGAGGTACTCCGACATGCAATACAATTCCTTTGCGCAAACGGGAAAGCGAAGCCCCCTGAACGAACGACGTTCTCGCCAAGTAACGAAAGTCAGGACAAACCTCAACACAAATAGTTCTAAGCTAACATGCACAATGGCAACATGAATTTACAATTAACTACTATAACTTTAAACCGTACCTGTTACTGCGACATCGAGCTTCCTGACCTCCTACTGGCCCAGGCTGTACACTTCAGACTTCCTCTCAGACTTTGCACGTCCGCTCCAAAACTCACGAGCAAAATGCACCGTCTTCCCGCAGTTATAACAAGCACCTGAGGTTCGGCCTGTAGTTTCCTCTGAAGCACCAAAAGGGGGGCTGGACCTGAAGTCCCAGCCTTCTTATACCACCTACGATATCCAGACTTTGAGGTAGCTGGCACTTTGAACTCTGTTTTCTTAGCACTAGAGTCCTCAACAGCTCCTGACATAGATTCCTTAGTCTTCTGAGCACCATCCCGACAAGCTTGGAAAAAGTGCCCTTTCTTGCCACAAGCATGACAGTTGTAAGTAACCTCGCTAGTCGATGATCTAACCTTCTTCTTCAGCGTCCTGCGAGATGTACCCCTCATAGGACTTGTAGCGTTCGATACCCTAGTCACTGGTATCTGGTGAAGTTTTTCCAAATCCACTTCCAAAGATCTAGCCGACTCCACCAAGGCTCGGAATCCCAATAGTTTTGGTCCTAGAAGTAGAATTCGCAGTTCGTCACGCAGACCATTATAGAATCTATCAACTATAGACTGCTCATTCGCCAACCCAAAGCATGGGTAGCTGCTTATCAAAAGAAATGCCTGCAAATACTCATCAACTGAGTGCGTACCCTGTACCAAGCACATGTTCAATGGCTGGCCTGATGGCCTTCTATGCGTCACTTGATCCAACACACCACCCGGCATTGAAGTCATCTCAGGGACAAAAGGTTGCACATTGCTTCCCTACTGTGCACTAGTCACAGCGAGCAACACTTCAACAATCCTTCTTATGGTTTCAAATGACGGAGGGGTCTCAAGCATGCCACTGGGTGCACTATAATTCTCAGAAACTAGATGTTCTGTCGGCTCTGCGCCACTCTCGGTCACCTATAGTCGTACAAAACACCAATAAGTGACCAAATAAAATTATAAAAAGAAATTATAGGAACACGCAGGTTCCTCAAACAAGAGTATTTTCATTCCTAAGTGGACATTCATGGGTTCTTTTTTATGTTATAACGATGACGCACACATGTGCTCACCACCCCTTAAAAGAATTCCCCCACGAATTCATTTAAGCCTGACCGTAACCAGAAGTCTGATACCAAATTGTAACACCCCCATCTGTCGCATGGCATATAACAGAAGGTCCAGCTGGAACCCGACGCCATATACCACAAACAGTCGGAAGGATTACCAAATGAATATTCAAACCATCCAATTAAGACTACTCGTCCTACACAGAGCATTCTACCGGAAGTTTTTAAAGTTGAAAGAACCCAAATCTTAAATCCAATATATATATGAATGTCCACGACCATAACCACAGGAATGAACCCAAATACACTGAAAAGGGTACATGGCCTTATGGCCTTACAAATGTTCACTTAATAAAACATGTCGTACATACATCGGCTCACAGGCCGGCCACACATGATAAACGTAAAAACAACTATTCTACGGCCTTTTAGGGCCAGCACGGCAACATGGGCTCCAGTCCGCTATTTGGCAATCGGCTGCGCAGCACCTGCAAGCACATACCACCGCACGGTGGCAAACAAAGCAACGGTGTAACACCCCCTATCCGTCGCATAGCATATAGCAGTAGGTCCGGCCGGGGCCCGACGCCATATACCACAGACAGACCGGGTGGTTACGTATGGAAACCATCCAACCAATCTCAACGTCCTACACAGAGCATTCTAGCGGAAGCAGTTTATAAAAGTTGCAAAACAAGAACCCAGCAACAAGCATGAATGTCCACTAACAAGATAATAGGAATGTTATTACAAAATACTCAAAAATCGGCCTTAAGGCCTTACAGAGCGTTCCACTTGTTTAACACATGATTTACAAACCTCGGCACGCAGGCCGGCCATACATGAATAAAACATAAAACATTGCCATTCGGGCCTTCGAAGGCCAGCTTCGCAAAAAGGGCTTTAGCCCGCTATTGACCGCTTGGTCCAGCTGCACCTGCAAGCAAACAAACCACCGCACGGTGGCAAACAAGGCAACGGTCAGCAATGCTGACCAAATTATAACGATCCCGCCCCCAACCCGGGGCGGCGATGCTCCTTCCCTGCATTTCATTAGCACAATCGAGCAATTTATAACCATAGCCATTACATCACAGACGTTGGCTCGTACGGCCACACGTCCCGTGCACTCAGGGCACATTCTCGGTGAACCGGTCGATGTTACGTCAATTAAAGCCATTAACATTCCGGACTCACCACCGCCACTTAGACGGTCATTCCTATGAGCAATTTGTCTTCATGGTATTGGTCACGTCAATTTAAGCCATCGACCACCGAAGACCCCCATTTATGCCAACGGCGAGTGCCATGTAACTTTAGGTCTCTCTAACCCGAACGACATAAAGCGGGTACGGCTCCATCTAACCCGTGCTCACATCGCAACGACAATTTAAGCCATATGCGCGGGTCAAACTTTCACCGAGTCCCATTCTAACACAAGTCACATAACCCCGTTATGTTCAAGTTGGCTCTCAGGCCACCAAGTTGGCAAGACCTCGTGTCCGCCCAGTTTTCCGGGTGCACCTTTGGGTTAATCCCCAAGGCTCCCTGCTGCAATCTACCGCGTAGAAAACCCGAAAAACACCCAATAGCACGGAGTCTTCTCCGGCCTTATGCAATGCAACATCACCGATCCGGACTAACATGTCCGGGTAGGCTTCAACCAAAATGCCTATGTCCGTTCTCGCATACGGACTCTAAACAACGGGGACTTCACATATCTACCCGAAGGAACGCCTCCAACTCTCCGCAAACTCGCGAGAGCGGGCTTCCTATGCAAAGAAAGAGAGCGACTCATGCTCAAGATGAGGATCGTTACCCTTGCGGTCCTCTTTGGCGCCATCGAAAAGTAATCGGATGGAAATCACCGCACTTGCGTTGCCTCCGTGGATCCGGAGTCGGCTTGCGATTCGGAGCTCCGAAGCTCCTCCAATGGCGGATCTAGCTCCTCTTCTTCTTGCCTTAGCTCTTCTTTCTCCAAGGGTTTGGAGAGAGAACAAGTGGAAAAAGTGAGGGTTTTCTAAGTCAAAACCCGGGTATATCCCTTCAGGAACAACCCCCAGCCGTTGGATCTTCAGTCAAAGAAATTAACGGCTTTGATTCGGGACTGAAATGCCCAATCTGGACCGAACACGGCTTGGCACACGCCCGTGTCCAGGGCCGTGTGCCTCATTCGCCGTCAAAATCGAATCACCTGGAACCTCACACGGGTATCGAACACGCCCGTGTTCGAGCTGACACGCCCGTGTTCCATCTGACACGGCCGTGTAGCTGGCCGTGTACCCCATGATTTTCTCCCGTTTTCAACCCGAGCACTGCACGGGTTCTAGGACACGCCCGTGTCCTTGCCCGTGTCACCTTGACACGCCTGGGCTCCAGGCCGTGTACAAGGTCTCGGCACTTCGCGGCTAAGTGTCGACACGGGTCGACACGCCCTGCGACACGCCCGTGTCGCAGGCCGTGTGCCATGTCTCGACACACTGTCGACACCAAAGTGTCGACTTCGCGGGACGAGTGTCGACACGGGTTGACACGCCCTGCGACACGCCCGTGTCGCAGGCCGTGTGCCGTGTCTCGACACAACGTCTAAGCACTGTGTCGACTTCACGGCTAAGTGTCGACACGGGTCGACACGCCCTGCGACACGCCCGTGTCGCAGGCCGTGTGCCCGGTCCCGGCACAATGTCGAGACCAAAGTGTCGACTTCACGCCTTAGTGTCGACACAGGCTGGACACGCCCTGGGACACGCCCGTGTCCCAGGCCGTGTGCCTGCAGCCAGAACTCAAACTGGCCCAAATTATTCCCCTCTGCTCCTTTGAATTTCGGGGCGTTACAACTCTACCCCTCTTAAAAGGATTTCGCCCACGAAATTACATAAAGGGAAAAACATGTACAAAACTAAAATTTGTACCTGAGCGGAACAACTCCGGATATTCGTCAAGCATCGTCTGCTCTCGCTCCCAAGAGAGCTCCTCACGACCGCAATTGTCCCACCGGACTTTGACCATCCTGATCTCTTTATTGCGTAGCCGCTTGACCTCCGAGTCCTCAATCCGCACGGGCTTGACTTTTGTCGTTAGCCCACTATCCACCGGCACTTGATTGGCCGCGATCACTTGCGTAGGCTCTTGCACTGCCTTCCGAAGCACCGAAATATGGAATACATCATGTAATCCACTTAGCTCCACTGAAAGCTTCAGCCGATAGGCCGCTTCTCCTACTCGCTCCAGAACCTCGAACGGTCCAAGGTACCTCGGGCTTAGCTTTTTCAATCGCCGCACCCGCGAGACACCCTTGAACGGCTTGATCTTCAAGTATACATAATCGCCCACAGCGAACTCCACGTTCCTGTGCTTGGCATTATAGTACTTTGCTTGTCGGTCCTGAGCGATAAGCAACCTCTCCCGAATGGTTCTCACCAACGAAGTAGCATCCTCCACTTCCGATCGCTTATACAACTTCGACTCGCCCGTTTCTAACCAAGACAACGGCGTGCGACATCGTCTACCATAAAGGGCCTCGAAAGGCGCCATCTTAATACTTGCTTGATAGCTGTTGTTGTATGCGAACTCCACCAAATAAAGGTGGTCCTCCCATTGCTTTCCAAAGTCCAAGACACACATGCGAAGCATGTCTTCCATGGTTCTATTGACCCTCTCGGTCTGCCCATCCGTTTGCGGATGGAAGGCTGTGCTAAACTTCAGCTTTGTTCCCAACATTTGCTGCACCAGCCTCCAATCATTGGACGTGAACCGTCCATCTCGGTCACTCACGATGCTGCGGGGCACACCATGAAGCCGCACTATGTTGTCCACATAAAGCTTTGCCAGCTTCTCCACCGGATCATCCTTCCTATGCGGAATAAAATGCGACACCTTTGTTAATCGATCGACCACCACCCAAATGGCGTCGTTCCCCTTCTGCGACCTTGGCAAACCATGCACAAAGTCCATAGAGATGTCGTCGAATTTCCACTCCGGAATAGGCAAGGACTTAAGAAATCCTCCCGGCTTTTGGCACTCCGCCTTTACCAAGGCGCAAGTTTGGCACTTCGCTACATATAGCGCCACATCCTTTTTCAAGCCCGGCCACCAAAATAGCTTCTTAACATCACGGTACATCTTCGTGCTCCCCGGGTGAATCGAGTACTTGGTATGGTGCGCCTCGTACAACAACTCCACCCGTAAACTGCCCACACTTGGGACGCACAAACGACCGTCTTTCCACAGCAATCCGTCCTCCACAACGAATTGGGAATTTGACCCATCCAGAGCCTCTATCATGAACTGCTTCATATGAGCATCCATATCCAAAGCCTGCCGAATCCGATCAGCCAGGTCATATTGGACTTCAGTCCAATTCAGCACTGCTTCAGCACTAGATTGTCTATCCACACAAACAATCTCCAACGCCTCCAGCTCCTGCACCAACCGCTCATCATGCACTGATAGCCAATTCGCTTGAGCTGGGGCTCGGCAGCTCAATGCGTCCGCAACAGCATTCCCTTTACCAGGCACGTAGTGGATCTTGAATGTACAGTCCCCCAGGAACTCCATGTAACACCTCCCCTGTAATAGACGTATAATATGGGTCCGGCCGGGGCCCCACAACATACGAACACCACAGCTTTAGTATTAAAAGTTGATATAGCTACCCAAAACTCAAAACACTTGCACAACACAGCGGAAAACCAAGCACAACTAGAAGTTATCCACTAATCCAAAAGAGTAAACAAATGGCCTTAAGGCCTTACATCAAAAGTCCAAAAGGGTAAACAGTACAACCAAACATGAATGTGCTCAGCACTCCTAGTCTACCTCGGCATGCAAGCCGGACAAAATAGTCTCAAACATACATCATCAAAAGTAGTGCTACAAAAGAGAAAACACTTCATGGGCTTAGGCCTTTTTGGCCGGCGTGCTAGCTCCTGCGTGCGATCCTTGCCCTGTAAAAATTATTAGTAACGTGGGTCAGCAAAGGCTGACCTCAAACTGTGTAACAACACATCTCCTCCCGGCCGCCCCTAACGGACCCCGGGGAACCCTCCAACCTGCAAGTCAGCACTTCATATGCCATATAAATTTCTATAAATAGAAATACATTAAAACAGGCTTGGATGTCTCAATCAACAAACATGTTCTCTACTGGTTGAGCATATAAAGAAAGGGCCTACTATGCAGCATGAATGCAACACCCGGGCTTCACCCAGGTACCCTAAACCGTATGCATCTAGCACAACATCACAACATTTGGGTACTCACATATTTCCCCAATTGGCATAAAGCCGCAAACATTGAGGGAGACACAACTCCCTCACACGGCGCACAGGCCGCCACATGGAAATCTTGCCAAGGCCCACCCGCTCGTGGGCTTAGCCCCGGGCTTGCCTGCAAGCTCTGACGTCTCATGTCAGGATTCCAACAACCACAGACTGACCGATTCTAAGAAGCCTTGCTGGACCCCACCCGCTCATGGCCTCTTTGCCCGGGCTTGCCCCAAGCTTGGCATTCTCGTCAGTCTCACAGAAGGGGACTAGTCTCGCCGGGACACTCTCCACACATGACGCACGTGTCACGGGATAGCCAGCCGACCACGGAGACATAGCCACGCCTTGGCACAACACAACCAAGACTAAACACATCGCAATCCCTCTTTGTACCGCAGCGTTCCCGCGCACCAAGGAAAACATCTCCAACTCGTGCGGAGCTAACCTTGTCCACCAAGGAAACCATCTCCATTCTCATTTGGAGCTAACCTTGTCAAGGAAACCATCTACCACCACGAGGAGCTAACCTTGTCCGGGTTCGACTACATGTACTCTTTTCAAGCAAACGGGACAATCATCACCACCACACAAACGACATCTTGCCGCATCGGAAACCTCTACGAATCCCTAAGTTCGTATGCAACATCACCGTGTCGGACTAACGGTCGCGACTACGGCTTCACCCACCATGCCTAATCCACTAGCGAAGCGGATCTCTAATGCAAAATATGTCTGGGACGGACTCAATCGACCCGGAAGTTCCTCTTGAAACTTGGCAAGCCAAAACCCCTCTCATTTGAGAGTTTGGTGCCCAAAAATTAGAGAAAAGAAAACTAGATGATGCTAAAACGTGCATCCTAAAGACCGAGAGGAGAGATGTCGTTACCTTCCGACTCCTCTTTCTTGCCATGGCAAAAATAGCCGGATGGAAATCTTCGCAATGTTCTAAGCTTCACGGATCCGGACTCGGCTCGCGATTCGGAGCTCCAACACCCTTCCTACAGCCCAAGAGTTCTTCTTCTTCCTCCTTGCTCTAGGTTTTCTCAAGATCTTAGAAAGAGGGAACTTGAAAAAAGTGAGGATCTGCAGCCCTAACTTCGGGCTTAAATCCCCAGGAGATGGCCTGAACCGTTAGATCCCAAAACCAGAAAAAGACTGGCTGCGATTCGCCTGGAAAATAAAAGATCTGGGCCGAACACGGCCTGGCACACGCCCGTGTCCAGGGCCGTGTGCCTCATTCGCCGTCTCAAATCGACGCGCCTGGAATCAGACACGGGCATCCGACACGCCCGTGTTCAATCCGACACGCCCGTGTCCCCAGTGACACGGCCGTGTGGCCTGCCGTGTAGCTCCAACGACACGGCCCCAACACCAACCCGAGAGGTGACACGGCCTGGGACACGCCCGTGTCCCAAGCCGTGTGCCCCAGTCTCGACACCCTGTCGAGCACAAAGTGTCGACACTTGGGCCGAGTGTCGACACGGCCTCGACACGCCCTGCGACACGCCCGTGTCGCAGGCCGTGTGCCCCACTCTCGACACATTGTCGAGCACAAAGTGTCGACACTTGGGCCGAGTGTCGACACGGCCTCGACACGCCCTGCGACACGCCCGTGTCGCAGGCCGTGTGCCCCACTCTCGACACTCTGTCGAGCACAAAGTGTCGACACTTGGGCCGAGTGTCGACACGGCCTCGACACGCCCTGCGACACGCCCGTGTCGCAGGCCGTGTGCCCCACTCTCGACACTCTGTCGAGCACAAAGTGTCGACACTTGGGCCGAGTGTCGACACGGCCTCGACACGCCCTGCGACACGCCCGTGTCGCAGGCCGTGTGCCTCATGCCAGAACCCAAAAATTTTTCAGAACAGCAGATTGAACCTCTTGCAAAAACTGGGGTGTTACAACTCTCCCCCACTTAACTGAATTTCGTCCCGAAATTACAAAACAAAAGGGTACAAAACTTAAATTGTACCTGACACAAATAGTTCTGGATAGTCTTCTAGCATGGCCTGTTCTCGCTCCCACGAGAACTCCTCACGACCGCAGTTGTCCCAACGGACTTTCACAAGTTTAACTTCTTTATTCCGCAACTGCCGAATCTCTGAATCTTCTATAGCGATTGGAAGGACTCGCGTCCTCAAGTCTTCCTCAATCGGCACCGATGCCGGCTCAATCACCACGCTAGACTCCACCAAGGCTTTCCTCAACACGGAGACGTGGAAGACGTCATGTAATCCACTCAAATCTGCGGACAATGCCAACCGATAGGCTGCTTCTCCTATCCGCTCAACAATTTCAAAAGGCCCCAAAAACCTTGGACTCAACTTCTTGAGTCGGCGAATCCGCGAGACGCCTTTGAACGGCTTGACCTTCAGATAAACCCAATCACCAACTGCAAATTCTAACTTCCGGTGACGAGCATTAAAATATTTCGCTTGCCTGTCTTGTGCCACCTTCATACGCTCTTGGATGGTCCGTACCATCTCACAAGCGTCAACTACCGCATCCTTTCCCAGAAGTTTGGTGTCTCCCGCCTCTGCCCAAGACATTGGCGTTCGACACCGCCTCCCATACAAAGCTTCGTATGGGCCATCTTTATGCTAGCTTGAAAACTGTTGTTGTACGCAAATTCTACCATGAAGAGGTGATCCTCCCACCTCTTGCCAAAATCGAGAACGCACATCCTCAACATATCCTCCAACGTACGGTTCGTCCTCTCCGTTTGCCCATCGGTTTGAGGATGGAACGCCGTACTGAACTTTAGCTTCGTGCCCAAGCTCTTCTGAACAAGTCTCCAATCCTTGGACGTGAATCGTCCATCGCGATCACTGACTATGCTCTTCGGAATTCCGTGCAGTCGCACAATGTTGCGAACATACAACTCCACCAGCTTCTCCACGCTGTCCTCTTTCCGGTTCGGGATGAAGTGAGCCACCTTGGTTAGGCGATCCACGATCACCCAAATAGCATCATTCCCATGCTGCGATCTAGGCAAACCATGCACAAAGTCCATGGAAATGTCCTCAAATTTCCACTCAGGAATTGGAAGGGGCTTCAGGAACCCGCCCGGTTTCTGACATTCGGCCTTCACCAAGGCACATGTTTGGCAACGACTCACATACAAAGCCACATCTCGCTTCAACCCCGGCCACCAAAAGGATTTCTTCATATCCAAGTACATCTTTGTACTGCCCGGGTGAATGGAGTACTTTGAGAAGTGAGCCTCAAACATCAACTCCTCACGGAGATTGCCAAACTGCGGTACACAAACCCTTCCGCCCTTCCTCAGAATCCCATCAATCATCTCCCAGGTGCTGCTCTCGCCCGTTTGAGACTCCAACACAAAAGGTTGAAACTCCACATCCAACCGAGTCGCTTCCCGAATACGGTCGGACAAATCGCTTTGTACTTCAATCCAGTTCAACCGAGCCACGCTAGACTCGCCCCTCGCAACACATTCCAATCCAAGGGACTCCCATTCCCGTACCAACCGCTCATCATGAGCTTCGATCCAATTTCCTAGCCCCGAGTACTTTCTACTCAACGCATCCGCCACCACATTGGCTTTACCCGGCGTGTACTGAATCGCCACTTCGTAGTCTCCAAGAAACTCAACCCATCTGCGTTGCCGCATATTCAAGTCCTTTTGATCTAAGAGATACTTCAGGCTTTTATGGTCCGTGAAGATCTCCACTCTTGCGCCATAAACATAATGCCGCCAAATTTTCAGCGCAAAGATTACCGCCGCCAACTCCAAGTCATGGACGGGGTAATTCCTCTCATGAGGTTTCAGCTGTCTAGACCCAAAGGCTATCACCTTCCTATGTTGCACCAAAACGCAACCCAAACCGCATCCCGATGCGTCACTGAAAATTTGAAATCCATCTGTCCCTTGCGGTAAACTCAAGATCGGAGCCATCATAAGCCTCTCCTTTAGTGCCTCGAATGCTTGACCGCACTCTTGGGTCCACACAAATTTATGGTCTTTGCGAGTGAGAGAGGTGAGGGGTAGAGCTATCTTCGAGAAATTCTCCACGAATCTCCTATAATACCCGGCTAGTCCAAGAAAACTTCGGACTTCCGCCACGGTCCTCAACACCGGCCAATCTCTGATGGCCTCCACTTTCGCTGGATCCACTGCCACCCCATCACCACTAATCACGTGGCCCAAAAATGCCACCTTCTCTAACCAGAACTCGCATTTGGAGAATTTTGCATACAACTCATTCTCCCTCAACACTTGCAAAACTATTCTCAAGTGGGTCTCATGCTCCACCTCCGATTTGGAATACACCAAAATGTCATCAATGAAAACAACCACAAAAGAATCCAAGTATTCCCGGAATACCCGATTCATCAGATCCATGAACACCGATGGTGCGTTTGTCAGCCCGAACGGCATCACCGTAAACTCAAAGTGTCCATACCTTGTCCCAAAAGCAGTTTTGGGTATGTCCTCATCCCGAATTCGTAGCTGATAGTAGCCTGACTTCAAGTCCAACTTCGAATATACCATCGACCCCACCAATGGTCAAATAAATCATCTATCCGAGGAATCGGATACTTATTCTTGACGGTCAACTTATTAAGCTCTCGGTAGTCTATGCACAGGCGCATGCTACCGTCTTTCTTCTTCACAAACAACACCGGTGCGCTCCACGGTGAAGAACTGGGTCTAATATACCCTTGCTCCAACAGTTCCTGTAACTGAACCTTAAGTTCCGCTAACTCCTTTGGTGCCATCCTAAAAGGAGGACGTGACACCGGTCTAGCCTCCGGCACTAACTCGATCGAGAAGTCGATCTCCCGCCGAGGAGGCGCTCCAGGAAGTTCATCCGGAAACACATCCTTGAACTCTGCCACCACAGGCACTTCCTCAATCGACAGTTGGGAGAGACGAACCTCCAATAACGCTACAAGCGCTACACCACCCTGGTTAACCGCCCGCACCAACTGCATGGCCGATATCAGGGAACAGGCCACTCCACCAAGGCCCTCAAACTTGACTTCTATTTGCCCTTTACTCCTTAAGGTCACCTCCTTAGAAAGGCAGTCAATACTGGCGCGCTGCTCTGCAAGCCAGTCCATACCCAAAATGACATCGAACTCTACTAATGGTAACACTGCCGCTTCCAGAGCGAAGACAACTCCGTCTAGCTCCCAACAAATGCGCCCTTTAGCCTCGGTGGTCATAGATGACCCATTGGGCATGCGCACTTTCAGCTCTGCTCCCGACGAGAAAGACTCAATTCCTATTCTCCGGATGAAGCTCTCCGCAAGAAAGGAGTGCGATGCTCCGGTATCAAACAATACCCTAGCGGGGTATCCGGAAACTAACACGAAGCCTACAACATAGACATTACACAAAAGTCTAAAAGGATGAAGCACGAAATTTAAACTTAAATTCTCTTCATACCTGTCACCACATCCGTCTGGCGGATCGCTTCTTGCTGTCCAAGGTTGTAGGCCCTTGGTTGCACCGGTTGGAACCGAGAAGCGCTCGACTCCGCCATCTTTCCTTTCTCTGCAGCACTGGGGCCCGAGCGCACCGACTGCTCCTGCTTTGACTCTTGCCCCGCTCCCCCTTGCTGACAAGCACGGGCTATGTGCCCAACCTTCCCGCAGTTGTAGCACGTCGGCGGTCCCCTAGAGTGGGAACCCCCAGGCGTCCAGTTGCTCCTCTCACCAGATCTGGAAGTGGAAGGCTTCTTCCTCCACCTACTCCCATCAGACTTTCCATGAGATTGGGAAGGCTTCCCTTCCCCTTGCTTGGGAGTAAAACCCTTACGGCGTTGGGTTCGCTCCAAATCATTCTCCAAACTCCTGGCGGCTTCAACTAACTCATTAAAACCCGCCCTCTTCATGGAGATGAGGGGCTGCCTCAGATTCTCCCTCAAACCTTGGTAGAAGAGGTTATCCCTCTCTAAATCATCAGCCATTGTCGTTCCCGCATAACGACCCAAACGGGTGAACTCTTGCACGTACTCGTCCACCGTCTTTTCGCGCTGCATTAGATGCAAAAACTGTCTCTGCAGGGCCAACCGAGTTGAAACGGGGATATACCTCTTAAGAAAAGCGTCCCCGAACTCTTCCACTGACGGGGTGCGTCCCGGAAACTGGCGGCCGCTATGGCTCACCCACCACAACTTGGCGTCTCCTTCCAACATGAACGCCGCATACTCAGCTTTCTTTTCCTCTGGCGTCTCTGCCGCCCTTAACAGTTCTTGAATGCGAACCCACCAGTCTTCCGCATCCGTTGGCGTTCCGACACCCTTGAAAGACGGGGGATGGAAACTCAGGAAATACTTCATGTGTCGGTCTCCATGTCCAACAACTACTCTCTCCGCCAAAGGCTCCACTCGCCTGGCTTCTGTTCCTGGCACGGCCGTTGCCGTATCTGGTGTGGCAGGGGCTGCCACCTGAGCCGCTGCTGCAGCCTGAGCTGCCACCATCGCTTCTGCAAGCATGCGGCAGAAGTCGGCCGGGTCTACACCCGTGCCCAAAAGACCTGGAGCAGTAGCACTGCTCGCCGAGAGATCATCCCTTGCTCTTGAAGTGCCCGCCTCGTTGCTTGCACTCTTCAGGAAGACAAGAAATAAGGGATTAGTCTCCAATCTCAAGACTAAAACATAAGGACACTCATGGTCCCGCGTTACTCTTATGTGGATAACTTCTTTACGCACTGACCTTGAATCTAACCTGCCTCTGATACCAAATTGTAACACCTCCCCTGTAATAGACGTATAATATGGGTCCGGCCGGGGCCCCACAACATACGAACACCACAGCTTTAGTATTAAAAGTTGATATAGCTACCCAAAACTCAAAACACTTGCACAACACAGCGGAAAACCAAGCACAACTAGAAGTTATCCACTAATCCAAAAGAGTAAACAAATGGCCTTAAGGCCTTACATCAAAAGTCCAAAAGGGTAAACAGTACAACCAAACATGAATGTGCTCAGCACTCCTAGTCTACCTCGGCATGCAAGCCGGACAAAATAGTCTCAAACATACATCATCAAAAGTAGTGCTACAAAAGAGAAAACACTTCATGGGCTTAGGCCTTTTTGGCCGGCGTGCTAGCTCCTGCGTGCGATCCTTGCCCTGTAAAAATTATTAGTAACGTGGGTTAGCAAAGGCTGACCTCAAACTGTGTAACAACACATCTCCTCCCGGCCGCCCCTAACGGACCCCGGGGAACCCTCCAACCTGCAAGTCAGCACTTCATATGCCATATAAATTTCTATAAATAGAAATACATTAAAACAGGCTTGGATGTCTCAATCAACAAACATGTTCTCTACTGGTTGAGCATATAAAGAAAGGGCCTACTATGCAGCATGAATGCAACACCCGGGCTTCACCCAAGGTACCCTAAACCGTATGCATCTAGCACAACATCACAACATTTGGGTACTCACATTTCCCCAATTGGCATAAAGCCGCAAACATTGAGGGAGACACAACTCCCTCACACGGCGCACAGGCCGCCACATGGAAATCTTGCCAAGGCCCCACCCGCTCGTGGGCTTAGCCCCGGGCTTGCCTGCAAGCTCTGACGTCTCATGTCAGGATTCCAACAACCACAGACTGACCGATTCTAAGAAGCCTTGCTGGACCCCACCCGCTCATGGCCTCTTTGCCCGGGCTTGCCCCAAGCTTGGCATTCTCGTCAGTCTCACAGAAGGGACTAGTCTCGCCGGGACACTCTCCACACATGACGCACGTGTCACGGGATAGCCAGCCGACCACGGAGACATAGCCACGCCTTGGCACAACACAACCAAGACTAAACACATCGCAATCCCTCTTTGTACCGCAGTGTTCCCGCGCACCAAGGAAAACATCTCCAACTCGTGCGGAGCTAACCTTGTCCACCAAGGAAACCATCTCCATTCTCATTTGGAGCTAACCTTGTCAAGGAAACCATCTACCACCACGAGGAGCTAACCTTGTCCGGGTTCGACTACATGTACTCTTTTCAAGCAAACGGGACAATCATCACCACCACACAAACGGCATCTTGCCGCATCGGAAACCTCTACGAATCCCTAAGTTCGTATGCAACATCACCGTGTCGGACTAACGGTCGCGACTACGGCTTCACCCACCATGCCTAATCCACTAGCGAAGCGGATCTCTAATGCAAAATATGCCGGGGACGGACTCAATCGACCCGGAAGTTCCTCTTGAAACTTGGCAAGCCAAAACCCCTCTCATTTGAGAGTTTGGTGCCCAAAAATTAGAGAAAAGAAAACTAGATGATGCTAAAACGTGCATCCTAAAGACCGAGAGGAGAGATGTCGTTACCTTCCGACTCCTCTTTCTTGCCATGGCAAAAATAGCCGGATGGAAATCTTCGCAATGGTCTAAGCTTCACGGATCCGGACTCGGCTCGCGATTCGGAGCTCCGACACCCTTCCTACAGCCCAAGAGTTCTTCTTCTTCCTCCTTGCTCTAGGTTTTCTCAAGATCTTAGAAAGAGGGAACTTGAAAAAAGTGAGGATCTGCAGCCCTAACTTCGGGCTTAAATCCCCAGGAGATGGCCTGAACCGTTAGATCCCAAAACCAGAAAAAGACTGGCTGCGATTCGCCTGGAAAATAAAAGATCTGGGCCGAACACGGCCTGGCACACGCCCGTGTCCAGGGCCGTGTGCCTCATTCGCCGTCTCAAATCGACGCGCCTGGAATCAGACACGGGCATCCGACACGCCCGTGTTCAATCCGACACGCCCGTGTCCCCAGTGACACGGCCGTGTGGCCTGCCGTGTAGCTCCAACGACACGGCCCCAACACCAACCCGAGAGGTGACACGGCCTGGGACACGCCCGTGTCCCAAGCCGTGTGCCCCAGTCTCGACACCCTGTCGAGCACAAAGTGTCGACACTTGGGCCGAGTGTCGACACGGCCTCGACACGCCCTGCGACACGCCCGTGTCGCAGGCCGTGTGCCCCACTCTCGACACATTGTCGAGCACAAAGTGTCGACACTTGGGCCGAGTGTCGACACGGCCTCGACACGCCCTGCGACACGCCCGTGTCGCAGGCCGTGTGCCCCACTCTCGACACTCTGTCGAGCACAAAGTGTCGACACTTGGGCCGAGTGTCGACACGGCCTCGACACGCCCTGCGACACGCCCGTGTCGCAGGCCGTGTGCCCCACTCTCGACACTCTGTCGAGCACAAAGTGTCGACACTTGGGCCGAGTGTCGACACGGCCTCGACACGCCCTGCGACACGCCCGTGTCGCAGGCCGTGTGCCTCATGCCAGAACCCAAAAATTTTTCAGAACAGCAGATTGAACCTCTTGCAAAAACTGGGGTGTTACACTCCATCCACCTACGCTGCCGCATATTCAGATCTTTCTGATCTATAAGATACTTCAGGCTCTTGTGATCGGTGTAGATATCAATCTTCACACCGTACAAATAGTGTCTCCACAGCTTCAAGGCAAAAATCACGGCCGATAACTCCAAGTCATGGACCGGATAATTCCTCTCATGCACTTTTAGCTGTCTCGAGCCATAAGCTATCACGCTGCCGTGCTGCAATAGCACGCAACCCAAACCGCTGCCCGAAGCATCGCTATATATCTCATAGCCTTCGGTTCCAACCGGCGAACTCAGCACAGGCGTCGTGGTCAACCGACACTTTAACTCCTCAAAAGCTCGGGCGCACTCCGACGTCCAAACGAACTTATGATCCTTCCTCGTCAAAGTAGTGAGAGGTAACGCTATCCGCGAGAAGTTCTCTACGAAGCGCCTATAATAGCCGGCAAGCCCCAAAAAGCTCCGGACTTCTGCTACCGTAGCAAGCTCAGGCCACTCCCGTATCGCAACAATCTTCGCCGGATCCACAGCAATACCCTCTCCACTCACTATATGCCCGAGGAACGCCACTGAGGATAGCCAAAACTCGCACTTCGAGAACTTGGCATATAACTGGTTTCTCCTGAGTGTCTCCAACACCAAATGGAGATGCTTGAAGTGATCCTCCTCACTTTGCGAGTACACCAAAATATCGTCGATGAAGACGATCACAAAATGGTCTAGGTACTCCCTGAACGTCCTGTTCATCAAATCCATAAATACTGACGGCGCATTAGTCAGCCCAAACGGCATGACCGTAAACTCATAATGCCCGTATCTCGTACTAAACGCTGTCTTCGGGATATCACTCTCCCTTATCCGCAGCTGATAGTACCCAGACTTGAGATCTAACTTCGAGTACACCGTCGACCCGACTAACTGATCAAAGAGATCATCAATCCGGGGGATCGGGTACTTGTTCTTCTCAGTCAGCTTGTTTAGCTCCCGATAATCAATACACAACCTCAAGCTTCCGTCCTTCTTCTTAACAAAGAGGACCGGTGCGCTCCAAGGCGAAGAACTCGGGCGCACATACCCTTGCTCCAACAACTCTTGCAGTTGAACTTTCAGCTCCGCCATTTCCTTAGGCGCTAGCCGATACGGAGATCGTGACACAGGCTTTGCACCTGGCACTAGCTCAATAGTAAAATCTATCTCCCGTTGTGGCGGGGCTCCAGGAAGATCTGCGGGGAACACATCAGGGTATTCCGATACCACTGAAATACAATCCATCGCGGGCTTCAGCTTTGCAACCTCCACTAGTGTAAAGAACAGTTCTGCTCCGGCACGAACCGCCTTCACCACCTGAAGAGCAGACATCAACGTCTTGCTCGACCCCTTTAAGCCCGTAAAAGTCGTCTCACAACTTGCTCCCAGCTTTACTTCCTTGCTACCGCAATCTATATGGGCCTGCTGCTCCGAGAGCCAGTCCATTCCAAATATGACGTCGAACTCCACCAACGGAAGTAAGGACGCCCGCAGGTCAAACTCCTGCTCTCCAATACGAATCTTAACCTCGCAGATTCTATCCGCTCGCATCGAACACCCATTTGGCAACAACACATCCAACTTATCCTTCGCCATCGAAGAAGGGACTCCGATGCGTAATATAAATCCTTCGGACAAGAAGGAGTGTGAAGCTCCCGTATCAAAGAGTGCTCGTGCCGGATTTTCACAAATCAACACAAATCCTAAACAAGTAGTGGTAAGGTAACATGTGCATAACAAGCATATAAAGGAATTGACTTGCTATAAATTAAACCGTACCTGTCACCACGTCAGCTTGTTTAATGGCCTCCTGTTGGCCAAGATTGTAAACCCTTGGTTGGGCCGGAGCATAATGGGATGCGGTCGATTCCACCGCCTTGCCCTTCTCTTCATAAGTAGCTCCAGGCCTCCTTTCGGACTTAGGACGTCCGCTCCAACAATCACGGGCAAAGTGCCCCGTCTTTCCACACGTAAAGCACGCACCCGGGGTCCGACCCGTAGTCGCCCCAGAAGCGCCAGAAGGAGCTGGACCCGAAGTCCTAGGCTTCTTGAAAGTCCTCCGATAGCCTAACTTTGAAGTAGTCGGCACTCTGAACTCAGATTTCTTTTCACCCAAGCTTTTCTTCGCTTGTACACTCTTCATGTCCTTCTCCAAGGACCGGGCAGTATTGACCAAGGTTAGGAAACCCTGCGTCATTGGCCCCGACAGTAACAATCTCAGCTCATCCCTCAAGCCTTCATAAAAACGATTAGTCTTGCGCTCCTCATCCATGATGGTGGAGCTAGCATAACGACTCAACCGCGTAAACTCGTGGAGATATTCATCCACGTTCCTCTCACCCTGCACCAACTTCAGGAATTCATTCTCCATTGAAATCCTCTGAGTAGAAGGGAGGTATCTTGCTAAGAACAATTCCGAGAACTCTTCCATCGGAACGTCTATCAGTTGTCTACCTCGCAGATGATGCAGCTCCAAACCTTCCCACCACATCCTTGCTTCACCGTCCAGCAGGAACGTAGCAATGGTGGTCATCTGCCACTCCTCCGTCTCCGTCGCTGTCATGACTCTCTTCACCCTAGAGAGCCAGTCTTCAGCTTGAGATGGGGTTCCCAACCCCGAGAATAACGGAGGGTTAAAGCTCATTACATGCTTCAACTGCCTCTCAGTCGCCCTCCTTGGCACTATTGGTTCTACAACCACTTGCTCCATCCTCCTCGGCTCAGCCTCTTGAAGAGGTACTTGCTCCATCACAGGAGCGGGCTGCTGCGCTTGCCTCCCAGGCTGCGCATTGATCACGGCCAACACCGCTTCAGCCACCAATCTTATATTTTCAGCCGACAAAGGTGTTGCGGGAGCAACTTCCGGTGCACTACTTGCCTCAGAAACTCGGCGTTCTGACGGCCCAACACCACTTCGGGTCACCTATAGTGGTACAAAACACCGTTAAGCGACCAAATAAATTGCAAACAGCAATTATAGGAACACGCAGGTTCCTCAAACACGAGTATTTTCATTCCTAAGTGGACATTCATGGGTTCGTTTTACGGTTATAACGATGACGCACACAATGTGCTCACCACCCCTTAAAAAGAATTCGCCCACGAATCCAATTCAAGTCCAACCAAAACCAGTAGTCTGATACCAAATTGTAACACCCCCTATCCGTCGCATAGCATATAGCAGTAGGTCCGGCCGGGGCCAGACGCCATATACCACAGACAGACCGGGTGGTTACGTATGGAAACCATCCAACCAATCTCAACGTCCTACACAGAGCATTCTAGCGGAAGCAGTTTATAAAAGTTGCAAAACAAGAACCCAGCAACAAGCATGAATGTCCACTAACAAGATAATAGGAATGTTATTACAAAATACTCAAAAATCGGCCTTAAGGCCTTACAGAGCGTTCCACTTGTTTAACACATGATTTACAAACCTCGGCACGCAGGCCGGCCATACATGAATAAAACATAAAACATTGCCATTCGGGCCTTCGAAGGCAAGCTTCGCAAAAAGGGCTTTAGCCCGCTATTGACCGCTTGGTCCAGCTGCACCTGCAAGCAAACAAACCACCGCACGGTGGCAAACAAGGCAACGGTCAGCAATGCTGGCCAAATTATAACGATCCCGCCCCCAACCCGGGGCGGCAATGCTCCTTCCCTGCATTTCATTAGCACAAGCGAGCAATTTATAACCATAGCCATTACATCACAGACGTTGGCTCGTACGGCCACACGTCCCGTGCACTCAGGGCACATTCTCGGTGAACCGGTCGATGTTACGTCAATTAAAGCCATTAACATTCCGGACTCACCACCGCCACTTAGACGGTCATTCCTATGAGCAATTTGTCTTCATGGTATTGGTCACGTCAATTTAAGCCATCGACCACCGAAGACCCCCATTTATGCCAACGGCGAGTGCCATGTAACTTTAGGTCTCTCTAACCCGAACGACATAAAGCGGGTACGGCTCCATCTAACCCGTGCTCACATCGCAACGACAATTTAAGCCATATGCGCGGGTCAAACTTTCACCGAGTCCCATTCTAACACAAGTCACATAACCCCGTTATGTTCAAGTTGGCTCTCAGGCCACCAAGTTGGCAAGACCTCGTGTCCGCCCAGTTTTCGGGTGCACCTTTGGGTTAATCCCCAAGGCTCCCTGCTGCAATCTACCGCGTAGAAAACCCGAAAAACACCCAATAGCACGGAGTCTTCTCCGGCCTTATGCAATGCAACATCACCGATCCGGACTAACATGTCCGGGTAGGCTTCAACCAAAATGCCTATGTCCGTTCTCGCATACGGACTCTAAACAACGGGGACTTCACATATCTACCCGAAGGAACGCCTCCAACTCTCCGCAAACTCGCGAGAGCGGGCTTCCTATGCAAAGAAAGAGAGCGACTCATGCTCAAGATGAGGATCGTTACCCTTGCGGTCCTCTTTGGCGCCATCGAAAAGTAATCGGATGGAAATCACCGCACTTGCGTTGCCTCCGTGGATCCGGAGTCGGCTTGCGATTCGGAGCTCCGAAGCTCCTCCAATGGCGGATCTAGCTCCTCTTCTTCTTGCCTTAGCTCTTCTTTCTCCAAGGGTTTGGAGAGAGAACAAGTGGAAAAAGTGAGGGTTTTCTAAGTCAAAACCCGGGTATATCCCTTCAGGAACAACCCCCAGCCGTTGGATCTTCAGTCAAAGAAATGAACGGCTTCGATTCGGGACTGAAATGCCCAATCTGGACCGAACACGGCTTGGCACACGCCCGTGTCCAGGGCCGTGTGCCTCATTCGCCGTCAAAATCGAATCACCTGGAACCTCACACGGGTATCGAACACGCCCGTGTTCGAGCTGACACGCCCGTGTTCCATCTGACACGGCCGTGTAGCTGGCCGTGTACCCCATGATTTTCTCCCGTTTTCAACCCGAGCACTGCACGGGTTCTAGGACACGCCCGTGTCCTTGCCCGTGTCACCTTGACACGCCTGGGCTCCAGGCCGTGTACAAGGTCTCGGCACTTCGCGGCTAAGTGTCGACACGGGTCGACACGCCCTGCGACACGCCCGTGTCGCAGGCCGTGTGCCATGTCTCGACACACTATCGACACCAAAGTGTCGACTTCGCGGGACGAGTGTCGACACGGGTTGACACGCCCTGCGACACGCCCGTGTCGCAGGCCGTGTGCCGTGTCTCGACACAACGTCGAAGCACTGTGTCGACTTCACGGCTAAGTGTCGACACGGGTCGACACGCCCTGCGACACGCCCGTGTCGCAGGCCGTGTGCCCGGTCCCGACACAATGTCGAGACCAAAGTGTCGACTTCACGCCTTAGTGTCGACACAGGCTGGACACGCCCTGGGACACGCCCGTGTCCCAGGCCGTGTGCCTGCAGCCAGAACTCAAACTGGCCCAAATTATTCCCCTTTGCTCCTTTGAATTTCGGGGCGTTACAAACGGTCAGCTAAAAGCCGACCAATTTATAACGACCCCTGCCCTTTCTTGGGACGGCGGTGCTCTTTCCCTGCATAGCATTAGTCCAACAAAATAATAAAGCGCAATTATACTACGCCACAGGTGTAGGCTCGTATGGCCAAACACCCCGTGCACTCAGGGCACATTCATGGTGAATCTTGATCAACCAGCATCTTCACCACCACCCCTAGGATGGCAACAACATGTGAGCATTTAGCCTTTCTGTCCACCGTATAAGGCTCTGACTATGCCAACGGCCAGTCCCCGTCTTCGGGTCTGTCGCACCGAACTACATAGCCTAGCTAGGTCCGATTCCACTTACCCGTTGCTCACGCCGCCTAGTCAATTTAAGTCCTACGCGCGGGCAAGCTTCTCTCGGATCCCAAAAGTTTCCAAACAATCACATAACCCAGTTATGTTCAAGGCCGATTCCCAGACCGCCAAGTTAGCAGAACAACGATTCCGCTCAGTTTTCCGGGTACGCCTTGAAGCTAACCTCCAAGGATCCCTGCTGCAATCTACCACGTAGAAACCCGAAAAACCCAAAGCACGGAGTCTTCTCCGGCAAAAAATAACAAATGCAACATCACCGATCCAGACAATAAACGTCCGGGTAGGCTTCACACACAATGCCTATGCCCGTACTTACGATTCCGGACTCTATATGCAACACAAGGGGGACTATTCACATAAACCCCAAGGAACATCACACACTCACCACACACTCGTGGGAGCGGGATTCCCTATGCAGAAATAAAGAGCTTCACATACTCAAGTTGAGAATCATTACCCTTGTAGTCCATTTTGGCTCCATGGAAAAACTACACAGACAGGACTGTGTTCGGGGGCGTGTCACGCATAACCGCCATGGCAATGGACACGACCCAACTGGACACGGGTACGGACACGGTTAGCACACGCCCGTGTCTGATGACACGCCTGTGTCATCCGGCCGTGTTCCTGGCCGTGTCCTTCTCGGGATGAAAACGACCAAAAATGCCAGCCAGACACGGCCTTGGACACGCCCGTGTCCTAGGATGTGTACCCCTATACAGGCACAAAAAATCTTTTTTTTGCGACCGACTCACACACAATTTTCGGTTCCTTACACAACATATGTCGTGGGTGCGACATATGTCGTGGGTGCGACATATGTCATGGGTGCGATATATATTGTGGGTGCGACATTCGTCGTGGGTGCGACATTTGTCGTGGTTGCGACATTCATCGTGGGTGCGACATTCGTCGTGGGTGCGACATTCGTCATGGGTGTGACATTCGTCGTGGGTGCGACATTCATCGACGTGTGCGACATTTGTCAACGGGTGCGACATTTGCCGTGGGTGCGACATTTATCGTGGGGAACAATAACCATCTAAGACTGACTTCCAACTATAAATTAGTATCAGCAATGTTTGGTTATATAGAAAATGATATTGACGATAGAGTTTCTAAATTGATTAAAGATATGATGATCTTATAACAATATAAGTTCTTTACAAAGCACATTAACAAAAACATACATGCATCTTACCTGAACATATAGCACAATTGATATCCTCATACCCATCATTTTTAACCCAAATGAAGTGTAGTCTTTTAATCATCTAACAAAACGTATGATCTGCAAAATAGAAATTTTAAAAAATAAGTACATTAATTTTAAATTTCAGTCTTTCTACAAAAAAGAAATCTGCAATGACAAAGAATATCAGAACTTTACTGTACCTTGTGCATTGTTTAATCAGAGGCGGCATGAGATCATACGTAGCGGGATCTTGAAAATATAGCTAAAAACAATCAACGTCATGATTCTGTAGTGAGCAATGAAAATGAATCTTTATTTTAGTCTTCGACCAATTGAAGTAGTTCTTATTTATGAAATAAAATTTAGTTGTATTTGATATCATACCGTGCTTCTCATTGTTGTGGAGTCAACTCGATCAAATATTTCTCTGAATACCACGTTTTTAGTGAACACATGTTCATGACCCTCGATAACATAGTTTTTTACTAATACTCTTGTGGTATGTGTTGAAACCCATCGAGATAAAGCAACGTACAATTGACCATGACTAAATACATGATTTGGAAGATAGATCCTGACAATCCCTATTTTCTATCCCTGAGACTTGTTAATTGTTAAAGCAAAGCTCATTCTGACAGGAAATTGTTTTCTCGTTAGTTCAAACGGCATCTTGTAATCCTCTGCACTCTTAAGTGGTATGCGTGGAATAAAAACTCTTAAAACCTTGAAATGTCCTACCAATATATTTGCCTCAATGATATTTCTTCCAAATCTACGACATATTAGTCTAGAGTCGTTGCATAATCCAATTTTTGGATCTATATTTCGGAGCAGCATAATGGGGCAGCCACGCTTTAATGTTAGTTTGTGCGGGGGTAGATTTTCGGGATTAATTGAGTTTAAAAATTCTTGGAGATATAAGTTATGGTTATCATCAGAGACAGAGTCAAAAGAATAGTAAGTTGTACTATCCCCTGGGAACATAGACATGCATTTTTCATTCAGGTTGTTAACATCTTCATTCAATGGAGTTATCAGGGCCCTTGTCTCCATGTACTCGACATCATTACTGTCGATATTGTACATTTGCATATTAGGGAAAACAAAAATTATTAAATCATTAACTAAATGCTCTCCTTTCCAAGGCAAAACAATTGTGTCAAGAAGCCGAATCATATCATTCTCTACTATTGGCTCCTCTCCATTTCCAACCCTGAGCAAGTATTCTGCAAATCGGACGTCATCGCCTGCCCTCATATTTTTTGTTAGTTTAAGCAACTTCACTTCTGTCCATAAGAAAGACTCAACGATGCTTGACCTAATTATCTCCAATCTTGTACCAATCACAACGACGGGTGTAACCTGTCTGAAATCACCCCCATTATAAGAACCTTTCCACCAAAAGGTTTGTCATTTCCCAGCACATCTAGCAATGTATGGCCTAGTATTTCAAAAGTTTTCTTATTTGCCATGGGCGCCTCATCCCAGATAATTGCAGATGCAAGTTCGACTAGTTTGCACATATCTGATTATTTACTGAAACCACAATTCAATACGTTTTTGAGTTTAATTGGTATTTTGAATCGAGAGTGTGCAGTGCAGCCACCCGGAAGCAAATTTGCTGCTATACCAGAAGTTGTAGTAGCTATAATAATGCGTCCTTCTTTACAGAAAGTTGCTAATATTAACCGGTAGAGGAAAGTTTTACCGGTCCCACCAGGGCCGTCGACGAAAAAAATAGCTATGTTTCCTTCTGCTATACTTTTGCATATAGTGTTGTACGCAATTTGTTGTCCATTATTCAAGAGTGCCGTCGAATGTAAATCCGCATCGGATATTGGAATTGAGAGTTCGTTGTCAATCAATCCGGGTAAGTCTACCGAATATTGTATGCCCTCGCTTAATCTTGGCATGTCAAAATCTTTAGTGCTTTTATTATATTGTTCAAAAATATTGTTTAGCTCACAAAGTAATCTATTAATTAAGAAATTAATGTTTGAAGTGCTGGTGCTACCGTAATCTCCGATCATTGCCATATGATTTTCTTCCCAGAGTGTCCTAACCCCAGTCGGCTGACAATACAACAATATTGTTGCAAATAGTCTTCGTAATGCATGAGGCATTTTGAAATTTCTGGCTTCAGCCAGACATTCTCTAATGCTGTTGTCTTCTTCAAGCAACCCATTCTTCTTAGCAGATTCTTTGAATGTGGCACAATGATGCCCATTGATAGTGTATAGGTTATCAAATGATGTTGGTGCTGTAATGTGGTTTAGTAGGAGACGCAAGTAGAATCGTTCTCCCTCCGTTGGTGATACAGCATAAATGCGACCAATGACTATTCGGTTCCTGCGTCTTTTTATCCATCTCCTTGTTGGAGTAAGCCATCGATAGTGTCTTGCGAAGTCCACATATAAATATTGTGTGGATTCTAGCTCATCGTTGTATACTTTGAAAAACTTTGTTAACATTGTTCGTGAATTACGTTCATCAACGAGCACATTAGAGACAGTCTGATTAGCTTGAAACCTAACTTGATGTAGATTAGGTAGATGGATTTGTAATCTTACAATTGAAGGATATGTTTGATATATATGGTATTTGAACAACCTCCATGAAGCTTCGGGAGGGCAAATCAAACGTCCATCGACGTATTTACTTACTTCGTCATAGTTCTGACCCGAGCATACTTCGAATGCAACCCAGTCGGGACCCTTGTATACGTACTTGTATAGGTATTTGATGCTCTTAATGCTACTGCATATTTCCATGTTTATATGACAATCATATTTGAGCAGAAGCCAGGGGTTGTACGGAACGACCCAACCATTATCGATTACCAAGTTGTCATCAAGACCCAGTGTTATTCTCCTGTCATCATCCCGGCGACGGTATAGGGGATACGAATCAATTATGTGTGTTGTGCTTTCATATGTTTAAGTACTGCATTATATAGCTCGGGTTCTTCTGTTTCTATCGGTATTTTTGCTCATACGACCCCGTCATAATCGTCTGGACTATTGAGCCAATCGTGATCATTGAAAATAAATAGCATATGTGCATGTGTTAGTCCACGCTTTTGAAACTCGACAACATGAACATGAGCAACCACTCTACCAAGAACGCCTTTGTGGAAAACTTCGTCCTTTAAACATTCTAGCTTTGCATGGAAAATTCTGGAGATTAAATCTCTGAGATCTTGAGGCGTTTGTCCAGGAGTGAGCTCGTTGATTATCTCCGGCCACGAAGGATTACACGTCATTGTTAGGAAAATATCTGGCTTGCCAAAATTGCGCACAACTGCCATAACATCCTGATACCTCTGGTACATATCTCTGGGACTTCCGATAAAAGATGACGGTAAGATTGTTCTATGTCCCACATTACCTGTAAAATGATTAAATAGAATTAATTTATAATGTACGTAGAACCGTAAGCTTTAAAATGTGACTTTTTATCAAGTATGATTGATTTTATATATACCTGTATCGTTTTCACCAGTATATAAACAATCTTGTAAACCTTGATAATGCTCAGCCCTAATATCACTTTGGTGGGACCGAATCCAGCGTAGTTTTTGGGTTTCAACATTTATGTACATATCAACCATGTATTGTTGTAGTAAACGTCCATCATGTAGTAGTATAGAAGGTGTGTTTCTGCGTTGCTGCATATAAAATCTCTAAATTAGCAGGTAGATATAAAAAGTAAGATTTCTATTATATGTGTTGTTATATTTGTTTTACCTGAAGCAAGTATGAGTAGTAGTCGCAACAGCTAGTTCGTTCTGTACGATCAAGTAGTTCATCTCCACGCCAACCATATGTCCCGTACGGTAGTAGTAGCGGATACTGTAGAGGGTCGTAAAAGCCAGAGTACTCCTTGATAGATATTAGATTGCCCGAAGTTGTTTCGATGAGTATGTCTCTATCGTTGGTTTCCATAAAGTAATCAGCTCCTACCAATATCGCCGCAACCTGTGATGTCATTGGGAGTGAGTACTGACGCTCAACTGAAGGCCTCTCCTTAATTAATAATCTGCAATGTTGAAGATTTGGTTGTTTTGCAAGCTGTCTGAAAGTCTGTACGAAGGGGTTTACCGCATCTAGTATGTTGGAGATATTTTCAAGTGTTGGGATATGAAGTCCTGGACTCTCGAGCAACCTATTCTCAAATTCATGTTCAGTGTCATAAATGAACATTTGCAAGTAATGTGGGCGAGTACCATTTTCTGGGAGGATAGAGCCAATCTTGTGATATATTGCACCGTGCGCTCTAAAAGTATAGATACCCTGATTAAATGCTGGAATGTTTTCATCAAATGTGACTCCCATAGATGTGAAGGAGTATACGTGGTTGTAAGCATGTATATTCTATCTAAAGTTGCGTGCTTCGGTAGTTTGTGCAGTGTACAGTTCAAGTAGCTCAGGCGGTGCCGTGATATTAGGTAGATCTACTAAACCTCCTTTGCAGCATAGAGTTGATGTCTCTGTGTGGAAAAGCTTTGCATGACAATGTGAACAAATAGTAGAGGAAGAGAGTGTGACTGTGGGCACATTAAGTGCGGGGTAACAATTTCTTGCTGTGAAATGTGTTGTCGTTCTTCGATTTGGGTTGTTACATGCATGTAAACATGGATAATTTATTATGCAACAAATGTGATTAATAGGTCCAAATGTTGAAATTGCACAGGCATAAAGGAGACTACCAAGAAGGCTAGACAACCCCGTAGACATCTCTACATCGGCTTCATTTGTAGTTCTTTGTTCTTGTAGACGTGCAGTTCTTCGTTGAATTTGTGTTTGTACATTTGCTTGACGTCTTCTAGTACTTGGTTCTACACGTTGTAGTCGTTGGGTATTGGCTAGCGCCCTTTGAGGGATTTCAACACCTACAAAATGGTAAGAGTTTTATGTTTTTTTAAATAGAATTCTTGTTGTTATAGTTGCATGTATAATAAAATTGAATAGATGAGGTTGGTTTGAGACTGAGTTAGTCCTATTAGTGTATGTAGAGTAGGTGGATGTTGAACATAAGGTGTTGTGGGATTACTTGTCTGCATGTTATTCGTTTGTTGTTGTTCGGAGAGATTCTCTGTTGTAGCGGTTGTTTCCATGAGTCATTGAAGTTGCCGTGCTTCTCTTCTTTGAGCATTTATTGCGTCACGTCGGTCTTGAGATGATGCATACATTCGTGGCCTTCCTCTTGGGCGATATGTTCCCGGTGGCAAGCCGGTGGTGTTTGCTTCATGTAGATGGCGAAGCTCGCGTCTTCTTCCAGCACGTGCTTGAAGCTGGGCGGTCATTGGTATCTAAATTTGGCGGACATGTAGTTGTGATTACAATCAACATGGATTAAACACAAGTCATGTAAAAATAAACAACGTATTTGAGATTGAAGTGGTATATAAATTTAACAATTTTTTGTTAGAGCAAAACAAAAGTGTTTCAATTACGTCATTATTGAGGTGATGTGTAAATTGGTGGTCTTCCTCTTAGTCGAGACGGTCGCCGGGCTGCATAGGTTGTTCTTTGGTTTGCTTCGGTTGTGGTGTAGCTTTCATTTGTCACGGCATGTAGTGGATGATGTTGATGTCACTCGTATATCCATCATTACAAAGAGGATATCATCAGTACAATATAAGTTGCAAGCAAATTATATTGTCAGCATCATTATAATGATGCGACTCATTATAATGTTCAGGTAAGAACATTATAAGTTGCATGATAATGTTTGCCAAAAACATTGATGATATGAGTGCGACATAATAATTATGTGACTCATTATTATGTTCAGGTAAGAACATTATAAGTTGCACAATATAAGTTCTTCCCTAAACTTATACTACAGCAAGCAACACTGAAGAAGGAAAGTAGTATATAATGATGCGACTACACTTCATTATGTTGTGGGTGCGACATAGGTCATGGGCGCGACATATGTCATGGGTGCGACATATGTCGTGGGTGCGACATATGTCGACGGGTATGACATCTGTCTACGGGTGCGACATCTGTCTACGGGTGCGATATCTGTCTACGGGTGCGACATCTGTCGTGGGTGCGACATCAGAAACAGAGTCAAGAGAATAGTAAGTTGTGCTATCCGTCGTTATTGAGGTGATGTGTAAATTGGTGGTCTTCCTCTTGGTCGAGACGGTTGCAGGGCTACATAGGTTGTTCTTTTGTTTGCTTCGGTTGTGGTGTAGTTTTCATTTGTCACGGCATATAGTGGATGATGTTGATGTTCACTTGCGTTGATCACATTTTGTTGGTTTGTGGTTGACATCTAAAGTTGATTAAAATAAGAGAGAAAGTGCTAGAAATATTCCAAAAATACAACTCTTAAATCCAAATATAGTTAAACCCCTATTTTTGAAACCAAATATTAAAGCTAATAAAATTTTCTCATCAGAACAAAATCTTCTACTCTGATGCAAGGAAAGTTATAACTAAAAATAGAGATACACAAAAACTCTATAATTGAATAAAGAAAAAGACAGAGGAAGTTAGCATCTAGTGTAACATGTTGCAATAAGTAAACATTGAATTTCATTGTACCTGATATGATTGGAGGAAAAGGATGTACTCTCAAATCTGTTGTCGAATTCTTATCACCAATCACAATGCGAGAGTCTTGAACGTATTAGCATAGTACTGCATTAGCATAAAAATGGTTGATGGGAGAAATTCTTTAAATGAAATTTAATCTGAGAAAAGAAATGAAATCAAATCCAAAATAACTTGTCAAGTACAGTTATAGGGCAAACAGTCAGTAAAAAATTATGAATTCAAGCATGAGTAGTAAATTCAATGCAGGATACCTTATGAGAGACGTGGTTTTGAGATGCGGTAGGTCGAATGTCTGAATGCCCTAACCAGACTCCTCGTAGTTACCATTATCGTTCATTTTCACTCAGTGTAAGAGCCTAATTACAACAGTTATATATAAGAGCTAAAACTACAACAGTTAAATATAATCTGTTACTGTGATTAACAACATTTATTTATAGGGTTGGGGGAGAACTTTATGCAAGCCGGTCGTTGTGGAGTTGGAGGTTAGGACGGCTCTTAAGTTTTAATCAGGTGCCCTTTCGGATTCCCTCTGAAGTAAAAGTCAAAAACTACAGCAAAAAAAATAATTGAGAACTAAGAAGACATACAATGAAAATGCATAGTTTTAAGGTAAAGATGCACCAAGTTAAATCCATTAAACATTGGCACATAAAGAGCTCACCAAGTTAAATCCAAACCTTAAGATCTTTGGCACATAAATATATTTTATAATAGTCCTAAAATTAATAAATGATAGTAAAACAACACCAAGTTTAGTCCATTAAACCTTAAGATCATGACATGCATGCACTATGCATGTCAAAAACTATGAAGTGGCTTTTGGAGCACCAGGAATATGCAATTATATGCATAGTTTTAAAGTAAAGAAGTCGTTTATGGTTGGGGGTCTTGGAAGAACTAACATATTTATTGGTGGAGGTCTATGAATAAGCAATTATAAGCACCGTGAATGTGTTTTTTATACACAGAGAACACCAAATGAAGAACAATTTAATGGAGCCAAAGACATTCGTAGAAAAATGAAATAAAACCTTAGTATCTCAGACCTTTAATTAATTAATAGTAGCATTTCCAAGAATCTCGATGAAGAGTTATGGAACCTTAAAGGATTTGAATTCCATTTTTGTATGAAGCCAAGAGAAAGCACATTTAAGAGTTTCCTTGTATTGGGATCTAGCGAAAGTGTGCAGGCCAAAAGTTCAATTCAAAAAATGTAATATATTTAAATATACTATGGCTATAGTTCCAATCATGAAAGGGCTTTGATCATCATCCATTGCATGAAATTATTTTTGTAAGTTTCAAAATCATTGTACATGAAAATTCCAGGGCAAAGCATGTCCATAATGTTTCCCTCAATTTGACCTCAATTTGAAGTTGGAGAGAAAATAACCAAAAAAAGTTGTAAAATGAGAACAAAGCATGTACATAACGTTTCCCTAAATCTGATTTTTAAATAAATCGAAAACTTGAATCTGATTTTTAAAACTGAAATCTAAAACATAAATCAAAAACTGAAATTAAGAATGTAATTAAAACTGAAATCATAATGAAAAATAGAAATTGGATAAAACGATAAACAACCTAAATCTTAAATTAAACCTGAACAAATTCTGAAATCAAAAGTAAATCAAAAGTGAAAAATTAACTGAAATGTAAACTGCATTGAACACTGCTTCAGAAAAGGTCTGCAGGTGATTTCTTGCAGGATTGATGTTGCAGCATACAACGAAGGATATACAAATTTCAAGACTACTCAGACCCTGTAAATTTGTAGTGACAAACATAATATAAATAAAATAAATGGAAGTTCAACAACTTTCTAATCCAAGATTCCTCCAAGAGTCCTTCAATCCCAATTAATCTACATCGTGCCTAACATAATATAAATGAAATAAATGTCGCGTGCATAATCAAATATCATGTTCAAAAAGTTGTTTGAGTTGTACTCTTTTTTTCTTCACAATGAAATGACTCTTGTGGTTTAAATTTATCAATACACGACACTCAACAACCCAAAAATCTCCAACAAAACCAAAAGTGCATTGAAAAACTATTTGGTAATCATGTTATGTTGAGAAATAATTACGACATTTAAATAAGTACATAGACTCATGAAATCATATGGCATTTAAGAAACATAAAAACTATGGTTGAGTAATACAAAACTTACCACTTATTCACTGCTCGTCGCCTGACAATCCATCCCATGTGTATCTCTCACAAAAATCCAAATTCTCATTTGTAGTTACCGTACTGAATTAGAAGCTAATGAAAATTATCCTTTTGAGTTATTCATAGAAAATCTCAAAAGAAGAGACAGGGGAAAGAAGAGAGGAGATATGGTATTACCTTATTGAAGGCTCTTTGTATCGCGCTTGAAGAGCAGCTAGAAGAAGCAGTTGAAGATCGTCCAGGAAGAACTGAAAAGGAGTGGTTCAGAGAAGGCAAGGGCGTCGTGGTTGTGGTTGTGGAGAGTTGGCGTTGTGATCTGGAGTTTGGTGGCTGCGATAATGATGGTCAGAGAGGAGGGTAGATGGAAGAAGGCTCAAGTGCAGAATGATTTTCACGGCGCCATGGGTTTTGAGCTTCAAAAGACAGCATTCTGAAATCGCGATGCGGAAGTGGGGTTCAGTGACGAAGAGAGAGGAGGAGGTTCTAACCGTCGGGGAAGGGACTTCGACGATGCTTGAGCGGAGAGGAGGCGTACCGAAGTGGAGAGGCAGCGAATGTTTTTTTTTCTTGGTCGGAGAGGCGGTCGGCTGGCGTCGAATGGACGAGAGTCAGAGCGGGGGAGCGGTGGGAAGCGGCGTTGGTGGGATTTGGTGCAGAGATATCGCGGGGAAGTATTTTTAGGGTTGAAATGTTGTGAGCGGGATGTTTTTGATCCAACGGCTGTGATGAGTTTCACGTCTTATTAACCTAGCCATGTAAGAGAGTTTTGATAAATCTTTTTAATATAGTATATATATATATATATATATATATATATATATATATATATATATATATATATATATATATATATATATATATATATATATATACTAGCATCTTAGAACCGACATCGCCCGTTCTCGATGCGTCACTGCGGGCTTCGCCCGCAATCAAGTGTGCTTCACCCACTTGACCACCCGGCGGGCTTCGCCCGCCCCCCGGCTGGCTTCGCCAGCGCCCCGACGGATTTCGCCCGGCCCCCTACAAAATTTAAAAGTATTTATAGCAATTATTTATAATTCTATAATTTAAAAGTATTTAAATTTTATTAAATAGAAATTTTATTCATTTAATTAATTATTTAAAGAATATAAATAAATTATAAAATAAAAAACGAAATTATATAATTTAATAAATTATAAAAAAACCAAATGAATTCCCGATATTCCCCCGCTTCCGCCTGCACACTTTCGCGGCCTTCTCTGCCGCCGCCGGCCTGCCCGGCGCCCACCGGCGGGTTCGCCGGCCTCCGGCAAGCCCGCCGGGGGTTGTCCGGCGGCGAGCGGGCAGAGCCACCGCCGGAGGTGGTATCGGTGAGACGTCCGGGGGTCGACGAAAAGGTCGAGAGAATGACGAACGTCGAGCTCCGTTCGAAGAACGTCGGGCTCAGTTCGTCGAACGTCGAGCTCACGAGGTTGGCCGAACTCGTGTGGCATGAGCTGGGCTCGCCTGGGCGAGCTAGACGTTGCCGAGTCCTCCCCCCCCCCCCCCTTGTTGCTCGCCGTAATCTCAGAAAAGAGGGGCCGACCGGACTGGTTTCTGGCGGGCCCACTCTCCGGATAAGGGGCTGTACAAAGATGAAGTTGTTCTATTTATCCTTAAGTATAAGAATATATATATATATATATATATATATATATATATATATATATATATATATATATATATATATATATATATATATATATATATATTTGTCTAAATAGGAAGGAAGCGGGCAATTTAAATACGGGCGCGCGGAAAACGAAAATAGAGGGTAAAGATGGGTCTGAATCAAAAAATGATCAACACGGAAGTTGTCGATCTCGTTGAGACGAACAAAATCTATGTTAACTATTTTTCCATATGATGTCGTTTTGACTCTCAAAACGGCACCCAAAAGCAGGATGAAACAGATTTCTCGGGACGAACCACGATTTTCTCGAGTGCAGCACAGGATTTCTCGAGAAGGGGATAGGGATTTCTTGAGAACAAACACAGACCTCTCGAGAACTAGCTTCAGGACTTCCCGGGAAGGGGGTTTTAAGTTCTCGAGTACAGGCTTCAGGGTTTATCGAGAAGAGCTGCAAACTACTCAAGAAGAAGGAAAAACTGAACTCTAATTGCATGAACAGTGTTTTTTTGTCCTCATGAATAGTGATTTTTGCAAATATACCCTTGATCAGAATTTTGGAATGAATAGTACTTTTTATTTTTAAATAGTGCTTTAATATTATAATAATCATATACTTTACATTTATGAACAAGAAAATACGAGTTTAAAACGGAGGTCCAAATGCGTGCCGAATTAAACGAAATTCGCACTGTAGGCGAACACTGACACTACGAATTCAACGGGGAATACGAAACCAAAATCCGACGTGTCGTTCTCGAGATAAATTTTCCAAGTATACGGCGAACATAAATTTTACAAAACTTCGGAAATTCGCCGAGCCTCGAATATCGCTCGGATCGCGACGAAACTTGAAGAGCATGTCAAATATATATATATATATATATATATATATATATATATATATATATATATATATATATATATATATATATATATATATATATATTTTGTCTAAATAGGAAGGAAGCGGGCAATTTAAATACGGGCGCGCGGAAAACGAAAATAGAGGGTAAAGATGGGTCTGAATCAAAAAATGATCAACACGGAAGTTGTCGATCTCGTTGAGACGAACAAAATCTATGTTAACTATTTTTCCATATGATGTCGTTTTGACTCTCAAAACGGCACCCAAAAGCAGGATGAAACAGATTTCTCGGGACGAACCACGATTTTCTCGAGTGCAGCACAGGATTTCTCGAGAAGGGGATAGGGATTTCTTGAGAACAAACACAGACCTCTCGAGAACTAGCTTCAAGACTTCCCGGGAAGGGGGTTTTAAGTTCTCGAGTACAGGCTTCAGGGTTTATCGAGAAGAGCTGCAAACTACTCAAGAAGAAGGAAAAACTGAACTCTAATTGCATGAACAGTGTTTTTTTGTTCTCATGAATAGTGATTTTTGCAAATATACCCTTGATCAGAATTTTGGAATGAATAGTACTTTTTATTTTTGAATAGTGCTTTAATATTATAATAATCATATACTTTACATTTTTGAACAAGAAAATACGAGTTTAAAACGGAGGTCCAAATGCGTGCCGAATTAAACGAAATTCGCACTGTAGGCGAACACTGACACTACGAATTCAACGGGGAATACGAAACCAAAATCCGACGTGTCGTTCTCGAGATATAAATTTTCCAAGTATACGGCGAACATAAATTTTACAAAACTTCGGAAATTCGCCGAGCCTCGAATATCGCTCGGATCGCGACGAAACTTGAAGAGCATGTCAAAAATTAATTAATTTAATTTCTTAACGTGAAATTTTCCATTTTCGATAAGGATTCACGATTTTGACCGACCCGTCTTAATGAACGCGAAAACGCACTAACGGCAACACCCGGTCAACTCACGTTAACGTAACGCCTCTTACATCATTATGACGTCACCAAGAGGATTAAATAATTGTCGGAAAATCAGGGGCATTACAGTCACACCTCCAAAAAGAAAATTTCATCCCGAAACATGAAACACGAAACGAAACAAGAGGACAAAGAGAGAGACATGATATGAGAATTCATTAAACAATAATAATAATCAGGGATGACTAAGAGAATAGCTGAGGATGAGATTCTCTCATTACGGATTCCAATTCCCAAGTTGCACTTCTAGCGTCCTGAATGCGGCAGAGAACCTTAACCATCAGAATTGTCTTCTTTCTTAACACACGATCCTGCGTCTCCAGAATACGGACATGCTTTTTGACATACGAGAGATTAGGCTGCAACTGGGGCACGGAGTCAAGGACATGTCGATCACTACAAATACACTTGCGCAACTAGCTCATCTGAAACACGTTGTTAACACCGGGGAAAGAAACAGACAATTCCAGTCTATAGGCAGAAACTCTGATGCGCTTCAAAATCTGAAAAGATCTCACATACCTGGGATCCAACTTATGCTTCCTTCCAAAACTCTTAACATCTGGCATCGGAGAGACCTTCAAAAACACCATGTCCCCAACTATAAATTCCATATCAAATTTGCGCTGATTTGTATACTTCTTGTATCGCTCCTGAGCCAACCTCAGCTTTTCACGAATATGCGTCACTGAAATGCTTAAATTATCCAGCGCTTCCGGACCGAGCAAGGGTTTTCCACCAAATTCTGCCCAAAACGGGGGAGTTCGACAACGTCTTCCATATAAAGATTCAAAGGGCGCCATATGCAAATTCTCTTGATAGCTGTTATTGTACACGAACTCCATCAGTTTGAGGCATTTATCCCAAGCCCCACCATAGTCTAGAATATAGCATCTAATCATTTCCTCCAAGATCTGATTCACTCTCTTTGTCCGACCATTTATCTGATGATGATAGGCGGTAGAATACCTAAGGTCAGTACCTAGAGCTCCTTGCAAGCTTTGCAAAAACGAGACATGAACCTGAAATATCTATCTGACACGATACTCTTAAGCACACTATGCAACCTGATGATTTTGTCCAGATAAAGCTCAGCTATCTTTTCCATAGAATAATCAATTTTGAAAGGCACGAAGTGGACACAGTTGGTTAGTCGGTCCACGATAGCCCACACTACACCATGCCCTCGGGGAGATCTCGGCAAACCGGTTATGAAATCCATGGGTAAACTCTCTCATTTCCAACTTGGTATGTCTAAAGGTGTTAAATTACCACCCGACCTTCTATGATCAGCTTTGACACGCTGGCAGGTATTACATTCGAATACAAATCTTGCGATGTCGTTCTTCATACCTGACCACCAAACAATCTACTACAAATCTCTGTATATTTTCGTGGAACTAGGATGATAAGCAACACTTGAACCATGTGCTTCACTGCATATTCTTGCTCGAATGTCCCATACAGCGGGAATACAATATTTGTCACGGTACTTTAGGATACCAACATGAAAGTCCACCTAGTGTCGGCTATGTGCACCTATGGGGGGGGAATAGGTGACGTGTGGTTCTTTTGCGGAATTTACAGATGTACCTGCACAATAAAAACAACAAACACAGCACACAGAAAACACAGCAAATTTATAGTGGTTCCCCGACTTGGGTACATCCACTTTCCCCCTTCGACCTATCTCCCCAACAAGGGACGACTCGGTCACTTCACCAACGGGATTGAAATCCAATCCCTGCACTAACGGAAGGAGCCCTTCCACACGTGAGAGTCAACACTCTCACAAATCGGGTTGCACCCAACCCTTACAACACGGAACAAAAGTTCCTTTACAATAAAATAAAAGTAGAATGTACACGTGATACAAACTTCTCTTGGAGACTCCGGTGTTCCTCTTTGTTCGACGACGTGTTCTTGAAGTCGATGAAGAGTCTACGACCTTGGTCTCTCTTGGAGAGGATTTCCCCGGAACCGGCGGCGGCACACGAGCGGCGGCTAGCTTCGGGATCGGCGGCTACGATGAAGAGCAGCTGCTGAACTTGGAGATCCAAACTTCGTTGCGAAGCAAGCTCGGTCTACCAACGGTCACACGAGGATCGGTCGTCTCGATCGATTCGGATGGGAAGTGTTTCCGATCAACAAATCGAGAGACAAAGGATCTCTGGATAGACGCGTGAGACTCAAGCCTTGCTAAGCTACTGTCGCCGGAGATCGGGAAGAAGATCTATCGGTGGCGGCGACGGACTTGCGCGAGCGGCGACGGAGGCGGCGGAAGGATTTCGCGATCTTAGGGTTTCCGTGAGCTCGGCGTATTTTTCTGTCTGTTTACTGTTCAAAAAGAAAACATGTATTTATACCCTGAAGATACAGCAATTTTGACCGTTTGTGGGACCCACAAAAGAAATCCCCAAAATCCGGTTCAAACCAATCCAGAAACAGAATCCGGTTCAGCTGCATACTGAGAAAACGCCAAGTAAAAATCGGCGAGAATCGCAGACGATTCTCGACGATTCGGCGAGAATCATCAAGTGATTCTCGACGATTCGTCGAGAATCGTTTGTGATTCTCGTCGAATTACTTGTCGATTCTCAACGAATTCAACTTGTATTCATGGGCTGCATGACCACTGGTTCGGCGGGAATTACAAGTGATTCTCGCCGAATCTTACTTGACACCCTATTGAGATGGCCAGAAGGAGTCGGCGAGAATCACTGATGATTCTCGTCGATTCGGCGAGAATCACTTAGTGATTCTCGCCGATTCGGCGAGAATCACTTGGTGATTCTCGTCGAATTTGCCTTGGACGATTTTTCATCTTCCACCTAGGAGCTGCTCCTTGATCCTCCATGCTCCTTGTCTTCTCTTGCTTATGAGCGGCCCTGTACTTGAAAGTAAGTGCACTCCAATAGAGAGAGTACACATAGGCCAACACACTGATCTGCTCAACGAGGGATTACGTCGTGCAGACCCGTGTATATTGACCTACTGCACCCTGACATTGGTGTGCACTTAGCGTGGAGAAACTGCAAGTACACCTTGAAAAAGTTTATCAAATACATAGTCTATTGACCTTAGCTTGTCCAGGGGCTTCTTCAAATCAGGTACATTGTGGATACAATACCCAACAATCTCCCCCTATTTGAAGAAGCCTAAACCCTACAAGCTAAGGTGAATAGAGCAAATGAAAAGGAAAGCAACTGAAAGACCATAAACTTAACATCATTAAGTGGAGACATCCCTTACCAATACCGAGTGCTTGGGAGCAAGCTGGAGCCACCTTAGCCTTGACCCCGAGAGGGTTATCTCCCCCTTTTCGGCTTCGGCAAATCGGGGTCAGGAACCTTTGGCCCTTAGCTCCCCCTCAGTTCTTGCATCTGTACTCACGCTGGAGTTCCCGGCTCCCCCTCAGATTATGCACGAGGTGGGAGCCTCTGTAGTCTTCATTCTTCATAATTGAGCATCCCCAATTCTGTCTTGAAAAGATTGAACTTTGCCTCGTCTAGGGGCTTTGTGAATATATCAGCAATCTGCTTGTCCGTGGGGACATAACAGAGAGAGATATCCTTGTTCTCCACGTGCTCCCGAATGAAGTGGTAGCGTACTTCAATATGCTTCGTTCTGCTGTGCGACACCGGATTGTTGGCAATGGCAATTGCACTGGAGGAGTCGCAGTACATTGGAACTTCCTTGAACTGAAGGTTGTAGTCGGCCAACTGATTTCGGATCCAAAGGAGTTGTGCGCAACAGCTTCCTGCTGAGATATACTCTGACTCGGTTGTGGAGGTTGCAACACAATTTTGTTTCTTGCTGTTCCATGAGATAAGCCTCCTGCCGAGGAATTGACACGTCCCGGAGGTGCTTTTCCTGTCATCCCTGCTCCCTGCAAAATCAGCATCTGAAAAGCCTATTAGCTCGACATCATTGTTCCTCGGGTACCACAAGCCAAGATTAGGAGTACCTTTAAGGTATCTTAGAATTCGCTTTGCAGCGACATAGTGAGATTCCTTAGTGTTCACCTGATATCGGGCACATACGCATGTGGAGAACATAATATCCGGTCTACTGGCAGTAAGGTAGAGCAGGGATCCAATGATGCTTCTGTATTTGGTTTCATCGAAAGGTTTACCTTTCTCATCCTTATCCAGAGACATGGTGGATCCCATTGGAGTCCTCATAGAGGTTGCACTCTCCATACCGAATTTCTTAAGGAGTTCATTTGTGAACTTCGTCTGAGAGATGAAGATTCCATCCTCAGACTGTTTCACTTGAAGGCCTAAGAAATACTTGAGCTCTCCCATACTGCTCATTTCAAACTTTCCTTGCATAAGTTTGGAAAACTTTTTGCAAAGATTGTTGTCCGTTGAGCCGAATATTATGTCATCGACATAGATTTGCACCAGCAAAATCTTGCCTTTGACTTCCCGGAGAAACAATGTTTTATCTATTTTACCTCTGGAGAACTTGTTCTCAAGAAGAAAACTAGATAAAGTCTCATACCAAGCTCGTGGAGCTTGTTTCAACCCATATAAGGCCTTATTAAGAAAATAAACGTGATTGGGATAAGTAGGGTCGACAAAACCTGGGGGTTGAGTGACGTATACTTCCTCTTTCAGGTCTCCGTTCAGGAATGCCGATTTCACATCCATTTGGTAGATAGTGAATCCTTTGTGTGAAGCATATGCCAGGAACAACCAGATTGCCTCGAGCCTGGCGACTGGTGCGAAGGTTTGGTCGAAGTCAATCCCTTCCTCCTGTCTGTAACCTTGAGCCACCAGCCTGGCCTTGTTCTTTATGATGACACCATGTTCATCCAGCTTGTTTCTGAAAATCCACTTCGTGCCAATGACATTCTGCTTGTATGGTCTGGGAACCAGCGTCCAAACCTTGCAACGTTCGAATTGATGTAGTTCCTCTTGCATGGCCAGAATCCATGCCGCATCCTTGTTCGCCTCATCGAACTTCTTTGGCTCTACCTGTGACAGGAAGCTGAGATGCAATACTTCGTTAGTTGTACCTCTTCGAGTTCTGACGCCTACACGAGGATCTCCGATGATCTGTTCTCTAGGATGATCCCGCACGTGACGGAGCTCTAGAAGTCTGGCGTCTGGAGCTTCAGCTACTTCTTGTGCTTCTCTTTCTTCTAAAAGATTTGTTCCATCTTGATCTTCAACATCTTCAGATGACGTGGAGGTGGAAACTTTGATGTACGTGGGTGCGTCATCTTTAGGGGTCTCATTCAGATTCAGCTGGTCAAGTCTAGCACCTGCATCTTCAAGAAGACTACTGGAAGAATGACAGTTAAGCAAACTTCCTTCATCAAATACAACATTTATTGATTCTTCTACCACTAGGGTTTTCTTATTGATGACCCTATATGCCCGACTATGGGAACTATAGCCCATGAATATGCCCTCGAAGCATTTTTCACCGAATTTAGTACGCGGGTACTTCCCATTATTCAGTACATAGCATCTGCAACCAAAGATCCTCAAGTAGGACATGGTTGGTTTCCTGCCTTTCAGTAGCTCGTAGGGCGTCTTACGATGATGTTTGTTGATCAAAGCTCGGTTTTGTACATGACATGCCGTATTGACACCCTCTGCCCAGAAGTATTCCGGGAGAGAAGCATCTTTCAACATAGTCGTGCAGGCTTCAATGAGAGTTCTATTTCTCCTCTCCGCAACTCCATTTTGCTGAGGAGTGCGCGGGGAGGAAAACTCATGAAAGATACCTTGTTCTTCACAAAATTCTGTCATAGCACCAGATTCGAATTCTGTTCCATGGTCACTTCGGATTTTGACCACGGAGCAGTTAAATTCGTTCTGAACTTGCTTGACAAAATTAGTGAAGATGTCAAAAGTATCTGACTTTCGTTTCAAAAAGAACACCCATGTAAACCGTGAGTGATCATCAACTATCACTAGCGTATATGACTTGCCTCCCAAGCTATGAACTTGCATTGGGCCAAACAAGTCCATATGTAGCAGGTAAAGACATCGGGAAGAGTCTTTGTCTGCAATGCTCTTAAAGGTAGCCCGTGTCTGTTTGCCCATCTGGCATGCATGACAGGGGCTATCCTTGATGCACTTGATACTGGGAGCATCTCTTACTAAATTCTTAGAAAATAGCATACTAATTGTCTTATAATTAATATGTGCCAATCTCTTGTGCCATTGTTCACAAAGAGAAGCACTGCCTGTTGCCACAAGGCATACGGGGGTAGATGAATCTATACTAAGAAAATCTAAGCAGAAGATATTTCTGCTCCTAATGCCTGATAATACCGTCTCAGAGGAGGTACGTGAAATTATCAGACATTTATCCTTGCAGAACTTAACGTCATAACCTTTATCACATAACTGACTTACACTGATCAGGTTATGGTTTAACCCTTCAACATAAGCCACGTCGGTGATAGAGATTATACCGTTGGAAATCATACCATAACCTCTGGTGACTCCTCGATCTGACCCTCCAAAGATGACTTTGGGTCCATTCTCGACTGGAGTGTAATCACGCAGCAGGCTTCTTGTCCCGGTCATATGCCGGGAGCATCCACTGTCCAAATACCAGATTGGCGTTTTGGTGGCCTTTGGACATTCCTGCAAAACAAAATTAATTTGCCTTAGGAACCCAATCGAACTTGGGTCCTAGATTCCTGGTTAGCACACTCCCCCTCGGTCGGTTAACCCTACGAGTGGTCGGTCTCGCATTGTTAACATGGGGAGTCTCGTAGTTCCTTGGATTAAACCAACAATCCACGGCAAAGTGACCGACTTTGCCACAGCACCAACAGTCGAACCTGTTGTATCTCTTCCGAGGCTCCTGCCTTACCCTGGGAACAACGGGTACAGCTGGGGCCTTGGATCTGGAGGTGGAGGCCTCATGGTGACGGCAGTCACATGACTTTGTCACCTTCTGAATAACAGGCTTGACTTTTGGCGTCTGCTTTCCATTATGGCCGCTAGAGAACGGACCATAATTTCCTATGTGGATCTCCTCATAAGGTGCCTTGAAGGCACTCTCACCAAAGTTCCGGGGGAAGTTCCAACCGTCATACCGACTCTTAGGCTTTGCAACCGAGGGCCGGAAATGATGCCCAAATGTTGACTCAAAGTCATGTTGGTTGCAAGGAAAGCCAGGCTTTCTGAACGCAACAGGACTAATAGGAGCCTTCCCCTTTTCACCAGCAGAGGCCTTCTTGGCGGCCTTATTCTTCCTCTGGTTCTTGTTCCTCCTAGATGAAGAACCAGATGCCCCAATATGCCCCAAGCCAGCTCCTTTGGCCTCAGCAGAGAAGGTGTCAATGACTGGAAGCACTGTTTTTGGCATAGAGAAGCTCTGTACGATCTTCCTTTCTGCCGCAAGTAGTTCTTCCAATTTGTTGACTTCCTCCTGCTTGAGATCAAGGAGCTGCAAAGACTCTGAGTGCTTTGAAGTCAGGTCAAGGTGTTCCTGCCGGAGAGAAATCAAACTAGTGACCTCTTCCCTTAGGGATACACACTCACCCTTAAGGAATTTTACTTCCTTCTTCTCAGCCCTCAGTCTCTTACGGCACTCGTCGAAAGTGTTGAGCAGAAGCTCATACTTCTCGAGGAGTTCAGCTTCGCGGGCCGAAGGGCCATCCTCAGGTTCATCATCCTGAGACTCAGGATCAGAGTCGGAGTCGGAGAGAGGGGTGTGAGCTTTTACCTTCCCAGTAAATGGGGGACATTCTCCTTCTGAGTCTGAGCGACCCACCAGCCCGAAGTAGGCTTCCTCATCATCACTGGAGTCTGAGGAATCAGACTCACTTAGTGTCTTTGGTCTTCTTGCGATGTAGCTCCGCTCCTTCTTATCTCTGGAGGATTTGAGCTCCTCTCCTTTCCCTTTATCTCTTTTGCTTTGATGGCAGTCGGCCACGACGTGACCTGGCTTATTGCATCCAAAGCAAATAATGTCAGACGAACGATGTTTGTTAGGTTTAGATGCATACCTATCAGAAGAGTAGTTTTTCTTCTGATGTCTGGATGAGGAGCCGTCTCTCTTCCTTTGATTCCTCATCTTGAGGAATTTCTTGAACTCTCGAGTGATGAGGGAGAAATCCTCTTCCGACAGATCTGAGCTGGAGGAGCATGGATCGGAGTCCTCCTCTTCTTCCTTATTCCTGGCACGGTACGACACCGCACCCTTCCCTTTTCTGGAGTGACTGGCTTTTAGGGCCACAGTCTTTTCTTTTGCAGCAGCCTTCTCTGCTTCTTCCTCTGCCTTCCTGGTGTTCAGCTGAAGTTCATAGGACATCAGCTTCCCGAACAGGATTTGTGGATCAGTTTCTGCTAGTCTGCCAAATTCTCTGATGGCGCAGATCTTTGTGTCCCATTCCTTAGTAAGGGACCTAAGGAATTTGTCATTGAGTTCACCATTGGTGAACACTCTTCCATAGCCCTTGAGGGCGTTAACAATCTTCAGGAAGTTCTCGTATGTGACTCCGATCTCTTCCTTAGGCCCTTGCCGGAAGGCCTCATACTTCTGGTTCAGGAGGGATCTCCGATCATCCCTCACTTCATCCGTGCCCTCCATTAGGATGATCAGGCACTGCCAAATCTCCTGAGCTGTCCTGCAGTTGCTGAAGTTTTGCATCATAGAGTCGTCAACCGCGCTGACCAGGATGTTTCTTGCCTTCATGTCAAGGCCCACTAGGACCATCTCATCCTTGTCCATTTCAGAGAGTGTCTTTGGCACTTTCTTGGTGGGATCAATGGTGGAGGCCTTAGTGGGTACATAAGGTCCCTCCAGCACGATCATGAACAGTCGAGGGTCCACTGCTTCCATATAGAACCTGATCCTTTCCTTCCAGATAGGAAAGTTGAGTCTGTTGCACACTGGGATCTTGCCGGAGTACTTGAGCCCGTCCATAGTAGCTGTATGTCTCCTTGTTGACACTAGTGGCAGGATTCACCTCAAGGTGTTAGCCTTTTTGTTGAGGAACCTCGCTTTGATACCACTTGAAAGTCCACCTAGTGTCGGCTATGTGCACCTATGGGGGGGAATAGGTGACGTGTGGTTCTTTTGCGGAATTTACAGATGTACCTGCACAATAAAAACAACAAACACAGCACACAGAAAACACAGCAAATTTATAGTGGTTCCCCGACTTGGGTACATCCACTTTCCCCCTTCGACCTATCTCCCCAACAAGGGACGACTCGGTCACTTCACCAACGGGATTGAAATCCAATCCCTGCACTAACGGAAGGAGCCCTTCCACACGTGAGAGTCAACACTCTCACAAATCGGGTTGCACCCAACCCTTACAACACGGAACAAAAGTTCCTTTACAATAAAATAAAAGTAGAATGTACACGTGATACAAACTTCTCTTGGAGACTCCGGTGTTCCTCTTTGTTCGACGACGTGTTCTTGAAGTCGATGAAGAGTCTACGACCTTGGTCTCTCTTGGAGAGGATTTCCCCGGAACCGGCGGCGGCACACGAGCGGCGGCTAGCTTCGGGATCGGCGGCTACGATGAAGAGCAGCTGCTGAACTTGGAGATCCAAACTTCGTTGCGAAGCAAGCTCGGTCTACCAACGGTCACACGAGGATCGGTCGTCTCGATCGATTCGGATGGGAAGTGTTTCCGATCAACAAATCGAGAGACAAAGGATCTCTGGATAGACGCGTGAGACTCAAGCCTTGCTAAGCTACTGTCGCCGGAGATCGGGAAGAAGATCTATCGGTGGCGGCGACGGACTTGCGCGAGCGGCGACGGAGGCGGCGGAAGGATTTCGCGATCTTAGGGTTTCCGTGAGCTCGGCGTATTTTTCTGTCTGTTTACTGTTCAAAAAGAAAACATGTATTTATACCCTGAAGATACAACAATTTTGACCGTTTGTGGGACCCACAAAAGAAATCCCCAAAATCCGGTTCAAACCAATCCAGAAACAGAATCCGGTTCAGCTGCATACTGAGAAAACGCCAAGTAAAAATCGGCGAGAATCGCAGACGATTCTCGACGATTCGGCGAGAATCATCAAGTGATTCTCGACGATTCGTCGAGAATCGTTTGTGATTCTCGTCGAATTACTTGTCGATTCTCAACGAATTCAACTTGTATTCATGGGCTGCATGACCACTGGTTCGGCGGGAATTACAAGTGATTCTCGCCGAATCTTACTTGGCACCCTATTGAGATGGCCAGAAGGAGTCGGCGAGAATCACTGATGATTCTCGTCGATTCGGCGAGAATCACTTGGTGATTCGGCGAGAATCGTCGAATTTGCCTTGGACGATTTTTCGTCTTCCACCTAGGAGCTGCTCCTTGATCCTCCATGCTCCTTGTCTTCTCTTGCTTATGAGCGGCCCTGTACTTGAAAGTAAGTGCACTCCAATAGAGAGAGTACACATAGGCCAACACACTGATCTGCTCAACGAGGGATTACGTCGTGCAGACCCGTGTATATTGACCTACTGCACCCTGACATTGGTGTGCACTTAGCGTGGAGAAACTGCAAGTACACCTTGAAAAAGTTTATCAAATACATAGTCTATTGACCTTAGCTTGTCCAGGGGCTTCTTCAAATCAGGTACATTGTGGATACAATACCCAACACAACATCATCAATTGAAAATTCAGGCAATTGTCCTTTCTCAGTCCTACTATGGAGGTGCTGCAAATCAGGATCATATTTTTGATGTAGCCTATAGAGAGTAATCCACGAATGCTCTGCCACCTCTAAACAACTCGGCGAAGAGATATTCCCTACAGTTATGTCCATGAGCAAAAACTCCAATACAAGTGATTGTACCGCGAGGTTAAAGATATATACGGGCTTTCGGCTCAAGACATCCTCTACTACATTACCCTTGCTGGGATGATAAAGGATATCGACTTCGTAGCCTGTAACATATTCTAACCATCTACGCTGGCGTAAATTCAGCTCCTTATGAGTGAAGACATATTTCAAACTTTTGTGATCCGTGTAAATTTTGCATGACACTTCATATAGAAGATGTCTCCACAACTTCAAGGCATAAATGACGGCAGCAAATTCCAAGTTGTGTGTAGGATAATTCCTTTCATGGACCTTCAGTTGTCTCGACCCGTATGCAATCACCTTGTCATCCTCCATCAACACACAACTGAGTCTAACTCGTGAGGCGTCCACATAAACAACATACTCTACTCCTTCCATCGGCAATGCCAAAACTAGAGCAGAACACAGTCTTCTCTTGAGCTCTTGAAAAGCTTTCTCACAGGCATGACTTCAAACAAAAGCTGAGCACTTTTGCGTAAGCCTGGTCAACGATGCAGAAAGCACAGAGAATCCTTTCACAAATCTTCTTTAGTAACCTCTCAACCCTAAGAAGCTCCTTATCTCCTTAGGCAATGTAGGTCTCTTCCAATCCAAGACTGGGACTATCTTCGCGGGATCCACTAAGATACCGTCCTTGCTTACAATGTGCCCAAAGAATGACACCTGAGACAACCAGAACTCGCACTTGCTAAGCTTCGCATATAACTTGTGCTCCCTAAGAGTAGCCAAGACCAAATGCAAGTGCAAGGCGTGCTCTTCTGCATTTCTGGAATATACCAGGACATCGTCAAAGAATACAACCACAAACTTTTCCAGAAAGTCCTTAAATACCCTGTTCATCATGTCCATAAAAGCTGACGGTGCGTTCGTTAATCCAAACGACATTACCAGAAATTCAAAGTGACCATATCGAGAACGAAAAGCAGTTCGCGGAACGTCTGACTCACGAATTCTTAACTGATGGTAGCCCGAATGGAGGTCAATATTTGAGAACACAGAACTACCTCACAGCTTGTCAAACAAGTCATCGATCCTAGGCAACAAATATCTGTTCTTGATGGTAACTTTGTTTAGCTCTCTATAATCTATGCACAGCCTCATCGTTCCATCCTTTTTCTTCTCAAAGAGGACCTGTGCACCTTAGGGGGAAGAACTGGGCCTAATAAATCTGTACTGTAGCACCTCGTCCAACTGAGTACGCAGCTCCTCCAACTCACGCGACGTCATGCGGTACGTTGCTTTTGCAATAGGTCCAGTGCCTGGCTCAAGGTCTATAACGAACTCCACCTCTCTCTCAGGAGGATGTCCAGGAAGGCTAACGGGAAAGACATCCGAAAACTCACACACCATAGAAATGTCCTCAACCTGAAGTACAATAGGTGCAGCTTCTAGAACAGAAATGGAAACAAGGAAAGAATCACATCCAGACTCTAAAAATTTATGAGTACGTACCGCAGAAATGATCGAAGATTTCTGACGCGGCAAACAATACACACTCATGGGCTGGCCTTTGATGCCTTTGAAATCCAAGGGCATGTGCTTGAACTGAATGACGACATCATAACTGGACAGCTAGTCCATGCCCAAAATCACGTCGAAGTCTTCCAAGTCTAACACCTTCAGATCCACAAAGGCTAGAAAACCACCTAGGAAGATAGGGCATTTTAGGATACCCAAACTTGACATCACTAGCTCTCTTGAAGGGAATTTGACATTCAGGGGAGTGTCTAACTGGTCGAGAACCCGGCAATGTCGGTCTACAAAACTCCTTGCTACAAAGGAGTGAGTAGCACACAAATCGAACAGAACGCACGCTCACTTATTCTTCACCTTAAATTCACCTGAGATCACTTGAGCCGATGATTGGGCTTCCTCCTTGGTCAGTACATTCAACTTTCCATTTCCCTTATACATATGAGGCGGTGGTCGTGGTAGAGTCTGCAACGGAACTACATGCAGTGCTGGATGGCTCTGCGGGCAATTAGCCCTCATGTGTCCTTTTTGTCCGCAGAGAAAACAAGCTCCAGCCTTCTTGCGATAACGGGCCACATTGTTCTTACTCTTCTGGCAATAAGTACAAACAGGTCCTTCCTTTGGTGTATCCTGGATCTCATGTACCTGAGACTTCTTCTGCACATCCAATCTCTTAAAGCACTTCTCAAAAGGATGGCCTGGCTTACCACACAAGCTACATGCTTCCCTTTGATCCTTCTTCGTTGTAGGGCACGTTTCCCTTGTACTTCCACAATCATCACATTTCCTCTTATCCTTCTTTGTATGCATCCCTGATTCTTTACATTATCTATCGCCTCAACCTCCATGGCGGCCTCTACTACTTCTACAAAGGTCTCAGATTTGTACGCGCTAGCCAGCTGCTGGATGTCATACCTCAAACCACCCAGGGAGAGTTTTACTCTGCCTTCTTTGTACGCTACCAGATCTGGGGCGAAATGACTAAGCTTGGTAAACTCGTTCTCGTACTCACTAACAGTGAGTTGCCTCTACTTCAGGTGTAAAAAGTTGTTCATTAGACTGTCTTGCTCAACCGATGGCAGAAACTTCTTCGGTAACATAATCTTGAACGAATCCCAAGAGCACCCATCAGTAAGATTCTCCTTTTCTCTATTCCACCAACTCTTCACAAGTCCTTTGATCTGGTATGCCGCAACCATCACCTTCTGATCAGAGGAAATGCCAGAATAAGAAAACATTTCTTCGATGGCGATGATCCAGTCATCAAACGCCATGAAGTCTTCTCTACCATCATACGTAGGAGGTACTAGTCGCTGGAAGTGAGAAATGAAATTCATATCTGGCAGTAGTGCAACTGGGGGTACTAGAGCAGCAGGAGGAGTAGGAATAGTTTGACCCACAGTAGGGTCCTGCACTCTAGTCTGCTTCCCAGTGACAACAGCCAACAACAATTGTATCTATGATTGCATTTCCACCATCTACCTTGTGAGGGCCTCATTACTCTATCGTAGTCCTTCAATCACTGTTTCACTCTGGGCGCCAGGAGACTCGCCCTCTGATTGGGGAGTTGACCTCGTCACAACAAGCTTAGCCGACATTTCTACAGAATAAACGGGTATCTAGTCAAAACCTTGCCTAAGACATCACAAACTGGGAAGATATTCCATTAGCAAAACTGTTTCGGGGTCATATTCTACAAATATGAACAAACAACTTATCAAGGACCTAGATTGAGACCCCTAAGCTAGTAAACTCCAGTATCCTAACCCAGATCAGATCAGAAACAAATAGACTCAAATCAGATCGGTAATGTACATATACTTGCTCTTACTGTTACCTTGCTCTGGGAAATCATGAAATGATGTTATGCTTCTAATTTGTGCTTATAATATGAATGTGTGAATGTTAAGTTTCATTTCAAATCATGTGTGTACATAATTCATCATGCAGATCTTTAACTTGGCATGTGTGCTTATGCGATGATATGTCATGTATGTAGTGATATGCATTCTAAGAAGTCCTTAGTGCATGTCATGAGCGGCATACACATAGAATGTTATGAATCTCGTACTACATAATATTGTATGTAACGAAAAAACGTAAAACGTGCTAATGGGCATCCATGTGATGATGGTTATTCATCTCATACTACATAACCGTCACATGTTGCCACCTATGGTGGATCCATATACAAACACATATTATGCATCCCACACTACAAAATATGCCTCGTATACTTTTTATCATGCTATGAGTGTAGTGTTCATGCTTCCATCAAGATCTACTAATGACATATCGGTGTTTATGCAATAAAATGATACGATTAGAGTTTTGCTAAAGGGAGAGTTATTCGACTGGCTTGCCAAACCAACCAAACCTCTTGCAAAACCTACCTCTGATACCAACTATCACAACCCGCATTTTCTCCGTATTTAAATAATTCGTCAGAGTAAGAGAAAATACGCGCTGTGATGTCACGTCGTGCAGGGACAAAGTCCTCACATTTACTTTATGTAAAAGGCTTATGAAATTAAATTTAAAAATACATATAAGTTCTTTGAGTTTATTAACCGTGTCTCTCGGTCCGGTGCATCACTAGTCCATAGGTGATAAAATATATAAGTTTACGGAGCAGAAAATACTTAGTTAGATTCATTTGTTATCCTATATGAGAATGAAATTCTAGCATAATGTAATGATGATGTGAATTCTACAGTTAATATAAATAAAAAAAAAATTATAGCGCTTAAAAGTAGTAAGTTTTGCAGTTAAAAAGTTATGTCATGTCAATATTCCAGAATGCAATTTTGTATACTTGCAAGTAACTATATGCATCCTAACATAAATCCTTCCCAGAGAACAAGTATCAAACTATCAAAAGTAACCGCAGTAAAAACAACATGTAGTCTAACACAGAAAAGTCTAAGACTATGAGCGCCAACAACTGACACGAACCCATAGGAAAATCTGACAAGTCTAAACAAAGACAACTACCTCAATGCTCTAAGGTGGACAGAAATAGCCGCATCAACTCGCAGCACCAGAAGCACAACTCTGTCAGCTAAACCTGCTACTGCTCTGGATCTGAGGCATTCAAAAGAAGAACACCTCATAAGCAAGTTACAAGTGGTGAAAAAGTAAAGGTAGACCAAACAAATGTCAAGGTGAACGAAAATCTACAAGATGACTATAACAAAAGGTTAGTAGCAGAGCAACAAAAATAAATCAGTAAATCTAGCTGAGCAAGAAAGGCTAATCACAACGGCTGGACAGAACAGAGAGTCAAACATCAGAAGTTCATACATTCATCTTTCTTTATTATTCATGTTATTCATCATTTTAAATGAGACTGATCAGCTCAACAGGAAAGAGTACTGTGTCGGGAAAAAAAGGTCCACAACGCGCACAAACTTAGCCAAAAGACACTATGCCGAGGGAGAAACCCCAACGCGCACAGACCAATAGCTAAGGTAATGTGCCAGGGATGAAGGTCTATAATGCGCACAGACTCAGCCATAAGGCACTGTGTCGAGGGAGAAACCCCAATGCGCACAGACCATCAGAGTTTTCACGTTAGTGTTAGCGATTTTGACCTTTTTTCCCCTCCAAAAGTTTCAGGAAACGTTGCTAGAGCCTTATTGTAGCCGACACTTGAAGCGGTGCAAGTGGGCGACGTTTCTTTGAAGGTTGAAGGCAAGTCGATTCTTCCCCCTTGCATGCCTGTTTCTTACTTGATTTGTTTTCTCTTTCCTCCTCCCTTAGAGAGTGGAGGTAGTACAGGATGAGCTCTAGAAGAATCCCTAGGATAGAGAGATTTTCGGTCGGGTATTCGTCAGGTACAGGTAAACTAGCCTAAGGAGTTTTCGTCGAATATCGACAAGAGAGTCGGAAGCCGGGTGAGTAATCGTCGGGTTTAGTCATGTAGTTTTCGTCGGGTACCAACTAGTAGGGTACAACGGGATTTTGTTTGAAATTGTCGGGTTAGGTAAGTTAAATTCGTCATGTATCGGGTCAGAACTCGGCAAGTAAAGGTTAGGAATCCGTTATGGACGATTCGTCGAGTATCGACGATAGGAATTCATCGTGTATCGTTGACAAATCACCGGGTTTGGGTTGTTTATTCTAAGTGTTTTTTGGCGTATATTGCTGGGTAGTTCGTCAAGTATACAGGACGAATCGAGCTGATTCGCTGAGTATCGTCAATCGTAAAGTTGCCAAGTAAAATTCGGTGTGTATAATTTGAATTCGTCGAATATCGTATGGTCTATTTCGCCGAATAGTGTGGAATTCGTCGAGTAACCATGTAAATCGTCGGGTATACTCGCCGAATTGACCGGGACATAGATTTTTTTGCCATTTTTGTCCGATTCGGCGAGTTTGGTCCTTAGGGGTTATTTTTGGGTATTTTGCCTCATTTGTCTCGAGAATTGTTTGAGTTTTGATATATGAGGTTTTTACGGGGTTTGGTTGCGGTTTATTTTGTATTGATTGAATATTTGGTATGGACTTGGTTGGCTTGTGATTGTGGATGTGTTGGGTAGGTTCCCACCACCACAGGTGCCGGCTTTCCCCGGTATTAGGTGTTGACAGGTATAAGACCACCTTTCTTTGGATGCTTGCAAGGTTTGTGATTGTTAGTGTGTTGGGTAGGTTCCCATCACTGCAGGTGCTGGTTTTTCCCCGGTGGTTTTGTTTTGTGACTGTTGGTGTGTTGGTTAGGTTCCCACTACTGCTGGTGCCGGTTTTTCCCAGGTGGTTTTTGACTGTTAGTGTGTTGGGTAGGTTCTCACCACTGCCGGTGCCGAATTTTCCCCGGTGTTTTTTACTTATAAAGTTATGAGCAGACTATTTCCTTATACTTACCCCTGTACATATTTTTTAAAACATAGTTCTTTATCGCACTTGGTGCAAATTTTCCTACTCTTGGAGTCAGTAAGTTAGCTTTTACCTTTGTTTGATTTCTCATTCAGTTGAGGTTGTCAGCTTTTCCTTATAGTAGGGTTTAGTAAAGCCCATTTTATTTTTACTTGATTATTATATGATTTCTTTCTTTGCCACTTATATTTTCTTGCTGAGCTGTTCTTATTTTGAATGCCTCAGGTTCAGGGCAGTAGCCGGTTGAGAGGGTAGGTTTGGGAGTTGCTAGTGGACTGCTTGGTTGCTGAGATTTTCCTCACCCTTGTGAGGTAGTTCTTGGTTGTTTGCTTGTTAGTACAGACATACATACCTTCAGTGGGTTCTTGTCATGTTGTTAATGCCCACTAGTGGTTTTCTTTTAAATATTCAGTATTTTGCTAAGCTGTTAGTTTTGCTTTTGTGGTTGTTTTTACTTGCTCTTTGGGAAGGCTTTATGATAGATTACATGTTAAATATTTTAACTTATAAAAGTATTACTACTAGTATTCTTCCATACATGTCATCCTTCTAAAATCAAAATACTATTTTCTAGCTAACGTAAAGACTATTTCTATATTTATAATAAATCTAGAGTCTTGCTTGCCGCAGGTTGTCCTTCGGGGATGTTTATGCTCGCGTAGAATGTTAAATCAACATAATCAAAGTATTTCTGCAGCGTATAACTATATTTTTTATTGGACTAGTTGATCCACTGAGCCGAGGGATGCGGTCACCTTAACTTAAAACTGAATTTTCATTAAATAACTTATAAATCTTTCATAAATGTGTTTAGTTGAAGTTTTGTCTGAGTGTCTGCAGTTATTCCCTGCTGGCGTGGCATCATGATGTGCATTTTCTGTTAAATGCGGAGAAAATGCGGGTTGTGACATTAGCTGGACATTTGCTGGGCCGGCCGCGACGTGGCCAGCCCTTTGTAGGGCCGACCGCGGCGTGGCCTCCCGGATCCGGTTTACATTGGCCGGCCCTTGCTAGGGTCATCCGTGGCGAGGCCTCCCAGGAACGAGCGGCCTTGGCCGACCCTTTGCGGGGCCGGCCGCAACAAGACGACCCGGATCTGGGCGACCTTGGTCGGCCCTTGCGAGGGTCGGGCCTGCTATGAGTACTCGGGTGCTGTAGCACGAGGCACGGGGGGCTCCCCATCCATTGTCATATATATACATATATATGCATATATCTATACTAATATGAAAAGAAATATGATTGTCTGTTGAAAAAAATGAGTTCAAAATTATAGTAATTAATATCGGGAGTTAGATTTGATTAAAAATACTATGCTCGTCGGATGGTGGACTGCCCATAGCCATTTTCATAAAATTCTCCTACCGTTGGACTAAAATCCCGATCCACGGTTCCTCCCAAAAATTGAGTCCTCACGGATTGGACGAGGCCGTCGCCTGGTAGCCCAGCGGCGGTGTGGCCCAATCCATAAGCGTCCATATTTTATTTAATGTATTTAAAAAAACTCTTAAAAACAATATAAATATGTAAAAGAATTACAAAAAAGTCAATTTTTTTTTGAAAAATTACCAGGTGTGCACTATGGGCGGGCGAAGCCCGCCCTTGAACTGATACTGTCGCGTGGGGTAGTAGGGGCGGAGCCTCATATCGGGCACTCGTGTGTGTATAAAATAATATTTTTTTTTCACTTAGGTTGACAAAACTGCAAATTGGTCGGACTGCAAATCGGCATAACACCACAATTGAGAATTTAGATTGGCGGGACTGCAAAATGAAGCACAACAAACCAAACACATATGACAACACAATATTTATTGTAGTTTCCCATTGTATGGGTACGTGCACTTTCCCTCACTACCTATCTAGTGGTGTGCTAGACTCGGCAACCTCCTCCAAAACTCAGCTCCAGGAGCTTACAAAACAGATTTCTCAAAATCTCTCCTCATGTCTACACTAAGACCCTACCTCAAGCTGAGCACAGCCCTACCTCAGGTTGACGACATCCCTACCTCAGAGTTCTCTAACTCCTACAGCTCAGAGACCCAGTTGGTCTCCTTCCTCCGATATTCACCAAGATCCCACCTTAGACTTCCCAACAAGTACTACCTCAGGCCTATAACAAGCCCTACACTTAGGTTGTCAATCCAGCCCTACAACATAGATCTCATAAGGGATCCTACAAATAATAGTTGTTTATATAAGATTACAACAAAAGACTCAATAAAATTAGACCTTGAACTTCTGAGTCTTCTATTACTTTGCTGTGAAAGCCTCCTTCGTGAAGCAACCCCTGCATATATAGATAGTCTTCAGTCAAACAAGATCTAGGGCTGTTCTTGACCTTCTTTTACAGCAGGAAGAAGACCTAACTTTAGAGTTGTGTAGTACTTCTTGCTCTTCCAAAATAATTTCAGATAGAGCTTACTCTATTAGTTGCGACTTGTAGCCGCTTCTTGGTTTTCTCAGTTCGAAAATCTCCAATGGTTATTGTTGGATTGCTTAACTTATCCTTATATACTCTAGACTTTTCCAACGGTCAACAAATTATAAAAAGTCTTATCTGAGTATGAATAGGAAGGAAATGACTTGACATCACCTTTCAACACTTCGGCAAATTTGCAGTCCCGCCAATCTAAATTCTCAACGGTAACATTTTGCATATATATGCATATATCTTTTTGCAGTCCTGCCAATTTGCATAATACCATAATTTAGCAAAATCACTTAATATTTTTTTCCCAGTAACTCGTTCGCCGCAGCATTTTCATTATAGTTCTTCGAAACCAGATAATTCTATGGCTTCTCTAACTCACGAAAAGCAAAAGCTCATTGATCATCATTGCCCGGAAGAAATATGAAGTAGCATCTATGGCTAAAACAACTTTAAATTAAATAATGTAGACTACTTTTCTAATAAGATACCAATTTTCATAATCTCCATATGTGCAGAAAGAACAAAAACATACTTCTTTAAATCCTAAACTTCGCAAAAATGAGTACAAAAAAGAACAAAAAAATTTTAAACCCTCAATTCACACAGATTTGGCACTAAAATAACTGCAACACTCCTATAGGAGGGATTGGGGTTGTTTTTGATTTATTATGTTTCTGATTGGGTTCAGAAATTGATTTATTCTGTTTTTGATTTATTCTGTTGCAGTTTCTGATTGGGTTCAGAATTTAAACCCTCAATTAATCTATTGGATTCAAAAATTTGTTTTGATTTTTTCTAATTCTGATTTATTTTGTTTCCAAGTCTTTGTTTTTAAGTGTTAGAAATCACGGTGGGGCCCATTTGATATCCAAGTCTTTGTTTATTAGTGTTATAAACCAAGGTGGGTCACATGATATCTAGATCCGTGGCCGACTGCAATCGAATCGCTAAGATCATCTACAACCAAATCTCCCGATTGATAAATCCCGGGTAGGTTGTTGCGGTCGGGGATAGAACCTGAAACCTCCTTTATCAGGGCCTTGAGAGAGCTCCTGATACCCAACTGCACTGCAGCTCAGTTGGGTATCAAGTCTCCGCTAAGGATCTTGATAAAGGAGGTCGGGGGTTCTATCCTCCGCCTCAACAACCTGCCCCGGTTAAATTATTCTTGGAGATTTGGTTGGGGATGCTCAGCCATTCGACTGCAGTTGGCAACAGATCTGGATATCATGTGCCCCCTCAAATGGGCCCCACCGTGATTTCTAACAATAAGTATTACAGTACAGGTGGAGTGCAAATTTGATATAGTGCATCATATTCTCTTATTGTTCTCAATTTTTGGTGCAGAACGTCAGTGGGTGGACCCAAAATATGCAAACATGTTAGCATTTTTTAAACTGATACATGGCACCCAAAATCTGCAAAATCTCTCCCCCTCTCTATATCTCTCTATCTTTATTCTCAAATCCGTTGTTCTCAATTTTTTTCTTACTTTGAGTGAGAGAGTAAGACTTTGAGCCAACATTAATTTCCTTGTGCTTTATTCTCAAACATGTTAATAAAAACTGACTAAGCAGTCTTTGAGCCAATAAAAATTGATACTAAGCAGATCAAAACTGATACTAACCGCTCTGATGTTTCAACAAAACATGTGCTTGCTGATATTTTTTGTTACTCTGCATACTTTACACATTGCAGAATGAAAATAAGCAGTAAAAAATGAGATTTGCAGAGGGGGAGAGATTGCAGATTTTTGGTGAGAACAATAAGAGAATAGGATGCACTGAATCAGATTTGCACTCAACTACAGATGAAAAGAAGAAGCATATTTTGCTATTTCAACACATACAGAGATGACGATCGTAAAAATCTAAAAGTTATTTTAGCCTACAATATTTAATTTAAAGTTATTTTAGTCTAAAAACTGAAATTACCAAATCTGAAAACAAAGAAACTTGTAAAAAAGTATTAGTTTTCATTGCAAACTTTAGTTTTGTTGATATATAATCCGAGTACATGGCCATATAAATATTAAAACATGGTAAAGATCAGAAAACCCAAAATAAATCTGAAACATGCAAATCTGAAAACTAAAAAGCTGAAATTACAAAATCTGAAAAACATAGAATCTTGTAAGAAAGTATTCAAAACTATGTAAATGAAAACATTATGCTTGCTAAAGAGAAGGGAAGATGTGAAAAGCAGAACACAACAAGAACTATATAGAAAAAATTTTCTTTGTTCTTCGAATAAATCTGCAATTTTCTCAGCCACAATGAGCCAAAACCTTAGCAGCCCCAATGGCTAAAATCTTCGGCGCACTGAAAACTGCCGTTTCACAAAAAGAGTTTTTGAAACTACTATGCAAAGTATAAAGATAGAGAGATATAGAGAGGGGCAGAGATTTATGGATTTTTGGCTTTTCTCTGCATCAAATTTAAAAAATGTTAACAATATATTTGCATCAAAACGTGAGAACAATAAGAGAAACTGCAGTTTTCTGAGCCTCAATATATCATGATCAAAAGAAAATGAAGAACTTGAAAAAGTTGAGGAAATAAAGTAGAGAAATTCCAAAGATGAAATTGACTGTAAAATGCACTTGAACAAAGGCAGAAATGAGAACACTGAATTAATTTCTTTGCAGGAGACGCAAGAAAAGTGGATGCATTTCTTGACGTCTTACCTTCGAAGAAGTAGCAAGCGCTGCTAAGAAATGACCCGAACTGCACAACGGCCGCAACAGTGGAGGAGGAGCATGAACCAGCTGTGGATGAGGAGACTTGCAAGAGGCCTTAGGAGATGGAAAAACAGTGCTCAGTAAGGCAAAAAAAAAAGCACAGAAGAAAAAAGAAATAGGAAAAAGCGTAGGCAGATGAGTAATGATCACCGTGAAGAGTTTGGCAGTAGGAGGAGCCACGTTGAGGGTGTTGAGGAGGAGAAGCTATTGTGGTGAGGCACTATGGAGGAGATGCTCTGTCGATGGAGAACCTATTGTGGTGAGGCACAGTCGCACAGAAGAAAAAATAAATAGGAAAAAGCACCGGGTGACGATGGGTATCGCCTGATGGCGATAGCGAAAAAGCGTTCGTCGAGCCGCACTCGACGCATTCAACGCTTTCGACGAACGTCGAACGATATCGCTGAGTGGCGACAGTGGATATCGCCAGGCTATAGTTCCACGTGGTATGGACACGTGTCAGATGGCCGATCGACGGCCGGTGAGCAGTGGTTGACCTGGGTCAAAGCGGTCAAAGCGATTAAGTCACTGTCGCCGGGTGGCGACTGTCGATATCGCCAGGCGATAGCGCCAAACTTGACCAGTCAACCCAAATCTTAACCTTTGCTTCGTTTTTATGGATTGATCATGTGGTTGTGGTTAAACCCGAGGCCACTTATGCAGAAGGGTGTGGATGAGGAGATCATTATTTCTTTCTCATTCTCTTTCTTCATTTTCATCCAAGTTCCTGAGAAGAGAACTAAAGGCTGGAGCTAAGGGTTTGGGTTGAACTTTGTGAAGGTGCTGAAGGAGATTTCCTCATCGGAATCCGAATCAGAGGCTAGATCCGCAAATGGGAAAGTGAGGCGCTCACTTCCATTCGCGTAGCAAAACTTTGCCATTGCTCCGAAGAGAACTACAAGGGTAACGATTTCCTCTTTGGACAAGTGAAGTCCTCAATATGTATACTTGTATGGAACCCCTCACTAAAAGGTGAAGAAAAGGTAGTTTCCAATGAGTATATCAGTATGATCCCCGTTTAATATTGCATATAGATCCAAAAATGTAGAGTACGGAATAGGCATGCTGTGTGAAGCCCATCCGGACGGGTTGGTCTGGATTGGTGATGTTTATTTTGCGTGCCAGAGAAGACTTCGAGAATAAACGTGTGATTGTACAGAGTGTAAGGGTTGTACCTGTGAAAGGAGAGTAACAGGAAGTACTAGAGTTTAGCTCCAGGAAAATACCTAGGAAAGATCACAGTTTGGAGAACTGTTGATGTCGTTGGGCGATGGTGAGTGTCGTCAGGCGATAGCTCCCAGTGAGCTAAAAATGTTGTGAGGCCTGTCTCTAAGAGACTTGGGGGCAATTATATGGGAAGTTGTGTGCTTAAGTTGCCTAGTTTTGGTAGGTGCCAGCCCAAAATGGACAACGTCGTGTGGCTTGTGATGAGTTGAGCCGTGGAGGAAAATTACTGTTCCATCAAGTTAAGTACCTCTGAACGACTGGGTCGTCAAGTTAAGTACCTCTGAATGGACAGTCGGTCGTCAATTTAAGTACCTCTGAACAACTTGGTCGTCAAGTTAAGTACCTCTGAATGACAAAGTTACCGTTAAATCATGGACCTCTGAACGGTGGTGATACATGGGGAAGTCCGGTACACCGAAAATATGCCCTGAGTGCACGGGGCGTGTGGTCGTTGAGCCAACGTCTGTGGTGAATGGTGCATAAATGCACTTTGTTGTTGCCACTATATATATATATATATATATATATATATATATATATATATATATATATATATATATATATATATATATATATGTATGTATATATATATATGCTGCTTGCAGCGAAGGAGAACTGCCGCCCCGAGTAAGGGGTGCGGTCGTTATAACTTCGTCAGCAAAATGCTGACGGTTACTTAGTTTGTCACGTTGGTGTGGGTCGTGTGTACATATATACATATTGTTAGATGATTCCTTTTACTAGACGCAGCCTGCTTGAATGTGTGTTTTCACTGTTGTGTTGAAACAATAAATGGGTTTTTATATAGAGTCCAGTGAATGAACCCTCAAACACTACTCTTCAACAATTAGAACCCATTAACGCATATTTCAACAATGGAGGACACAGGAAGCCAAGAATTACTTCAAAATCTACTGACTCCAGGTACTACCTGCCTCATTTTATAAACATCCTTACACGACGATTGAAAAGTGTGAGTGCAACACATTAATAACATATGTACATCTACCAGATAGCCGTACACGCTTGCTGCACCGCGATTCTACCCGCATACGAAGGAATTGTATGACTGATCAACAACGTGCTGAAGAAAATGACAGAAGACTAGCGCATCGTCATTGTCATCAAGGGCAAACAAGAACATCGACCAATGATGTGACTATGCATTCAATTTTTCAAATAGATGAGTGTTCAATGATAACAACATCATTAGATCCAACAATTACAAGCCAAGAACTGCTTCAAAATCTACTTACTCCAGGTATTACATACCACATTTAGAGATATCCCACGACACAATATCTCATGCATGTCAATGTAACTGCTTTGTTGTCACACAACTACCAGAAAGTCGTACTCGCTTATTGCACCGCAATTCTACGCGCATAAGGAGAATCAATATGACTGTTCAACAACGTGCTGCCGAAAATACCCGAAGACGAGGACAACGCCATGATCGTGAAGATCAACAAAGAACGTCTAATATTATGAACACACATTCAACTTTAGAAATTGGCGAAAGTTCAACATCCACGCGGGCTACGACAATCGCTCACGGTACGCTAAACTAACTATTTATGTGACTTAACTCCTTCATGTATTTGTACTTCTAAATAATCTCAAATATGTTAGAATAATTCAACCCAGCTACTGCAGCAATCTACAATGATGGTTCTGACACAGAAAATGATAGTGCCGAAGAAGATGATGAGGAAAATGATAATGCAACCACAAGGACGTATATTCAACGTAATTGCGCTAGAAATTTCAATCCGGCGCACACTGAAACACGCTTTGAACTACACTCGCCAACAACATGTCCCCACTGTCATGCCAGACTATTTCATCGAGAGACGAGCTCAATGTGTTGTAACAAAGGAAGAATATCAATACCTGAAATCCCAACACCTACTGAATTGCATAATCTCTACACTGATCAATCTGAGGAAGGTCAGCATTTCAGGCAACATCTCCGTGCATACAATCATGTTTTCTCCTTTACGTCATTGGGTGTAACGCTTGACAACACAATAGCCCCATTTCACCAAGGAATTTATAGCTTTCGGGCACACGGATCCATATATCATCGCATCGGAAACCTAACCCCAAATGATGGCCTAAGACCGCGCTTCCTCCAACTATTTATCTATGACACCGAGCATGAGATAACAAATCGTTTACAAGAAAATAATGAACTTCGGGTTGAGCTCCTACAAAAAATAACACGCATATTGGATATATTCAATCCTTTTGTTCAGAGGTTCCGACAACTATCGCGCCAACCAAACATACATGAATGCAAGTTGGTTATAAAAGAACGCCCTTCCAATCTACATCAATACACTATGCCTTTGGCCTCTCAAGTTGCAGCTATATTAGTTGGACAGGAAGAAGGACAACAAATGCGAGAAAGAGATATTATTGTTCAAACGATTGGAGGGCATCTCCAGAATGTCCAAGAATACTCTGGCTACTACGACCCACTTCAATACCCTTTGTTGTTGCCGTTGGGGACGTTTGGCTGGTCTAGCAATTTACATTCACTGACAAACTCAAAAATCACCTGTTGTGATTACTATTCATACATGCTTCAGGTAATTACCACTTATTTTACACATTTTAGAGATGTCACGTTTTAAGTTTCCCTAATTGTGTTCTAACTATTTATTGATTTTTCTCAAGATTCGAGATGCTTCCAATTCGATATTACGACGCAGCGGAAGGTTACTACAAAAATATGTGGTTGATAACTACGTAAAAATAGAAACTCAAAAATTGCGGTTTATTAGATCACATCAAAGTGACTTGCGCGCAGAATTATATTCGGGGTTGCAAGATTGTTTTAATGAGGGCGAAAATAAAGCTGGTTTGATATATTCATTTCTTATTAAAAATATAATTTTTCCTCATTGTTATATATTAATTTACCGTGTTATTTCAATTTAGGTAACGTCGGAAAAAGAACCATCCTACCATCTTCATTTAATGGCAGCCCAAGAGATATGTATCAGTGATATCAAGATGCTATGGCAATTGTTCAGCACAACGGCAAACCAGATTTGTTTATAACCATGACATGCAATCCAGGAAGGAAGGAGATTAAGGATGAGCTCATGGAAGGGCAAGCTCCGTATGACCGTCCAGATCTCCTAACTAGGATATTTCGTTCTAAATATGAGGAGCTGAAGAAAGATATATTCCATAGAGGCGTGTTAGGAAAGGTAGTCGGACATGTCCATGTCATTGAATTTCAAAAAAGGGGATTACCACATGTTCATATGTTGGTGTTATTGGATCCGACAGACAAATTAACCTCCCCTGACGAATACGATTCAATTGTACGAGCTGAGATACCTTATAGAGACCAAGAACCTGCATTGTACGAGTCCGTGATAAAACACATGATTCACGGGCCATGTGGACCTCACAAACCAAATGCACAATGTATGAAGAATCATATCTGTAAAAAAGTTTTCCTAAGCAGTATGCAGATGCGACAATACAAGGGCATGATGCTTACCCGGTGTATCGAAGGAGGATTGATAACAAAAATATTACTTTAGGCAGAAATGCAGCTTTTCATGTGGATAATAGATGGGTTGTTCCATATAATCCATGGTTGCTTTTAAAATATGATTGTCATCTAAATGTTGAGATATGCAGCATTATCAATAGTATCAAATATTTATACAAATACGTATATAAAGGACCGATCATGTCTCTTTTGAAGTCCGTCCTGGTGCTAATCAAGATGAAATAAACAATTATGTTGACGGCAGATGGTTGTGCCCGCCTGAATCTTTATGGAGAACATTCAAGTTCCAAATGACTCGAATATATCCATCAGTAGAACGATTACAAATACATTTACCTAATAAACATCAGATACAATTTTATGGTGAACAGTCAATTTCATCCATATTAATGGATGACAGAAATTCCAAAACAATGTTGACCGAGTTTTTTAGTGTTTATTGCCAGCAAAGAGAGCAAAACCTCCATTTGTATAGAGATTTTCCAAAATATTATCGATGGTTCAAACAACAAAAAATTTGGAGGAAAAGGATCAGAAATCGAAGGGTGATTGGTAGGATTTATTCAGTACCGCTTGCTGATAGTGAAAGATACGATTTGCGCATGCTTATAAATCACGTACCGGGTCCAAAGTCATTCGATGCATTATTAACTGTCAATGGCACGCACTGTGTCACTTTTAAGAATGCGGCACAGAACTGTGGTTTGCTTGAGAACGATAACAGTATTCGAGAATGTCTACTTGAGGCTCGAGTATTCAGAATGCCATCCGCGTTGAGAAGACTGTTCGCTACTATATTGATCTTCTCTCAACCAGCAGATGTCAGAAGTATTTGGGATGAAAATTATGCAAGCATGATCGAAGATTATCCAAGTTCTAGCACAACCAATGAGTTCTACATTATGAATAAACTACTTCATAGCCTCAATGATATCTTGAAGCAACATAAACGCTCTATTAAAGAGTTTAATTTGCCACCCATCAATGAATCATTCAATGATTTCAATAACCTATCCGGTCTTATAGAAGATGAATTATCAATACCTATTACACAGGATGATCTTAACGCAGCTACATTGCTCAATGAAGGTCAGTTACATGCCTATAATGTGATCAGCGAGGCAATAAAGAACAAAGCACATGCGTGTTTTTTTGTTGATGGACCTGGTGGAACTGGAAAAACATATCCGTATCATGCAATTCTTGCCACTCTTAGAAAAATAGGATGAATCATTATAGCTATAGCTACTTCTGGTATTGCTGCTACCCTTTTACCGGGAGGTCGGACTGCACATTCAAAGTTACAAATACCCATTAAATTGGATTACAAATCGTTTTGCTCTTTTGAAAAACAGTCAGATTTCGCAGAAGTAATCAAACAATCAACGACAATAATTTGGGATGAAGCACCCATGGCTGATAGAAAGGTGTTCGAGACAGTTGATCGTTCGTTTCGTGATGTTACTGATGTAGACAAGCCATTCAGAGGGAAAATTATAATTATGGGAGGAGATTTTCGCCAGGTACTACCGGTTGTTGTCAATGGAACAAGAGCACAGATAATTAATGCAAGCATCGTTCAATCACATTTATGGAGTCATATCAAGATACTAACTTTGACAGAAAATATGCGAGCCAAATACGATAACAGCTTCTCTGAATATCTCCTACGAGTTGGAAATGGATTGGAGATGACCATACAAGATGATATGATTAGGATCCCCGATTCAATGGGAATGCCATGGGAATGCGAGAATTCTATTAATGAGTTAATAGATGTTACATTCCCAAATTTAGGGTTGCACGTTGGCGATAAAAACTATATTAGAGATAGAGCTTTATTAACACCGCTAAATGAGCATGTTAATATGTTGAACAACACAACTCTTCTGCAATTCCCAGGCGAAGAAGTTATATACTACTCTTACGATTCTGTTGTTGATGATAGGAGAGGTTTGTATCAACCTGAATTTCTAAATTCATTGACACCGGGTAATTTACCGCCTCATAAGCTAAAGTTAAAAATCGGAGCTCCTATCATGTTAATCAGAAATATTGATCCAAAGATAGGTCTATGTAATGGAACAAGACTTATTTGTCGTCGGTTTGCGAAAAATGTAATAGAAGCGGAGATTTTAACAGGCCACTTTCAAGGAAGCTTGGTCTTCTTGCCACGAATACCATTGAAGACAGCTGAAGATATTAGACTGCCATTTCAATTAACACGCAAACAATTTCCATTGAGGCTAAGCTTCGCATTGACGATTAATAAATCTCAAGGACAAACAATCGAAAATGTTGGAATATATCTCCCAAATAATGTGTTCAGTCATGGCCAGTTGTACGTAGCTTTATCGCGGGGTGTGTCCAGTGAAAAAACAAAACTTCTGATAAAAAATGGCAGGATAGCTGGTCATGAAGGCATTTACACAATGAACGTTGTTTACAAAGAAATATTTGCACAACTTAGACAACATCATACAACGTATCTCCAAGGTAGATCGTTTGCTCATTATTTTCACAACACTACAACTGCTTCGATCAACCACTATATTATATCCTTTTTAATGCAGAATAGACTGTTAACCCCTCAGTCCGCAACATACTGCAAGATTCCAAAGCCCCCTTTCAGCAGGCGCGGACGCAATTTGTCCGTCCGCCTAGTCCGGCAAAATCACCAGTCGGGCGCCAAGGATGGTACCCCAGCAGCGGACGCAAGGACCTGTCCGCTCAGTCCACCGGCGCTTTGGGTATCAGGTTCTCTACAGCGGCGGACGCAGTATCTTGTCCGCCCAGGCCACCGCCCTCCGGTAGGCGCGCCCAGCAGTAGTGGAAGCTCCAGTTCGCGAGCCCAGTCCGCACCTTCTGTGCGGACTGGCGTGTTCTTTCTTTTTGCTTCCCGTCACCGCTGCCCGGTTCTCCTGTACCCCGGGCAGCCGGTTATTTTAGCCCTGCCCGTTTGGGCAGGCCCCCTATCCTATAAATAGGGGGGAGGTGGTGCACCCAAGACACGCTGACTCGGACCCAGGAGCCTACCTGTTACAGGCTGCGGACTCGAATCCTGTGCCTTGCGGACTCCCCCTTGCTCTACTCCCATCAGTCTTTTCCTTTCACTTGTAACTAAATCCTTCTTCAATCAAGGGAAAGCCCGTCGCAAGAGAGGCATTCAGGCCGCGACGGGCGAAGTCTGTTGTTGCCGTGGTTCACGGCCCTGCTCTTCTTCCAGCTCTCATCCGCTTAGTAGATCGCTACTCGCAGTCTCCCTATTCCCCCGGTGTTCGAACAGTTAGCTAGTTGTGCTCGACCTCCCTTATGTTTTCGTGCATCAACAGTTAACACGCGACCTTCAGATCCGAGTAGTGTTTTGAAATCAGCGGACGAAAGATGTCAGAGCGCAGAGCCCGCTCTTCAGATCGCTCTAGTTCTTCAGAAGACTCCCTTTGGGACGCAATAGAACAAGCTCGCCTTGAGGCCGAGCAGTCTCGCCGGCAGACCGACCAGCGTCTTGACACAATCAGCCAAGCTCTGCTCACGCTGGCCCAGCGGCTTGCTCCTCAGGCCGCAGTGGACCCAGCGAACTCGCCAGTTCGCCAGACCCCAGCTCGCCGAACTCCACTTCGGCAGTCGCCAGAAACTCCTCGGAACCCTGCTCAGTCCGCTGCCCCTCTGCGCCCTCAAGAGGAAGAGTTTGCTTTCAGAGAGTTCTTCAGAGAAGCTGCTAGGGGCACCCCTGCCCGCCAGCTTCACTTTGCTGACCGCCAATCCGCCGAGCCCGCGGACTCCTCGGCTCCAGTCCGCCGCTTTTACCCTGCAGAGTTTGACACCCCGTCTCCCTTTGTTGACCGAATTCGATGGGAATCGGATCCGAGCAACTTCAGAGAACCTCGCATCCCATTCTATTCAGGAGCGACAGATCCCGTTTCTCACCTCCAGGCATTTGAGGGGGCAGTTGCTTTGAGATGCCTCTCAGATGCAATTAAGTGTAAGTTGTTGGTTACCACTCTCGAAGGGCAAGCGAGAGAGTGGTTCTACGAGCTACCTTCGGGCACAATCTCTTCTTTCGCAGAGCTTCGCAGCCAGTTGATGTTGAGGTTTGCCACCTCAAGGAAGAGAAAGAATGGGCCAGCTGCCCTATTCGAGATCAAGCAAAGGGATAATGAATCAGTAGCAAGATTCGTTGATCGCTTTCAGAGGGAGATCCAGGGGGTGAGGAATGTAAACCCTGATTATTACAAAGTTGCCTTGATCCATGGCCTCCGAGAGGGCCCTCTAAAGTTTAAAGCAACAACCAAGGCTCCTGAGACCTATCAAGAGTTGATCGCCATGGTCAACCATTTCATCGAAGGGGAAAATGCCAATCCGACCTATGTTTCATCCCTGACAGCCAAGGCTGAAGGAAGGGATGCCTCCGCTTCTTCTTCCCGTGGCAAGCCCCCTCGTCCAGAATTCCAGCCTCCATCTCAAAGAGGCAGGAATTTCCGCAACAAAAAACCTTTCCAAGGCGATCAACAGTTTCATGAGCAGAGACTGCCGTTGGCCGCCACTCCCGCCATTCCATTGCAAGCTCTTCCCATCCTCCAGCAGGCAGCCTTGCCTGCCCCGTGCCAATCTGATGAAAGTCCCATGGAGGATGTAGCAGATCTGGACCTTGATGAAGTCATCCAGATCCTGCAAAGGAGATCAGAAGAAAAGAGGCAAGAGCCTCAGAAGCTGTGGAAGCCGAGGAATAACGCACAATATTGCCAGTTCCACAAGGAAAAGGGCCATTTGACTGAGGATTGCAAGGCCCTTCGCGCGCTGATAGATAAGTTGCTTGCCAAGGGCAAGATCGACCTGGCCAAGAAGGATTCTCCTTCCTCTTCAAGGCCATCCACCTCGAAGGGCAAAGAGGTAGCCGAGGCTTACCAAGAATGCATGGATGTAGAGGACGAAGGCCGTCTGGGGCCGATCAACGTCCCGGTGGAGTGCTTTGATGCAGATGATGAAGGGGTTCTGGGATGCCTCTTCTTCATCCACGGCGGAGCAGGGACCGAGTCCACTCGGAAGTCATCAATTTCAAGGGTCACCCAGGCAGAGGTGGCCTCTTCTTCCGTTGCTCCCCCAAGAAAAGTAGTCACCTTTGGCCCAGAAGATCTGCCTCAAATAGCCAACCCATTTGATGATGCAGTTGTAATCAAGGCTGTGCTTGGAGACTTCACAGTGGATAGAATTCTGGTCGACACGGGCAGTTCGGTCAACCTCCTCTTTAAGTCTACTTTTGAGGCCCTGAGGACCGGAAAGCCTCTGCTTTCCACTGAGGGGACACTCTATGGTTTCTCAGGAGAGAGGAAAGAAGTGGAGGGCAGCGTCACCTTGCCAGTGAAGCTTGGAGGGGCAACAAAGCAGATACAGTTCATAGTGGTCGACGCCCCCAGCAGCTACCATGCCATCTTCGGCAGGCCCCTGCTAAACAAATATCGAGCAGTGATTTCCACTTACCACCTCGCCATCAAGTTCTTTGCCGATGGGAGGATGTGCCGAGTTAGGAGTGACCCAAGAAGAGCAAGGGAGTGCTACGTCCGCACTGTCAACACGGTTGAAGCCAGCCCTTCCCTTGCTCCAACAGAAGCTGCAGAAGCCCCTTCCAGTTCGAAAGTTGCTGCTGATGAAGGTGCTCACCTGGAACCTGCCCAGGTGACGCAAGGAGTCCCCATTGCTGAAGGGGAGGAGAGGAAACTTTCCATCAACTCGGAGCTACCTGAAGATCAAAAGGCTGAGTTGATTTCCTGCCTGCTAAAGAACCTGGATGTCTTTGCCTGGTCAGCAGAAGACATGCCGGGGGTGGATCCTGATATTGCGTGCCACCACCTGAATGTTGATCCCGGCTGCAAGCCTGTCTAGCAAAAGAAGAGGGACGTGGCAACAAAGCTTGCAGAACCAATAAGGGAGGAGGTTGCGAAGCTCCTCAAGGCAAATTTTATTAAAGAAGTGCAATATCCCACCTGGATTTCAAATGTTGTAATGATTAAAAAACCAGGGGGAAAGTGGCGAATGTGTGTAGACTTTACTAAACTTAATAAAGCATGTCCTAAAGATTGCTACCCCTTGCCTCAGATAGATTCTTTAGTTGATTCCGCGGTAGGGTACTCTTGTATGAGTTTCTTAGATGCGTTTTCTGGTTATCACCAGATAAGAATGCATAAGCCTGACGTTCCTCACACGTCGTTCATTACTAACGATGGTTGTTATTGCTACCTTGTGATGCCCTTTGGGCTTAAGAATGCTGGCGCAACCTATCAACGGATGATGGACCGTGTGTTTAACCATCAGAAGGGAAGGAACCTATAAGTGTATGTAGACGATCTCTTGATTAAGAGTAAATCGTTTTCGCTGCACTTGCGAGACCTAGCAGAGACGTTCGCTACTCTGCGTAGGTATAGAATGAAGCTCAATCCTTTGAAGTGTACGTTTGGGGCGAGTAAGGGGAAGTTTCTTGGTCATCTCCTTACTCCGGAAGGACTTGCTCCCAACCCTGATAAAGTGAAAGCCATCCTTGATATGCCTGCCCCTCGTTCGCCAAAAGAAGTTCAACAGTTAGGGGGGAGGCTGGCAGGCCTTGCGAGATTTCTCTCTCGGGTCGGTGATAGGAGTGCTCCATTCTTCAAAACCCTCCGACGTGCATCCAAGTTTGAGTGGACAGAAGAGTGCTCCCAGGCTTTTGAACAGTTAAAAATGCAGCTTACCTCATCGCCTCTGCTTCAGAGCCCCCGGCCAGGAGAGGTTCTTTTCTTGTATCTAGGGGTTGGCCCTGAGGCCGTCAGCTCTGTTCTCCTTCGGGAAGAAGGCAGAAAGCAGTTTCCAATTTACTACGTAAGCCATATCCTGAAGAGTGCCGAGTCACGGTATCCGATCTTGGAGAAGTTAGCCTTGGCACTGGTCATGTCAGCTCGCAGGCTCCGTCCATACTTCCAAGCACATTCAATTCAAGTCATCACCGATCAGCCTTTGAAGGGTGTGTTGGAAAAGCCCGAGCATTCCGGCAGACTAGCTAAGTGGGCAATAGAGCTAAGTGAATTTGAAATCTCTTATGTGCCCAAGACAGCCATTAAAGCTCAAGTCCTAGCAGATTTTCTGATTGACATGCCAGAGTCCAGTTCTGATCAGGCAGAAAGGTCACCTTTGGCTTGGACCATCTATGTTGATGGTGCCTCAGGCAGAAGTTCTTCTGGAGCAAGAGTGGTTCTCATCAATCCAAACGGAGTCAAGTTGGAGCAGGCCATCAAGTTTTACTTTCCAGTAACCAATAACCAGGCCGAATATGAATCTCTGCTAGCAGGCTTGAGGCTCGCAAGGGAATTAGGAATCGATCATGTCCACATCAAAACCGATTCTTTGGTAATGGCGTCGCAAGTCCTCGGCAACTTCGAAGCAAGGGAGCTAGTCTTGAAAAAATATCTAGCTCTTGTGAAAATAGAAGTCGGCAGGTTTAAAAGCTTCACCATCGAGCATATCCCCAGAACAGAGAACGAGGAGGCCGACTTTCTATCCAAGCATGGGATGCCTTCAGGAGGAACAACTTCCGAGCTCTTCCGCCCGGCAGTAGTGGAAGGAGATCTGATGCAAGTAGATCAACACACCTCTTGGATGGACCCATTCATCCTATATCTGTCAACAGGAAATTATCATCATACAGTTAGAGACAAGAAAAAGTTCAGAATAAAAGCAGCTCACTACTTCCTAGTGGCGGGAATCCTTTATAGAAAGACCTTCCTATCAACCATGGCCCGGTGTGTTTCAGAAGAAGAAGCTCTTACCATTTTGCAAGAAGTTCATTCAGGGGAGTGTGGAAGCCACTCTGGAGCAAGAACTCTTGAAAAGCGAGTCCTGCGGCAAGGGTATTTCTGGCCCACAATGAAGAAAGACTCAGAGATCTACGCCAGAAGGTGTGTTCAATACCAGAAGTTTGCTCCACTTCAGCACCAAGAAGCTCAGTCCCTCAAGTCGATTGCAACTCCTTGGCCCTTTGCGGTTTGGGGAATGGATCTCATTGGTCCTTTTCCCTTGGCAAGCGGGCAACAGCGTTTCATCATTGTAATGATCGACTACTTCAGCAAGTGGATCGAAGCCAAGGCATTGGCTAAGATAACTACTCAGATCGTCAAGAACTTCATTTGGGGAGAAATTGTCTGCCGGCACGGGATACCAATGTCAATAATCACTGACAATGGGCCACAATTCAACAACTCAGAGATGATAGATTTTTGCAGGCAGATCGGAACAGAGCTGCGTTTTGCATTAGTTCATCATCCCAGAAGCAATGGCCAGGTGGAAGCTGCCAACAAGCAGATCCTCAACTTGCTCAAAAAGAAAGTGCAGAATCTCAAGGGCAGTTGGGCTGATCAGCTTCCATCAGTCCTCTGGTCCCTTCGGACAACGCCATCATCCGCAACCGGGGAGACTCCATTCAAACTCTCTCATGGCTCAGAGACACTCATCTCGATTGAGTTTGAAGTCCCGTCACCCAGAGTACTGCTTGCAAGAGAAGGTGTCGATGATTGGGTTGAGTTGAATAATGAGGAGATGAGGTTCAGCTTGGAACACATCGAGGAGGTCAGAGATCAAGCAGCCATAAGGCAGGAAGAGGTCAAAAGGAGGATGGCCCGTTACTCCGATCAGAATGTAAGGATCAAACACTTCCAAGTGGGAGATCTAGTTCTAAAGAAGGTTGATGCTGCTGCAAGAGCTGGTTCAGTTGGAAAGCTTAATCCAAATTGGGCCGGCCCTTTTATCGTCAAAGAAGCGTTAAAAAGCGGCGCTTACCGCTTGCAGACTCACGAAGGAGAGGATATACCACACACGTGGAGTGGGGATGATCTCAAGCGGTTCTATTCTTGAATCTCCTTTTTTCTACTTTCTGTATCCTTTCCAAGAATTATTATAAACAGCTTGCTAACGCCTCTTCAAGTGTTTTGTTGTAATCATAACAGATAAGGTGCTAAGAGAGATTTCAAAAACGGTTCTACACCTGAACTCCCTTTTTCTTTCTTATGCTTCCTTTGCAAATGCATTTTCTTAATCAAAGAATCCATACTGACATTTTTTCTAGTGTTTTCTCTCTCTCCCAAAGACCTATAACGGTTTCCTGACACAAGGAGACATCGCCGAGTTCAGCTAGACCTCCCCTAGAGCCGTTGTCATTAGCGTAACACCGCGAAGACCACGTGTTGCGAGGAGATTTCACACTGTGTAGTGGGAGCTTGCAGGCTCTAGCGCGGTTGGATTCTGGACTTCGGATCCCGGCAGGTACCTGACCCCACCTTTGCATTATGGAGGGCAAGGTGGGTGTAAAGCTCTACCATGCCGCTTTAGGGATATTGTTACAACTTCGATGATCACATGAGGAAAGTATGACATTCTGGCTCACCTGCCCGCGGGTCATCTTAGCTTGTAACCCTCGAACACTCCATGGTACCCTCAAGCAGTGCCTGCAGGAGACCCACAGCTTAGACTGTACTCCAGGCAAGAGGGCAGGGAACCGTTCCGCCAAGTGAGCATCTTGCTTTTTGCAGGGAATAATGTGCGGACTGCTTTTAACTGTCCGCTCAGTCCGCCTATTTGGGTTGATCTTATAGCTTGTAGCCCGGTGAGGAAAGTATGCCGCCCAGGCTCACCTGCCCACCTGGTCGCGAGTTATAGGTCATTTCTATCTTTAACGGATTGATTTTCTCTATCCGCAGAGTCCGCCTATTTGGGTTGATCTTATAGCTTGTAGCCCGGTGAGGAAAGTATGCCGCTCAGGCTCACCTGCCCACCTGGTCGCAAGCTATAGATCATTTCTATCTTTGGCGGACTGGATTCATTATCCGCGCAGTTTGGTAGTTTCCTTGGGATTGCAAGCTGGTTATCTTTAGCGGACTGGTTTTCTCTATCCGATCAGTCCGCCTACTTGGGTTGATCTTATATCTTGTAGCCCGGTGAGGAAAGTATGCCGCTCAAGCTCACCTGCCCACCTGGTCGCAAGCTATAGATCATTTCTATTATGAGCGGATTGGTTTTCTGTATCCGCTCAGTCTGCAGGGTACATATTCAAGTTTATATTCCTGTTATGAGCGGATTGGTTTTCTGTATCCGCTCAGTCCGCAGAATGATTTTCATGTTATATAAGTTTGATCATTTCTATTATGAGCGGATTGGTTTTCTGTATCTGCTCAGTCCGCGGAATGGTTTTCGTATTATTTGTTAAGTTAATAATCAATGTGCTTTTATATTATGTGCGATCTGGCTTGCGGACTACAACTATAACTCAAGTACCCCTGGCATTATTATCAGCTGGCTGTTCTCTGAGGCGGATACTGAATGGGTTGATGTCTAATTCTTTAATCAACAAGATTCGTTAAATGATATGATGAGCGGACCAAAACTGAAACTCAACAGGGTCCGCCTGACAAAATTCCTTATACTGTGATTAATCAACGTGTCATGCATACTGCTAAATATCGGCGCGGCGAGCATGAAAAATAATATTGCAGGAAGCACACATACAAGAATATCCTTTCTATTCCATCAAAAAATTGTTTACATCATTCTATATGTTCGGCGGACTGCAATCTTGCGTCCGCCACTTTTTCAAAAAACAAAATAAAACAAAATATATATTTATATATATGATCAATCAGTCCTCTGTTTCTTCTCGGGAGGTGCAGGGCTATCACCAATGATGTCGACTTCTGGAGAATAGCCCCCCGAGCCGCTCCCGCTACTACCTGATCCTGTACTGGTGGCGGACCCGCTATGCGAGCTCCCAGTAGCAGAGGAAGATGCAGAGGTGTCGGACTCGGCGGACAGCTCCTCTCCTCGTCGGCTCGATTCAGCATTGTCCGCATTTTCCCTGGCGCCTTGCTCTTCGCCCTGCGAGCCTCCGTCTTCTTTCTCTTCAACTTCTTCTTCTTCGTCGTCTTCTTCTTCCTCATCGTCACCTTCCTCAATGACGTCCTTTCCTTTTTTAGCTCTCTCCATCGCTGCGACCTGAGGGTCCAGCTCAGGGAAGATCTCCAGGAAAGGGACGCCGCCCACTCCCTCCTTCATGAGGCCATCGCGGGCAAGTCGCTCAACAGCGATCTCGACAGTCTCCATCACGAAAGGGAGCGTGGCGGCCTGGAATTCATTGTTCTCCAAGTCGTAGGCGACCTGCGAAAAACAAGATTACAAACATCAGACAGATCGCGGCGGATAGAAAATTAAGACCGCGGCAAATTCAACTCACCCCCAGCTGCTCTCTTTGCCGAGCATTCCTTTCTCCCAGTCGTGCGTTCCTTTCCCTTAGCACTTTGTTATCCTTCTGAAGTTGTTCATTCTGCCTCAACAGGTCTCTGGCCAGAGTGGCAACATAGTGGTTTGTTACCGCGCTGTTCGCAGAAGCCTGAGAGGCCAGCAGAGGGAGGTCGGCGGCGGACACCTTCTTGAGATCGCTCAAGTTGCGCTTTCCGTAAAGAGTGGAGAGCGCAATATGGGCGTGGCGTGTTATCCGCGGACTCCTCCACGAAGGAAGCGCGGTGGATAGGCGGACATGCTTATTTTTGCTGTGCCAGTGGACCATAGGGTTCCCCCTAAGGTCCCTCTGGCTGATACCGAAGCCGATCATGGAGAAACTTTCGGAGGAAGAGTAGTCCGCTGCGGGATCCCCTTCCTCCTTCCTCTTTTTTGCAACCGCTTCTTTATTATCTCTTTGTATAGGGACGAAGCCGCTTGGCGTCTGCGGCAAGTTGGCGGGCACCGCCAAGGTCACTGCAAAAAGTGAACCAGAGTTAACAGCATGGTCGCGGCGGATACAAAATCTGAGTCCGCTAAACTACTTACTGTGCTCAGGCATGACATCCCCTAAGTTTGCCAGCAGCGGGAGGTAGTATTAGATATCAAGCCTGGCGTTGGCCAAGAACTCGATGATTGCGGACTCCAGGTCGTCCAGCTGCACATTTTTAAAGACGGAGTCCGCGCGCACCTGCGGATACGTGTGCGCGAACCCAAGGTCGCCCTCAAAAATTAGGAACCTCGAGGTCCAGTTGTGGATCTTGTTTGGAAGACCCACTACCTTCATCCCCCTGCAGTAGAAGTAGATTACTCCCTTGTAGGGGCGGCCTCCGGAGGCGGTTATGGAGCGGACGGAGAATATTTTGCGGAAGATGTTCATCGAGAAAGCAATCTTTTCAGATCGCAAATAAGAGATATAGCTGCAGATCGCGGCAAGTGTATTCGGCGCGAGCTGGCCAGGCACCATCCCGTAGTGCTCAAAGATTGCAGCAAGCTCCCATAGGAGCGGGAACTTGAATCCGCTATCGAAATGATCAACGGGAATGGCGATCTGGGTCGCCGTCGAAAAGTTCAACCTTTCCTGATGGGCGGGTAGGCGGACGAGTATGTTTGAGTCCGCCATCTTCTTTTCGACGAAGGCAGCCAGGTCAGCCTCTGTCAAAGTACATTTTCGGTGATCAGCAGAATGGAAGGTGACTGCAGCATCAGTGCGCGCGGACACCATGTTGCAGGCCGCAGGATTCCGTTTACTTCAGTAATTTCCTAAATAGAGAAAGCAAAAGGCAGTATTTATAGATAAAGATTCTGACAGCTTTTTGGCCAGTCCGCGCATGTCGCATATTCAATCTGCACAGTCCGCAAAGAATTAAAAATGCAGCCAAACAAATAACACGGATACAAAGACAAATTAACATTCCAAGGGAAGTTCAGAGCCAAGTTGTGGCCAGTGCAGTTTCCTATCCGCCCAGGTCGCGTATTTTCCAACCTCTAGGTTAACAAGAAGCGGACGCAACACTAGTCCGCACAGTCCGCCACAGATCATGCCAAGGATAAAGCAACATAAAATTGCGGATTTATAATCTGAGTCCGCATAGATCACAATAAAAGTTCAATCAATCACATCACACAGCATTGTTTGGAGCGCAATTATACAGACGATTATACAAATTAAACATATAAAAAATCAGAGCACCGCGGACTCAGCGGTCCCTGTTTTCAGTTCGCGTAGGCTTCTCCGTCCTATCCCGGCATAGGTGAGCTGCTTGGTCACTTATCTGGAGAATCTCGCTATATATACGGCAGAGGTGGTGGTGGATAACATTGATGGTCCGGTGCATGTGGGCGGCTTCGCGGTCTACCCGGCTGAGAGGCACCATTGGCTCCGCTGCCGGCCTCGGCTCCTCATCCGCAGCATGTGGGATACCGCCTGTCGGTGCGGCGATCTCCGAAGCCGCGCGATCTGATACTCGCGGCCTCCGGTCAGCGATCTCTGCGGCCCGCTTCCCCTTCTCCTCACGCACTGATGCTAAGTGCTTGCCCTTATAGTAGCGGACGTCATCCGCAAGCCTTTTCTTCTCCCTATCAGATCTCTCCAGCGCCCTGGAGATGCTAGCGATCTGGTCCTTCAGAGCCATCTCGCGCTCAGCGGATTCCTTTTCGCGCGCCACGGACGCTTTCTCACGCTCCATTGCTTTCTCTAACTCTCCTTTCAAGCATTCCATTTCAGATTGGAATTTCTGCTCTAACTCTTTTATGATGTTCAGGAGGGACGACTCATCCGCCGCGGTTTCCATGTGGGAGATCGCGTCAGCACCAGTGTTTGGCGTGGCCGCGATCTCGCCACTCTCGGTAGAGTCCGGCGGCGACTTCCCACCTGCAACAAGCAAAGTCAACTTCACATTCAAATGCAGTTCGCGGCGGACACAAATAAAGGAGGAAAGATCACTTTGAGACATGGCAGCAGCAAGTTGCCGACTATCGAAGATGATTGGACGCCTTGCCCGCTCCGGGTCAAAGGCGCTTAACCGCTTCCTCCATTCGCGGTGGACCTTTGCTCTTTTCTCGGCAGCCGCGCTTCTTGAGACCACAATGTCGTCCATCTCGATGATGATTCTGACAGGTCTTGACGTCCGCGGCGGCGACCTGTAAAGCCACTTGCGCTGAAAATATTTAGGTGCCGGTTGAAGTTTACCTGACCGCAGCAGCTCCGCGGCAACCCGCAGGTCCTCAGCGGCTTTGTCCGCCGCGGCCTGCTTCGAGGCCGCCCCAACCGCAGCAACATGAGCGACGATTTGTTTCTTTTGCTCCTCGATCTTCTCCTTCAGTCTCTCTCTCTCCTCTTCCTCCGCAGCGGACAAGGAAGGGAGTTCATCGCCCTTATCTCCGGTAGTCACCGCCTCATTCTGCTGCAGTACAACCAGCAAGGAGTCATGGATTAAGTCAAGTTGATCGACGTCTATGGTATCAATTATCTCATCCGTGGAAAGACTGACCGTTGAAAGGGAGTTGTCTCCCCGAATTTGGGCCTCCGGCGTTACCAGGTCACTGTCTGGGACTTCTTTGTCGCGCGGCCTGTGTTGCAAGTCCGCTTCCCCAGTCCGCTTGGAGATATTCTTCTCCTTCATGGCGCGCAACTTCTTCTCAACCCGCTCGGCGACAGTCGCTCCATCCCTTTTCCTCTTCCTCCTCTTGGCAGTTTTCTCAGCAGAATCCGCGGCGGACCCCCCTAAATCGGGCTGGTTTTCGCGGACAGGCTCAGGATTCACAGCTATCGATGCTTTTGAAGGCGCATCGTCCTCTCCCTCGGCCCGCCTATTTTCTTCATCCAGGTTAACAATGAGCACCTGGGCATTGGGAGAAGATACGTCGGCCTCAATGTGTTCGCCAACGGTGACCGCCGAGGTCGCGGTTTTCTGGGAAGGGGCAGAGTCCGACACGGTCACCATCTTCTCACTTGTCAATGGTTCGGCGTCGACTGCGGCTTCTTCGCGAGCAGATGCATTGGTAGGGCGGACTGTCTTCTCCGCAGGCTTCTCGCTCTGGGAACTCTCTCCTGTGAGGCGGACAGGGTCTTGTCTTGCCGACCTCTTTACAATCTTCTTGGTCTTCATAGGCGTTGTCAGCTCTGGGTCGCCTTTTGCAGTGAGGTTAGATAAGAAAGCTCCAAGGTCTAGCCATGCCGGACTGGAAAGTTGAGACCGCAAGTGGTGAATAGCGCCCCGTGTCGATCGAGATTCTCAGCAGATCCAGACCCTCCAGCGATATTTATAGCGTTGGCAGCGTTTTCGAGATTTGCGGACTCGGCAGTTAAGAAAACATTTTTGAAGTTTTCTGGAAACTTAAAAATGTGCGGGGATTATGTTAACCCCTCAGTCCGCAACATACTGCAAGATTCCAAAGCCCCCTTTCAGCAGGCGTGGACGCAATTTGTCCGTCCGCCCAGTCCGGCAAAATCACCAGTCGGGCGCCAAGGATGGTACCCCAGCAGCGGACGCAAGGACCTGTCCGCTCAATCCGCCGGCGCTTTGGGTATCAGGTTCTCTACAGCGGCGGACGCAGTATCTTGTCCGCCCAGGCCGCCCCCCTCCGGTAGGCGCGCCCAGCAGCAGTGGAAGCTCTAGTTCGTCAGCCCAGTCCGCCACTTCTGTGCGGACTGGCGTGTTCTTTCTTTTTGCTTCCCGTCACCGCTGCCCGGTTCTCCTGTACCCCGGGTAGCCGGTTATTTTAGCCCTGCCCGTTTGGGCAGGCCCCCTATCCTATAAATAGGGGGGAGGTGGTGCACCCAAGACACGCTGACTCGGACCCAGGAGCCTACCTGTTACAGGCTGCGGACTCGAATCCTGTGCCTTGCGGACTCCCCCTTGCTCTGCTCCCATCAGTATTTTCCTTTCACTTGTAACTAAATCCTTCTTCAATCAAGGGAAAGCCCGTCGCAAGAGAGGCATTCAGGCCGCGACCGGCGAAGTCTGTTGTTGCCGTGGTTCACGGCCCTGCTCTTCTTCCAGCTCTCATCCGCTTAGTAGATCGCTACTCGCAGTCTCCCTATTCCCCCGGTGTTCGAACAGTTAGCTAGTTGTGCTCGACCTCCCTTGTGTTTTCGTGCATCAACATAGACGGCCATGATCGGTGTTGATTATGAAATGACTTCCAATACAGCTGTAATACAAATTGAATGCCAAACTATCTTATTATCATTTGTATTATTGTCTTTTTAAATGATTTGTAAAATTCTCATCGTAATGTCAGTTTTTCCGCAAGAACTGAAGATTAACTGTTTAGAAATGTATTGTCTGTTTTCTCAAGTCTTTGAAATGTTTAATCAGTTTTGATAAATAATTTTTTTGTTTTACATCAAAAGCTAATTTTGATCTAATTTAGCCTTACTTTTCATCTAATGCTCTAATTTGGATCTCTACTTCATTTCAAACGCATGCAGATGAAAACTCAAAATCAACCTGAGACGACGACGTCATTGCCAAATGGGGGTGGCCCGGTCCAACGTAAGAGCTTCATACTTTACAGATCCTAATTTTGTGCATTTTTCATAATCAAAATCTGTATTACATGTTAAATATTGTCGTTTGTTTTTCAACTCGGTTAGCCTCAATAGATAAAAACTGTAATATCACTGCTACGACCGACAACGACTATGAATACTATGATGAAATTTGCAAAGAGGGTACAAACAGATGGTCTGATGGTCCGCGTACTGAGGTTGAAGGTTTTAGGCTAATTATCCCGGCAGTGCCAAGAGGCTTGGATGCTAGAGAAGAGTGGAATTTTGTTTTCGATATGATAGGGAGGTAATGCCTAACAAAAATTATATCTTATGTTTGAAATATTATTGTTTTAACACATTACAAAATTGTGAACTAATGATTTTTTATCTTTACATTTTTGATTGAAACAGAGTCTCTCGAGGACACTGAATGAAATCTATTGCTGCATAAGAAGGAGATGCTAATATTTTGATATGGTTTCAACTGCGAGATTCTGACTGTTTTATTTGGGGGTTGGGGGGGGGGGTCTTTGATTTTTAGCTTTGCAAGTATGGACTTTTTTCTGAGCTTTTTTCATTGCAGGCACAAGTATGAACTTTGCATGTATGTGTGTTTACTGGCAGATGTATGTGTTACAATCATATTTCTTTGTTGTTACTTCTATAAATTAATGTTCTCTATCAAAGACTTATGATGATGAGGTTGAAGAGTTGCGTATAGGAAAGAACGCCCCCACCCCCCAACAATGTCGTCGCACCCCCGAAAAATGTCGCCGCCCTTGCACAATGTCGCCGCCCGCGAACAATGTCACCACCCCCGACCATTGTCGCCGCCCCTGAACAATGTTGCCGCCCACGAATAATGTCGCAGCCAACGAAAAAATGTCACTGCCCACGAACAATATCGCCGCCCACGATCAATGTCGCCGTCCCCGACAAATGTCGCACTCACGACCGAATTCGCAGTTCACGACAAATGTTGCCGCCAGCGACCCATGTCGTTGACAAGCGGGCGAAGCCCGCAGCGACGCATCTAGAACGGGCGGAGCCCGTTCGAAGATGCTAGTATATATATATATAGTAGTTTGGATTTGTAGAATTAATCTTAGCCTTCCATTATGTGTCAAGCTTCTGATCTCAACCATCCAATGAAAAGAGAAAAAGAAAGAGAGAAGAGAGAGAGAAAGAAAATCTTAATAGCACTCCTAAGCCTACATAAAAGAGGGGGAAATAGAGAGAGATGGGGAGAGAAATGAGGAGAGAGATTCATTTTTTAGGTAAAAAAATTCTTTTTTTTCAAAATAAAAATAAGAATATTAATTCATATATTTTTATAGTCATTTTAAGTACTTATATTTATATGTGTTGGTCGAATGCGGGCGCAGCCCAATCGAATGTGGGCGCAGCCCGCTCGAATACGGGAGCAACCCGATCAAATGTGGGCGCATCCCGATCGAATGCGGCAGCATCCCGCTCGAATGCCCGCGCAGCTCGCTCGAATGTGCGCACAACCCGCTCGAATGTGTTGGATCTTGTCACCAACCTTAGTAAGGGTGAATGGGGTTCACAAAGATAGTGTAAAATTAAAATGAAATTTTCTGAGGAAACACTTTCTAGATGCTATTGTGGGGTGGTAGACTACTACCGCGCGACGGTAGGTCACATAAAATGAATCACTTATAAGAATTCATTTTTTGATCTCTCACACAACACTCAAACCACTAACAACAAACCACCACAATTTTGTGATATAATAAACAATATATAATTTTATTCAAAATAAGAACAAACGTTTACAATAGCTAGACTCGATCTCCATGACGCTGAATATCGAAGGCAATGAAATACAAACTTCACTTTTTATTTCTATACCGACCCTCTACCCAGATCGGTTGGCTCTCTCACTTTCCCTTCCCGAAATGGTCTTCGAGCCGGCTCTTCACCTTCCTCCCTAGACTTAGAGCCCCACTAGTTCCTGCGATCTATACGTCCCTTACCCGAATAATTTCTTACGAAACTCTTCATGGATTACGATGACCCCGGTCGATTTTCTTCATGCACAAATAACTAGACAAGAAAAAAAAATACAGAGTAAAATGTAAAGGGTGTACAAGTAATTTCTCCCTCAAACATAGAACTTCTCCGAGAAATGGTGCGCGATTGACGCTCTGGAATATCGTACTCTTTTCAATCGATCAACCACAAAAGGTCATTGAAGATTTCGTTCGCTGGAGTTCTTCGATCACGAGCGCGAGGAAGAAATAATACCTGTTTGGTATTGTTTCCACAATAATCCTGATTTGAAGAAGTCCCCCTTAAACTGAGATATATTGAGTTGTATTTGACATTACTTTCAAGTTATGTGCTTGCATTATTTAATTGCTAAGTACACACCAATGTAAGATTACACTAAGTCATGCAACACAGGACTATGCAATGTAATCCTTCATTATGCAGGACATGGTGTTGACTCAGGTGTAACCTCTATTTTGGGGCATACTTCATTTTCAAGTGCATAGGAATCAAGGAAAAGGAAGGTTGCTGAGTTCAGGAAGAACTAGAAATTTTCCTAAGTAAAATTTGTCCAGTGCACACATGAAGTCTCATGTCATTCGTCGAGATATCACGTGAAGACTTGTGGGATTCATCGAATTTACTCGGGAAAGTTAAGACAGTTTCTCAAATCTTCTTCAGAAATGACTAAGTTAAATTCGTCGAGGGTACACATGAAGTCCCGTGTCATTCGTCGAGATGTCATGTGAAAACTCGTGAAATTCGTCGAATATACTCGAGTAGTCCAGTGACTATTAACAAAAAATTTCTTCAGGTACCATTTTTGACTAAGTAAAATTCATCGAATGTTCTAATATAATTTGTCGAGTTCTTTCGTGTAATTCGTGGAATGCTCCTGTGTAATCTAAATAATTCGTCCAGTAGTCTGGGTATTATATGAGTCATCTCGACGAATGAGCTTAACATTTTTCTTGTTTGATTTTTTTCGACGAGTTCTGTCTCAAACGACGACCTTGTACAGTGCACGTGGAACTTATTTTTTGAAGTAAATTTATAGCCATTGGAGATGGATTATATATAAATTCAAAGGATTCACTTTATAAGAATAGATCGTTAAGAATTGCAAAACTTCTTCAGTCCTAATTTTGAAATCGTGAATGGCCGAGAAAACTTCATTTCTGATCTACTGTTCTTGGAAACACAACCTGACGAATTCAAAGTTCACGATCAGCGATCCCTTACAAGAAGATATTCGACATGATCACTACTTTCAGATTCCTCATAGTTGTATTCGATCTAGTCGGATTCCAAAGTTTTCGGATCAAGGTTTTCAAGATTTCAAGTCTTCTCCTTCAACCTTATTTCAAGATCTAATATCCAAGAAGGAAGAAGATTAAATTCATTCAGATCTAAAGAAGGAGATTGTTTGTGTTGGATCCCTAGTTTGATTTGGGCTAGGTTCACTAACTTAGGATGATGTGACCTAATATGTATAGCCAGGGTCATAGTTGTGTCCTAGAGTCTAGGTCAAGTCCTCAGTAACAACATCACATGGACAAGCCACTATCAGACTGCCAGAGACTCAAGACTTACAGTTTTTCCAGAGATTCAGAGATTTCTCAAGAAACTAAGTAAAATGAGTTCGACGTTCGTCGAACTCAGGTCGACGATAATCGTTCTCAACTCGACGATCTTAGAGAAATATTCTCTGAGCTGAGCTCGATGAACTTCAGTCACAGATCGATGATCCTTGGACTCCACCTTCAGAATTCTAAGTACAGACTGTTCTCTAAACTCAGGTCGATGAACCTAGTTCTCAGGTTGACGAAATTCATTCTTTGCTCGATGATTGCTGGACTTCCACTTCAACTCTATTGCCAGAGGTTTATCAATTTTTCTCTAAGTCTAGAATCATTTTCAGCTCGACGAATTCAAGGTTCTCTAGACTTAGCTCGACGAACCTTATTCTTTGGTGGACGAATCATTGGACTACTACAACATTCTGTCGAGACTATGTTCTCTAGTCTCAGGTCGACGAACTCAGTTCTCTGCTCGACGAATTCTGGAATTATCTACTTCAACAACTTAGAACCAGAAGACTTGTGTCGACACTCAAAGGTTATGTCGACACCAACTAAGTCGACACTAGAAGTACTTGTGTCGACACCCAGATCATCAGTCGACACTATGGAAAGGTTATCTCGACACCATACAGAATCCTTGTGTCGGCACACAGGATATCAGTCGACACACAAAATATTTGACAACACTAGAATAGTTGCTGAACTCCAGTCGACAAACACATTTACCAGCTCGACGAACTTCAGACAGAATAGGCAAAGTTCAAAAGAGACAACAGTTCAGTTTCAAGCTCGATGATTCTGCAACTCAGCTCGACGAACAGAAGTCATCAGGTCGACGAACTGTAGACTCAGCTCGACAAATTCTGCTATCTGTTCGACGATTCCAGACTTAGTTATTTTCGGCCTTCTGTCCCCACTCTAATGCGATAATTCCTGAGTAATTAATGCTCTAACATTCTCTGAATATAACCGTTAAAAGGAGCATTAATTATTGTCTTCTCCAGGATTATTGCTTGTCGTTTTTCCATGGGACAGTTGGGGAAATAAATCAATGCCGTTTATTCTCAAGGCTGTCAGCATTAATTGTAGAAGAATTCAAATTTTTGAAAGACAGATTTCGATAGAAAATATAAAGGAACAGAAGAGAATAACGGATACATAGATAGATAGAAAGAATCAAGGATTATTAAGAAAGTTTTACCCAGAGCACAGCTTATTGAGAAGCATACAGAGATTACACATACACAGAGAATATTCAGTCTTGAACAATCTGCTCTGTCAACAAGAAGCATTCTCTGATATATATAAATCCTTGACCAGAAGCTCATCAGTACTTGAAGAAGAAGAACAACAATACCTATATCTAGAGTCTTCTTTCTTCAAGCACTTCAGGACACTTCAAAAGGACAACATCAGTTCCATTTGTCAAAGAAGTTCCTGAAGATTATTGCTGGTCAAGAATTCAGTTTGAAGATCTATCACCTTGAAGCTTAGCTCCTGCCTTTCCCTGATTCATTCTACATCTCAGGGGGAGCCATAAGCTATAATCAAATCCACAGTCTTCTCAATTGTATATTGAGAAAGAGAAGACAAAATCATCTCTCATCCCCACCTATGTAAAGGGTTGTCATCTCCCTTCAAAAGTGATTCCTTGGTTGCAAGTCTCCTGATCAAAAGACTTGAGGGTTTGGTTTTTGAGCAACTGATGAAAATCTCATTGGTGTCAGGCACCTGATCAAAAAGCTGAGTGGATTCCTACCAAGGGTGGTAGAAGAGTGGATGTACCCAGGTTGGGGAACCACTATAAACTTATTGTGTCGTCTGGTTGCCCCATTTTCTTTTGTTCTTGCTGTGCTTGTGCTTTAGGTTCATTGTGTGCTAGCTATATTTATTTCTGCAGTTTTAATTTACAGCAAAAGCTGTAATAGCTGTTAAGAATTTTTTAAGAATACTCTATTCACCCCCCCTCTAGACTATTTCAGATCTAACTCTCACTTTCAATTGGTATCAGAGGGAGGTTCCTTTGGTTGTACAAGCTAAACCTTGAACCAAAGATTCTTTGTTAGATCTACACATTATTTTATTTTCATTTAGATTATAAACACAGCCATGGCACAGAACAAGGATTATGCAAGCACCAGACCTCCAGTTTGCAACCTTAATAGGTTTTGTAACGCCCCCGGTTTTTCTGTGTTTTGTTTGATCTTTGATTGGCGTTACGATGACGCATTTCCGGCCCTTCGCCGTTGTAGAGCGTGGTCTTAGCTCTTTAGGTTCCTTGTGTAGCCTGGTTGCAGCCTGTTGGCAAGTTTCCCCAGCTAGTCAGAGTCTGTTTTGGTGACTCGGTTGGGCCTCTTAGGGAAATGCTTTTGTTTTGTCTTCGGGAAGTGTTAGCCCGAGTGTGCGATCGTCGGATGTTGTTTTCGACCTCACCATTATTTTCGTAGCTTGGGTGTTTTGCTACGGTGCGAGTTTTGGTCGAAGTCTGAGATCGTTTGCTTTCGCGTCGTTTCGACGTTTGTTATGTTAGCTGTAATGTTGATGTGCTGTGCGTGGCCTGGTGTGGCCGAGCTTGTTAGGCTGGTGCCTTGTCTTTTTGTTTTGCTAAGGAGTTAGCAGTTTTTTTATGTGTAAGTTCGGGTGACATGGTCGGGTCACGGGCGTGACCCAGAGCGTATCGTGCTCGGGAAGAGCTCTCCTTTGTGTGGTCGACGAATTTTGGTCGACGGGTTTTTTTTGGTAGGAACACGGCCTGTGACACGGGCGTGTCACAGGGCGTGTCCCCCTTCGGTTCGTCGAGCTGCGCTCGATGGTCGTCAAATGGTGTTTTAGTGAGAACACGGCCGTGTCACGGGCGTGTCGTATCGGACACGGGCGTGACACAGGGCGTGTCTCTCTGTTCGACGATCGGCGTTCCACGATTGTCGAGCGGTGTTTGAGTTGGTATACGGCCTGTGATACGGGCGTGTCACTGGGCATGTCCCGTATTTCGTCGAGCGGAGATCGACATTCGTCGAGTGGGTAGGTGGGTAGATATGTACACGCCCCGTAACACGGGCGTGTCGGGCCGTGTCACGGGCGTGTCTGGGGCGTGTTCCGTACTTTTTTTCCTGAGAGCATCTTTTGTTGTCGTGAACCGTTTTTCCTTCTCATTTCGTCGTTCCCGAGCCTGGAGAACTTCCAGCGGAAGGGTTTTGAGAGGAGGCGGTGGTTTTTTTGCCAGTGTTTGCGGGAGGAAGCTCGTTTTCCTCATGCGATAGCAGATTTGGCTTGCTCTCGTCTAGATCTTCCCTTTCATGTAAGTCATTCTTGGTTTAGGGTTGATTCAAGGAGTTAAACTTCCATTGATTTCTTTTCTTCTTCTCTTAATTGTTGTTTTTGACTTGTAGGTGGCCGATCTTGCTGCCAAGGGCTATTTCATGTTGCAATCGCTGCATCTTGGTTGTAAGGCAAGTGGCTCCTTGCCCTTGCCAATTTTACCCCTTTTTACCTAATTACCTTGCTGTATTTTTTGTTCTTTAATTCCAGCCATGTTCGATTTAGGTTGTGTAGGACTTTTGGCTATTCTCTTTCTTTTTATTATTTTGTCTGGGTTTGGTGTCCAGTGGGTAGCTAGAGTTAGGGGTAAGGCTGTGCTTATTTGTAGTTTAAGTTTAGTTGCGATAGCCCCGAGTAGTTAGAATGGAAGGGGGGGTTGGGATTAAATTTCCAACTCTCTGTTTTCGCGCGTTGAGAGAGTTTAGGCTGCGGTTTTAACTAAAACTTACGTTTACCCTAAGTGGAAAGCGCTGACAGCATCGAGTGAGCCGAGTTCACTCAACGTCATCACCCAGCGTAGGATTCGCGGCTAAGTATTTTGGCGTCAAGTGAGTGGAGCTTACTCAACGCCGCATCGAGGGGGCTTGACGTTTCTATCTTGGGTTCCTGTGTTTCCTTAGGATTGTTAGTGTGACTCTTTTCCTTTTCCCTGGGGGGTATTGGGTGTTCGGCTAATTTTTGCATGCCGACTCTTGGGTTGTGGCAGGTGGTGGAGTTTTGGTGGCCTCTGGAGGGGTGGTTTTATGTGGAGAGCTGTGGCCACCGCCTTTTGCCCCGGTTTGGGTTGGCGTGTGTGGGACCCTAGTGCAGCTACTGTTTGACCCCTTAGACCATTTTTGGATCTGGCTTTGGTTATGTATTCAGATTCATGTTTTGATCACTGCCATTTACCCACGTGTTAGGACTGTTAGTCCCTTTCCTGTTTATGTTTTCTTTTTCTTTTGGCATATATGTATATGTCTTGCTGCTGTTGCAGACTCTCTTGTAGGGCATATTGCTTTTATTGCTCGCACTAGGTGTGCTTTGCTCTACTTTAGACAGTGCTCTTTTCTTACTGTCATGCCCTTTCTTTTGCTTATAGCAGTTTGATGCCGGGTTGGTAGACCCTTTTTATTTGCTCATAAATCTAATGCTCTATTTACCGTTTTGATTATTTTCTTGCTGAGGTATTCTTTTCTTGAATGCCTCAGGTACAGGTTGTAGCCAGTTCAGCGACTAGTTCTTTTGGCGGGGCTTATTGGTGGCCTCTTGGGTAGCTGAGATAGCTGATCCCCGATTTTGTGAGGTAGTTCCTTACATTTCTGTATGGACATACATACTCACCAGTGGGTTCGTATCAGGTTGTTGAAGCCCACTGGTGGCTTCTTGCGATGCTGGGTATGAACTTAAACTGCTATTTTTGCCTATTTGTGGTTGTTTACTTGCTTCTGGGAAGGATTTATGCTAGGTTGCGTGTTAGATATTTTAAACCCTAAAAGCATTACTATATGTATCTCATGCATAACATATTTATAAAACCAAGACACTATTTTTCATTAGCGTAAAAGACTATCTTTCATATATACTATATTCACTTTAGAGTCATGCATACCATGAGTCGTCCCTCGGGGACACTTATGCTCATTTAGGGTGTCAACTTAATTGAACCAAAGTATTTTCTGCTGCATATAAATATACTTTTAATTGTGAACTAGCTGATCCACAGTGCCGAGGGATACGACCATTCAACATAACTGGTTTTCATTCATATTAATCAACGATTTTTTTCCTTAAAATCTAAAGTCTGGAGTTTTGCCTGAGCGTGTGCTGTTATCCCCTGCACGACGTGGCATCACGACACATATTTTCTCTTTCTCTGATGCGGTGCAATCGTAGAGAAAATATGGGTTGTGACAGGTTTGCCATCTGGAAGGCAAGAATCAAGTGGTACATGAAATCTATTGATGAAGACATCTACAACTCTATTTTGATAGGCCCCCACAGGCATCTACATCTACAACATATTCCAGCAACAATACAGTCCCACCACCTGAGTGGACTGAAGCCCAGAAGAAAGTAAAGATTGTTGATGCCAAAGCCATGAATATATTTGCTCAGACTATGTCAGATGACATCTTTCAGAAGGTGGCTGAGTGCACCTCTGCAAAAGCAATTTGGGATTCACTTAATCAAATGGTTGCTGGCTCATTAAATGAGATGAAATATAGGAGATCTAACTGCATCACACTATATGAGAACTTTAAGAAGGAAGAAGCTGAGACAGTTTCTGATATGTACAATAGGTTAAGCTCAATTATCAATGAGCTAAAAACCTTGGATAAGAACATCAATCCTATTGAAGTGAATGACAAGATCCTGATGTGCTTCCCAAGCTCATGGAATACAAGAATCTAGCCTATCAAGGAGGCCAGATGCCTGAATGAGATCTCAACTGAATCTTTATTAGGCAAACCTAAGTCATATGAACAGCTGATAAAGACCAGGGAGGCAGCTGAACAAAGAACACCTCCAGTAGCCAGAAGAGAACAGAGTATTGCCTTCAAAGCCACTGAAGAGACAGAGAATGCAACAACAAATGAAGAGCTTATGAGTCTCTTTGCTAAAAGATTCTACAAGATGGCCAGAAAGGATTTCAGGAGAAAGCCATCAAGGAAAGATGACAAGTCAAAATATGACAAGACACCAACCAAAGAAATTGTGTGCTATGGATGCAGGAAGCCTGGGCACTTCATATCTGAGTGTCCAAAGAACCAGAAGAAAGAGAAGAGAAGAGAGAAGGAAACCAGAAGACAACACACCAGCAAACCCTCTTCCAGCAAGCACAAGAAGGAAAAGGGCTTTGTGGCTGAGACCTGGAGTGATACAGAAGATGAGTAAACAACTTCAAGCTCCAGTGAAGATGAGGATGAAGAAAGAGCAAAGGAGGTTTGCCTCATGGCAATTGATGCCTCCATAAGTCACTCAGAAGAAGAAGAGTCTGAAGATGAAGGAGTGTCTGAATCAGAGGCAGATCAGGTACTGTCCTCCTTTAACTATAGCTCTGAAACATTTAAATCTGATTTCAAGTTAATATGCATAGATTTGATTAATTATGAAAAAGAAATTAAAATTCTTTGGGAAAAATTAGGAAACTTAGAGGATGTTCAATCTGAAAACATTTGGTTAAAAGATGAATTAACCTTAGCAAATGAAAAAATAATTTCTCTAAAAACTGAGCTTTGTGAGACCCAACAACTTGAGAAAACTCTCAATGGGAGAAGCCTCAAGCTGATGGATATCACAAGTACTGTTAATGCCAGACTTAATGGCAAGCAAGGCTTGGGTGCTCCATCAGGTTTGCCCCCCATTCACAGGAAGAACATTTTATCAACCCCAATAAAATTTGTATCTGCTAAAGGGAAAGAAACAGTAAATGATAAACAAATAGTAGAAAAGATCCCTAAAACAGTAGGACAGAAAACCAAAAACCAGAAAACACCTAGTAAAAACAAGGTTCAGCAATTTTCATCGAACTCAGATCGACGAAATGGGGACAGTTCGTCGAACCCAGATCGACGAACTATGAACACAAACTATAGTTACATTTATTCGTCTAACTGCGATCGACGAACTCTGTATGGTTCGTTGAGCAGAGGTCGATGAACGTGGGGCACAGAGATTGAACATGTTTATTCTCTGGAAAGAGATCGACAATCTCAACACAATTCGTCGAACTCTGGTCGACAAACTTACAGAAATTCGTCGAACCCAGGAAGACTTAATCAAAACTATAATTCCAACAACAACTTAAATATTTCTAAGAAACCATTTAATCTACTAGCTGACTGGATCATACCACCTAAGAGATATCACCCCCTAGGATACAAGTTCCAACCTGAATTCTCTATTATTTCCAGCTTCTCTTATCAACAATACAAAGGACCCAAGGTAACCTGGGTCAAAAACCATTAACTGTTTCCTATTGCAGGTGAAGAGTTGTCCAGGGGTAAATCAAACTTGGTACCTGGACAGTGGATGCTCCAAACATATGACTGACGGCAAGGACATCTTATCCAACTACAAGTCCAAGCTGTGGCCAAAGGTTATCTTTGGTGACTCCAAATATGGTCAGTTAGAAGGATTTGGAGAAGTAAGAATAGGAGCTGTCAAATTCAAAAAGGTGACATATGTAAGTGGACTCAAGCATAACCTCATCTCTATAAGTCAGTTATGTGATGATGGTTATCAGGTATACTTTAACCCACCTACTTGTTCTATTATTAATAAAAACAACCAAACAGTTTTAATTAGAAATAGACAAGGCAACATATACTTAGTAAATTTTCTTTCTGCCAAAACTGATATCTGTTTACTTAATTTAATGAGTAATCAGAATGACTTATGACACAAAAGACTAGGTCATGTAAATTTGAAAAACATTGCTAGGCTATCTAAACACAACCTTGTTAGAGTTCTACATTCTGGTCCCTACAAGAAGGAAGGTATCTGCAGGGCTTGTCAATTAGGCAAGCAAACTAAAACTAGTTATAAATTTATTAATAAGAGTGATTCACCTAGGATCTTGTACTTGCTACATTTGAATCTCTTTGGACCCATTGCTGTACAAAGCCTAGGAAGGAAATCCGACACTTTGGTTATAGTGGATGACTTCTCCAGGTTTAATTGGGTATTCTTTCTGAGATCTAGGTCAAATACCTTCAAGGTTCTTACAAATTTTCTCAGGACCATACAGATTGAGTTCTCTACTCATATTACATTGATCAAAGGTGATCATGGCACAGAGTTTAAGTCTCTTCTTATGCATGAGTTTTGTGAGAAGGAAGGTATCGGGCATTGCTTCTCAGCTCCTAGAACTCCCCCACAAAATGGAGTAGCTGAAAGAAAAAATAGGACACTCATTGAAGCTGCAGGTACATTGCTTGCAGATGCTTATATGCCCCTAACTTTTTGGGCAGAGGCTGTAAGCACAGCAAATTATGCCCTGAACAGGAGCCTAATTCACAAACTAAAGAACATGACTCCCTATGAATTGCTCAAAGGGAAGAAACCTAAAATCAACCACTTCAAAGTATTTGGATGCTTATGTTACATTCATAATAACAATAAAAAATACATTAGAAAGTTTGAGGCTAAGGCTAAAGAGGGAGTTTTTCTAGGATATTCCCAAGTAAGCAAGGCCTATAGGGTTTTTAACAAGTCAACATTAAAAATTGAAGAGTCCATTCATGTTTCATTTGATGAGACTAACATGTATTGCAAGGAGAAAGAAGTTTCTACCAATAATAACTTGCAGGTACCCCACTTGTGTGAGACCTTGGATGGACTAAATCTCACCCAAGAGGTTCCAACTCATCCCTCTCCACAAGCAATTGAAGAAAGTGAAGAAGAAGAAGATGAAGAAAATTAATCTCTACCAACAACAAATATAATTCTACAGGAGGAATTAATTGCAAATGCTGTTGCACAACCAACTCCACCAACTGATTTTTTCACACTTAGGGATCACCCCAGATCTCAAGTGATTGGAGACATATCAGCAGGTGTACAGACAAGGCATCAACTCACCTAAGATTTGATGCATGCCTGTTTTCTCCCTTAGGTTGAACCTCTATCCATCCATGATGCTGAGCAGGATCCCCACTGGATCCTTGCAATGCAGGAGGAACTAAATCAATTTGAGAGATGTAGAGTTTGGGATTTGGTTCCAAGACCCCAAAACTACCCAATTATTGGAACCAAATGGGTTTTCAAAAACAAGCTGGATGCCCAAGGAATCATTGTGAGAACAAGGCTAGGCTTGTTGCTCAAGGATATAGGTAAGAAGAAGGAATTGATTATGATCAAACCTTTGCACCTGTTGCAAGGTTGGAAGCCATAAGAATATTCCTTGCCTATGCAGCATACAAGAGATTCAAGGTCTTCCAAATGGATGTGAAGAGTGTTTTTCTAAATGGAGTGCTAAAAGAAGAGGTTTATGTAGAACAACCTCCAGGTTTTGTTTCTCCAACCTACCCCTCTCATGTTTTTAAATTGCATAAGGCTCTTTATGGTCTAAAGCAAGCTCCAAGAGCTTGGTATGAGACCTTAGCTAGTTTTATATTAGAGCATAAATTTACAAGAGGAACTGTACATAAAACACTTTTCACTAGACATCATAAGAACCAAATCTTATTAGTACAAATCTATGTGGATGATATTATATTTGGCTCTACAAATTCCAAATTATGCAAGAAGTTCTCTGACCTCATGCATTCCAAATTTGAAATGAGCAGCATGGGTGAGCTTTCCTACTTCCATGGTCTCCAAGTGAAGCAGCTCACTGATGGCATCTTCATCTCTCAAGCAAAATATGCTAAAGAACTTCTAAAGAAGTTTGGGATGGCTGATGCTCCAACAAAGAAAACACCTATGGCTACCAATGATGTTGTGGACTCTGATGTACTAAAGAAACTTGTGGATCAGAAATTTTTAGGAGCATTGTTGGGTCCCTATTATACCTCACAACAAGTAGGCCGGATATTATATTTGCCACATGTCTTTGTGCTAGGTTCCAGGTGAACCCTACAGAATCTCACCTAATTTTACTAAAAAGGATTTTGAGATATAAAGAGTTGTCCTAATCTAAGCATATGGTATCCTCTGAATCAGAATTTGAGTTAACTGGATACTCTGATGCTGATTTTGCTGGATGCGGGGTAGATAGAAAAAGTACTTCATGGACTTGCCAGTTACTGGGTATGAGATTAGTATCTTGGTTTTGTAAAAAGCAAACATCAGTGTCAACCTCAATTGCTGAAGCAGAATATATTGCAGCAGGAAGCTGTTGTTCACAGATGCTTTGGATATAAAATCAACTTCTAGATTATGGGTTCAACTTAAATAATTCAACCCTACTCTGTGATAATACAAGTGCTATAGCCATAGCCCAGAATCTAGTTCACCATAGTAGGACAAAATATATTGACACAAGATAACATTTCATTAGAGAGTGTGTAGACAAAAATAAAATCAAGCTTGTCTATATCTACACTGATTTACAAAGGGCTGATATATTCACCAAACCTCTGGATGAGAGAAATCATATGTTCTTTGTTAATCAACTTTGCATGATCAATGGAGAAGACTTTATTTAATTTCTGTCTACACTCGATGAATTTTCCAAAGTTCGTTGAACGGAGTTCGACGAACCGGGGAAAGCTTGAGAGATATTCATCGAACGGAGATCGACGAACTCTCTGTGAGTGAAACAATTTTCGTCGAACGATTTCGACGAACTTGCTTCAGAAGATATTCGTCGAACAGAGTTCGACGAACTGTCTTCAATTCTTCTGTATAAGATCGATGAATTATTTCATTCAAAATTATTTCGTCAAACTTAGTTCGAAGAATTATTTCTATTTTCGTGGAACGGATACTGTCGATTCATATTCTTGAAAACCCTATATTTAGATTTTCTTTGACCTCCGTCCCGCGCTTTTTGATCCTTTGCACTTGATCGCCATTTTTGTGTCTCTCTTGCAGGTGATTCCATGGCGATTCATGCAAGCATTCTCGCAGGCATGAAGTTCGATACAGGTTTTGATGTGGACTTTGATTCCTTTCAGCATTCTGATCCCATATTCCTTTACATTCTGGAACTACTTGAAGAACAAGAACTCAAAACCTTGATGACAAGAAGAATCAAACTGCACAACACTGAAATCAGAGAATGGGTCTACACCCTATCGCCAACAGAGGAGAATACGATGACAGACACCATTGTGGGTAACCTTGTCTCCTTAACTCCCGCAATTTTAACTGAAATTTTTGGATTATGGAATGGAGAAGAGCAACTAGAGATTGAAATATAGGAGTCTGACGTGATGCTGGGCCTAATGGGTTATACTGGAGATAACCCTAATAAACGTTTGAAGAAACACCTCTCTGCCCCTTATAAGTTTTTGGCAGATTTGGTTGGAAAAGTTTTGCTTGGGAAAAATACTGCCCATGACTACATCACAAGACGCCAGTTTCTGATCATGTGTGCGATCATAAATAAGAAACCGGTGGATTGGGCACATATTATTTTGATCTGATACAGAATAAAAATAATAAAAAGTAAGTATGCTTTGGAAGGATCCTAGGGATCTTTTTACACGAAAAAACTGCTGAATCCCTGGTCTCCCAGACCATATTCATCAATGCCAGTAAAAGGCTCACATGTGCCTTATTTGGCAGGTGGGAGAGGACAATAACCAAGCTAACTAAGGCTTCTACCTCTTCCACCCCAGCTTCTGAAGGCACCAGGGCTGTTAAAGCCACTCCCCAACCTACTGAAGAGATTCATTCAACACCACCATCTCTTCCAGCAATACAAATCCATCCCTCTTCCACACCTCCATCATCCCCTACTCAACCTCCTCCACCAGAATCTCCACATGCTTCACCAGCACCAACTCCTCCATCATCTCCACTTCCTTCTCATTTATCCTCCATACCATTTTTCAACATACCACCATCACCTCCCAATTCCCCTCTTCCTCCAATCACCCACATAGAAGATGCCACTCATCCATCCCTATCAACATCTACCATCCCTCAACATGCATCCCCTCCAGATGTTCACATACCAGATGCTCCACTTTCTATCCCTCCCACAGTTCCCACTTCTACACCTTCTACAACACCATCTACCACTCCACCATTGGACACCTCCACAATTACTTCTCTCATTGCCCACCTCACTCCCCTTCTCAAAACACTAATAGCAGAGGCCATTACACTTCTTGATATGTCAATTGCTACCCTATCTGCACAGATCACTGCCCTCACTACTGCCCCATCTTAAGTCAGGGGCATGGCTTCAGGTTCTACTGAACCCATGCAGGGGGAGATGTCTGATGATGTAGTTGTAGTAGTTTTAGCAGTAGCAGCTCCAGCAGTACATGCAGCAACAGTAGCAGCAGACTGTACAGAGTATATTGATATAGATGCTCTTGATTTTATTAATTTTATTGATACTGACATGGACTTGGAAGAGTCAGTCTCTGAGACAATAATTACTGGTGGTGATTTCATCATTAATCCCACAGTTGATTTAAAAAATTTGTTGAAAATTTTTAAATTTGCAGTTTTGAGATATCTTACAGCAGAATATCCTACGAAGTCATACTTGGCTATTGTACCATATATATCTCCCGTAAGTCCACAAGCTGCAAAGCAACTCAGTGATAGTTTTGCTGTTCTTGAGCCCACAGTTATTCTAGCTCCTTCAAAAATTTCTTCTGCTCCCAGTTATGTCATGGATGACTCTCCATTGCCAGATCTAGATGAACTGATCTTGTCTGATATTGAAGAGGAAAATAAGACAGCGGCTGAAAGCTCTGTCCAAGTTAGCTCTGATTCTTTTGTAGCTTCTCCTCTAGCTCTTGTTGAAACTCCCGCTCCCGCTCTAGAAAAGCCTGTTATTTCTGCTGAGGCTTTGAAAGCTTTGAATGATTTATATGATAACCCTCAGGGTTCTGAAAATGATGATGATGAGGATGAGGATGAGGACTCAGATGAGGAGGATACAAAGAAGAGGAAGCAAGTATCAAAGAAAAGAAAAGCTCCTCCTCCTCCTGCTCCTAAGTGTAATCCAAACAATGACACTCCTTACTACATTCTTCAAAAGATAACTCCATACAAAGGGATGCCAACATGGATGTGGCTATCTAAAAATCAACAGAAGGAAAGGAAGAAGAGTAGAAGATACTCTCCTCCACCAGTTCAAAGGTATAGAAAATATCCACCACCACCTCCTCCTTCTACAGCTGGTGCTCCTGGTTCAAGCTCTCAAAGGTATGCCCCTGTTCAAACTTATCAAAGACATCAAGCCAGATCTTCCCCTGGTAGCAGTCAGCACAGACAACACTCTTCAGGAAAACAACATCAGCAGAAATAGCAACATCAGCAGCAACAACAACATCAACAACAATAACATCAACAACATCAACATCAACAAGCTGAAAGTTCTAGAAGATCAACCTCTCCTCCTGTTCCTTATGAAGATCCAGAAACAGCCAACACAGCTAAAATGGCCAGGTTCTAGGAACTAGTAGGCCATTCTATGATTAACAAGGCAAAGGCTGAAGGGAAGAACATTTCTGAATACACTACAATGTCCAAATATAGGAGAGAAAAACTAAAAAGGTTTGAAAAGGGTAACAAAATTTTTAATGTTGATGATTATATGAAATTACATCCTCAAGTAGTGGTCCTAGAGCTACATCACTGAGGATTATAGGGGCTGCTGACATGACAATGACTGTGGAATAAGCTTCAAATCCAAACAGGGAGATAATATTTACCAAGTCAGGAGACAAGGGCAAGGATGTAAAACATCAGGAGAAGAAGCAGAAGAAATGAAATCTGAACTATTTTACCTCTATTTTTCTCTCTTAAACTGTTTCATATTGTCTGAACAAAGCTCTTGTGTAAATATATCTGCTGCATGCGTTAATTATCTCTGCCAGATATATGTTTTTCCTGCTTTGTTTACTTTATGTTTTTATTTTGAGTATATTAGTGACCTCACCCAAATATGGGGAGATTGTTGGATCCCTAGTTTGATTTGGGCTAGGTTCACTAACTTAGGATGATGTGACCCAACATGTATAATCAGGGTCATAGTTGTGTCCTAGAGTCTAGGACAAGTCCTCAGTAACAACATCACATAGACAAGCTATAATCAGACTGCTAGAGACTCAAGACTTAGAGTTTTTCCAGATATTCAGAGATTTCTTAAGAAACTAAGTAAAATGAGTTCGACGTTCGTCAAACTCAGGTCGACGATAGTCGTTCTCAGCTTTACGATCTTAGAGAAATATTCTTTGAGCTGAGCTCGACGAACTTCAGTCACAGATCGATGATCCTTGGACTCCACCTTCAGAATTCTAAGTCCAAACTGTTATCTAGACTCAGGTCGACGAACCTAGTTCTCAGGTCGATGAAATTCATTCTTTGCTCGATGATTTCTGGACTTCCACTTCAACTCTATTTCCAGAGGTTTATCAATTTTTCTCTAAGTCCAGAATCATTTTCAACTCGACGAATTCAAGGTTCTCCAGACTTAGCTCGACGAACCTTATTCTTTAGTCGACAAATCTTTGGACTACTAGAGCATTATATCGAGACTATGTTCTCTAGTCTTAGGTCGACGAACTCAATTCTTTGCCCGATGAATTCTGGAATTATCGACTTCAACAACTTAGAACCAGAAGACTTGTGTCGACACTCAAAGGGTTATGTCGACACCAACTAAGTCGACACTAGAAGAACTTGTGTCGACACCCAGATCATCTGTCGACACTGTGAAAAGGTTATGTCGACACCACACAGAAGACTTGTGTCGACACACAGGATATCAGTCGACACACAAAATATTTGACAACTCCAGAATAGTTGCTGAACTCCAGTAGACGAACACAATTACTAGCTCGACGAACTTCATACATAATAGGCAAAGTTCAAAAGAGACAACAGTTCAGTTTCTAGCTCAAAGATTCTGCAACTCAGCTCGACGAACAGAAGTCATCAGGTCGACGAACTGCAGACTCAGCTCGACGAATTCTGCTATCTGTTCGACGATTCCAGACTTAGTTATTTCTGGCCTTCTGTCCCCACTCTAATGCGATAATTTCTGAGTAATTAATGCTCTAACATTCTCTAAATATAACCGTTAAAAGGAGCATTAATTATGGTCTTCTCCAGGATTATTGCTTGCAGTTTTTCCATGGGACAGTTGGGGAAATAAATCAATACCGTTTATTCTCAAGGCTGTCAACATTAATTGTAGAAGAATTCAAATTTTTGAACGTCAGATTTCGACAGAAAATATAAAAGAACGGAAGAGAATAACGGATACATAGATAGATAGAAAGAATCAATTATTATTAAGAAAGTTTTACACATAGCACAACTTACTGAGAAGCATACAGGGATTACACAGACATAGAGAAATATTCAGTCTTGAACAATCTGCTCTGTCAACAAGAAGCATTCTCTGATATAGAGAAACCCTTGACCAGAAGCTCATCAGTACCTGAAGAAGAAGAACAACAATACCTATATCTAGAGTCTTCTTTCTTCAAGCACTTTAGGACACTTCAAAAGGACAACATTAGTAAAAGTTGTCAAAGAAGTTCCTGAAGATTATTGTTGGTCAAGAATTCAGTTCGAAGATCTATCACCCTGAAGCTTAGCTCCTGCTTTTTCCCTAATTCATTCTACATCTCAGGGGGAGCCATAAGCTATCATCAAATCCCCAGTCTTCTCAGTTGTATATTGAGAAAGAGAAGACAAAATCATCTCTCATCCCCACCTTTGTAAAGGGTTGTCATCTTCCTTCAAAAGTGATTCCTTGGTTGCAAGTCTCCTGATCAAAAGACTTGAGGGTTTGGTTTTTGAGCACCTGATCAAATGCTCATTGGTGTCAGGCACCTGATCAAAAATCTGAGTGGATTCCTACCAAGGGTGGTAGAAGAGTGGATGTACCTAGGTTGGGGAACTACTATAAAATTCTTATGTCGTCTGATTGCCCCTTTTTCTTTTGTTCCTGCCATGCTTGTGCTTTAGGTTCATTGTGTGCTAGCTATATTTATTTCTGCACTTTTAATTTACAGCAAAGGTTGTAATAGCTGTTATGAATTTTTTAAGAATACTCTATTCACCCCCCTCTAGAGTATTTCAGATCTAACTCTTACTTTCAGTTTGCAATCTAGAAAGTTGTACAAAACTATTTTTCTAATTGTAGGAAGTTTCTACTTCCGAATTTGTAGATTCGTGCTTGGATCGAGTTGTAGGAGAGGTTGTTCTCCGAGTTGTATGACTATTGTCTCCAAGTTGTCGGAGTTGAGGCTTCGAGGTGTAAGATTTCTATAATCTGAGTTTTGGTGAAGTAGCTGAGTCTAGCCCAAAGTGCTAGATAGGCGAGCCAGGACAGTGGATGTACCCATCTTAGGGACCACTATTACTCCTTGTGTCTGTGCTATGCTTCTGTGTGTTTGTTTATCATTATTCTTTATTCTCCAAAAAGGCACTGAACTCACCTATTCACCCCTTGTAGGTGATTTAGGTACACAACTAGATACTTTCAATACTTTTCATTCAAAAGAGATGAGAGTTTATCCTGGTCCAGATGTCGGTCGAACCCTAGAGTGAATTATTCTACTTAGTGTTGTCTCCAGGAAAAGAAATGCGCACTTTTATATGTCTTGAAAAATAAGTTATTACTGGCAGTAGATCTAGCGCCCATCGGTAGGTCGATGCGCGTGAAGGTGACATCTATCTAGCAAATTTAGAAAAATATCACGGTAAAATATTTTTTGGATTTTACACTACCATAAAGCGATACACAGCTATCGCCTAGCGGTAGCAATATCTTCTCGACGAAGATGACTCGACACTTGTTGAGACAGCTAGTGCCCGACGGTATGTCTAACGCCATGCGGTAGGTCACCGAGTGCTTGTGCAAATTTAATTTCAAGCTACGCGGGATGTAGAGCTAGCGCTCGGTGGTATGTCACAGAGATTCATTTTCTTGTTCTTTTGTACCCGTGAACCTGCACACTATACCCAACACACGTATGATCAAAAACAATACAGGATTTGATATTGTCAAACTAAAGAGATGCGAACCATAGGTTCCAACAAACTCCCCCTTTTGATAATATCAAATTTTGTTCATGAAATATAAAATAGTTACAACATGGTATTGTTTTATCCCATCAGTAAGCGTGAAATATAGCAAGTTGAAATACTCAATATGGCTCCAACTTACCGATGTGCTCCCCATACAAGCGTGCTCCCCGTATGTGTGTGCTCCCCTTACATGAGATCTTCCCTTGGGTAACATGGTATAGTGTATTCCCATCAGTAAGCGTGAAATATAGCAGGTTGAAATACTCAATACAACTTTCCCTACAGATGTGCTCCCTCTAAAAGCGTGATCCCTTATGTGTGTGCTCTCCCTACACGAGATATTCCCCTGGGTGACTAAGCATAGGATACACTAAGCATATGATACTCTCATGAACACTCAACTCTCCCCCTTTTGATTTTATTGAAAGGGTCGAGGATTAACAAACATGTCTTGTGTTAACAAAGAGATGAGAAAACATGTACACATGCGAAAAAAAACATAAGCAGTAGGAGCAAAAATTGGGGCGGAACACCACGAATATAGAGCTACCCAACATAAGAAAAACCAATTAATTTGAAGAGCTTTTCAGAATAAAAGAAATTTGAACATCACATGTGAAACTAAATACACACGATTTGTAGTACAATGCTAGGAGATTTATAGAGTTAATACAATGTAACATTATAAGAGCCATGAATAGAAATCGTGTGCTAGTACATATGTGTTATAGACACATAATGCAGTGTAAGTCCAATTGTTATGCATGGAAGCATTAGATAGAATATTGGCATGTGTACTTGTAGCAAAAAAACATCAAGTAGAAATAATCTTTAGTACATGTTTTATCTCAATAATTCAATATGCTTACACAAGAGAAATAAGGTGAAACGATTCTTTTGACCAAGGTGCTCATCCTCATAATGTTCATGAAGACTTATCAGGAGGAGTGAGTAGTGCTTGAGGTTATCCTTGACACATGATTTGATAGCATATGTTTTACCCATTTTTTTCATTCATTCAATTTTTCACTATCAATTTTATATCATTTTTGAGTTCAAGGACCCCAAATCAGTCGAAATCTATCCACATATATAGATACACTTTAATTTGTATACAAATTACATTTTCAATAGAATATTGGCCCAATGTTCTAACCTTTATATAAAAAATAAACACCGTGACATTGATTGTTCAAGTTATTTCTAGCATGTTAGACACAATATCACGAGTTATAACATGTAAGCATGAATTTCTACGCGAGTTCATTTTTTAGAGATGTGTGAACAGTGTAATGTCATTATGCTACATAAATCCTCACGCATACCTAGAGGCATATTCAGCATACACTATACTATCCATTCACACTCAATAGTTAAGTACCAATAGATTAGACACAACATAGTATAATCAGACATTATTAATAGGGATAAACACTCCTAAATCAAACATTGCGCGTAATCGTTATACTTTAGGTTCTAGTCATGTATGTTGAACACACAGATGGTGCCAAATTATTGTATATATATTTTTTATTTTTGAATTTTTTATTTAACTAAAGTCGAAAAAACATAAAAACCATACAAACAGAAAAGCATATTTTTGTGTTTTTGGGGATATATATATATATATATATATATGTTTGGAATATATAAGATCAAACTTTTTTAAGCCTAAAAGAGCTTGAGGTGGTTCTCCCATAATACATGTCGGAATTAGACAAATAATATATGCATTTTATAGTCAAGAACAAGATCTATAACTTTCATGTTGAACATTTTTTCAAAATTTGCATGGTTTATCTGGAATCTGGCCCGAAAGGTTGCTGGGTCGAATTTTTAAATCGATTATTATTATATTAATTTTGAGCCAGCAACCTTTGGGCGAGATTCCGGCTAAATAGTTAAAATTTTGAAAAATGTTCAGCATAAAAGTTTTAGATATCATTCTTGGCTACAAAATGCATATATTATTTGCTTAATTCTGACATATATTGTGAGAGAACCAACTCAAGCTTTTTTAGGCTAAAAAAGCTTGAGCTTATATATGTTATTCTGTGTGTGTATATATATATAGTTTTAATAAATAAAGATTAAACAAGTCAAACAAATCAATCTGAAAAGAAAAACATGTTTTTGGAATTTTGGGATTTTTCAAATTAATATTTGATTATAAGACAACTTAAAAACAACAGGGCGACAAAATAAAACACAAAAGCAGAAATAAAAAAAAATAGGTAGCCAACTTACATCCAACGTTAGGGCTAGCATGCAGTGGTAACTCACAGAAATCGAAAATAAAAAAACGCGCCGATGTCAGTAGATATAGTAACACGATTAAGCAGTGAGATCCAAAACGCTCAATTCTAGTTGAAGTAAAGAAAAACAAACGTCAGGGAGGGGTTTTGTAAAGATATCTGCAAGTTGATCGCCAGTCCTAATGAAGCTCACTTTCACATTCTTTTTCTTAATGTGGTCCCAGATAAAGTGATGAAGAACGTTAATATGTTTCGAGCGAGAGTGGTGCACTAGATTATTCGTCAAGTCAATGATACTCTTGTTATCGCACCTAAAGTCGATATTCTTAAAATTTAAGCTGAAGTACTCCAATGTCTGTGACATACAAAGTGCTTGTGCGCAATAAATTCCTAGGTCAATATACTCGGCCTCAGTAGTCGAGAGGGCAACTAAGTTCTGTTTCCTACTTGACCATGAAACTAGTGCTGGACCTAGGAAGTTACAGGTACCACTTGTGCTCTTGCGATCAAGTGAACATCTAGCATAGTTCGAGCCAGAATATCTGTGGATCATGAAGTCTGTGGTGTGTAGATACCAAAGACTAAGATTTTGGGTGTATATGGGACACCTAAAGATGTGCTTAATAACTTTAAGATGAGATTCTTTAGGATTAGCTTGATATCCAGCACAAAGGCACACTACAAACGTTATATGGGGTCTATAAGGACTTAGATATAGTAGTGATCTAATCATACATCTAAATAATATTTGCCAACTGAAATGCCACTTTCATCCTTATCTTAATTTGAGTGATGCGCTCATTGGAGTTTTTGCTTGTTTCATATTTTCAAAGTCGGATCGCTTAAGCATATCTTTTATATATTTTGATTGCCCTATGAAAATTTCATCCTTTCGTTAAGAAATCTAAAAGGCTAAGAAATAGGCTAATTCTAGAACTAAACTCATTTCAAATTCGGATTGCATCTATGTAACAATTTCTTTACATAAACTCTCATTTGTGGCACCAGAAATTATATCGTCTACATAGATATGTAATAAAATCAAATCGGAACCACTCTGCTTTACAAAAAGTGTAGTATCCGCACTACCCATCCTAAAGTCATCGTCTAAAATAAATGTTGCAAGTCAATCATACCAAGCATGGGGTGTTTGCTTTAATCCATATAAGGCTTTTACTAGTTTGTATACATGATCTGGGTGATTTTCATTCTTGAAGTTGGGTAGTTGCTCAACATACACTTCTTCTTTAATATACTAATTTAAGAATTCACTCTTAAAATCCATTTGATACAACTTTGTTTGCTTAAAAATTGCAAATGCCAAAAACATATGAATGGACACAAGATGTGCAACCGGTGCAAAAGACTCCTCAAAATCCACATCTTCGATTTGAGAGTATCCTTGAGCGACCAACCGTGCCTTATTTCTAGTTATCCTAGAATCCCCATCAAGCTTATTTTTATACAGCGATTTCAAGCATATAACTAGATGGTTATCAGGATGCTCCACAAATACCCAAACTTTGCTTTGCTCGAATTGATTCAATTCCTCGATCATAGCCAAGAACCAACATTCATCATTCAATACTTCAATGATATTCTTGGGTTCTATTTCAGATATAAAACGTAAATTTTAGAAAGATTCATGTATGGCTGAGCGAGTTCTAACCCCATGTGAAGGTTCTCCTAATATTAGTTCTTGTGGATACTGTTTTGAAAAATTTAGTCTGCTTGGAGGCTTATATCCTTCAACACAAGTTGGATCATCTACTACTTCCTCTCTCTCTCTATACTCTCGTCTTCCAATGGCACGTCGTCATCGACATCCTCTTTATTTGATCTAGATTCCGTATTTGGTGTATTATCATCAAAGTGAACATGAATGGATTCTTCTACAACTAAGGTCTGTTTATTATAGACCCTATATGCATGACTTGTGGAGGAATATCCTAAAAATGCCTAGTTCAGATTTATCATCAAATTTTCCTAATTTAACCTTGGTGTTAAGAATGTAACACGGGAAGCCAAATACTCAAATGTAGGACACAGACGACTTTCTATGATAATAAAGCTCATAAGGGGTGTGCTTAAGAATAGGGAGAAGCTTGATCCGGTTCATCATGTAACATGCTGTGTTGACCGCTTCAGCCCAAAATATTGAGGCAAGCTAAACTTGACAAGCATTGTGCGTGCTAATTCTTGAAGCATTCAGTTCTTATCTACTACACCATTTTGTTGTGCAGTTCGTGGGGCAGAAAATTCGTGTAGAATTACTAGGTTGTTATAAAAATTGGTAAAATTTTTGTTCTCAAATTTGCCCCCGTGATCATACCTAATGCATTTTTTTAGTTCCATTTCATTTTATAATCTAGCACTCATATTAGAAAATTCAAGAAATATATCAGATTTATTAGCAATAAAAATAGTCCAACAAAAGCGTGAGTAGTCATCGATGAGCATAAAAGTATATCATTTTCCTCCTAGACTACAGGGCTCAAAGGACCAAATAGATCTATGTGAAGTAGTTCTAGTGGTATAGACGAGGAAATATCATTTTTTTCTTTTAAATGAAGATTTTACAAAATTTTCCTTTTATCAAGGAGCACATAATGAAGTCAAACTATCGCTTAACTTTGGAAGTCCACGGATTAGTTTTTGTTTCGATAGTTTGACTATTAGTTTACTCCCAGAATGACCGAGTTTCCTATGCGAAAGCTCTAATTCTTCATTTTTAGAAACTAAGCTTTTCAAATCAGAAGAGGATATGTCCTTAAACCTAATAATATAAACATTATGATTTCTATGCACAATAAGCAATACAGTGTTTGTTTTAGCGTATAAAATATTACAAGTATTTATGGATGTTTCAAACAACACATTCAAGCCCTTATCGGAAAGTTGACTAACAGTTATTAGATTGTTCTTTAAGACATCAACAAATAATACATTTGAAATAGAAAATGCTTTGTTACCTATGGTGCCGACACCAAGAATGTGTCCTTTGTTGTTGTCACCAAAACTCACCGTGCCCCTTTCTTCATCTCCATGCTAAGGAACTTGTCTTTATCTCCTGTCATGTGCTTGGAACACCCAGAGTCCAAGTAAGCACACAATGCCGTGAAAACTCCCTAACTCACACAAGGACCAAGACGTCGCGCTCAAGGCGGTGATTTTCTCCTAAGCCACGCACAAGGCGGTGATTTTATCCTAACGATTAGAACGATGAAATGAAGAAGTACAAAGAATAATTTTCAGAATAAAAACTCCCTCTAAATGAAGTACTGAAGATGACGACGAATCCTAGGAAAGGTTTCTTGCGATGTCACGTATGAGTCGTCACTTTTTATCTCTTGAACCTTCTTGGCAAGATGGACTTTTTTGGATGCTAGATCTCTCTGGACAAGATGCACGAGAAGGAATACTTTTGATTTTGAAAGTCGTGATCTCCGCAAAAAATATCCAAATTTTTTCTTTGGAGCTATCATTGGCAATACTGGATATCACCTGCCAGCAATATCATATCTAGCTGTCATGTGTCCCATGATTCTGAGGTTTCGGTAGGATGATCCAATCGTGGCCAATCGTGAGCTATTGTCGGGGCGATATCGATATCGTCAGGTGATATCGTATGTAATTGTACGCCATGGAGATCATACGGTAACTGTCCCTTGAGCTATCGCCTAGTGGTGATACTGGAAATCATCAGGTGAAATCACTTCAACTTCTCTTGTCAATCCTGAATCCAAGCCCAAATGATTAGAGTGTTAGACCTATTATATCTGCACACCATAAACACAATATGATCAAATACAAATGAGATTTATTATTAGCAAACCAAGAAGTCTGGAATGCTTGCTCCAACAATATCCCCCTTTTGATAATAACAAATTCACTTAGAAAGAAATCATGAATGACATATAAAGTGTTATAAAATGTGATGACAAGACTAAGCAATTTTGTGTGCACAAACTTCACGTGGATGTTACTCTCCCCCTACATGTGTACTCATCCTAAATAGAAGCTTTCAAAAAGTTTATTTACCAGGTAGTGATTTAAGTTAGGTAGAAATTTAAGTTACGTTTTTAAGTCTCCCACTATGAAGATCATAAAGAATGAATGATTTCTCAGAAAATTCTCCCCCTTTTGGTATCATCAAAAGAAATTTGAGATCGGAAGAGGTGATGTAAAGAAGAGAAAAAGTAAAGTTGAGGGTATATAGTGAATATAGAGAGTGCTTGGGGAAGCAAAATATGAAAACAAAAATTAGAATAGCTAGTGTAGGACATGTGAAATAATGTAAAGTAACGATGAATCTGAGTGAACACAAACATTGTAAACTACATCCAATTATATCATGGACACATACACTAGTGAATATAAGAATTAAAATTATTTTTGATCCAATTCTCATGAGAAGAAATGTTATAGATGGTAATGTGGTGTACGTGTGAGAGTTAGATGAAAATACATATGTATAAACTTAAAACATACATGAACAAGTGAAATGTACAAACATAACATAAAAATATAAATAAAGTTCCGTACATGTACCCAAGAATTCATAATACATAGAATGAATGAACATCCATATAGGGATTACACAAGATAATTTACAATTCTTTCCAAGGTGTTCAACCTCATAATGCTTATGAAGACTTATCAGGAGGGAGATCATTAGGACATTCAGGGTAATGAGAAATAGCTGAAATTAGAGATGTGTTGGGAAGTTTGAAACTCCGCTCAGAATCATAAGTATGTCACTACTTAGTATCGAGTGTTAGAGTGCAAGTCACCAAAGAGAATAGCCAAGATGGGGTCTGAAGAAAGATCGTCATTCTCCCAATAAATACCTTAAGTCATTAGTTATACTCAAGAGCAACAACGAGAATTGTGTATTAATAACGGGTACACACTAATAAAATTTAGTGTCCTAGAAAAGGGGATTTGGGCTTCAGCCCATCGTATTCCCTAGTACCACTGGGAGCTCTTCACCGACTTGTTCTCAGGAAGTCCAGGATTCATCCTAAGTCATTATGAATAAAAAATTTAGACAAGTGTAGTCTAATATGTTAAGGGAACAGCGTAGCAATCACACCCATTTAGGGTTGTATGCATAGAGGACATGTTAGTCCCACGAGCTGAGGCTTGGGATTTGTATAACAGGACATCTTAGTCCTACGAGCTGGAGGCTTGAGAGTTGTATAACAGGATGAGTTAGTCCTACGAGCTGGATGTTCATGAGATTTAAAACAGGACAGGTTGGTCCTTCGATCTGGAGGCTCAGGTAAAAATAACTTGCATGTGCATATAAACATATTAGTGGCGAGTCATGCGGTACTAGGCCAATTGCCACACCGAAAGAAGTACAGTGACTCTGGCGACGTATGAGGGTTTGAGGGGCCAGTGGGTTATTTTACACTGCGGTCTATAGGACGATCCCCAAAAACAAACACTCGACCAACAAGACTGGTGGCATAGCCAACAAGTAGTACGCGAGACTCTAGAGTGCACCTAGGACGTGTACAGAGGCGTATGGGAGGTCTAGGCCTGGTAGTGTGCATACCTGCCTAGAAGTGGAGATGCCCACTCCACTACTATCATAGCCACAACAGTAGTACCAGAGAGTTTAGCTAACTCCAAAAAGTGGGAACAAAAGGTCTGTGATCACAGAGTCGTGTGAGTGAGTTGCACTTGCATGAAACATAACATGCATAACATATCATTGCATATATACATTTATTAGGACATTCATACTGCAGATCCTTATCATATATATTAGTATGGGCTCTTTTATAGGATGAGTTACAATTTCTGAAATCGTAACTTATAAGTTTGTATAGACATTCACATAAGTTAAGGTACTCCTATGATGGTGGCATAAATGTAGATAGTTACTTTTCTGTGCAATACTTACTTTTACTATATTGCACTTCCTTTCAGTACTACTGCTTCTTTTCTTACAGTCGTTTATACTATATATAACTACTAGAATAATGTTATATCTATTAGATATTTTATTCATGATAGAGAAGTTCCACTATCACTAGTTATTTTGACACCTCCTTATTGTCCTCCACTTTCGTCCTCCAGCTCGGTGCCTAGGAGTCGCGGGGATGAGGCGAGGACAAAATGGCTTAGTATTTATGACTAACGGTCAGTTATAACCGTATCATTTTAGGAGCTCGAGAAGATGGAGCACCAGCATGACCAGCTGGATGAGGTGGCATGACTTGAGGAGTAGTTACTGCGCACTACTATGACAACTCAACATTAGGTGATGACGGGTGTTTTAGTTTCAACTTTCGCTTAGAGTTGTGTGAGTGAGATATTTATTACATTTTGGCATGTATCGGGCATAAGCCCTTACTCTTATATTTGTACTCATTGTTGGACTGTATTTTCATTATATATATATATATATATGATGATTCTGTGATATGTGGACTTATTTTTATAGTTTTACTTCTATTCTCAAATTGTCCTACAGGTTAAAATGATTGTACAAATCGGTAGGACCGGCATCGTGTGGTGGCGACTAAACCGTATGTTAGTGTCATTATAATGCGACAATTATGGGCATAAGACCGAGTAACTCCTTGGAATGGGGATGGGTCTTACAAACTGGTATCACTTAACAAATGATCATATGTGAAAGAAGTCCACAACACTTGGTCACCACGCTTGAGCATTAGTTGAGGACAAACTATATAACAGAAGCAATGGTGTGCCCATGTGTTAAAATCATAGAAAATGCTCCATTTAAACATTGAGTCAGGCAAACCCAATTAGGACACCACTTTGGTTTGACCTACCAAGAGGATTTCATGGCGTATCCTAGTCTAAAATCGACCAAGGATATAGATTTGTTAAGGTATAAGGATACCCAAATTTACCAATGGAAGAATTTGATGCGTGAGTCACTGCTTGAGGTTTAAACTCCGATGTCCCTACACCACCTATCGAGTGATATTATCACTCAAGGAAAATTGGTGCCTATAATCTATTAGGGAATGGTAGGGTACTCATAAACTTAACTCGTGTACCGATGACTTGATTACGTGGAGACAATCACTATGACAAATACCAAGGGTCGAATAAGAATTCAAGTTTCAGAAGAGACCCATTTTTGGTTGGGTCACATGTTGACTTTGAGAAGATTGTCATAAATAGTGAACTAAACGGCCTAAAGTATATAACATATCAATAAGTCTCAAGGAGGAACTCCAAGGCAAAGGTTGTTAGCCATAAGGATTAAGTGCATATATAGGACGAATGCACTATGGATATTGAAGAAATTTAGCCCAAAATGTATGGGGCTTATCCTTTTGTTTATTGGGCAAAATTGATAACAACTTGGATTTCCCTAGGTCTTGTTTAGAAAATGTTGAGTTGTAAACATAGTGATCTGAAGTCCTGATTTATCCAAATGGTGCTCAAGTATAGATGTGGTCTCGAATATGCATAATCGATAAGATGATCAACCCTCCCTAGAAGTTTGGGATATACGCAGAATGTTGCCGCTTTTATATATTACAATCTTAGAATAAGGAAAGCTGACATGAGTAGTTAAAAACATTCTCGAGCTTGTGAATCAGATAATTACTTGACACAACTTAAAGAGATATCATAATTTCATAAATGCATAATGACATGTCATATTCAAAGAACAAAATAAGTTGTTTTCAATCCACAGGAATTCGAACAAATGGCTTTCCGAAAAACTAGAATCAAGTAGTATCGACGACACAAAGGCTCTATGTATAGTTAAAGGAGTGTGTTATCTCAACAAAGCATGTTCCTATATGCTTTAACATCTAAACCCAATCGATATAACACATAATTAATGATTATAATGTCGACTAAACATTTGATTAATGAACTCAGATATATTGCAAGAGAGAGCCAATGTGAATTGAGAATTCGGTACATGTAAGAAGGATAATTGGAACTTTTGCATAGCTAGGGCTCTTAGGAAAGTGACCATGACTATCATATATTAAATAAGTAGAATTTGGATAAGTAAACATGATGATTGATCACTGTTATTCACGCCTACCTGACATACCTAGGTCATTAGGTTGGAAACTTATAGATTGGGATAGGGTAACGTCATGGTAATATGAAGGAGTGATGGCAGGACTTAACAGTTCGTGATTAGAGCCCATAAAGTGAGAATTCAAAATGTTTGAATGATTACATCTATAACATTGGGAGTATAACGACCCCAAAAAACTTACAATCAAGTGAAAAATCACCTAGCTGATTGGGCCGATGGTAGCGCCTGGAGGTTGGCCTAATGAATATCTTCTCGCTCTGGGGTTAGGACCCAGGATGCTCCCGCTCATAGGCTTCCACCTAGATGGCAGGGTCGGGATACCTGTTGGACATCGTTATGACCCTGGGGCTGAGTCTGGTTGATGCTCAACATCCACTGTCAGGATCTCACTTAGCTGATCGGGCCGATGGTAGTGCCTGGAGGTTGGCCAAAGGAATATCTTCTCGCTTGGGGGTTAGGTCCCGGGATGCTCCTGCTGTCAGGCTTCCACCTAGATGGCAGGGTCAGGATCCTCGTTGGACATCATTATGACCCTTGGGCTAAGTCTGGTTGATTCTCAACATCTGCCGTCAGGCTCTCACCTAGCTGATCGAGCCGATGGTAGTGCACAGAGGTTGGCCAAAGGAATATCTTCTCGCTCTGGGGTTAGGTCCTGGGATGCTCCTGCTGTCAGGCTTCCACCTAGATGATAGGGCTGGGATCCCTGTTAGATGTCATTATGATCCTGGGGCTGAGTCCGGTTGATGCTCAACATCTGTCGTCAGGCTCTCACCAAGTTGATTGGGCCGGTGGTAGCGCCCGATGGCTGATCAAAGGAAAGTAAGACCCTTATTCCAAGGCTGTCCATAATTTCTTTGGCTGTTAGGCTTTCACCCAGCTGGAAAGGCAGGGGTCCTCGATGGACGATGGTTTCAAGACAAGCCATCAACTAATCTCACCAATAAAACAGGAACGAAGGCAAAGGTTTTCTTTAAAGAAAGGATAAGGTCTCGGGAAGATCTCGCCACATAAGGGGATCTTGCAAGTCAGAAGAGGATAAGCCAAAGTGAATTCCTAGAGCTAGCTCTCGCAAGCCCAAGAACTTGCACGCACGTGGGCTAAAAGGGAGAGAGCGGCACGAAGTCTAATCCTAAGCGAAAGTAGGCCTAAGGGGTCACGAGATGTTCCAGCCCTAGTTTAAGCGGGAGTGTAAGTCGAACGCATTTCAAAGTACCGCGTTACTCGTCATCACAAAGAATAAAAGGAAGAGGAAAGAATTTTTCCAACAATGTATTTCAAATATCCAGGATAGTTACATCGACAAAATGCGGCAAGGCCCGAAAGGAAAAGTACAAGCGAAAACAAAACAAGGGGGGATGGCGGCGAGAGCCTCAATGCGACGAGACCAAGTGCTAGCTCTCGCCAGAATCCTCATCCCCGCTCAGCATGGGCTCGGGAACAGACTAGAAGAGCTCTAACATCAAGATCTTGGCTGTCACATTCTCACCGTCGCTGTTAAGGAAGCTGGCTGTTGGAACCCCAGTTATGATTTGGGCAAGGATCACTATTAGGATTGTTTAGATTGACCCATAATGTATAATCATGGATCATAGGTTTATTTACAGATTTGCCTCAGAAGGATTCTCCAGAATTGCTGAAAGAATTCCAACAAAAGTAGTTGTGACAATGTCAGGAAATCAGTTCGACGATAGTTGAACTCAGTTTGACGAACGTCGAACTCAGGTCGACGAATTATTAGCTCCTTCTCTGAACTCAGGTCGACAAACTCTGATTTCAATCAAGAAGTTCAGCTCGACAAATTCCAGCAGAGCTCGACGAACTCCGAGCTCAGGTCGACGATTGCTACGCTAAATTCAAGATAGATTCCTAGCTCGACGAAATAGAAGCTAAGCTCGACGATCTGTGAGATCAGGTCGACGAATTCTGTGCAGTTAATTTCAGGCCTATTTATTCATAGTTGGCAGATCAACTCAAAAATTAATTACAGTTAATATATATATAGCCGTTCAAACGGACATTTACAGAAGAATAATTCAGGATTAATTCACAATGCAATTTCTACTCTCGGAAATGTTTCCTCTGCCATCAAGGCCAAGGAATTTGAATATCTGATATATATAGAGACAGGGAAGTGAAGTGAAAAATATACAACACAGGAAAGAGACAACTAGTGACAGGCAGAGATCAACCAAGATAGAGAACAAGTAGAACACACAGGCCAATATCATCAAAGCAACTAGAAGCCCTAGAGCAGAGAAGTAAAATTATCTTTCTGACGAAGAAGAACACCAAGACAATATCAAGAGTCTTCTTCTTCCTTATACTCTCCAGGATACTTCAAGGACAACCAACAACATATCAGTCAAGAAGTTCTTGAATCTCTGCTAGTCAAGGCTGCAAGCTTGAAGGCCTATCACCCTGCAGCAAAGCTCCTCATTCCTTGAACCATTCAACATCTCAGGGGGAGCCCTTTGCTAAAATCAATATCCACTAGTCTTCTCTCTGATTGTTGACAGAGAAGACACCATCATATCTTCCCCCCCCCCCCACCACTGTATAAAGGGTTGTCAACTCCCTTCAAAAGTGATTCCTGGTTCACAAGTCTCCTTCCAAAAGACTTGAGGTTTTGTTTTTGAGCACCTGATCAAAAGCTCATTGGTGTCAGGCACCTGATCAAAACTCTGAGTGGATTCCTACCAGGGTGGTAGAAGAGTGGATGTAGCCATGTTGGGGAACCACTATAAAAACCTTGTGTCTTCTGGTTTCTTGCCCTTTCTTTATTTGTTTTGTGCTATGATTTTCTATTCTTAGCATATAGATATAACTCTAATTAGTGCTAGTTAAGATCTATCCCCTTACTTTCAATTGGTATCAGAGCCAGGTTATTTTGGTCAGCCAAGTTAACCATATCTACCAAGTTATTTTGGTTAACCAGATTGGTTATTTATTTGGATGTACAGGCTAATACCTGAACCAAAACGATCTGATAGATCTTAAATATCTGTAGAGTTTATCATGATACAAAATGAAGATTTTTCAAGCTCCAGCCCTCCCATGTGCAATCCTGATAAGCTTGCACTATGGAAGACAAGGATTAGGTTTTATATGAACTCCATTGATGAAAGCATTTTCAACTCCATCTTGTCAGGTCCAGCTCCACCTCAGGAAACATCAAGTCCCAATGCTGTTCCATCATCTCAATGGACAAATGCTCAGAAATGGCTGAAGATTGCTGATGCACAAGCAATGAACATCCTTGCATAATCAATGTCTGATGACATCTTTGAGGAACTTGTTGAATGTTCATGTGTAAAAGGCATGTGGGACTCCCTCACAGCAATGGCTGCTGGATCAGCTAAAGAAAGAAACCTTAAAACTGAAACCTGGAGTGACTCTGATGTTTCATCTTGCACAACTGAAGATGAAGAAGAGGCAAGAGCAAAAGAATTTTGCCTGATGACAATAAATGCTTCCTGCAGCAACCTTGGTGAAGAACCAGACTCTGATGAAGAATCGGAATGAGAATCAGAAGATCTGGTAATCTCTACCCTTGATCTTTCATCAAAAGAATTTAAGTTATTATGTAAAGATTTAATTCAATCCGAGAAGGAAATAAAACTTCTCAGAGAGAAATTAAATATTGTATCTTCAGAAAATTTGAAACTTCAACAAGATTTACAAAATGCTTTTGAAAAGATAAGTCTTTTAGAATCACTTAAAGAAAAAGAAAAAAATAACTGTAGTTTTCCCAGATCAAACTAAAAATCTTTAGAAAAGTCATGTTAAAAATAATTCGTCGAACGGAGCTCGACGACATCAATACTATTCGTCGAACTCAGCGCGATGAACTATGAACAGAAATTTTGATTCTAACTGTTCAGAAATCTATGCTCAATGATATAAATATAATTCGTCGAACAGAGATCGACAAAAATGGAATAAAAAAAAACAACTATGTCATTCTGTGAACAGAGCTCGACGAACTCAATAACACTCGTCGAACACAGCTCGACGAAAGTACTTTAATTCGTCGAACTCAAGATTTACGAACAAAAACTTTTGTTCTCTTCTAAATTATCATCAAAGTCAGCATTTTAAAAATCTTTTCACTGAGTGGATAATCTCTCCTAGGAAATATCATCCACTTGGATACAAGGATCAACCTAAATGCTCTTTCATTTCTAATTATTATAAAAGAGAACCAGAACCCAAGGTAATCTGGGTCCAGAACTTCTAACATATCTTTGCAGGGCAAGACCTATCTTACCATACAGAAATAATGGTATTTGATAGTAATCAAAAGCTCAGTCTCAGCCAATACAAAGGATATATCAGTGGCTGTATAGTGAGAGATTATTTGAAAGGCTACATCAGTAGAGAGTTATAAATTCTACTCAGATTTGGGCAAGGAATTTGGGCAAGGAAAAGTAAATATGGAAGATTGTTTGCTTTATAAAGAGGAAACTACATTGAAGGATGCAACAATAGTTTTCTTTTATTTATTTTATTTTAAAGCACTTTTGTACATCTGCTGAAAAAAAAACATTTTAATTTAGGCCCAAGGCCTTTTTGTCGTACGGGTATTTCTGACATTTTGGTCCATGGAATTGGGAAAACTATAAATAGACCCCCTTGGGTACCTTTGGAGAGGAGGGTTTTTGAGGCATCTTCCTCCTTAGGCTTTAGCTTGGTTGAGTGAGAGAGCTCTCCAAGGTACCCAGCTCAGCCATTGGTGAGGGAGGGGAAGTGCTCTTGTGACCTTCTGGGTGTGTGGTGGGACCTCCACGCTAGATCCGAGGATTTGTTCATAGCTTCCCAAGTCTTTGGTCTGTGACGTTCCCTCGAGTGTAGTAGGTGTGAGGTCACCCCTCTTTTGGGACCCCGAACTCCACAGAGGTCAATTTTAGCTTCAACAGTCAACACATGTTGATTTCATTTATAAAGATTTGAAACTTTTACATTGTTTAAATTCATTACAAGACATAGATTAGATAATAATTTTGAATAAGCTTAGGTCTCGCAATCTTGTATCAGTTTTTCTTTGAAGAACTTTCACCAACATCCTTGGTTCCAGCAGTCTTCTTCAAAATTTCAGCTTTGTTCCTCTGCCTCTTGAAGTAAAGGATTGGATTTGGAATATATTTGGAAGGTATCTTCTTGGGGTTGCACTTTCTTACCAGATTCTCTTTGAATATTCTTTCCCTTAGAGAATTTCTCTCCAGATGATTTATCCATTTCTCAGATGGATATACACAATCAATGTTTTTCAAGATTTTTCCATGGCGAACCCATGCATTGATAATGATTGATTCAGAGGCCTCACATAGCTGTTCATTGTCTGGGTCATCTCTATTCTCAGCTCTCCTCTTGGCAATGAACTCTTAAGCCATTTGAGTTCCTTCCCCCTTTCTTATAGCAACAAGCTATGCATCCTGTGCAATACTGGCTTGTACAGGGAAGTCTAGGTCCTTTTGCCTCTTTCTATCTAGGAGGGGCAGGTGTAGTGCCACCCTGGTGCCTTGAATTACATTGAAGGATTGATCTTTAATGAGTGCTACTGCCTTAACATGCCTGCTCTCCCCCTTTCTGCCTTCTTTAGATATTGTCCTTTTGTAGTAATGAGGTGTTGGCTTCATTCATGCTTGATATAGATGTGTGTATTCTTTCATTATCAGTAAGCAGCTCATTCCTCAAGAGAATTGCCTTCTCCATGGAGTGGAGAGCATCCTGGGTGACATGCTAATTAACATGGTCTGTTGCACCCTTGATCACCTCATCAGTGGTACTCACATAATTCTTTACATATCATATGTCAGCTGTAGTGAGTTTTTGGCTTGTGTCCAAAGATTCCATGAGGGTGGTCAGCTTGATTCCAGCAATTCCAGCCTTATCAAACCAGGTGGTGACCTGTTTGTTTAAGTGAGATATTTCTTATTTAATTTCATTTACTTTTGTAGACATTTCATCCCTCAGATTGGCAATAGCTTGATCAACATACTCCTTGAGGGTTGTGGTTTGATTATCCAAGAGTACTTCAATTTTGGTTTAAAAATTCCTCATTGGAGATGTGAGTAGATAAAGTATGGCCCATAGTAGGAGGTATAACATCCTGAGTAGGGATCTGAGAAGTCTCCCCCTCAACTAAAGCACCTATAGAAGGAAACATTACCTTAGCTAAAGTTGTTTTAATATTATTAATTAAGAGGGAATGAGTTTTACTTGTAGTGGGTGCATACTCAACGATCTTATTGACAACTTGATCTAAGTCTGTCAATTCCGTCTGATCATGCTCCCCCTCGGCCTGAGTGTCTTTCTCTGGGCTGGACTTATCAATATAAGTATCTAATGTCTCAAGATGCTCCCAATTATCTTCTACAACAGACATATCATCAACTGCTGCAGCATCATCAGTAATATTCATGTCTGCCCCATACTTTTCAACATTACCCTTAGAGATTTCTCTTGACCTAGTGCAGGCTTGGATTTTCTCAATATGCACAGCAGCATCCTGCAGTTGAATATTGGCAGAGGATTGACTGAGGGATAGGTCAAGCTGCAGACCAGCATCAGCTGGAGAGGATGATCCAAGTACTGCTTCAGGGCTGGAAGTTCTTTCTTATTCAGTGGGTTTCATCCTTGTACCCTTGTAGGATTTATTTGTTCCTATAGGTTGGCTCATAGGAAGGAATCTAGAGATTCTATCCAAAGTTTTTATGTCCAACCTTTTCAAGTAGTGAATCTTCACCCCCTGTTCCTGTATGAAAGTTTCAGGATAGGTGTTCACTAGGTATAAGGAAATGATTCTGCCCATATTTGGAGACGATATGTAGTCTACTTTTCTCTGATTGATGAGAGAAGTCCATGAGGTCTTTCTATTTTGTATAATTCTGGTCATGACTGCAAAAATGAACGTGGAGATTGTGTCATGCGATCCAGGTTTGCAGATGAGGGCTTTCCCTATAATGTCACCTAGCAATTTTCCTCTTTAATTAAAGAATTTCCTTTTCAGAGACCCAGATTTGGCCTCATTGTATCCACACCATAAGAGAGAACTGTCTATGTCCATGTCAGCGAGCTCTTCTTACTCGCTATGGTTGACGAAGGGGATATAAAGTATCTTTCCTAAACTCTTAGGGTTTACCTTGATTTTGATGTCTTCAATCTTAGACCTGAGAGAGTTTTGAAATGGAGACATCTTAACGTTTGAGAAGAATTCCACAACCTTATTTTTAAGAATGGTGGAGGGTTCGGAAAGGATGTATTCTAAGCCAGTAACATCAATCATCCTTAATAAGTCTTTAATCTCAGGAGAGGCATGGTTGAATCCATCCCTCACTATTTCGCATCCATCCTAAAGCTCCTTGATGACATTTGGCGCCATTGAAGCAGAGCGACAAGACGCTGACATGGTTTTGGTCTCCACGGCTAGGGCTAAGGCTTTTAGAGAGCGATGTGGCTTTTTGTTTCTTGTCGTCTTTATATATGAAATGAAAACATTTAATTAATTTAATTAAATATTTCATTTGACTATTAAATTAAGTGTTTTAGATTTTACGGCTTACTCAATCATTCCTATTATGATACATTACACTTAGAGCTTTTATTATGTCCCTTACTGATTGGTGGTACAAATTACTTGACTTAGTAAATTGTAAAGAAAAGAAGGTGACCTAAAAGAAGGTTGTACAATTCCCTTACTGATTGCTTTGAAACCAGGGCCAGTTCTATTGGCACCCAATTTGGGTATTATTTTATTCTAAAGCTTGCTTAATAAGTTGTTTGAAATTTTTGAATAATGCCAAAAAAATAACAGTGTGAATAATTGAATCACTGTTTTTCTATTTGATGTGCTAGATTGGATTCATCTCGAGCACAACTAACTTAACTTAACAAAATGTTAACTTAATCTCTATATTAGAGAGAGAGAGACATACCTTGAGGCTAGCTTTCTCTACCTTTTGGGGATTACTTATTTGACAGTCTCAACCTTAATTTGTTGCTTTTTCTGTAGCATATACCAAGAGCAACTATCCTGTCCCAGTCATTTTCCCGGAACACCCCTTCTCCAAATACCAAGTCTTAAGTGGACAGGTACTTGGACTATCCTGCAAAACAGAATTCATTTTCTCTTAGGCACCCAATGATAATTGTGTCCTAGGTTCTTGTTAGCATCATAAAACATCTGCACATCTCTCTATCTGGACTGAGCACCTTTCTGTCCATTAGTCACATTCAGGTTATGTCAACAGTCAATGACAAAGTGACCAACTTTTACACAACACCAACATTTATGAATGTTGTACCTTCTCTTTAGGACAACACATACTTGCTGTCCATGAGAGATGTAAGCAACACCAAACTTTGCGGGATGAGAATTGTATGATGTTGCCCCTATCTTCCTGAGTGGAGGTGGTGACAAACTAAATACAGCCGGTCCAAAATGGGCCTGATGTATTTTTGGAGCCTTCCATCTAGTGGACATTCTCATTTCCTTAGATAGAGGAAACTTGGATCCAAATCTTAAGATCTTCGTCTGAACTTTGTGGCTAGAGTGGACAGTGTCACTCTTTCTTGGATCATGTGCCTTCACCCCACTGGTGGAGCACACATTTGATTTATCCTTCTAGAGTGGTGCAAACCTGACAGTCTTAGAAGGTGTATTTGTCTTCTGAAACATTGTCCTGTTATCCGAGAAATCATATTCGAAGTAGTGATTGATGTGGGCAATACCAAACTTCTCAAGGACTTGGCAAGTTGCAGTTTTTGGCAACTGACCCTATGACTGAGAAGGGTTAATCACAGTCCCCAACCTCTCTCAGAACTTTTATTCCTGATAACTTATGTGCTTCTTCTTATCTTCTAGAAGCATGGTCTGATACTCAAGATTTTTCTTGAGCTCAGACATCTCAGGACCTTTCTTATAAAACTAAATAGATTTATTGTCATAGAGAGTTTTATAAGGCCTTAAGACCTATAATTCCTTGTCTTGCCTCTTGGCAAGTAATCTGCTCACCTTTAGAGCAATTAGGAGTAGTCCAAACTTGTCAATCAATTGATTGACATCAGTCACAAATTCATAGCAATCTTCATCACAGGATGAAGATGTACCAGTATTTGGAATGGATTCAATGTCAGAGAAAGATGCAGAATTTGAGAAAGAGCGTACCATGATTGATTCTGATTCTTCCTGACTTCTTTCTTCTACAGACATTGAATCAACCCATGGCATCCATAAATTTCTTCATCCTCCTCATTGTCACTGTCTGAGAGTGACAGAGGGGCCCTGATTCCTATCCCGACAGCAGGATATTCCACTTATTCTTTTGGATCTGCAGCAACTGATATCAGCCCTAAGTAGGCTTCTTCCTCTTTATCTTTAGAATCTGAGGATGAAGAGTCTGTCCAACTTCTCTTCTTCTTTGTCACAAAGGTATTTTTCTTCTTCTTCTTCTCATCTTCAGACTCTGAGCCACTGTCAGAAAGATTGACATTCCCTGTACATTCCATATAGTTAGTGGGAGAATCCCACATCTTTTTGGCTGATTTGCAGTGGACCACTCTCATGAGGGTTGAGTCATCCATGACACTCACCATGATGCGTTGTGCCCTCTTATCCATAGATGCAAGGTTGATTTCTTCTTTAGATATCTCTGCATAACTCTTTGGAGTTTGGATGCTTTCATCTGAAGTTGAGACCTTCATAGTGATGAAAGGTCCTTCTTGAACTATTGCAAGCACCCTAGGATTAGAGGATTCCATGATTTGCTTGACCCTTTCTTTCCAAGTCTTAAAGTACTCCCTATTGCAGACTAGAAGCTCCATTCCTTGTGGTTCTCTTTTGAACCCATAAGTGTAACCCTTTTAGCTAATCTTGGAGGTATACTCAGATTGTTAAATCCTTTTTGAAAAACCTCCCTCGGATACCACTTGAAAGTTATTTAACTTTAGGTTAGCTAATCACATAGAGGGGGAGGGGGTGAATAGGTCTTTGAGCTTTTAATATATCTTTTGTTGTTTTCAAATTATGTTAACTAGAGCTTGTCCTTAAGTCCTGCAATCAAAGAGAAAAATGAGCACACACAGCAAATAATAGAATTTATAGTGGTTCCCCAATTTGGTAAATACACTTTACCTCTCCCCCTATCCAAGCTTATTTGTTAGACTCGACACAAACTCCTCCAAACTTTTCCTAAGAGCTTACACCTTAAATCCCGCAGGATCTTCTAGTCTCCTCCAAAACTCAATTCTCAGCCACAAGGGACTACACTCAGTGGTCAGATGACCACCTACCTCAGACTGTTAAACCCTACACTCAGGCTGGGAGGACAACCCTACTTCAGATCCCAAAGGATCCTACCTCAGAGCTCCTACACTCAGTGACCCGCAAGCCACCTACCTCAGCCTTATCTCTAAGGCCTACAGCTTAGGCTTTTCAGTCCTGCATCTTCAGGCATAAGGCCCTACTCTCAAAGTGCTACAGCACTACTATAACTCATTACCCCTCCAATTACCTACCTCAGTGCCCCTCCAGGCACCTACAGCTCAGTGACAAGCTTGTCACCTATCTCAGGCACAAAGGCGCTACACTCAGAGAGCATCACTCTCCTACCTCAAGAACTTAAGCCCTATAGCTTAGATCCTCACTTGGATCCTACCTCAGTGCGCCTCCTGACACCTACCTCAGTGACAAATTTGTCACCTACCTCAGGCACAAAGTGCCCTACTCTCTGATTCAGGAAACCTGAATCCTACAGAAAATAAATACAGAGTTGAAGAAAATAAAATTTCTGACTCAGAGAAATAACACTAAGTCAACTTTGCTGGACTGACCAGAGTGTACATAAAGAACAGTTTGGATGAGTTTTGTGGAGCTTTCTTGGAGCATTTCAATCCCTTGACCTCTCGAGAAGAACTTGAGGAAAGATTCCTGCAGTTGAAGCAAGGATCTAAGTCCGTGATGGAATATCAAAGGGAGTTTCAGCACCTCGCTAGGTTTGCTGATGCCTATGAGTTGGATAACCATAGTTATGCAAAGCAGTTCTACAAAGGCTTGTGAGATCCACTAAGGCAAGCTCTTTTGTTTATAGTGAACTCGAGTTTGGCACAGATCATCAATATGGCGAAAAGACTGGAGGCGGATCACTTGGGAATTAGTAAGAGACCAGCCAAGGGCGTAATTAAAGCAGGCCCCAGTTATAAAAGGAGGCAGGACAATAAAGGAAGAGGAAATAATAGTGGCAGAGGTCGCTTCCACCAGAATTTTAGAATGGAGCATCCGGCCCCAGAGCCAGCACTACATTACCCCAACAGCTGTAGCTGCAGCCCAGGGATCAGTACAAGCGAGTTTGCATCCAGCGCAATCGGCCGGGCCACATCCGACATCACAACCCGCAACTAGGTGGAGATGCTGCCCCTACTCTTCCTCCGACAGCCCCATGAGGGTGAGGACATGTGCGTGGTCGAGGACGAGGACCACGAGTAAGGAATCATGGACCTGATCTTGAGTAGATGCTTGCGCTGGATATGGCGGAGGAGCGGAATCCTCAGGATGTGATTGCAGGTATGTCATGTTTTGGTTAATATGTTATAAGTATTTTCTTCAATTACATACAATAAGATAGGAGGCTACCTTTGAATCTTTATAATTGATACATAGGCACCGTAATGGTTATTGGGAAACCAGTTCATACACTGTTTAATATTGTTGCCACTCGCTCGTTCATTTTGGTGGTCTTTGTTAAAGGCTTAGATGGAGTGCAACACTTCACTAGTACAAATCGTAGGGTACGCCTTCCGGATGGCTTCGAGATGACCTCGTCCGCCAAGTGTGACATGGAATTATGTATTTGAGGATAGATCTTTGAAACCCCAGCAATAATATTGAGAATACCAGAATTCGATCTTATTTTAGGCATGTCGTGGTTGGATTGGCACCACGCCAAGATAGATTGTGTGGCAAAGCAAATCACTTTGAGGCATGGAGACTCAGAGGTCATTTTCCAAGGTATCAAATTTGCACCCCGTATGTTATTGTCTTTGATTCAGGCCATTAAGGACAAAGTATATATGATATGCTTTGAACTAAAGAGATGGCGTCAAGTGTGGAAGATGTGCGGGTAGTGCGAGACTTCACTGAGGTATTTCCTGAGAAGTTGATAGGATTACCACCACATAGAGAGGTGGACTTTCCGATTAAATTAGTACCAGGTGCCAAACCCGTCTCTCGGACTCCTTACCGAATTGCTCCAAAGGAACTCGCCGAGTTTAGTGTTCAGTTACAGGAGTTGGTTGAATCAGGGTTTGTTTGCCCCAGTTCATCACCATGGAGAGACCATGTTCTATTTGTCAAGAAGAAGAGCGTAATATTAAGATTGTGCATACACTATAAGGAGCTCAACCTACTGACGGTGCGAAACACCTATCCCCAACCCCGGATTGATGAGTTATTTGATCAGTTGGTGGGAGTACATTGGTTATCCAAACTGGATCTACGCTTGGGGTATTACCAGTTGAAGATATAAGAGGAAGATTTCCCGAAGACAGCATTTAGCTCGAGATATGGACTGTACGAGTTCACGGTGATACCGTTTGGACTCACCAATTGATGACAACGTTTTCTCGCCACTTGCTCGTGATGATCGTGAGCATTTGATTTGTGGCGATGATGTCCCGCCATTTGTTCGTGATGACATTGCAGATGGTGCTGACGAGTTCTTTGGCAAGCTCCATGACGACGTCAGGTGCATGTGTTATGTTGATCGTCGCCGCAACTGTACGTTTGATGACTCGGATGGACGATGCTGCAACAATAATTTCGATGCACGCCATCACCGCTACAATGAAATCGACGCTACAATTATTTTTCTACAATAGCATTGCCGCAACAACGATATCGCCACAACAATAATTTCGCTACAACGCCATTGCCACTACAATGCCATCGCCGCTATAACGCCATCGCCCAGATCATAATCTAATAATTATAATGTTTTATTATATCTATTTATTTCCTTGTTGCAATGTTTTTATTTGGGATTATATTTATGTATTTCCTTATTTTTCATATATTTGATATGGGCTACATGTTGCCTACTTTTGTAAGCCTCATAAAAGGCCATGATGTAGAAGGATTATGTGATTGTTGAATGAAAAAGAAAATTGAAAACCCTAAATTGGTTTCCCTCATATTCGTCCTCTCCCTCTTGGATTTTGAACCCTCCCTCTCTCCTCCCATCTCTTGGCCGTCGGCCACTCTCTCCCTCCTCTCTTCTATTCGGCCTCCCCTCTTCCTTCCCCGCCTTCTACTCTCAAGCCTCTCGACCACTCTCCTACCACACCAACCCGAGCAGCCCTCTCCCCTAGCCGCCGGCCACCACCACCCCTATAGGGTTCGGGCAACCCCTAGCCACCACCCTATCCCTCCCCTTTAATATTTTGGCCACCCTCCTCCACCTCTAATGTAAAGCCCTTGATTTTCCGACAATTATTTAATCCTCTTGGTGATGTCATAATGACGTAAGGGGCGTTAAGGTAACGTGGTGTTGACGGCGCGTCGTCGTTAGTGTGTTTTCTCGTCAGTTCGACCGAGACGGCCAAATTCGTAAATACTGGTCGAAAATGGAAAATTTCACATTAGAAAATTAAATTAATTCATTTTTGACATGCTCGTGAAGTTTCGCCGCAATACGAGCGATATTCCAGCCTCGGCAAATCTCCGAAGTTTTGTAGAATTTATGTTCGACATAGACTTTGAGAATTTATATCTTGATAACGACACGTCGGATTTTGATTCCGTCTTCGCAATTGGATTCGTAGCGCCAGTATTCGCCTACAGTGCGAATTTCGTTTAATGCGGCGCATGTTTGGGCCTCCGTTTTGATCTCGTATTTCCTTGTTCAAAAATATAAATATGATTATTATAATATTAAAGCACTATTCAAAAATGTCATTTACTAATCATCTCTATACTTCAATTGTTTTGGATATATTTGTAAAAATGACTGTTCATGCAATTAGTTAATATGTTTTCTCGAGTAATCACATATTCATCTCGAGTAATTATATGTTGTTCTCGAGTACTCATTTATTCTTCTAAAGTGATCTGCAATCTTTCGTGGGAAATCCAGAATTTGTACTCGGGAACTCAAAACCTCCTTCATGGGAAATCCTGAAGTTAGTTCTCAAGAACTCTAAGCTTGTTCTCGAGTACTGTAGTTCCTTCTCGAGAGATCCGTTTTAGCCTGCCTTTGAGCGCCGTTTTGAGGGTTAAAACGACGTCATATGGAAAACTGATTAACATGGATTTTGTTCGTGTCGACCAGATCTACAACTTCCTTGTTAATTACTTTTCGATTCGGAGTAATCTTTAGCCTCTATTTTTGTTTTCCGCGCACCCGCACTTGAATTACCCGCCTCCTTCCTATTTAGACAAAAGAATTTATATATATATATATATACACACACACACACACATAACTATATATATGTATATAATCTTATACTTAAGGATAAAATAGAACTTCTTCTTCTTCTTTAAGTCGAACACCTCTTCTTTCACCGAACCAGAGAAGCGAGAGCGAGAGATAGAACGTACGTTTGTGAATCTTCTGGTGGCAGCCAACGGTGCTCCGGTGCTCGAAATCTTCAGCGAGATATCAATCGGGAAAGTTCTCGCCGAGATCTTCATGATCGTAGTAATTATTTCTCGTTTCATAGAAGATTTTCGTTAGGGTTTTCGGCCCTAACCACTCTTTTGGCCAAATTCTTATAGATTCCGCTTCCCCACGCCTTACTTTGTCTAGATACGTGACTTGGAGTAAATTGGAAGACCGATTGGAGTAGAAACCGAGATAAGTGGTGTTCTTGTTCTCTTAACTCATTTTTTCCAATTTCTACTCCATTTTTCTTGGATTTGATACGACTAAATTTCCTAAAACTTTTATCCCTAAATTGCCCTGTAAATTTGGTAAAAATGTAGTCGCGTCATTTTAATGTTCGTGTCATTTTGATCGCTGTGTTATCTTATGCGTCCTGTTATTTTTAATCGTCCCCTACCTTGTATGACCCTTTGTAGTCTTCATCTATTAGTCCCGGTCATTTGTTAACCTTTTTAAAATCTCGTCAGGTAAGTTATAGATGATAAGTGTCCTTTTGATGAATCGGTTTCATTAAGGGTCGATTTTTAGTTATTGACTGTTAGTCTATGTTGCATAAAAGAAACTCTGCATAGATAAATATGTAACTAAAGAAAACTCTGATGGTCTTTGCGCGTTGGGGTTTCTCCATCGGCACAATGTCTTATGGCTGAGTCTGTGAGCGTTGTGGACCTACGTCCCCGACACATTACCTTAGTCGTTGGTATGTGCGCATTTGTGTTTCTCCCTCGGTATGATGCCTTTTGGCTGGGTTTTTGCGCGTTGTGCACCTTTTTCCCCAGCACAGTACTCTTTCTTGTTGAGCTGACCAGTCTCATTTTAAATGATGAGTGACATGAATAATAAAGAAAGATGAATATATGAACTTGTGATGTTTGACACTCTATTCTGTCCATTTGTTGTGATTTAGCCTTTCTTGCTCAACTAGATTTACTGTTTTGTTTCTGTTGCTTCGTTGGTGACTTTTGTTTCAGTCAATTTGTTGCCCCTCATTAACTTCGAGATTTGTTAGTCTTCCTTTTACTCTTTTCACCACTTGTAGGTTGCTTCTGAGATGTTCTTCTTTTGAATGCCTCGGGTCCAGAATAGTAGCAGATTTAGCTGATAGAGTTGTGCTTCTGATGCTGCGAGTTGCTGGGGCCGTTTCTTTGCACCTCCGAGCATTGAGGTAGTTGTTTGGTTAGACATGACTGCTTCTTTATGGGTTTGTGTTAGTTGTTGACGCCCATAGTCTTAGACTTCTTATGACAGTTTACTTGTTACTTTTACTATTGTTACTTATTGCTTGTTTATACATGCTCTCGGTGAAGGATTTATGTTAGGATGCATATAGTTACTTTTAAGTATACAAAACTACATTATGGAATATTGACATGACATAACCTCTTAACTACAAAACTTACTACTTTTAAGCACTATAAAAGTCTTTTCTTTTATTTATATTAAATGTAGAAGTCTTATCATCCTTACATTAACCTAGGCTTTCATTCTCATATAGGATAACAAATGAATCAAATTAAGTATTTTATACTGCATAAACTTATATATTTTCTCACCTATGTACTAGTGATCCACCCGACCGAGGGACACAGTTAGTAACTCAAATAATTTATTTGTATTTTAAAACTTAATTTCATAAGTCTTTTACATAAAGTAAATGTGAGGTTGAGTCGCCTGAACGTCTGCAGTTGTCCCCTGCACGCCGTGACATTACAGCGCAAATTTTCTCTTACTCTGACGTATTATTTAATACTGAGAAAATGCGGGTTGTGACAGTTGGTATTAGAGGGAGGTTTTGCAAGAGGGTTGGTTGGTTTGGCAAGCCAGTCGAACAACTTTCCTTTAAGCAAAACTCTAATAGTACGATTTTATTGCATACACACACCAATATGTCATCAGTATATCTTGTGGTAGTATGAACACTACACTTATAACATGATAAGTAGTATACATGGCATATTATGTAGTATGAGATGCATAATATGTGTTCGTATATAGATCCACCATAGGTGGCAACAAGTGACACTTATGTAGTATGGGATGCATAACCATCACCACATGGATGCCCATTAGTACGTTTTACTTTTTTGTTACATAAAATATTATATAGTATGGGATGCATAATATTGTATGTGTACGCCGCTCATAACATGCACTAAGACCATTTTAGAATGCATAACACTTCATAAATAACATACCATCGCATAAGCACGCATGCTAAGTTAACGATCTGCTTGATGACATATGTATACCCATGATTTGAAAGGAAATTTAAACATTCATGCATTCATACTATAGGAACAAGTTAAAAGCATAACATCATTTCTTAATTTCCCAGAGCAAGGTAACAGAAAATGTAAGTATCTGTTCGTTTTCGATCTGATCTGAGTCTATTCGTTCCTGATCTGATCAGAGTCTAGGTATTTGAGTCAATAGCTTTCTTGTCTTAAGCTAGGTCCTTGAAGAGTCGTTTGTTCATATCTGTAGAATATGACCCCGAAACTATTTTGATAAGTGAATATCTTCCAAGTTTGTGATTTCTTAGGCAAGGTTTTGACTAAATATCCGTTTGTTCTGTAAAAATACTGCCTAAACTGGTTGCAACGAGGTTGACTCCCCAGTCGAAGGGTGATTCTTCTGGTGCCCAGAGTGAATCAGTGATTGAATGACTACGACAGAGTAATGAGGCCCTGATAAGGCAGATTGTGGACATGCAATCGCAGATACAATCATTGTTGGCTGTCGTTGCCGGGCAGCAGACTAGAGCCCAGGACCCTGCTGTGGGTCAAACAGTTCCTACTTCTCCTGCTGCTCTAGTACCCCCAGTTGTACTGCCGCTAGAGATGAATTTTATTTCTCACTTCCAATGACTAGAACCTCCTAAGTATGATGGTAGGGCAAACTTCCTGGCATTGGATGACTGGATCATCGCCATCGAAGACATGTTTTCTTATTCGAGAATTTCCTCCGATCAGAAGGTGATGATTACGGCTTACCAGCTCAAAGTACTTGCGAAGAGTTGGTGTATTAGAGAAAGGGAGAATCTTACTGATGGGTGCTCTTGGGATTCGTTCAAGAGTATGTTACAGAAGAAGTTTCTGCCATCGGTCGAGCAAGACAATCTGATGAACAACTTTTTACACCTGAAGTAGAGGCAACTCACTGTTAGTGAGTACGAGATCGAGTTGAGCAAGCTCAGTTGTTTCGCCCCAGATCTGGTAGCGTCCGAAGAAGGCAGAGTAAAATTCTTCCTGGGTAGTTTGTGGGATGACATCCAGTAGTTGGCTAGCCCGTACAAATCTGAGACCTTTGTAGAAGTAGTAGAGGTCGCCTTGAAGGTTGAAGCGATAGATAATGTGAAGAATTGGGGATTTCATGCAAAGAAGGACAAGAGGAAATCTGATGATGGTGGAAGTACTAGGGCATCTAGCCCTGCATCAAAGAAGGATAGAAGGGAAGCGTGTAGCTTCTGTGGTAAGCTAGGCAACCCTTTTGAAAAGTGCTTTAAGAGTCTGGATGCCCATTAACAGTCTCAGGTACACGCGATCCAGGATGTACCAAAGGGAGGCCTTGTCTGTACTTATTCCCAGAAGAGTGGGCATGATGCGACCCATTGTCGAAAGAAGGCTGGAGCTTGTTTTCTCTATGACCAAATAGGACACATGAGGGCAAATTGCCCGAAGAGCCAGCATGCACTACATGCAGTTCAGTTGCAAACTCTACCGCAGTCCCCACATCACATGGACAATGGAAAGGAATGTTGAATGCGATGACCAAGGAGGAAGCCCAGACATCGACTCAAGTGATCGCAGGTTAGTCCTCAACACAGCTAGTAATCACTTATGGTAGATTTATGGTTTCTGATTTTTGTTTCGTGTGCAATGTGTTTAGGTGAATTTAAGGTGAAGAATAAGTGGACGCGCATTCTGTTCGATTTGGGTGCTACTCACTACTTTGTGGTAAGGAGTTTTGTCGACCGACATCGCTGGGCACTCGACCAATTAGACACCTCCCTGAATGTCAAATTCCCTTCAGGAGTGCTGGTGATGTCATGTCAGGGTATACAAAAATGCCCCATCTTCCTAGGTTGTTTTCTAGCCTTTGCGGATCTGAAGGTGTTTGACTTGGAAGACTTCGACATGATTTTGGGCAAGAACTAGTTGTCCAGCTATGATGCTATCATTCAGTGCAAGCACAAGCGCTTGGATTTCAAAGGCAACAAAAGCCAGCCCATGAGTGTGTATGGTTTGCCGCGTTAGGAGTCTCCAATCATTTCTACGTATGTGCTCGTAAATTTCTAGATTCTGGATGCGATTCTTTCCTTGTTTCTGTTCTGGAAGCTGCACATGTTGTGCCTCAAGTTGGGGACGTTTCCATGGTGCATTAGTTTTCGGATGTCTTTCTTGTTTGTCTTCCTGGACATCCTCCTGAGAGAGAGAGAGAGGTGGATTTTGTTATAGATCTCGAGTCAGGCACTCGCCCTATTATAAAAACACCGTACCGCATGGCGCCGTGGGAGTTAGAGGAGCTGTGTACTCAACTGGTTGAGTTATTGCAGTGTGGTTTTATTAGACTAGTTCTTCCCCTGGGGTGCACCAGTCCTCTTCATAAAGAAAAAGGATTGAAAGATGAGGTTGTGCATTGATTATCGAGAGCTAAACAAGGTGACCATCAAGAACAGATATCCGTTTCCTAAGATAGATGACTTGTTTGACTACTTGCGGTCTAGTTCCGTGTTCTCGAAAATTCAACTCCGTTCAGGTTACCATCAGTTAAGAATCCATGTGTCAGACGTTCTGCGAATCGCTTTTCGTTCCCGATATGGTCACTTTGAATTTCTAGTTATGTCGTTTGGATTAACAAACACACCATTAGCTTTAATGGACATGATGAACAGGGTGTTCAAGGACTTTGTGGATAAGTTCGTGGTTTTATTCATTGATGATATCCTAGTATATTCCAGAAATGCAGAAGAGCACGCCTTGCTCTTGCGTTTGGTCTTAACTACTCTGAGGGAGCACAAGCTGTATGCGAAGCTTTTCAAGTGTGAGTTCTGCTTGTCTCAAGTGTCATTCGTTGGACACATTGTAAGCAAGGATGGTATCTCAGTGGATCCCGCGAAGATAGCCGCAGTCTTGGATTAGAAGAAACCTACATCTCCTAAGGAGATAAGGAGCTTCTTAGAGTTGACAGGTCATGGTGACAGTTGATGCAGAAAATGCGCCCTCAAATTCCGGTAAAAAGGGAAAAAGAGAGAAGGAAACTGCAAGCAACTGTTTACTAATAGACCAAGGAAAAATGGTGATCAGGACAGATTCGAGACCGCAAAGTCCGAGATCCAAGTCCGCAGCTTTCACTAAATGGGCCTCTGGACTCGAGTCAGCATGCTTTGGGTGCACCACTTCCCCCTATTTATAGGTTTGGGGGCCTGCCCAAATGGGCAGGGCAAAAATAACTGGCCGCCCGAGGTACAAGAGAATCGGGCAGCGGTGACGGGAATCAAAAAGTAAAGACAAGCAGTCCGCGCAAGAGGGGCAGACTGGGCTCGCGAGTTGGAGCTTCCACAGCTGTAGGGCGCTATCCTGGCTGAAGGAACGCGACCTGTGCGGACTGACTCTTGAATCCGCTTGAAGAGTTGGCAGACGATCTGAGAGATCAACAGAGGCTGGATGAACTAGGCGGATAAGAGGAACGAGTCCGCCGATAAATGAGGCTGGCTGAAAATCTGGTGGCCGACCTATGCGGACTGACTCTAGAGTCCGCTGCTGGGGAAATTCTGATCTGTAAGGTCTAGTCGACCTGAGCGGACTGAGAAAGTCGAGTCCGCCTGAAGAGGAGAAGGGTCTGACCTGCTGGTCGTTGTGGATTCTAGGGTTAACATGATCCCCACATATTTTTAAATTTCAAGAAATTTCGAAAATGTTTCTTTAATCCGCCGAATCCGAAACCATCATAGATTCGCTTCTCTGCGCAGTCGATCCTCGCGAAGTGCGAGTCCAACCATTCCTTGCCCAAAATGATGTCGGACTCCGGCATTCTCAGGACTGTGGCCGGCGTATCAAAGGCCTTTCCATCAATGAATAACTCCAACTCGCACTTGGCGGTTGCGATCATCTCCGAGCCATCTGGAAGGCGCACTCGTCGGGCTATTTCAGTGAAATATTTCACACCCTCTATGCCTTTAATGAAATCCTCAGACACAAAGGAGTGTGAGGCACCCGTATCGAATCGAGTGTAGGCCGGTTTCTCACTAACCATTATGCCTAAGCATCAAAATTGTGAAGGCTCAAGCCAGATTCCTAGAAAAACTTAGGCAGACTAAGGACGAATGCTTAATTTCTTCCTCGTAGTCCTCGTCCTTGAGCTAGGGTCCTGCTTCAATTACTCCTTCAGCGAGTCTCTTAACGCTTGTCTGAACACCCAAAAGACCCGCTTCCAACCACTTTACCATTTCCATTATCTCCACCAAGCTCAAGTCTCCTATAAACAAAAGTGGTTGGCCTAGGAAATATGACATGTCTATTAACTCCGTTAGATTCAAAATCCGCTATAAACAAAAGTGCTTGCCCTAGGGGATCTCGCAAGACTTTATACCATAGTTTTACATACTTGGGGTCATCCAAACTTGGAAGATCGACGTATAAAAGTATGTACCTAAGGTCAGGTTGGCTAATCATAGGGTCAAAGTTGGACATACCTAGTGTGAATTACATATGGGCACACCACTGCTTCCGCTAAGTCAGTTTGTCCGCAAACTGACTAATCAAACGGGGGGTGGTTCCATTATTGAAAGACTTCTTTAGTTGAGGATCGTGGCAAACTGATACCATTTGTACGTCCCCCACCCCCCTCCCGGATCCCAAAACATGGCACGAAGGGGGGTCTTATGCCCGAAACAACCACCTTGCAGTAGCATTAGCACACGAGCTAACCTATACAATAAGACGCCTATTCTGCCGGCTACAATAATATCAATATAGCATGCCAACCCAACCAAAATATAAGCAAGAGAAGTCAATCCACACTAAGTAATAATGTCCAAATCAGTACAACAAAAGAGAAGCTAAAACATGCTTCTACATATCAGAGTACATGTAACACCCTAAAATTAATTTGGGCCAATTTGGGTTCAGGCATGGGTGACACGGCCTGGGACACGGACGAATTTTGCTCGACGATTGTCGAGTGTCGAGTGTCGAGTGAGGACACGGCCTGTGACACGGGCGTGTCACAGGGCGTGTCAATGTGGTAGATGAACTCAGCTCGACGTTTTGAGCCAGGGCGTGTTTGAGTGACACGGGTGTGTCAAGGTGCACACGGCATGGAACAATGGCGTGTCCCATTTCCGTGTGAGTCTCGGGTGATTTTGAGGTTGTGCAGTCTGATGAACACGGCCACAGACACGAGCTTGTCTGAAGGCGTGTCATGGGACACGGCCCGTGACACGAGCGTGTCCTACAGCCGTGTTCTGGTTGGCTGTAAGTCGGTTGCCTACCGCTTAAGTGACACAGCCTGTGACACGGGCGTGTCATAGGGCGTGTCAGGCTGTGTTCATGTTTTCCTGGACGATTCTGAGCCATTTGATTCCCTCTTTCTGGATCCAATGGATAAGCTTTGTCCAGGTGTTGATAAGGCCGGGGAAAAAGGGGATTTAACCCTTCCTCTTCATTATCTTCTCCTTCTTCTCATTTCAAGAGAGAGCAAGAAGAAGGGAGTGCAAGGGAAGGAAGGAGGAAGAGAAACTAGCTGCTGGAGGAGCTGCGGAGTGCGGAACGAAGATCCGAGAGCGGATTCGTGAATGCTAAGCCGAGGCGGTGGCTGCCATCCGGCTACTTCATGGCACCGAAGCGATCTTCAAGGGTAACAATCTCCTTCTTGGACATCGAAGTCCTTTCGTTTATGCATATGCTTGGAATTCCTCCACCAAAAGGTGGATCCGCGAAGTGATTTCGTCGTTGAGTCTACATCTAGAGCCGGAATTATGGAGTACGGCATAGGCATGTAGTGTGAAGCCCATCTGGAATGTTAGTATGGATTGGTGATGATCATGGGTAAACCGGAGAAGACTCCGTGGAGTTGCAAAGATGCTATGTGCTTTGTGTATTGGATGATTGAATGCTATGTGTGGATGGTATGCTCATGCATGGGCTAGCCATGGATATGATCTTGGATGCTTTGCGAAGCTCCTTGTGGTTTGATCTGCAAGAGCGGGAAGCTGCGGCTACCCAGGAAGGGAAGGCCGACCCGCGTCATGGTGTGCCAGTGATGATGTGAGCACGGGCAAGGCTAACCTGTACCTGGGTATGTTGGAGAGATCGATTGGTGGCAGTGTTCGGGAGCGTGCGATAGCCCGACTTGCTACACTGAAATAAAAGCGGGTCGATCTGTTGGATGAATGCTCATGTTTGCCATGCGCTACGTACCTCTGCTTGGTTTCGGCGGAATGCAACCAGCATGCGTGTTGGGGTGACTAGGACCGGCCAGCCAACAAGTTAATTACCGTGCGATTGGTGGTGTTACCACGGGTTTCCGGTACACCGTAAGGTGCCCTGAGAGCACGAAGCGTCGGGCTGCGGTCGGCATTTGGGATTTTCTATGTGTGCTGGTGATTGTTAGCTATTTTACTTGCAAATGCATATAGGGAAGGAACCGCTGCCCCGGGCATGGGGTAGGGTCATTATAATTGGTCAGCTGTAGCTGACCATTACTTTATTTGCCGCTCTTTGGTGGATGTCTACTTGCAGGTGCTGCGGCTTGAAATGAAATGCATGGATTGAAAGCTTGTTACTAAGGCTCTTGACGACCAAGTGCGTCGTGGTTGGATTTCATGTGTGGCTGGCCTGTGTGCCGATGTACGAACTTGTATATGTGTAAAAAGAGAAACCTGTAAGGCCTTAAGTCCATGTGTTTGTGGGTTGTATACATTCCTGGTTTTGGATATATAAATGTGAAATTTATGTATTCGTGGACATTCCTGGAGTTGAGTTCATGCAACTTAATTATTTGTGCGCTAGAATGAATTTGGTTAAGGACACGTATCGAATTTGATCACCACAAGTAATTCCGTCACTTGTCTGTGCCCTATGGCGTGGGGCCCCGGCCGGACCCACCGTTATAGGCCATGTGACGAGTGGGGGTGTTACATTACAGCTATAGAAATTGCGTAAAAAGGGGCTACATCAAAACCTCTCAACACTCACATCTGTGACCGACGGTATCGACGGCACCGTCACTTCAGGCCCTGTCGTCCTGTCCTGGCTGTCCTGCTGCGTAGTCCGCGACTGCTCTACCTGCGGTGTGACCTCCTAAAAGGAAGAAGTAGCAACCGTTAGTCAAAACGACTAAGTGGCTTCACATCCGCTCCCCCGGCGACTCCTCGGCACCGGGCGGAGAGAAGGAACAATGGTAATATATATGCAGGTAAAAGAAGTACAAGCATGTGGCAATAGTGTAAGAGTAACGGTATCATGATCTAGCAAATATTTAAGAGCTATAGAAAACTAACAAATATAGGTAACAGCATGAAAGTAACTTAACTTATAAGAATGCCCATACAAACTTATACGCTGAGGTTCTTATTGTGCAGAGTTATGAAATGCTATGTATGTAATGCAATTACTCACCCATGATCACACACATGCAATTGCTATGTCGACACAGACTATAGTTCCCACTTTTCGAGTAGGTAGCTAACCTCTCAGGCATCAGCCGCCGTGGCCAGGAAGTGACAGTAGAACAGGCACTTCTACTACTAGGAGGGTATCCACACTACTTCACCTAGGCCTCCATACGCCTCAACGCTAAGAACACAACAGCGGATCCCATGCGTACTATGGCCCTGCGGGAGCCTCGGGTAGATGTGCACCGAGGACCAAGCCCCGAACTGACCTTGTGTGACCCGGAAGGAGCCTCGAAAGTAAGCACGAGGATCAAGTCCAACCGTTCACTTGGCACAGAAGGAGCCCCGGGATATGAACACCGAGGACCAAGCCAAGCTGCCCAAAGTCTAACAGTCAACTCCCGTCGGTGTGACGATCGGCGAGCCTGTAGACCTGCCACACTATCCTTAACCCAGGATTACGACACCGCGTGTCGACTCACACCACATGCAATTTCACACCACCGTGGCATGGAAGGGGCCTCGAAAGAAGGCACAAGGACACAGCCCAACCATCCATCCATACCTTACCAAACAGGTGACGGTCAACACCACACTTACATCCTTTCACAATACTACCCGTAGGGAGACGACGCTCTCAGTATTGGACTACTAAACTCATTCCATTAGTCAAACATACTCATGATAATAATTTATTACTCTACATGACTTCCAAATGATGACAACATAATGTAAACATGACGCACATATAAAGATCTATCAATCTTTCCAAATGGTAACAACATATTATAAACATGATGCGCGTATAAAGATCCATCAATCTTTCCAAATGATAACAACATATTATAAACATGATGCGCACAAATAACAATCTATCAATTTCTATCAAGTCAATTCGTTTAAATAAGCTCGCTTCACAATTTGATTGTATGAAATCTGATTAATAAACCTCATCAATAATGCAATTAAAATGATTAATCATAAAGTGTTCATCCATGCCAAGTAACTTGCAATATTAATTCCACCGAATCCAAATCCATATTATATAAAACCCAGAATTTAGGTGCAGAGTAAATCTGAACTACAACTTCGACCGAAAATTCCTGAAGCTACAGGAATCCAGTGAAGACGTGTAACCGCTCGATGGAAAGGTCTTTCCATGGGATACAACCTTTGTATTCAGATCTCAACCCAGATTTGACATTATCCTATTTGAAATCAGACTTGAAGTTCGCTGCGTATAAAACACAATCTCTGCATGCAGGATTTACTAGACGTCATATTCGTTCAGACTTTCCCATGGCTGCAGACTTCGCATGAAGACATGCAACCACTCGTTGGAAAGGTAGTTTAAGGTCTTCAACTTTCGTGTTTAGCCGAAAGCACAGATCCTGACATATCCATCATGAAAATGGCCTAGACGATCGCTGCGCGCAAAATACAGATTCAACACGCATCTTGAGGCGGAATGAACGGCATCGGTTCATCTTCCTCCTCAAGTCGATCCTCTCAGATCACCTCCAGAAATTTCCTCCACCCTTATTCACCCTCATGAGGCCTTTGTTCTTCATAAAACCATCCCCCATCTCCACATAGAATATCGGAGAGGTTGAAGACACCACTATCCGAGAGCACAAGACCTGGATTGGCCTCACCCTAGACCGAGAGCACAAGCATCTTCTCACATGTCTAGACTCTTTCGAGTCGACGTCTCGCCTAGATATCTACAGATCTAGCACCAAGGGGGAGGGTAGGAAGCTCACCTCGGTTCCAGCAGTACTACAATTTCCGGCCATGGATCTCGTAATTCTCCTTGGCGGCATCTTCTCCTTCGCGGCGTTGGAGGATTTTCCCTCCCTAGAACTTGCTCCTGCAGTTCTCTTTCTACAGAAGTTTTCTCAGAAAATCGGGCTGGAAAGAGAAGTGAAATTGCTCCACCGAAGCATTACGATGGTTTTTATTGTCGGTTCAACACTCGACACGGGTAGGCACATGCCCGTATCCCGACCCGTGTACCGACCCGTGTCCACATGACACGACCATGTTACTTCGCCGTGTCCTTCTCTGGATACATTTCGACGAACTCAACCCGACACAACGACATATGGGTAGGGACACGCCCGTGTCTCTACCCGTGTCATAGATTTCGTCGATCTCAACACACTTCATCGATCTCGATCAAAATTGTCGACCGGAGAACAAGCTCCGGTAACGCCCATGGTCACGCCCGTGACAACGGGCATGACCCCTATCAACTACTCGAGGATTCGTCGAACTCAACCAAAATCGTTGAACGGAGGAAATTTGTCGATCTCGACACCACGATCGCCGATCTCGACACGCAATGTAGAGCATAACTCGACACAATAACATAACGGTAGGGACACGCCCGTGTATCAGCCCGTGTCTCTGCCCGTGTCATATAATTCGTCGATCTCGACACATCTCGTCGAGTTCAGCTCGACACAGTGCCACACGGGTAGGGACACGCCCGTGTCGCTTCCCGTGTCATATAATTCGTCGATGTCGACATGCAGTTCGTCAATCTCGACACACCTCGTCGAGCTCAACTCGAGACAATGACACACGGGTAGGGACACACCCGTGTCTCCAGCCGTGTCATATAACTCATCGATCTCGACACGCAGTTCGACGATCTCGACACGCTGTGTCGAGTCAACTCGACGCACATGCAATCACATGGGTAGGAACACGCCCGTGTCCCTACCTGTATCACATTCACATGGGTTGTGACACGCTCGTGTCACTACCCGTGTCCTTCTCGGGACACACTCGAGTCCTTGACTCGAGAGACGGGCTCACACACACAAGGGTAGGGACATGCTCGTGTCACTACCCGTGTCCTTGTCTGCACTGATTTCTGCACTCCCCACAGGTGCTGCCCAGTTGTTAGCACTCCCCTGAACCCCAGCCAGCTTTCCTGACTCAAAAGACACGCATGGGGGCCTAGTGCAATTCGGGACTTTACACCATCGGCAGGGAGGCCTATAACTTCTCATTCGGCCTCTACTCGAGAGAGGACGCATCCATTTATGATAAGGAGGCGACACGGGTGTTGGTGCATGAAATCACGCAGGCTTAACTCCGCGGCTTGGAGCTAGCCCACATGGTAGGGCGGCGCTGCACCTAGTTGGAGCGGAATGCCTCCTCGCTCAAGAAGTTGGCGGACGAGAAGGAGGCCCACAAGCTCGCTCAAGAGGAGGTGGACCTCCAGAGGAAGCGGGCCGACGCGACAGAGGCAACCCTCGCTCAGTACTTGGGAGGGGTGGTACGTCCCTTAGCTCGCACCCACTTCTACTTGCCATCTCTACCTTTTCAAGCCTAACCCTAACCATCTTTTTCTTTGTAGGATGCGGCGACGACCAGCCTTCTAGGAGCCGAGATCGCTACCCTCGGCCAGGAAAACCAGGTACTGGAGGCGCGGGTGCGAGAGCAGGAGGCCGCCGCGACCGCCCCTCCGCCAGCCAGTAGCATCTGCCCGCTGGAACACCATTCTGACTACGAGCTGGAGGTGTTGATGCAGAAGAACGCCGCCAGCACCGCAAAGTACACGAAGCAGATGCTGCGATGGGCCTCCCTCCTCAAGAGTGAGGGCACGGGTCTCTCGGCAAGCGAGGTGGTGCCGGTGCTGTTCCTTCCTGTGCCGGACCCAGGGGATAAGTCCTACCTGTTGAAATTTGTGAAGTGAAAGTGGGTGAATGGAGCACTTGGACCTATCCAGGCGGACTACGCGGACAGGGTTGGCGGACTGCTAAGGCGGTAGGGAAGTTGCAGACGGTTTGTTCTGTAGCGGGTTGGGCGATCTGTTCGTGCGGACTACACGGACAGTAGTGGCTGTTAGCCAGGTCGGCTTGTGCTCAGCAGACAGTTGGATCCCAGGAAGTAACCGGGCTGATAGAAATTCCATCCGCGGAGTCCGGCATAAAGCGAACTGAAGAACTGGAGCTTGGCAGACCGGTTTGGCAGTTGACTTGGTCTTGCTCTGGTGTAGCAGCAAGTGGAAGCCTCAGAGACCGCCAGTCAGTGCGGACTGATACTGGAGGTCGCCAGGACAGGCGGACTGGTTCCAGTGTCCGCTAGTAAGTGCGAACTGGCCCTAGTGGCCAGTGGTGAGGACTTGGTTGGGTCTGAACCAAGTCCATGTTTGGCTCAGTCCGGGAAGATCGCGTAATGGAGTGCGGCCTGCTTCTCAGTCCGCCAAGCTCGGCAGAAGTGCATGTGCCTTGGTTGCGAGTTTGGAGATGAGAGGCCTGGAGGTTGTGTCCGCAACTGTGGTAGGACTGATGCCAGGTCTCCTCTGAGTCCGGTAGGAGCCTTTGTGGCAAAGCTATGGGCTCGGGATCTGAGGACTGAATCAGGGTGTCCCCTGAGTCCGACAGCTGCCTTGCTGGCGTGGCTGTGGACTTGGGATATGCGGACTGGAGCAGTCTGCAGGATATGCGGAATGGAGTAGTATGCGGTATATGCGGACTTGAAGTTTGCTGTAACAAGACTGGAGATGGAGTCCGCTGAGTCCGAAAGGTATCTTGGTAACAAGGCTCTGGACTCGGCTTGCGGACTGGAGTTGTCTGCAGGGATATGCAGACTAGTGCTGTCCATATTATGAGCAGACTGGAACAACGTGTCCGCTTGAGTTCGGCAGTTGCCTCGATGGCGAAGCCGTGGGCTCGGGATTGGCGGACTGATGTGTTATGTCCGCGGATATGTAGACTGTTGCTGCGGAGTCCGGCTGGTGGTCCTGGCTTGGCCCTTGGCGAGAAGGCAGACTGGTGTTGCTGTCCGGCCTTGGTGATGTCTTGGCAGCTTGGTCTTTGGCGATAAGGCAGGCAGGCGATTGGAGTCTGGCCTTGGAGAAGCTAGGCGGGTTGGCTATCTTGCACAGGTGCGACGGACAGGTATGTATCCGCGGACTGCGGAGAAGTCTTGCTGCAGGATATGGCAGTAATCCTATCGGCTAGGGCGGTGACCACACTCATCATTATGCCTATAAATAGGACCCATGTCACATTAGGAATAAGTAACCTCTATGCGTAAGTGAACAGTGGCTTGAGCCCGCACAGGTTGCTGCGGACTGCTTTTTGGTATCCACGCAGTTTGATTGAGTAGAACGGGTGTGCTGTGCAGGTTGTGCGGATAGCGCTGGAAAGCCAGGACTTTGCTCTGATTGCGGCCAGGGACAGTGCAGACTCTATGGTTATGCAACATGCAGAAAACAGCAGGTCGCGAACAGCGACCGTACGGTCTTCTCTTTGGCAACTTGGTTTGTGGTTCAAGAAGTCGCCTGCTTCAGGCGGACTGTTCTATTCTACATCGCAGCTTGTGCGGTCTGGCGGCTAGGTGACCTCGATGTCAGGCGGCTTGCAGATTGGCGGCTAGATCAAGCATTGGAATGCGGGGTAGTCCGCACAGCTTGGGTTGCGGTCTGGCGACCTGGCGGACTGAGCGGACTCCACAGTAGTAGACCGGCGGCTTGTAGTTGAGTCCGCTCGGCTTGTTTCTCTAGTCTTGTTTTTTTGTTGTCTCTGCTTTCCCTTGGGTGTTGTTTGGTGAAGCATGTCTCATCATGCATGTCTCGCTGTGTAGAGAAGTTAGCTGTGAATCAATAAAGACGCTTGTGTTGCATGTGTTTGCTGGTTGTTTGACTTCAGTTGAGTTAATTCCTGCTCACTTCAAGGTCCAGGGAAGTTTCCGCATGATAAAGGTGTGAACTGGATAGTTCTGAAAATAATAATTTGGCTTTAGGCTATCCTGCTGACCACCTGGAGAAAATTCAACGTGGTAGTAGTGCCAGGTTGATGAATTTTAACACTACCAATGTAACGTCCCGATTCGCACTAGGCCCCTTGTGCGCGTTTTTGAGTCAGGAGAGCTGACTTGGGTCCAGGGAAGTGCTGTAAATTGGGCTTCACTGGGGAATATAGGAGAAACCATCGCTCGAGTTGTCCAGAGCAGGACACAGGTAGTGAATTCTCGACATAGTGATTTTCACGCTCCTGTTATGGGTGTGACCGGTCCAACACGGGTGTGATCATGCCCGTGACTATCCAGTTAGTTGTCGAGTACTCGAGTAGTTGAATACGTGACACGCCCCCTGTCACGGGTGTGACCATGCCCGTGACTATCCAGTCAGTTGTCGAGTACTCGAGTAGTTGTCGAGTACTCGGGTAGTTGAACACGAGACACGCCCCCTGTCACGGGCGTGACCATGGGCATGACCGGGGCATGTTCTCCGGTCGAAGATTTTGGTTGAGTTCGATGAATCCTCGAGTAGTTGATAGTGGTCACGCCCGGTTTCATGGGCGTGACCATGGGCGTGACCGGGGCGTGTTCTCCGGTCGATGATTTTGGTTGAGTTCGACGAATCCTCGAGTAGTTGGTAGGGGTCACGCCCGGTGTCATGGGCATGACCATGGGCGTGACCGGGGCGTGTTCTCCGGTCGATGATTTTAGTTGAGTTTGACGAATTCTCGGTAGTTGATAGGGGTTGTGCCCCATGTCACGGGCGTGACCATTGACGTGAACGATGACGTTTCACTTTAAAAGGGCTTACGAAACCCTAGCAGTTTCACTTCTCTTACCAGCCCTATTGTCTGAGAGAACTTCTGTAGGAGGAGAACTGCAGGAGCAAGTTCTAGGGAGGGAAAATCCTCCATCGCCGTGAAGGAGAAGATGACGCCGCGAAGAACTACTCAATCCATGGTCGGAAATGGTGCAACTGCTGGAATCAAGGTGAGCTTCCTACCCTCTCCATTGGTGCTAGATCTGTAGATATCTAGGCGAGACGTCGACTCAAAAGAGTCTAGACATGTGAGAAGCAGCTTTCTCTAGGGTGAGGCCAATCCAGGGCTTGTGCTCTGGGTTAGTGGTGTCTTCAACCTCTCCGATCTTCTATGTGGAGATGGGGGATGGTTTCGTGAAGAGAAAAGGCCTCATGAGGTTGACTAAGGGTGGAGGAATTTCTGGAGGTGACCTGAGAGGATCGACTTGAGGAGGAAGATGAACCGATGCCGTTCATTCAGCCTCAAGATGCGTGCTGAATCTGTATTCTGCGTGCAGCGATCTTCGAAGCCATTTTCATGAGGGATATGGCCAGATCCGGGATTTCGACTAATCACGAAAGTTGAAGCACTTGAAAATACCTTTCCAACGAGTGGCTGCACGACTTCAGGTGACGTATGTAGCCACAGGAAAGTCTGAACCAAAATGGTGTTCGATAAATCCTGCATGCAGAAATTGTGTTCTGTACGCAGCAGATCTCAAGGCTGATTTCTAATAGGATACATTCCAATCTGGGTTGAGGTCTGAATACGAAAGTTGTAGCCCATGGAAAGAGCTTTCCATCGAGGGGTTACACATCTTCACCGGATTCCTGTAGCTTTGGGAATCTCCGGTTGAAGTTGCTGTCCAGATTTACTCTGCACCTAAATTCTCGGTTTATATAATATGGATTTGGATTCGGTGGAATTAATATTGCAAGTTACTTGGATTGAATGAACTCTTTTATGATTAATCATTTTAGTTGCATGATTGATGAAGTTTATTAATCAGATTTCACATAATCAAATTGTGAAGTAAGCTTACTTAAACGAATTGACTTGTTAGAAATTTGGTAGATTATTAGTTATGCGCATCATGTTTATAATATGTTGTTATCATTTGGAAAGATTGATAGATCTTTATATGAGCATCATGTTTGAAAGTGCAAGTTAGATCTAAAATACTCTAGTGAGGGGTGAATAGAGTATGGTGCTTGCTAAAAACGTTTTACATCTGTTGTTGTATTCCTAAGTGAACATGGAAGTAAATAACATAAAGTAAATCTAAACACATAACAATCACTGATCAATCACAAATCAATCTCAAAGCACAGCCAGAAAACAAAAGAAAAACAAGCAACCAGAAGACACAAGGGGCTATAGTGGTTCCCCAACCAATCTGGGTACATCCACTCTTCTACCACCCTAGGTAGGAATCCACTATAGGATGAGTTGATCAGGTGTCTTGGGCACCAATGAGCTTTTGATAAGGTGCTCAAAAACCAAACCAGATTTTTTGATCAGGTGTCTTACCACCACTGAGTTTTGATAAGGTTTCAGAAACCAATCACAAACTTTTGAAGGGAGTTTGAAAAACCCTTTACAACAGAGAGAGAGAGAGAAAGAGATGAGATGATCTTCTCTGTCAACAGTCAGAGAGAAGATAGTGGATGTTGTCAAAGCTCCCCCTGAGATCTTGAGTTGTTCAGGAAGTGAAGCTTTGCAGTAGGGTGATAGGCCTTCAGATGATTTGATCTCCAGCAAAAGATGATTTCAGCAACAGCTGAAATGTGAGGTGTCTGGAGTCTTGAATGATGATGGCCTTTGAACACTTGAATCAAGAGAGATCTGAAAATTTCAGTTAGTTGATCTCCTTTTGTGATGTGTGTTCTTGTATGAATTTTTTGAGACTGAGAATGTCTGCAACTCTCTTTCTTTCTCTTATGTAATTGTCATTGTAAGAGTTGTAATTCTTGTTGTTGTAGAGAATATTTATTGCAGAGAATTCTTGTTGCAGAGAATTGTTGTTGCAGAAGTTGTTGTTGTTGAATAATAATAATTCTTTTATTCCTTTGATCTGAATAGAAATGATCCTCTGTCCAAGATAGCCGTTAGCCTGTCATAAATGACTTTCTTAACTGCATTTGTCTTCTGGAGGAATGTCTAATAAAACATTTCTTGAAAATTCCTTGAAACTTGCTTCAGATTAATTAAAAACGGCTACAGGATCTCTGACATAAAAGCTGAGAATAATTCCACAACTGTCTGAATTTTAATCTTGAAAAACATCTAACTCTTCAGAAAAATGTCGAACTGAGCTCCACTATCGTTGAACTAAGCTCAGAGACTGATCTTAGATAGAAACAGAGATCGTCGATCTGAGCTCAACTATCGTCGAACTGAGCTCAGAGATAGAGAATCAAACTGGAGTCAAGAACGTCAATCTAAGCTCAAAGATCGTCGAATGGAGTTCGACGACTCGTTGAAGTTGAGCTCAGAGATCGTCGAATGGAGTTCGACGATTCGTCGAAGTTAGCTTAACGATCGTCGAATGGAGTTCGACGATTCGTCGTACTGAGCTCGACGAAATGACTTAGTCTCCAAAACTGAAAAACCTGGTCTTGAGGGCAGCTTCCAAACCTAACTACTAACCCTTAGACTAAATTCTAATTGACCTTTAGATCTATACAATGAGGTCAAGACAGGTTTTCTAAGAGACATAGTGATCCTTGCCGAAATCAGTAATAGGGTGTTCCAACAATCTCCCCCTATTTGGGTTAGGATTACTATTTACAAATATTGGAAAAATAAAACATACAAAGCAGAAATGCAACAAACAAAACATTGCAGAATCACAGACATTATCTCAGATAGTTCAGAAAACAAAATATATTGTCACCTTACAGAATCATTCTTTTTCTTTGCTCTTTATAAGTACTATTTCTCTGTTGGGATTGAGAGCTTCCTTCTTAGATCTTCTATCATCAGCTGCACCTAGAGAGGTTTGTTGCTTTGGCCTGGGCACTACAGCTTCTGGATGCAGCTTCATGTTGCTTTCTGAATCAAAAAGTTTACTGGATGAGTATCTTTCAAGTTCCTTCTTTCTTTGATCTGATAAGGTAGTTATATTGGATGTATCTTTTCCTTGTTCTTTAGCTTTCTGGATCTGATCTAAAGCAGCCAATTCTTTCATCCTAGCTGTCCATGAGGTGAGATTATTTTCAGGATCCTCAAATGGAACAGGAGGCTTATATCTATTTGAAGGATTATCAGGAGGAGCTCTGGAAGAGACTAAATCTTTCAGCTTATAAGGAAAGGGACCAGAAGTTGTGTCAGATGGACCTTGTCCTTCCCTTTGGTAAGGATGTTGTCTGGAATATCCTTTAAAATAAACTAGGAATTCTGTTTGATTTCCTCTTTAATTTCCTCTTCTTGACTGGTAGCCTCTAGATTGACTTCCTCTATATTGGGATCTTCCTTGAGGTTGATAAGAGGTTTGGCTTCTGTCATAAGGTTGAAATGCAGAACTTCCACTTGCACCTGCATCAGGTGAAGGAGGAGGAGGAGGAGGATTGAACTTGGATGATCCTTTATCATATTTTCTCTTCTTCTTCATAGCTTTCAATTGATTCCTGGAATACTGCATCCAAGGTTCTGTGATAGGGCAATTATGCAGTATATACTATGGAATGTCATTTGTGTCTTTCACTTTTGCTGGGAGAACTCTCTTCATTGCTTTGCTTCTGGCCTTTCTTTTCCTTGCAATTATTGCAGAGGAATCATGTGAATCAGTTCTAAAATGATCACTATCTGAGCTTTGATTATCATATAATGCATCAATCCTTTTGAAATAATCTATCTGTTGTTGGGATTGAGCAGAAGTAACAGCAGAGACAGCAACAGTAGTAGCAGCAATAGCAGGAAGAGGAATAGAAGTAGCACTGGCAGAAGAAGTTATGACAGCAGCAGATTCAGATACAACATTTTCAGCAATAGGAACAACATCAGCAGTAACAGCAGGCTCAAAATCAAATGCTTCTGTCATATGCATATCCTCAGAAAGAGCAGTAACAGAACTAACAGAAATATCAACATTAGCAGTAGGAGCAGCATCAGTAAGAGCAATAGAAACAGAAGGAGCAGCAGTATATAGGGAATTTACAAAAGAATTTATTAAACTGGTGTCACAGCTTGAAATAGGCACAATGGCCTTAGAGAGATCTTCAGATTTCTGGACTGCAGTGTGCTGGACTGGAAGATAGTTGAAATAAGTAGAATCAAAAACTGATAACAGTGACTTGAGGTCCACTGTGATAACTGCAACTGGAGTTGTTGAAGCTTGGACTGAAGATACAGCAGCAACATGCAATCTTTCAACTTTATGAGGCATCTCCCCCTGCCTAGATTCAGTGGCAACTGGATCAAGGCTCCCATAAGAAGGGATTGCCTGAGAGGGAAGAATGGAAGAAAGCCTGTCAGACAGTTCCTGAACTGTTTTGAGAAGGGGAGGTAAAGAGGTCTCCAGCAAGAGGGATAGCCTGGGAGCTATCAGCTCATAGAGCCTGTCTGCAAGAGCTGGAAGATCTACTTGCTCAAGATGGACTTGAGTAGAGGTAGGAGTTGAAGTTGGAGCAATATGAGATGTTGGTGGAGAACTTGTGGATGGTGGAAATGATGGCTGAGAGATGGGAATTGTGGAAATGAAAGATAATGGAATGGAAACAGATGGTGTGAAGGATGGTTGTGCAATTATATCTTGAAGTAGTTATTGGTATGAGGTGGATGAAGATGGTGGCTCAGGAGGGGATGAGGGAGAATCATCCATATAGAAATCATCCATAAGATTGAATGATGGAATGTGAGAGGACGAATCAATATCCAGGTGGTGGTATTGATGTAGAGGATGGAAGAGTTCTTCTGTGAGAGGTGGAGTTGGAGAAGTAATGGAAGTTGGAGATGGGGTGGAAATAATGATGGTGGAGGTGACTGTTGTAGATGAAACAAGAAGTGGAGGAGGTGGAGAAGAAGCAGACAAGTCTTCTGTAGGGGCAGAAACTTGAGAGGAAGTGACTGGAGCAGTCCTTGTGCCTGAAGTAGAAACTGCAGAGGGCCAATTGCGCTTCACAATTTGCCTGTCCCATTTTCCAAATAGGGCATAGGTGAGCCTCTTGGAGGCATTGATGTGCATCCAATTTGAAACAACCAGTGCAGGGCATCTGTTCTGAAGAAACAGCCCTAAGATTCTCCCAAAATTAACAAAGTTTTTGTTAATTTTCTTCTTGATTAGGTCAAAGAAGATTTCTCCCCAGTTCAGTTGTTTCTTGTCCACTAGGGCACCCATCAAGCAGAGTTGATACCTGGAGATGGTATCATGAGCTGAGTGTTTGGCCAACAACACTTTTCCAACCACATCAGCCAGAAATCTGTACTCAACAGATAGATTTTTCTTCAGCAATTTTCTAGGGTTTGCATCTGAATGTCCCATTCTTTCAAGCAAATTGGAAAGCTATTCTCCAGAAAGTTCAGCAGAATCTACTCCAGAATTCAATTCAAAAACCTCTGTCAAGGCAGCAGGTGTTAGGGATACCTGGGTTCCTGAGATTGTTCCAACCACTGTATTCTGATCCTGATTTTGGGCAGTATACACCCATTCCTTGATCTCATCTGCAGATAATTTGATCTTGGTAGTCATTATGGTAACTACTTGTTGTTCCCTGAAAAGTTCCAGAATATCTTTGAAAATGTGATCGTTGTTATTGAAAGAGTCCATGTCGATATCAAAACCTGCATCAAATTTCATTGCGGCCAAGATGGCGACTGAGACTGCCATTGATTCCTGCAAAAACTAACAAACAAACGACCAAGTGTAGAGAAGTTTGGAGGGAAAGAGAAAATTTGTAGAAAGTATGAAAGCGTAAAGGGAGAACGACGACCAAAAAATGAATTTTATATTAGGGTTCGACGCAGAAAAGGAAAGATCGTTGAACTCTGTTCGACGATCTGGGCTTCTAAAGGAAACTGAAAGGTCATCAATAGCGTCGATCTCCGTTTGACGCTATTAGAGAGCGTCGAGCTCCATTCGACGATAGTTCAGAAAACAAAATCGTCGAGCTCCGCACGACGATCGCTGACCTGAAGAAAGATAGTTTAGCACTATCTGAGAAGCGCTGAACTCTGGTCGACGATTTTGGAAGTCGTCGATCTCCGTTCGACGATCTTGGGGAAAATCGTCGAGCGCAGTTCAGAGACCAGAAACACTCTTATACACTAGAAAAATTAAGATGTTTGCCTAGTCTTGGTCATTTTTATAATTTTAAAGTCTTGGATCTTATTTTAGACTTCCTCCATCTAACATTCCTAACTGATTCAGGAAGAATGTATGTTTCTTTTTATCCAAGGGTTTGGTGAAAATATCTCCCCTTTGTAAATCAGTTGGGATATATTGAAGTTCAATTTTATTTTTCTCAACATTATCCCTTAGAAAGTGATGCCTAATTTCTATGTGTTTTGTCCTACTATGGAGGACTGGATTTTATGCTATAGAAATAGCACTGGTATTATCACAAAATATTTTTGACTTCTCTAAGTTCTAGCCATAGTCTAGGAGTTGATTTTGAATCCACAATATTTGTGAACAACAACTACCTGCAGCCATATATGCAGCTTCAACAGTTGAAGTTGACACAGATGTTTGTTTCTTGCAAAACCATGAGACAAGTCTGTCACCAAGAAACCGACAAGTACCACTGGTGCTTTTCCTGTCTATTCTGCATCCAGCATAATCAGCATCTGAAAATCCAGTTAAGTCAAATGCTGAATCTTTTGGATACCAGAGACCTAGATTTGGACAACTTTTTACATACCTAAGAATCCTTTTTACTAAGGTTAGGTGTGACTCTCTCGGGCTTACTTGGAATCTAGCACATATACATGTAGCAAACATTATGTCAGGTCTACTAGCTGTAAGGTACAATAAAGAGCCAATCATTGCTCTATATGTTGTCTGATCAACAGGTTTCCCATGTTCATCAGCATCTAATACAACATTAGTAGGCATAGGTGTTTTCATACATGATGCTTCAGACATACCAAATTTCTTAACCAATTCTTTTGCATACTTGGTTTGAGAAATAAATATGCTTTCAGCATGTTATTTGATTTGCAATCCTAGAAACAATGATAGCTCACCCATGCTACTCATTTCAAATTTAGAATGCATTAGGTAGGAAAACCTTCTGCACAAATTTGAATCAGTAGAACCAAATATAATATCATCTACATAGATTTGTACTAGTAGGGTACGAGACTTATGGGTTCGAATAAAAAGAGTTTGGTCTACTCTACCCCTTATAAACTCATTTTTCAGAAGAAAGCATGCTAGGGTCTCATACCATGCTCCAGGAACTTGTTTTAGACCATATAATGCTTTATGTAATTTGAAAACATAATCAGGATGAGTTGAAGAGATAAAAACTGGGGGTTGTCTGACATAGACTTCTTCTTTGATATCTCCATTGAGAAAAATGCTCTTTACATCCATCTGGTATACTTTGAAATCTTTGTGTGCTGCATATGCTACGAAGATTCTTATGGCCTCTAACCTTACAACTGGTGCAAAGGCCTGGTCATAATCTATCCCTTCTTCTTGAGAGTACCCTTGAGTAACTAGCCTTGCCTTGTTCCTTACAATGACTCCTTGATCATCCAACTTATTTCTGAACACCCACTTTATTCCAACAATGGAGTGATCCTTTGGCCTTGGTACTAGTTCCCAAACTTTGTTCCTTTCAAATCGATGCAAATCTTCTTGCATTGCAATGATCCAGTGTGGATCTTGCTCTGCATCTTGAATGGATTGAGGTTCAATTTGAGAAAGTAAGCAAGTGTGCATCAGGTTTTGGTTAACTTGATTTTTGGTTTGCACACCAGCTAAGATGTCTCCAATCACTTGGGAAATTGGATGGTCTCTTGATGTTATTCAATCAACAGGGGATGTTGATTGTTCACCAACCTGTGTTGTTGTTTTCTCTTGTGGTGCAACAACTGGCTCTTCAAGAAGTTTCTCTTCAAGATGTTGAATGTCTTCTTAATCTTCACTGCTTTCCTCTTTTTGAATGATTTGTAACCTGTCCAAGTCTTCAGCAAGAGAGTGTACCTGCAAAAGTTCTATGGTAGAAGTATTCTTCTCCTTGAAAGACATGTTAGATTCATCAAAAGATATATGAACAAATTCTTCAATTTTGACAGTAGATTTATCATATACCCTATAAGCTTTACTGATCATGGAGTATCCTAGAAACACTCCTTCATCAGCTTTAGCTTGAAATTTTGCTAAGTATTTCTTGTCATTATTGTGAATGTAACAAATACAACCAAAAATTCTAAAATAGTCTACATTAGGTTTCTTCCCTTTGAGTAATTCATAGGGAGTCTTGCCCTTCAGTTTATGTATTAAACTTCTATTCAACACATAGTTGGAGGTGTTCACTGCCTCTGCCCAAATGGATATAGGAAGGTGAGCATATGACAACAATGTTGGTGTAGGGATGTTTGTGAGATGGACATGCTTACGCTAACGGCGGGTACCCATCACAGAACATAGAAAAAAAAATAAGAGGGTGCTCCGACCAAAAGCGAACGAAAAGGGGTCGGTTGGCTCTCAAAAAATACGGGACTCGATACAACGTCCTTAGGACCTACTCTCCAACAAGCACACAACTCGCGCCTAGCCGGACTCGATACCACGACCTTAGGACCTACCTCTCCAACAAGCACACATCTCACCGCACCTACACAAGCATCTATTCTTTTCACAATAAGCCGTCAATCGCAGCAAAAATATATTTAGGAGCGGCGGTAAACGATAAGGAGGGATCAAGAACAAGTTGAGATTAAGTCCCTTGTTAGCACCAAAGCGTGCCCAATCTTGGAGAACAAGTCAAGGCTTGGCCTAGTTTGTTCTCTAGCGGATCTTCCAATCCGGAAAACAAGAGGGTCAATAACAACGTTCGATTCAGATTTGCAAGCGAAAAACACTTTAAAATCGCGGAAAAGACGGATGAATAACCTCCATAAAATTCTCACAGCAAGAAACACAAAGATAGGGAAGAGATTACCCAACCAAGAAGAAGATCACACAATATTTGTGGGAGAATCACTCTCTCCACGGTTCCACCGGTTTCACACCGAAGGGGGCTGCTTCCTTCTTCCACGGAGTCGCACCGAGAGAAGCCACGCCGGAGTCGCACCGAACGGGGATGGAGGAGGCAAGGCTTGGCTTCACACCAAAGGGGAGGAGGTGGCTATGGCTTTCACCATGGTGGCCGAAATTCCTCAAGGGGGTTACTTTAGGTTTCTTTCTCCAATGTGTAACTCATCATAATATCCTCCTTTAAATAGGAGTTACAAAAGAGATCCAACCATCCAAGATGGAGATGAAATCTCATCCATCCGGGCGGTTACATACACACCAAAGGTTTAATAGCACACCAACATAAAAATAAAAATAATACAAGCCAAATGTTTTAAGCAATTAAAATAAACTAAGTAAAAGTATCAAGCAAGCTTTGCGCGCCGCGGACGGAGGTTGTATCGTAGCTTTCCGTTAGCGTCCGTGGCGTTGTCATGACGCCGCAAATCTTTAACTTGTTGCGCCGCAGCAACCGGGTCATCATCAGGAAGTGTTGGAGGGGCCGCAACAACCGGGTCATCATCAGGAAGTGTTGGAGGGGCCGCGCCATCAATCCTCCCCCACTCAAAATCGCGCATCTCCGATGCGTGGGCTGATAGAAAGCGGCGGAGAAGCTCGGCATCCAAACGTTGAAGCTCTGTCGCGAGTACCCATGAGTCGTCCGACGGTGGGCGGTCACGCCAACGGATGAGGAAGCGGTAGGTAGCACCGGCAGGAGTAGTAAGTGGCTCAGCAGCGAGTATCATATCTGGATGGAGAAACGTCTTGGGAAACCTGGGAAACATGTCAGCAGTAGGAATAAAAGAAGGCAGCGTACCATCCGATGTTATACCTGCGGGGACCGGAGGAGAGAGATCATCCAAACTACCACTCCCCAACCCATTAGAAATTTCAGTGGAGGGAGAAGACGACAAAGAAACCAACTCTTGTGGAGGCGCAACAAACAGCGTCAAATCCGAGACATTAAAAATAGGGGAGATACCCCATTCAGCAGGCAAATCCAATACGAAAGCGTTGTCACCTAGCTTCTTTATAATCCGAAAAGGACCGGCGCGTTTTGGAGCTAACTTTTTAACGGTGCCAGTTGGCATTCGTTCGGGAACTAACCGTACTAAAACCAGATCACCGACCTTAAAGTGTGACACCTTCCTATGTAGATTAGCGTGCGCTTGATAAGACTCATATTGAGCAGTCAAGGTAGCTCGTATACGTGCATGTAAGTCGTGAATATGTTGGGCGAAGGATTGTGCAAATTGACTTGTTTTGTATGTGGGAGGTAAGGGGACCAAGTCAAGTGGCACAGGGGCCTTATACCCGTGGACAATTTCATTCGGAGACATACCCGTGGACCGATTTTTAGAATTATTGTAAGCAAGTTGTGCATGTGGAAGCAGTAAATCCCAAGTGCCTTTATGGTCGCTCACGAGACATCGAAGAAGATTTCCTAGGCTCCGATTGACTACTTCCGTCTGGCCATCAGTTTGTGGGTGATAAGCCGCGAAGAATAATAATTTTGTGCCCATAAGAACCCACAAGGTTTTCCAAAAGTAGCTAGTGAACTTGACGTCCCTATCTGAGACAATAGTCTTCGGAACGCCACGATGACTAACGACGTCTTTAAAATACAGTTTCGCAATGTGAGAGGCGTCGTTGGTCTTACTACAGGGGAGGAAGTACGCCATCTTGGAGAACCTATCCACAACAACGAGTATAGAATCATGACGTCGCAGGGTGGGGGGAAGGCCTAATACAAAGTCCATGCTCACGTCTTCCCACGGGACGGACAGAATAGGTAGCGGAGTGTATAACCCTACATTGGACTTAGTACCTTTAGAAACTTGGCACGTACGGCAACTGCTCACAACTTTCCCAACCATCGCCTTTAGTTTAGGCTAAAAGAATTTCTCCTCTACGAGCGTTATCGTTTTGTCTCTGCCAAAGTGGCCACTCAAGCCACCACTATGTAACTCCCAGATGATGTGGAGTCGCAAAGAGGAGTGGGGGATACACAATTTTCCGTGTTTGAATAAGTATCCGTCTCTAAGTGAATAGGCCGTGATGGTCGCGGGAGAGCTATCCTGGGCAGATAAGTATGGCTCCTGAAAATCAGGGCATGTGGCGTATTCATCCTTTATGCGCTCGAACCCTACCACATGGACTTGCATGGAGGAAAGTAAGAGGGTGAGGCGACTGAGTGCATCGGCAACTCGATTGTCGGTCCCCTTAAGGTGCTTGAGAGTAAATGTGTATTCTTGCAAGAAGGATACCCATTTAGCGTGGCGCGGGCTGATTTTGTGCTGACCATTGATGAATCGCAACGCTTCATGATCAGAGAGGATCACGAACTCCTTATGAAGGAGGTAGTGCCTCCAATGATGCAAACATCTAATGACCGCATAAAACTCCCTATCGTAATTGGAATAATTTAATTTGGCACCCGCTAACTTCTCACTAAAATAACTAACCGGGTGACCCTCTTGACTCAAGACACCTCCAATCCCTACGCCAGATGCATCACAAGTAAGCTTGAAGACCTTGGTGAAGTCAGGGAGACGTAACACCGGTGCTTCGGTCATAAGCTCCTTAATACGATGGAATGCAAACGTGGCGGATTTGGACCATGTGAATTCTCCTTTCTTCATGCAGTCCGTAATGGGTGCCATAATGCTACTAAAATCACGTATGAAACGACGATAAAAGGTAGCTAACCCGTGGAAACTACGCACCTCACGAAGGCTAGTGGGCTCGGGCCAGTCTCTAATCACCTGAACCTTTCCTGGGTCAACACGAATTCCTTCAGAGCCAACTATATAACCTAAGAATTCAACCTCCGAAACATAAAACGTGCATTTCTTTAGATTTAGATATAAGGTTTCAGTCCTTAAGGTGGAGAGGACTACTTTGATGTGAGAGAGGTGTTCGGCGGGGGAGGTACTAAACACTAGGATGTCATCAAAATACACTACAACAAACTTCCCCATATATGGCCTAAAGATGTGCGTCATCATCCGGGAGAAGGTGCTGGGGGCATTGGATAGCCCAAAGGGCATCACAAGCCATTCATACAACCCGTCCTTAGACTTGAACGCCGTCTTCCACTCATCCCCCTCTCGGATCCTGATTTGGTGGTAACCACTCCGTAAGTCCAGTTTTGAGAAGATAGTGGCACCTGATAGGACATCCAAGAGATCATCTAGTCGCGGAATTGGAAACCTATATTTTATAGTAATTTTGTTGAGAGCTCGGCTATCAACACACATGCGCCAGGTGCCATCCTTCTTAGGGGCAAGAAGAGCGGGGACAGCACATGGGCTCATACTCGTCCTAATAAATCCCTTATTTAACAACTCCTCTATCTGGGTTTGTAACTCTATGTGGGCAGTTGGATTAAGCCTATAGTGTGGTTGGTTGGGTAAGGACGATCCGGGGATAAGGTCTATTGCGTGTTGTATATCTCTAAGCGGTGGTAACGACGAAGGCAACTCCTCCGGGTATACATCCCTAAACTCATCCAACAATACCCGTAGCTCTCGGGGTAAATCTTCCAACACGCCACCATCAGTTTTTTCACTCAGAAGTACAAGAGCGTACATTATTCCCCCAATGAAGGGATCCTTCACAAATTCCTTCCTACCAACTAAACTCAAGGCTTTCCTCTCAACTGGGATGGTGGTATCCTTAGCCAACACTACCGGCTCTTTTGGCACAGTCGGTCTCAAGGTGACGATCTTGCCATTGAATTTAAACTCATAAGTGTTGACACGACCATAGTGCGTCACATCACGGTCGTATAGCCAAGGGCGGCCTAATAACACATGACAAACGTCCATTGGTAGGACGTCGCACCAAACCTCATCCGTGTAGGATTTGAAAGATAGGGGGACTAGGCATCGTTGGGTAACCTTAATAGTAACCTTACTAATCCAAGCGACCTGGTAGGGGGTCGGGTGCGGCTCGACAGTCAAGGACATACGCTTAACGGCATTCTCAGAAACGGCGTTTACGCAACTACCACCATCAATAACTAATTTGCAAAGTTTTTCTCCACTCTTAAAGATCAGGGAAAAGATGCTCGTTCTCTTCCAGTCGTCTACAGGACGAGGAGTGGTCAAAATGCAACGCATCACCATAAGGCGGTGATCGTCCTCCAAGTCACTAGGGACTCCGTCAGGGTCGCTCTCCTCTTCGGCCTCATAGACATAGTCGTCAGGGTCGGTAGTGGACTCTAGTAAGGCTATGGCCTTCGTCTTGGTGGGGCATTCATAGGCATAGTGGCCTTGAACACCGCATGAGTAACAAGTGGTGTTAGCCTTGCTAACCTTTCCAACGGGGATACGCTCACTAGCGGGGTTCTTGGTATTTCTCGCGGTAATCACAACGGATTTCGACTCGGAGGATCTAAATTTTCCTTTATCAGGAAAAGTGGAAGAAGATGCCCCAGCGGTGGACTTATTCTTTGCATTAGAATAACGGGAGTGAGCTTTAGATGCTAGGTTCTTTTCAATGTCCAAGGTGGCATTGAAAGTCGTATTCAAGTCCGTGTGACCATAACGCAAGAGTTTCCGCTGAATGTCGGGGTGAAGTCCCTTTCGAAATCTAGATAAGGTTACTTCGGGGATCTCTCGAAGGTCACATCGTACCATACGGTCCTTAAGTTCTCCCATATATTCAGCAACAGACATTGAGCCTTGCCGAAGGGTGGCAAGCTCATCGAACATTTGCGTCCGATGGTACGCGGGAACGTACTGATCGGTTAGCAGGTTCTTCATAACAGCCCATCCAATGAGTGGGACCCCGTGCCCAGCTCCTAACCTACGTTCCTCATTCAGCCAATAGGTTTTGGCACGTCCCATTAATTTCATCCTGGCAACTTGAACCTTTTGGGGGTCCGTGAGGTTGTGCCATTCGAAATAACACTCCATGTCTATAGCCCAATGGAGGAAGATCTGGGGATCTCCCATGCCATCATAGGTGGGGGCATCTATCTTGATAGCCCTCGTGATATCAAAGCCTCGCTCGGGGCGGGGTTCTCGAGGGGGCATACGGGGAGAGTTTCCCTCAGAATCCGAATCAAAGTTCGGTTGGTGCCGGTTGGGCTGCCCAGCATTAACGGGAGGTGGGGGTGGCCTTGCTTGATTTTGTAGGATCTGGGCTAAGGCGTTCCTAAGCTCTGTCATTTCGGCACGAAGACCTGCTATAGCCTCGGTGTTGGGATCACCATGCTCGTTCGCAGCCATCCTAGACGTAGACGGGGTTGCGTACTCCGTTCCTAGCCTAGTGCGCATTCAGGTTTGGGAGGCCCCGGGCAAGATGAATTTTTCTAGGACTGAAGCTATATTGAAAATAAGATATTTTTATATACTCCCGATGAGAATAACACGTAGATCGTTAAAAAATTTTTTCTTTGAAATTTTGCTGAAAAATAAAGATTTCAGCCCGCTATTTGCAGACCACAGAAAATATTTTTTTTGAGTTCTAACGATCGGATCTCTAACAAGGAACACAGAGAGGATGTTTGCAACGTGAAAGTTGAAACGACCGCCTCTGATACCAAATTGGTGTAGGGATGTTTGTGAGATGGACGTGCTTACGCTAACGGCGGGTACCCATCACAGAACATAGAAAAAAAATAAGAGGGTGCTCCGACCAAAAGCGAACGAAAAGGGGTCGGTTGGCTCTCAAAAAATACGGGACTCGATACAACGTCCTTAGGACCTACTCTCCAACAAGCACACAACTCGCGCCTAGCCGGACTCGATACCACGACCTTAGGACCTACCTCTCCAACAAGCACACATCTCACCGCACCTACACAAGCATCTATTCTTTTCACAATAAGCCGTCAATCGCAGCAAAAATATATTTAGGAGCGGCGGTAAACGATAAGGAGGGATCAAGAACAAGTTGAGATTAAGTCCCTTGTTAGCACCAAAGCGTGCCCAATCTTGGAGAACAAGTCAAGGCTTGGCCTAGTTTGTTCTCTAGCGGATCTTCCAATCCGGAAAACAAGAGGGTCAATAACAACGTTCGATTCAGATTTGCAAGCGAAAAACACTTTAAAATCGCGGAAAAGACGGATGAATAACCTCCATAAAATTCTCACAGCAAGAAACACAAAGATAGGGAAGAGATTACCCAACCAAGAAGAAGATCACACAATATTTGTGGGAGAATCACTCTCTCCACGGTTCCACCGGTTTCACACCGAAGGGGGCTGCTTCCTTCTTCCACGGAGTCGCACCGAGAGAAGCCACGCCGGAGTCGCACCGAACGGGGATGGAGGAGGCAAGGCTTGGCTTCACACCAAAGGGGAGGAGGTGGCTATGGCTTTCACCATGGTGGCCGAAATTCCTCAAGGGGGTTACTTTAGGTTTCTTTCTCCAATGTGTAACTCATCATAATATCCTCCTTTAAATAGGAGTTACAAAAGAGATCCAACCATCCAAGATGGAGATGAAATCTCATCCATCCGGGCGGTTACATACACACCAAAGGTTTAATAGCACACCAACATAAAAATAAAAATAATACAAGCCAAATGTTTTAAGCAATTAAAATAAACTAAGTAAAAGTATCAAGCAAGCTTTGCGCGCCGCGGACGGGGGTTGTATCGCAGCTTTCCGTTAGCGTCCGTGGCGTTGTCATGACGCCGCAAATCTTTAACTTGTTGCGCCGCAGCAACCGGGTCATCATCAGGAAGTGTTGGAGGGGCCGCAACAACCGGGTCATCATCAGGAAGTGTTGGAGGGGCCGCGCCATCAAATGTAGTGGCAGATTCAATAAGGGTTCTATTTTTCCTTTCAGCTACCCCATTTTGTTGAGGAGTTCTAGGAGCTGAGAAAGTGTGCCTGATCCCTTCACTCTGACAGAACTCTTGCATAAAAAGAGAATAAAACTCTGTCCCATGATCACTTCTGATCAGGGCAATGTGAGTATTGAACTCAGACTGTATGTATTCGAGAAACTCTGTCAAACACTTAAAGTTATCAGACTTCTTTCTCAGAAAGAACACTCATGTGAATCTAGAGAAGTCATCTAAAACCACTAAAGTGTAAGATTTCCATCCTAAGTTTTGTACTGTAATGGGTCCAAAAAGATCCATGTGTAACAGATACAAAATCCTAGGTGAATCACTCTGATTAAGTGACTTGAAACTATTTTTGGTTTGCTTGCCTAATTGGCAAGCCCTACAGAGTCCTTCCTTCTTGTAGGGGCCAGAAGGTAGTCATCTAACAAGGTTGTCCTTGGATAGCCTAGCAATGGTTCTAAGGTTTATATACCCTAGTCTCTTATGTCATAACTCATTAGGTCTACAAATAGAATTAAACAAGCAAATATCTACTTCTGTTGAAAGAAAGTCTACTAAATAGATGTTACCTTTCCTTTTACCTGTCAACACAGTTGTGTTGTCCTCTGATTTGATCTTGCATAAGGATTTGCTGAAAGTCACTTGGTAGCCTTCATCACATAGTTGACTGATGCTGATCAAGTTGTGCTTCAGTCCTTCCACATAGGCTACTTTCTTGAATGTGACTGTGCCAATTTGGACTGCACCATATCCTTTTGTTAGTCTAAAGTTTGAATCACCAAATATTACTTTGGGTCCATGCTTGGCTTTGAAGGATGTGAAATTATCCTTGCTTCCTGTGATGTACTTGGAGCACCCACTATCAAAATACCATTGCTGGTGTGATGTTGGATAGGACTTCACCTGCACATAAGGCAATTTACTTGTTTTTGACCCAGTTTACCTTGGGCCTAGGTTGATAACCTTTAAATTCAGAAATAAATGACATCCCCGGTTGACTCTTATAACCTTCAGGATGATATCTCCTTGGAGGTATTATCCATTCAGTATAAGCGTTAAATCTTTGGGATGAAGGACCCCCAGGTTTGGATTTAGATTTACCTTTGAATAAGTTTTCAAAGCTCTGATCTCTGCTCGACGATCGCTGAGCTGAGTTCGACGATCTTGGGTCAGATTGTCGAGCTCCGTTCGAAGGCCGACTGTGGTAGAGTTCAGGGTTTAGAGATCGTCGACCTGAGTTTAATGATTTTGCCTGAGATCGTTGATCTCCATTCGGCGATCGTCTAGCTCCGTTCGACGATTTTTGTTGAACTCTTGTTTTCTTAGGTAAGTCAGAATTTTTCCTAGCTACCTCTACAACTCCCTTACCTTTATCAGAGATAAACTTAATTAGGGTTGTTAGTACTATAGGTTGGCTGGATGAAGCACCCAAGCCTAGTGTACTATTAAACCTTGAGTTCACTGTTCTTGTGATGTCCATTAGTTTGATACTTCTCCCATTGAGGGATTCTTCAAACTTTTTGGCCTCTGATAGTTCACTTTTCAGTGAGGCTATCTGCTCCCTATAACATTCCAACTCCTCAGCGAGTTTGAGGTTTTCTGATTTTAAGGTACTGTGTTTAGATAATTGATTTCTGAGAGAAATGATTTCCTTCTTAGATTTTAATAAGTCTAAACATAGTGCTTTAAACTCATACTTGAAGTCCTCAGAGTTAAAATCAAAAGAACTTATTACCTGGTCCTCTTCAAATTGAGTCTCTGAGTCTGACTCTGATTCTTCTACATCAGAATTGTGTTGTGAGGCATTGATAGCCATCATGCAGAATTCATTTTCATCAGCATTATCTTCATCATCACATGAGCTGGATGAAGCTTCTGATTCTTCTTCTGTCTCACTCTAAGTTGCAGCAATAAATCCCTTCCTTGTGTGTTTGTTCTTGTTGGAGGAGGGTTTGTCATTGCTATTCTTCTTGAAGTCCTTGTCTTTTCTTCTTTCTTTCTTGTCCTTTCTGTCCTTGTTTTTATTTTCTGGACAGTCAGGCACAATGTGGCATGGTTTCCTGCAACCAAAATAGATAATCTCTTTGTTATTTGATTTATCATAACTTGACTTGTCATGCTCTTTGTATGATCTTTTACTGAAGTCCTTTCTGGCCATTGTGTAAAATCTTTTGGTCAGTAGACTTAGCAATTCCCCATTGCCTGTGACCTTGTCTTCAGGCTGACCTTCAGTGGCTTTGAAAGCTATTGACTTTTCCTTTCTTGTGGCTGGTGAGGCAGCCTTCTGCTCTTCTTCTCTATTCTTAATGAGCAGCTCATAAGACTTGAGGTTGCCCAAGAGAGCTTCAGTGGTGATCTCATTTAGACTTCTGGCATCCTTGATTGGCCAGATCCTTGAGTCCTAAGTGCTTGGGAATAACATTAGGATTTTATCATTTAGCTCAGTTAATGAGATCTCTTTGTCTAAAGTTTTCAGCTCATTGACTATCAGACTGAGTCTGTTATACATGTCTGCTACTAACTCGGCTTCTCCTTTCTTGAAATTCTCATATTGGGTTATGAGGTGAGATCTTCTATCTTTTCTCTCATCAGCAGATCCTGAGACTATCTCAGATAGCTTGTCCCAGATGTCCTTTGCTGGGTTGCATTTAGCTACCTTTTGGAATATCTCATCAGACATGGTCTGGGCTAGAATGTTCATAGCCTTTGCATCTGCCAATTTCCATTTCTTTATTTCTGCATCTGTTCCTGAGGGAGGTGGAATATCACTTGTACTTGTATTCTCTGGAGGTTTTGGACACACTGTCAAAACATAATTGAAAATGTCCTCATCAATAGAGTTCATGTACAGTCTAATCCTTGCCTTCCAAAGTGCAAACTTAGATAGATTGCACACTGGAGGTCTGGTGCTAGCATAATCTTTATTTTGGGCCATGATTTGTGATGAAATATTCCTAATAACAAACTTAAACAAGCAGATCTAACTGGAGGAATCTTTGGGTTCAGGTGTTAGCCTGTGCAACTACTGAGATGTGGTATTTTTAACCAACCTCGCTTTGATACCAACTGAAAGTGCAAGTTAGATCTGATATACTCTAGAGGGGGGGGGGGTGAATAGAGTATGGTGCTTGCTAAAAACTTTTACAACTATTGTTGTATTCCTAAGTGAACAGGGAAGCAAATAACATAAAGTAAATCTAAACACAGAACAATCACAAATCAATCACAAATCAATCTCAAAGCACAACCAGAAAATAAAAGAAAAATAAGCAACTAGAAGACACAAGGAGCTATAGTGGTTCCCCAACCAATCTTGGTACATCCACTCTTCACCACCCTAGGTAGGAATCCACTATAGGATGAGTTGATCAGGTGTCCTGGGCACCAATGAGCTTTTGATAAGGTGCTCAAAAACCAAACCAGATTTTTTGATCAGGTGTCTTGCGACCACTGAGTTTTGATAAGGTCTCAGAAACCAATCACAAACTTTTGAAGGGAGTTTGAAAAACCCTTTACAGCAGAGAGAGAGAGAGAAAGGGATGAGATGATCTTCTCTGTCAACAGTCAAAGAGAAGATAGTGGATGTTGTCAAAGCTCCCCCTGAGATCTTGAGTTGTTCAGGAATTGAAGCTTTGCAGTAGGGTGATAGGCCTTCATATGATTTGATCTCCAGCAAAAGATTATTTCAGCAACAGCTGAAATGTGAGGTGTCTGGAGTCTTGAATGATGATGGCCTTTTAACACTTGAATCAAGAGAGATCTGAAAATTTCAGTTAGTTATTCTCCTTTTGTGATGTGTGTTCTTGTATGAAATTTTTGAGAATGGGAATGTCTGCAACTTTCTTTCTTTCTCTTGTGTAATTGCCGTTGTAAGAGTTGTAATTCTTGTTGTTGTAGAGATTTGTTATTGCAGAGAATTGTTGTTGCAGAAGTTGTTGTTGTTGAATAATAATAATTCTTTTATTCCTTTGATCTGAATAGAAATGATCCTCTGTCCAAGATAGCCGTTAGCCTGTCATAAATGACTTCCTTAACTGCATTTTTCTTCTGGAGGAAAGTCCAATAAAAGATTCCTTGAAAATTCCTTGAAACTTGCTCCAGATTAATTAAAAACAGCTACAGGATCTCTGACACAAATGCTGAGAAAAATTCCACAACTGTCTGAATTTTAATCTTCAAAAACATCTAACTCTTCAAAAAAACGTCGAAATGAGCTCCACTATCGTTGAACTGAGCTCAGAGACTGGTCTTAGATAGAAACAGAGGTCGTCGATCTGAGCTCAACTATCGTCGAACTGAGCTCAGAGATAGAGAATCAAACTGGAGTCAAGAACGTCGATCTAAGCTCGAAGATCGTCGAATGGAGTTCGACGACTCGTTGATGTTGAGCTCAGAGATCGTCGAATGGAGTTCGACGATTCGTCGAAGTGAGCACAACGATCATCAAATGGAGTTCGACGATTCGTCGTACTGAGCTCGACGAAATGACTTAGTATCCAAAACTGAAAAACCTGGTCTTGAGGGCAGCTTCCAAACATAACTACTAACCCTTAGACTCAATTTTAATTGACCTTTAGATCTATACAATGAGGTCAATACAGGTTTCCTAAGAGTCATAGTGATCCTTGCCCAAATCAGTAATAGGGTGTTCCAACAATGTTTATTGAAAGTGCAGCTAGATCTGATATACTCTAGAGGGGGGGGGGGGTGAATAGAGTATATGGTGCTTGAAAACTTTTTACAACAATTGTTGTAATCTGAGTGAAAAGGGAAGCAATTATTAAATCTAATCACAGAATAACCTACAACATAAATTAATGACAGATCTAAACTAATCACAAAACAATCACAGAACAATCACAGCCAAAAATAAAAGATAAAGACGAGCAATCCAGATGACACAAGGAGCTATAGTAGTTCCCCTAAACTTGGGTACATCCACTCTTCTACCACCCTAGGTAGGAATCCACTACAAGATGAGTTGATAAGGTGTCTTGGGCACCAATGAGCTTTTGATAAGGTGCTCAAAAACCAAATCAGATTTTTTGATCAGGTGTCTTGCCACCAATGAGCTTTTGACAAGGTGCTCAAAAACCAAACTCAAACTTTTGAAGGGAGTTTGAGAAACCCTTTATAGAGATGGGGATGAGAGATTGATGGAAGTCTTCTCTTTCTCAAAACAGCTGAGAAGACTATGTGGATTTGATGGTGTCAAAGCTCCCCCTAAGTCCTTGAGATGTTCAGGAAAAGAAGCTTTGCTGTAGGGTGATAGGCCTTCAGAAGTTGATCTCCAGCAAAAGATGATTTCAGCAACAGCTGAAATGTTAGGTGTCTAGAGTCTTGAAAGATGTTGGCCTTGAACACTTGAGACAAGAGAGATCAGAAGATTTCAGAAAGTTTGATCTCCTTGGATGTGTGTTTTGGAGAGAATTCTTTGAGACAGAGAATATTTTGTTCTTGTTCTTCTTGTCTGTGTTCTGAGTGTTCAGTGGTTGAGAGATTCAAAAAAACTTGTGTTTTATTCTCTGGTACTAAATAGAAAAACATCCTCTGTCAAGAATAGTCGTTGGCCTGCATTAATTGCATCATTAATTGCAAATGTCTTCTGGAGGAAAGTCCAAAGAAACATTCCTTGATAATCCCTTGAAACTTGGTCCAGAATAAATGAAAACGACTAGAAAATCTTCTGAATTAATTGCAGAATAACTCCTTAACTGATCTGAATTTGAATCTTGAAAAATTCTTGAAGTCATCAGAAAATGCCGAACTGAGCTCTGCTATCGTCGAACTGAGCTCAGCGATATGGACTTATACAACAACACAATATCATCAATCTGAGCTCAAAGATCGTCGAACTGAGCTCAGAGATAGAGATCCAATATTGAGTCAAGATCGTCGAACTGAGCTCGCAGATCGTCGAATGGAGTTCGATGATATGTGGAAGTTGAGCTCAGCGATCGTCGAATGGAGTTCGACGATCTGTCGAAGTTGAGCTAGACGATCATCGATTGTAGTTCGACAAATCGTCGTGCTGAGCTCGATGATATGACTTAGTCTCAAACTGAAAAAATCTTGGTCTTGAGGGCAGCTTTCAAACCTAGACTTCTAACCCTTAGACTCAATTCTAATTGACCTTTAGATCTATACAGGAGGTCAAACACAGGTTTCCTAGATACATAGTGATCCTGACCCAAATTAGTAATAGGGTGTTCCAACATCTCCCCCTATTTGGGTTAGGATTACTATTTATAGAGTTTGGAAAAATTAAAATAACAACATACAAGCAACAATACAAAAAAGCAAAAAGCTGGACATTGCAGAACCACAGATATATATCATCCCAGATAATAATCAGAAGTCAAGATGATTGTCACCTTACATAGTCATTTCTTCTCCGTGCTCTTAATGAGTTTGCTTTCTCTATTGGGGTTGAGAGCTTCCTTCTTTGATCTTGTATCATCTGCTGCACCTAAAGAGGTTTGCTGTCTGGGCCTTGGAACTATAGCTTCAGGATGCAGCTCCATGTATCTATCAGAATCAAAGAATTTGTTTGACCCATATCTTTCCAACTTTTTCTTTCTCTGTTCAGACATTGTAGTGATGTTGGAGGAGTCTTTGCCTTACTCTCTAGCTTTATTAATCTGGTCCAGTGCAGCAAGCTCTTTCATCCTTGCAGTCCAAGCAGTTGGATTGTTCTCAGGATCTTCAAATGGCACTTGTGGCTCATATCTATTTGATGGAATGTCCTGAGGAGGCCTGGATGAAACTACTTCCTTTAGTTTATAGGGAAAAGGACTAGAGGTTGTGTCAGATGAGATTTGTCCTTCCCTGGAGTAGGGATGTTGCCTTGAATATCCTTTAGAATAAACCTAGAATTCTCTTTGATTTCCTCTATAATTTCCTCTTCTGGATTGAGAGCCCCTGGACTGGCTTCCCCTATGATAGGATCTGGCATGTGGCTGATAGGGGGTTTGACTTCTAGCATAGGGTTGAGCAGCTGAACTTCCACCTGCACCTGCATCAGGAGGAGGTGGTGGAGGAGGATGAGGATGTTGAAATTGAGAAGATCCTTTTTGATATTTCCTTTTTTTTATTGCTTTGAGTTGATTCTTTGAGTACTGCATCTAGTGCTCAGTTATGAGGCAATCATGAAGAATATAATATGCTATACCATTATTGTCCTTGACCTTGGCTGGAGGTACTCTCTTCATGGCTTTGCTCCTTGCCTTTCTCTTTCTGGCAATGGTAGCAGAAGAATCATCAGAATCTGTCTCTCATCACTTTCAGAACTTTGATCATCATAAAGAGCATTAAACTTTTTCATCAAATCTTTCTTGAGCTGGGTTGAAGCAGAAGATGCAGCAGAGGTTGGAGCAGCAGCAGATACAACACTTGTAGCAATTGTAGTTGAAGTAGAAGCAGAGGTTGAAGTAGCAGTAACAACAACATATACAGAAGGTTCTGGAGCAGTAATAATAGCAGTTGGGGCAGCAAAAGTGTCACTTACAGAAACAACAATATCACCAGCAGGAATATCATCAGAAAATACAGAGGGCTCAAAATCATGTGCCTCTGTCATAAGGATATCAGCAGAAACTGGAACAGCAGTAGCAGCAGCACTGACAACACTAATAGCAACAGATACATCAACACTATCTTCAGCAGGAGGGACATCAGCATCAGAAATAGCAACCATGCTTTTAGCAGGAGTAGAAACAACATAAACTGAGTTAACAAAGGAAGTTATGATACTGGGGTCATAACAAGAGAAGGGCACAAGGGCCTTGGAGAGGTCCTCTGGGGGCTGGAGAGCAACTATCTCTAGAAAACAAGCTTTCTCTGGCAGACAACTGAAATACATTGAATCAAACTCTGAGAGAAAGGACCTAATGTCCACTGGAAAGACTGCAACAGGAGGTGGAACTGGATCTTGAAGAACTGCAGCAGCAGCAGCAGCAACAAAAGCTGAAGAAACAGCAGACACAGCAGGCAAGCTCACTTCATAGGCCATCTCCCCCTGCCTAGATTCAGACAAGGCTGGATCAAGGCACACTGCTGAAGGGGCTGCCTGAGGGAATAAGAAGGAGAGCCTGGCAGAAAGAGCTGCCACTGACTGGAGTAGTGGAGCCAAGGAGGTCTCCAAGAGAAGAGAGAGCCTGGGGGCTAGCAATTCATAAATCCTGTCAGCAAGGGCTGGAAGATCTACTTGCTCAGTAGTGACTGGAGCAGAGGTAGAGGATGGAGGTGGAGCTATTGGTGATGGTAGAGGAGAGCTAGTGTATTGGGGAAGAGACGGTTGAGGTGTGGGTAAAGTGGTGATGGAGGACAGTGGGATGGAGATAGATGGTGAGAAGGTGGGTTGATCAATGATCTCTTGCAGAAGGTCTTGGTAAGAGGTTGATGATGAGGGTAGCTCAGGAGGTAAGGAGGGTGAGTCATCCATGAAGGAATCATCAATGAGATTGAATGAGGAAATGGAGGGTGATGAAGTTGCAATATCTTGTTGAGGGTAGGAGTATAATGGATGGAATTGTTCTTCTACTGTTGGTAGAGTAGGGATTGGAGATGGTATAGATGTTGGAGAAGGGCTGGAGATGATGTTGGTGGATGGAGTTTGAATGGTGGATGGAATTGGAAGAGATGGAATTGGAGGAGGAGGAGGAGAGGCAGCAGCATGCAGGTCATCTGCAGGGGCAGAGACCTGAGGGGAAGTGACTTTGGCAGTCCTGGTTCCTGAAGGTGTGCTGGAAGAGGGCCTGCTGGGCTTGAGGATCTGCCTGTCCCATTTACTAAATAGGGCACAGGACAGTCTCTTGGAAGCATTTATGTGTATCCCAGAGGATACTAGCAATGCGTGGCATCTGTTCTGCAGAAAGAGCCCTAAAATCCTCCTAAAATTCACAAAACTCTTGTTAATTTTCTCTTTAATTAGGTCAAAGAAGACCTCTCCCCAGTTCAGGTTCTTCTTGTCCACTAGGGCTCCCATTAAGCAGAGATGATACTTAGAAATGGTATCATGGGCAGAGTGCTTAGCCAATAGGACCTTTCTAACTACATCAGCCAGGAATCTATATTCCCCGGACAGATTCTTTTTCAACAGCTTGCTAGGGTTAGCCTTAGAATGACCCATTATTGCAAGCAAGTCAGCATATTCTTCTCCAGATAAATCAGTAGAATCTCCACCAGTACTTAACTCAAAAACTTCTGTTAGAATTGCTGGGGTCAAGGGTACCTGAGTGCCAGAAATTGACCCAACAATTATGTTTTGATCCTGATTGTGGGTAGTGTAGACCCACTCTTTAATCTCATCAGCAGCAAGCTTAATTCTAGTGGTCATGATTGCAACAAGTTTCTGCTCTTTGAATAACTCCAAGATGTCCTTGAAAACCTGATCTGTTATGCTGAAGGACTCTATGTCAATGTCAAAACCGGCATCAAATTTCATGGCGGCAAGAACAACAACAGAAACAGCCATGTTTACCTGCAAAGATTCAACAAACAAAACGACCAAGTGTAGAAGTGTTTGGAGGGAAAGAAAGTTTTTGCAGAGAAATCGAAAGCACAAAGGGAGAACGACGACGAAAAATGAATTTTATATTAGGGTTCAACACAGAAAAGGAAAGATCGTTGAACTCAATTCGACGATCGGGGCTTCTAAAGGAATCTGAAGAGTCTTCAATATCGTTGATCTCCGTTTGACAATATTGGAGAGCGTCGAGCTCTGTTCGATGATCGTTCAGAGAACAAAATCATAGAGCGTCGTTCGACGATCGCTAACCGGAAGAGATAGTTCATACTATCTGAGAAACGCTGAACTCAGATCGACGATATCAGAAATCATCTATCTCCGTTCGACGATCTGGGGGGAAATCGTCGAGCGCAGTTCAGAGACCAGAAAAACTCTAGGAACTAAGAAAATCAAGATATTTGCCTAATCTTGGTCAATTTTTAAACTTTTAAAATCTTGGATATTATTTTAGACTTCCTCCATCTAACATTCCTAACTGATTTAGGAAGAAGGTGTGTTTCTTTTCATCCAAGGGCTTGGTGAAAATATCTCCCCTTTGTAGATCAGTTGGGATATATTGCAGTTCAATTTTATTCTTTTCAACATTATCCCTTAAGAAGTGATGCCTAATCTCTATGTGTTTTGTCCTACTATGGAGGACTGGATTTTGAGCTATAGAAATAGCACTGGTGTTATCACAAAAGATTTTAGACTTCTCTAAGTTGTAGCCATAGTCTAGGAGTTGGTTTTGAATCCACAAGATTTGTGAACAACAACTGCCTGCAGCCATATATTCAGCTTCAGCAGTTGAAGTTGACACAGAAGTTTGTTTCTTACAAAACCAAGAGACAAGTCTGTCACCAAGGAACTGACAAGTTCCACTGGTGCTTTTCCTGTCAATTCTGCATCCAGCATAATCAGCATCAGAAAATCCAATTAAATCAAATGCTGAATCTTTTGGATACCAGAGACCTAGATTTGGACAACTCTTAACATACCTGAGAATCCTCTTTACTAATGTTAGGTGTGACTCTCTAGGGCTTACTTGGAACCTAGCACATATACATGTAGCAAACATTATATCTGGTCTACTCGCTGTAAGGTACAGTAAAGATCCAATCATTGCTCTATATGTTGTCTGATCAACAGGTTTCCCATGTTCATCAGCATCCAATACAGCATTAGTAGGCATAGGTGTTTTCATGCAAGATGCTTCAGACATACCAAATTTCTTAACCAATTCATTTGCATACTTGGTTTGAGAAATAAAGATGCCTCCAGCATGTTGCTTGACTTGCAATCCTAGGAAGAAGGATAGCTCACCCATGCTACTCATTTCAAATTTAGAATGCATTAGGTTGGAAAACCTTCTGCACAATTTTGAATCAGTAGAACCAAAAATAATATCATCTACATAAATCTGTACTAGTAGGGTATGAGACTTATGGGTTTTAATGAAAAGAGTTTGGTCTACTCTACCCCTTATAAATCCATTTTCCAAAAGGAAGCATGCTAGGGTCTCATACCATGCTCTAGGAGCTTGCTTGAGACCATATAATGCTTTGTTCAATTTAAAAACATAATCAGGATAAGTTGGAGAGATAAAACCTGGAGGTTGTCTGACATATACTTCTTCTTTGATGTCTCCATTTTGAAATGCACTTTTGACATCCATCTGATATACCTTGAATCCATTATGTGCTTCATAAGCTAAAAAGATTCTGATGGATTCCAATCTTGCAACTGGTGCAAAAGTCTGGTCATAGTCTATTCCTTCTTCTTGAGAATATCCTTGAGCAACTAGTCTTGCCTTGTTCCTTACAATTACTCCTTGATCATCCAGTTTATTTCTGAACACCCACTTTGTTCAAATAATGGAGTGATCCTTAGGCTTTGGCACTAGTTCCCACACTTTGTTCCTTTCAAATTGATGCAACTCTTCTTGCATTGCAATGATCCAGTGTGGATCTTGCTCTGCATCTTGAATGGACTAAGGTTCAATTTGAGATAAGAAGCAGGTGTGCAACAGGTTTTGGTTGACCTGATTTCTGGTTTGCACACCAGCTGAGATGTCTCCAATTATTTGGGAAATTGGATGGACTCTTGATGTTACTAAATCAACAGGGGGTGTTGATTGTTCACCAACCTATGTTGTTGTTTCCTCTTGTGGTACAACAACTGGCTCTTCAGGTTATTCTTCAATATGTTGAATACTTTCTTAATCTTCACTGTTTTCATCCTTTTGAGTAACCTGTAACTTGTTCAAGTCTTCAACAAGAGAATGCTTCTGCAAAGGTGCTATGGTAGAAGAGATCTTCTCCTTGAAAGACATGTTAGATTCATCAAATGATATATGAACAGATTCCTCAATTTTTAGAGATGATTTACTATAAACCCTATAAGCCTTGCTGATCATGGAGTATCCCAGAAACACTCCTTCATCAGCTTTATCTTGAGATTTTGATAAATATTTCTTGTCATTATTATGTATATAGCAAATACAACCAAAAACTATAAAATAATCGACTTTAGGTTTCTTCCCTTTGAGTAATTCATAAGGAGTCTTTCCCTTTAGTTTATGTATCAAACTTCTATTCAGCACATAGTTAGAGGTGTTCACTGCCTCTGCCCAAAAGGATAGAGGAAGGTGAGCATCTGACAACAATGTAGTGACAGATTCAATAAGGGTTCTATTTTTCCTTTCAGCTACCCCATTTTGTTGAGGAGTTTTAGGAGCTGAGAAAGTATGCCTGATCCCTTCACTCTGACAGAACTCTTGCATAAGAAGAGAATCAAACTCTGTCCCATGATCACTTCTAATCAGGGCAATGTGAGTATTGAACTCAATCTGTATACATTTGAGAAACTCTGTCAAACACTTAAAGTTATCAGACTTCTTCCTCAGAAAGAACACCCAAGTGAATCTAGAGATGTCATCTACAACTACTAAAGTGTAAGATTTCCCTCCTAGGTTTTGTACTGTGATGGATCCAAAAAGATCCATGTGTAACAAATACAATATCCTAGGTCAATCACTCTTATTAAGTGACTTAAAACTGTTTTTAGTTTGCTTGCCTAGTTGACAAGCCCTGCAGAGTCCTTCCTTCTTATAGGGGCCAAAAGGTAGTCCTCTAACAAGGTTGTCCTTGGATAGCCTAGCAATAGTTCTAAGGTTTAGGTGTCCTAGTCTCTTATGCCATAAAATATTTGGTCTACAAACAGAATAGAACAGGCAAATATCTACATCTGTTGAAAGAAAATATACTAGATAGATGTTACCTTTACTTTTACCTGTTAACACAGTTGTGTTGTCCTCTGACTTGATTTTGCATAATGCTTTGCTGAAGGTCACCTGGAAGCCTTCATCATACAGCTGACTGATGCTTATTAAGTTGTGCTTCAATCCTTCCACATAAGCTACCTTCTTGAATGTTACTGATCCAATCTGGACTGCACCATATCCTTTGGTTTGTCCAAAGTTTGAATCACCAAAGATAACTTTGGGTCCAAGCTTGGCTCTAAACGATGTGAGGTTGTCCTTGTTTCCTATCATGTGCTTAGAGCACCCACTATCCAAGTACCATTGCTGGTTAGATGTTGGATAGGTCTTCACCTGCAGATAAAATAATTCATTTGTTTCTGACCCAGTTTACCTTGGGCCTAGGTTGATAACCTTTAAACTCTGAAATAAAAGACATCCCAGGTTGACTCTTATAACCTTCAGGATGATATCTCCTTGGAGGTATAATCCACTCAGTATAAGGGTAAAACATTTGGGATGAAAGACCCTTAGGATTGAATTTTGATTTGCCCTTGAAAGAATTTCCAGAGCTCTGACCTCTGTTCGACGATCGTGGAGCTGCGTTCGACGATCTTGGGTCAGATCGTCGAGCTCCGTTCGACGGTCGACTATGGCAGAGTTCAGGGACTTGAGATCATCGACCTGAGTTCGACGATTTTGCCTGAGATCGTCGATCTGCGTTCGGCGATCGTCGATCTCCGTTCGACGATTTCTGCTGGGCCTTAGTTTTCTTGGGCAGATCAGAATTTTTCCTAGCTACCTCTACAACTCCCTTTCCTTTATCAGAAATGAATTTGATTGGTGTTGTTAGAACTATTGGTTTGCTAGATGAAGCACCCAAGCCTAGTGTACTATTAAATCTGGAGTTCACTGTGCTTGTGATGTCCATCAGCTTGATGCTTCTCCCATTAAGGGATTCTTCAAGCTTCTTGGCCTCAGATAGCTCAATTTTCAGTGAAGCTATCTGCTTCCTACAACACTCCAACTCCTGAGAGAGTTTGAGGTTTTCTGACTTTAAGGTATTATGTTCAGATAAATGATTTCTGAGAGAGATAATTTCTTTCTCAGATTTTAGCAGGTCTAAACATAATGCTTTAAACTCAGATTTAAAGTCCTCTGAATTAAAATCAAATGAACTAATTACCTGATCTTCTTCAAGTTGAGTCTCTGAATATGACTATGACTCTTCTTCATCTGAATTATGTTGAGAGGCATTGATTGCCATCATGCAGAACTCTTTCTCTTCTGCATCATCTTCATCATCACTGGAGCTGGATGAGGCTTCTGATTCCTCTTCAGTCTCACTCCAGGATTCAGCAACAAACCCCTTTCTTGTGTGTTTGTTTTTGCTTGAGGAGGGTTTGCCATTGCCATTCCTCTTGGAGTCTTTCTCCTTTCTTCTTTCTTTCTTGTTCCTTCTGTCCTTGTTTTTGTTTTCTGGACAGTCAGGAACAATGTGCCCTTGTTTCCTGCAAGCAAAGCAGACAATTTCCTTATTATTAATTGACTTATCATACATTGGCTTATCATACTCCTTGTATGATCTCCTTCTGAAGTCCTTTCTAGCCATCTTGTAAAATCTTTTGGCCAACAGACTGAGCAGTTCATCATTGCCTGCGACTTTGTCTTCAGGCTGATCTTCAGTTGCCTTGAAGGCTATTGTCTTCTCTTTTCTTGTGGTTGGTGAGGCAGCCTTCTGTTCTTCTTCTCTATTCTTGATGAGTAGCTCATAAGATTTGAGCTTACCCAATAGAGCTTCTGTGGTGATCTCATTCAAACTTCTGGCATCCTTGATTGGCCAGATTCTTGAATCCCAAGTGCTAGGGAAGCACATTAGAATTTTGTCATTAAGTTCAGTTAGTGAGATCTCTTTATCCAAGGTCCTGAGTTCACTGACTATTAGACAGAGCCTGTTGTACATATCTCCAACTGACTCAGTTTCTCCCTTCTTGAAATTCTCATATTGAGATATGAGGTGGGATCTCCTGTCCTTTCTCTCATCAGCTGATCCTGAGACTATTTCAGAGAGTTTATCCCAAATTTCCTTTGCTGAATTGCATTCAGCCACCTTTTGAAAGATATCATCAGACATGGTCTGGGCTAAGATGTTCATAGCCTTGGCATCAGCTACCTTCCATTTCTTGATATCAGCATCTGTTCCTGATGGAGGTGGAACAACATTTGTACTTAAGTTCTCTGGAGGTCTTGGGCAAACTGTCAAAACAGAGTTAAAAATATCCTCGTCAATAGAATTCATGTATAATCTGATCCTTGCTTTCCAAAGTGCAAACTTGGATAGATTGCACACTGGAGGTCTGGTGCTAGCATAATCTTTGTTTTGGGCCATGATTTGTGAAAACAAAATCTAATACTAAACTCAAAAGAAAACAGATCTAACTAGGAATCTTTGGGTTCAGGTGTTAGCCTGTGCAACCACAAAGGTGTGGTATGTTTAACCAACCTACCTCTAATACCAATTGAAAGTGCAGCTAGATCTGATATACTCTAGAGGGGGGTGAATAGAGTATATGGTGCTTGAAAACTTTTTACAACAATTGTTGTAATCTGAGTGAACAGGGAAGCAATTATTAAATCTAATCACAGAATAACCTACAAAATAAATTAATCACAGATCTAAACTAATCACAAAACAATCACAGAACAATCACAGCCAGAAACAAAAGATAAAGACGAGCAATCCATATGACACAAGGAGCTATAGTGGTTCCCCTAAACTTGGGTACATCCACTCTTCTACCACCATAGGTAGGAATCCACTGCAGGATGAGTTGATCAGGTGTCCTGGGCACCAATGAGCTTTTGATAAGGTGCTCAAAAACCCAATCAGATTTTTTGATCAGGTGTCTTGCCACCAATGTGCTTTTGACAAGGTGCTCAAAAACCAAACTCAAACTTTTGAAGGGAGTTTGAGAAACCCTTTACAGAGATGGGGATGAGAGATTGATGGAAGTCTTCTCTTTCTCAAAACAGCTGAGAAGACTATGTGGATTTGATGGTGTCAAAGCTCCCCCTAAGTCCTTGAGATGTTCAGGAAAAGAAGCTTTGCTGTAGGGTGATAGACCTTCAGAAGTTGATCTCCAGCAAAAGATGATTTCAGCAACAGCTGAAATGTTAGGTGTCTAGAGTCTTGAAAGATGTTGGCCTTGAACACTTGAGACAAGAGAGATCAGAAGATTTCAGAAAGTTTGATCTCCTTGGATGTGTGTTCTGGAGAGAATTCTTTGAGACAGAGAATATTTTATTCTTGTTCTTCTTGTCTGTGTTCTGAGTGTTCAGTGGTTGAGAGATTCAAAAAAACTTGTCTTTTATTCTCTGGTACTGAATAGAAAAACATCCTCTGTCAAGAATAGCTGTTGGCCTGCATTAATTGCATCCTAAATTGCAAATGTCTTCTAGAGGAAAGTCCAAAGAAACATTCCTTGATAATCCCTTGAAACTTGGTCCAGAATAAATGAAAACCGCTAGAAAGAGCACATCAGGGACATGTCAATTCCTTGGTGATAGTCTAGTGTCTTGGTTTTACAAGAAGCAAACATCTGTGTCTACTTGCAACAACAAAATCTGAGTATATTGCAGCTGGAAGTTGTTCACAGATGCTGTGGATTCAAAACCAACTCCTAGATTATGGTGTCAACTTAAATAATTCAACTCTACTTTGTGATAATATAAGTGCAATTTTTATTACACAGAATCCAGTGCATCATAGTAGGACCAAGCATATAGATGTAAGACATCATTTCATTAGAGAGTGTGTTGACAAAAAGAAAATTAATCTCACCATTGTCTCTACTAATTTGCAAAAGGCAGATATCTTCACAAAACAGTTGGATGAGAAGAAACATCTGTTCTTTATGAATCAGCTAGGTATGATCAATGGAGAGGCATTAATTTAATTTTTTGTCTGTGGTCGAAAACTTTTCCACAGTTCGTCGAACGAAGATCGATGAACTGAGAAACGTTTTTGAGAATTTTGTCGACCTGAGATCGACGAACTCCCTGTGTGAAGTCCTATTCGTTGAATGGAGAATGACGATATTGCTTCAAAAAATGTTTTGTCGACCTGAGCACGATGAAATGTTTTCCCTTCTTCAAACTGAGATCGACAAACACTTTTGTCAATAAAATATTTCGTCGAACTCAGATCGAACAATTTCTTATTTTTTGAAGGACGGAGTCTACCGCTTAATATTCTGAAAACCATATAACTAGGTTTTCTTCGAGCTCCATCCCACACATTATTTTCCCCTTGCACTTGATCTTTTTGTTTTCTTTTGCAGGAGATCAATGCCGATTTCGGCGAGCTCTTTGGCGGCGATGAAGTTTGACATGGGTTTTGACATAGATTTTGAATTATTCCAACATTCCGATCAAATCTTTCTGGATATACTGAAACTATTTGAGGACCAACACCCGAAAAACTTCATGACAACTAGAATCAAGATAACAGCTATAGAGATAATAGAATAGGTGTTTACTTCCTCAACTCTAGATGTCGACACAATGATAGGCATTATATTTGGAAACCAGATTTCTCTTTCCCCCGCAGTACTAACTGAAATTTTCAGCTTGAAGAATGGAGATGAAGATATTGAAATGGATAGTATTGAATATGATAGTATGCTGAATAAGATGGGTCATGCTGGAGAGAACCCCAATAAATTACTAAAGAAGAATTTGCCTTCTGAATACAAATTCCTTGCTGATGTCATTGGTAAAGTTCTCCTGGGCAAACACACAGCCCATGACTACATTACCAGGCACCAGTTCTTGGTGATGAGTGCTATGGTAAATAAGAAAACAGTGAACTGGGGAAAACTACAGTTTGATTTGAGTTAGAAGAAAAATACTAAGAAACAAGTTTGTTTTGGAAGAGTTCTGGCATTTTCCTACAGGAAAAAGCAGCTGAATCCCTGGTCTCGCAGACCATATTCATCAATGCTTCCAAAAGGCTGACATGCGCCTTATTTGGAAGGTGGGAGAGGATAATTTCTAAGCCATCTAGGGCTTCATCATCTTCCACACCTTCTGAGAGCCCAAGGGCTGTTCCTGCCACTCCCCACCGTGTTGAAGAAGTTTCCATTCCACCTCTTCCTTCCTTAACACTACCTCCAGAGGATATCCTTCCTTCCACAAGAATCCCTTCACCTCCTCCAACAATAACTACACCTTCAGAAGATATTCCCCCATCTACAAGCATTCCTTCACCTGCCTCCCCAATGCATCAACAAACATATACTTAATCTCCATAACATATCACACCACCACTATCTCCCTAACCACCTCATCTTTCTAACATACATCCTCCAACATTCATGTCATCCCCCACATTTGATTTGCTCACCTCCTTACCATCTACACCAACTTCACCTCCACATGACATTTCCACTCCTATTCCATCTCCCGCTGCATCACCTTTTCAGGATGACATCATACAAGATGTTATTCCTCCGGATGTCATTCCTCCCCTTCATCCATCTGTATCCACTCAAACTCCTCCTGAGTTTATGGATAAGGATTCCCCTTCCATTTCCACCCTCCTGGAGTACATCACTCTAGTAATCAGGCAACTTATTGCAGAGGGAATCACAGCTCTTGCTGCCTCCATCTTATCCCTTGCTGCCCCCTCTGTCCCTTCTTCTTCTAGGGGCCTGATTCCAGTATCCATTGAAACCAGGCAGGGGGAGATGCTCAATGAAGAAGCAGCTCCAGCAGCAGCAGCAATAGTTTTGTAGATAGATGAGCCTGTAGAGGAAGATGCAGATGTATATATGCTTACAAAGACTAAGACAGTAGAAATTGATATGCTTTATACAGTTGAGCAACAAGTAAACTTGCTAGAAGTTTTGACTGTTGGTGATTGCCTTGTCAATCCCACAGTAGATATTTACAATTTGTTAAATTCTTTTGATACAATTCATTTAAATTATCTTCCAGAAGTCTGCCCAAAGCTTTCTATGGCTATAGTCCCTTATACTTCCCCAATAAGCCCTGAAGTTGTTAAGCAATTGAAGGAAAGTTTTGCAGCTCCAGTAGCTCTAGTGATTACAGAAGAACATGTGATTGTGAATGTTCATGAACTAGACTCTTCACAGAGAAAAAGGATATCTCCCCTCCTAAAGCTCTTTCCACTCCTACTTATAAGATGGATGATAGTCCTTTACAAGACCTAGATGAAATCATTCTTGCAGACATAGCAGAAGAGAACCTAACAGTTTCTGAAAATATTGTTGCTCCACCAGAAGTTACAGAACCTCAAGTGCTTCCTCAAGCTGAAAAGCAAATCTCCAAGGAAGCCTTGAAGGAAATTAATTCTTTATATGATAATCCTCCAGGATCATCTGATGATGATAATGATGTTGAAGATTCTGATGATTCTGATGATTCAAAAGTAAAGAAGAAGGTTGCTAAGAAAAGAAAAGCTCCTGCTAAGGCTGTTCCAAAGCCCAATCCTAATGCAGACACTCCCTACTATATTTTACAGAGGATTACTTCTTACCCAGGGATCATGGATATGGCTATCTAAAAATGAGCTAAAAGTAAGGAAAAGAGCAAAAGGTACTCTCCTCCTCCTCCTTCTCAAAGGAATTCGAGAGGTCATCCTCCTCCAGCAGCATGTGCTTCAGGAAATGTGTCTCAGAGATCTACCTCTTATACTCAAACTTACCAAAGGCAAAAAGGCAGATCTTCAAGATCTCATTTCCAAGCAAGCAGTCAGCAGTGACATCCTTCAAGAAGCAGCAGACATCAACATCAAAAGCAAGACATACAACAGACATTATCTGAAACTATTCAATCCGAAAAAGATGTTAGTTTTGAAAGAGCTTTCTCTCCACCAGTTCCCTTTGTTGATCTTGAACAAGAAACAACTGCTAAAATGGCTAGATTTCAAGAACTGTTTGGACTCTCCATGATAAACAAAGCTAAAACTGAAGTCAAAGATCCTTCTCAGTACATTACAATATCTTCCTATAAAAAAGAAGAACTAAAAAGACATGACAAAGCTAACAAGTTTTTCAATGTAGATGTTTATATGAATCTGCATCCAGAGGCTGCATTTCTAAGAGCAACTTCTCTCAATATGATTGAAGCATCAGACATGACTATGTCTAAAAGAGAAGCTGCTAATCCAAACAGAGAAATCAAGTTCAGATAGCCCTCTAATAAATATGAAAAAGCTGAGAAAGAAAAGTCAAATAAGAACAAACAACAGTTTTGTTTAGTTTTATTTTCTGAACTCTATTTGATTAATCTGTCACAAAGCTCTTATTGTATACATATCTGCTGGATGTTTTAATTTTCTGCCAGATATATTTTATCTTGCTTTTTGATTGTTATTCTTTTGTTTATATTATTGACCTCACAAAAATAGGGGGAGATTGTTGGATCCCTATTTTGGATTTGGGCCAGGTTCACTAATTATGTTCAGTCTGACCCACATTTTATAGCCAGGGTCAAGTCTTTGAGTCCTAGAGTTTAGGCTAATCATTAGGTTTAACCTTCATGGACCAGACAACAGAGGTATTCAGGAGACTCAAGACTTAGAAGAATTCATAGTTAAAATTTTATATTTGAAATTCTTCGAACTCAACTCAACGATCGTCGATCGTAGATCGACAAACTCAGAATTAATTCTCTGAGTTGAGCTCGATGATATTCGAGCTCAGGTCGACGTTCTCTTCTTTCAGACAGATTCTCTACTCGATGAATTCCAGAGTTCAACTTCAACATATTCTTTCCAGATTATTTTCTTTGAACTGTGCTCGACGAAGACAAACTCTTAGCTCGATGAACTTAGAATGCAGAATTGGCTAGATATTTGCAGAATGCAGTTCGGTGAGCGCAGGTCGACGAATAGGATTTCTTAGCTCGATGAACTTGGATCTTCAGTTGACGAATTCTGTTCAGAGCTCGACGAATTTTATCTCAAGCCAGATTTAAAAGTTTTCCTTATTCTGTCCTTATTTCTTATATTATTTAAGTAGTAATTCTCTGAGTAATTAATGCTTATATTCCCCTGAATATTACTGTTATTGGCAGAATTAATTATGGTCTTCATCAGGGTTAATTACTTGCATAATTTATTAGGAAAGTTGGGGAAACTCATTTAAGACAATATTCTCCAGCCATTTTTCATTCTCCAGACAGATCAACAATTAATGTTTTGGAATTCAAATTTCAAAGGAGAATTTTTGACAGAAAAATATAAAAGGGTTTTTCTCTTTTCAGTCGGCAGTAATACAGACAACAAGAAGAGGAGAACAGACTGAACATTCAACACAAGAAAATCCCGGTGCAAAAAATATCATGTTTTCCACTTTGTACTTTCTAAAGACTGAAGAAGAACAAAAATCAAACATCAAGAGTCTTCTTAAACTTTAACTCCTGGAATATTCAATGACAACAAAATCTAAATTAGTCAAAAGTTCCAGGATCACTTCAAGTCAAGGCTGAAGACCTACACCCTGAGCAAGGCTCCAAGTCATTCCAGAAGGAGCTTTGACACTAGTAATCCACTAGTCTTTTCTGTTGTATAGAGAAAAGAGAAGACAACATCACCTCTCTCACCTCCTGTATAAAGGGTTTATTAACTCCCTTCAAAAGTTTATTTTTGGTTTTTGGGCACATGATCAAAAGCTCAAAGGGTTGTGAGATCTCCCTGGAAATAAATCTTGTGGTGACAGTCACCTGATCAAAAACTTGATAGTGGATTCCTACCAGGGTGGTAGAAGAGTGGATGTACTCAGGTTGGGGAACCACTATAAAATTCTTGTGTTGTCTGGTTGCCAATTTTCTTTCTGTTCTTGCTTTGCTGTGATAGTTCAGCTTAGTTTGCATTTCCTGTTATACCACTATTGTATCATCTATTTTATTACTCTGATAAATTTTAAAACAGCAAAAAAGTTTTAATTACTCTATTCACCCCCCCTCTAGAGTAAATCAGGTCTATTCCCTTTCTTTTAGTTAAAATTGTGCAAAAATAGTTAAGAATTTGAATTATCATGAATAGAAGAGCACAATATGGAGTTTCCTTTATTTCCTGTATTAAGCTATTTATTTATTCATTCATCTTCTTAATGCAGGTATTGCAAGTCCTTGGAACTAAAGGTCTTGTAGCAAACAGAGGTGTTCATGGATCCAACATGACTGAGGACAGGACTGGAATTAGGCACACACATGTAGGAACACGCCCATGTCACTACCCGTATCCTTATCGGGAAAGATCACAAGGATTGGAAGAGAAGTCAGAGCACCACATGGGCAGGAATACGACCATATCCCTACCCATGTCCTTATCGAGCCTGCTGCCAAACCAAGTCGTGTGTGGAGCCACGAAGAACAACACGAACGTGTTCTTAGCCATGTCAAATGACACGGCCCACGACCAGACATATCTTTTTTATGTTAAACTGCTTTAGAACCGCCCACACGGCCTGTGACATGGCCGTGTTGGAACCCATGTTCGACCCTGTTTGCAAGAAGAGTATAAAACATGTTTGAAAAATAGAATAGGGACTTTTGGGATTGAAGAACATGGAGAATTCCTGGAGAACGAAAGTGGAGCACTCAAGTGAAGGAGAAATTGAAGGAGATAATTCATATGGTTTTAATCTTCATGTATCTCTTTTAATCTTCCCTTTCTCTTAGTGGGTCTAACTTTATTTTTACATTTTGCATAAGACTTGTTTTTATGAATCAATTCAGTAATCATATATGTTGTTTTTACTTTGGATACATGGTATTTTATTCGTATGGATGCTCTCAAACAAAGAGATTAATATTAGATTTGAAGTTAGAACTTATTTTATTTGAATTCCATACTTCTAGATTGAGAAATTGGATGTTTGTGATGATGTTATAAGTTCATATTCTGGTGTTCTTTCTCTTTGTATTTCAAATCATATGATCGAGAGATATGTTGTTTGGATCATGGTAATACGGATAATTGGATTCATGGTATTTTAGAGATAGGTTTTCATGAATTTATGCATTAGATAGGGTTGCTTTATATTAGTGCAAACTTGAGTGTTGTGAATTGTTCGAGAGAAAATTTACTCAACTTAGGTTTAGGTATTGGATTGCTCGAGAGAGAATTCGATAGAGGTTTAACCCTTATAATACAACGAATTAATTAGTCTTGTTATTATGTGATTACATAGAATTGAATTAATGAGTGATTATTCTCATGTGATTACTCTTAGATTATCTGCTTTTTACTATCATTAATCCTCCAATGTCTCTTTATCCAAGTAGTCCTAATAAGATTAATTTAGGGTAACAATCAATTTTAATTATAGGTATGATAATAGAGAGAGAGTGAGTACGAGTACTTGAAAAGACCCTGTGTAATACGACACGAGATGTAGATTTCTCCTATACTATGATTGACAGGTGCACGTGCTTGAGAGTAAAATCAAGTTAGCTTTTACCTATCTACATAGTTTATACATAGAGTAAAAAGAAACGCATCATGTTTTTGGCGCCGTTGCCGGGGAACTCATTTTCAATATTTTGAAAGCTTAAACTCTATTATTCTACCAATTTTTGATTAATAACATATAATTGTAAATTTGTTTATTGCATATAATTATAAATTACTAACACATAATTGTAAATTAAATTACTGTATAATTATATCACTTAATCTTTGTTTTATAGTCTGTTAGTCTATGACCAGGGGGAGAAATACTGGGTTAACACCATTTCATCCTGACCCAAAACTGATTATTCACAACACCAGCCAAACGGACTTGAGAACTGATAACACAGATAATTCAAACAGAGTTTCAGAAGAGGAAACAGTAAACTTAGGACATCATCATCCAGATAATTCAGAAAACATGGCAAACCAGAACCAGTAAACTATGTCTGACTTTGCTAGACCTAATCTCCAGGGTACTGGGTCAAGCATTGTTAGAACACCAATTGTCACCAACAATTTCGATTTGAAACTGAGTATTATTCAGATGGTTCAACACTATGTCCTATATGAATGCCTGCAAGATGAAGATCCCAACACACATATAGCCGGATTCTTTGAGATATGTGATACATTCAAGATCAATGGCGTTAGCAATGATGCCATTTGATTGAGGTTGTTTCCGTTCTCACTAAGGCACAAGGTGAAGCAGTGGTTAAACTCACTATCTAGAGGGTCAATTAATACATGGGACATGATGGTTGGGAAGTTCTTGATGAAGTATTTTCCACTGGCGAAGATTGCAAAACTAAGGAATGACATTTCTACTATGCTCAATTCGAATCTGAATCATTGTATGACACATGGGAACGATTCAAGGAACTCTTAAGGAAGTGTCCCCATCATGTACTACCTTCCTGGATTCAGATTCAGACCTTCTACAACGCTCTCAACCCAGCCACTAAACAGATGATCGATGCGGTTATTGGGGGCACCTTGAACAATAAGGCACCTCAAGTGGCTTAGCAGTTGATAGAAGACATGGCAATGAATAACTATCAATGGAATACCGTGAGGCAAAAGCCTAATAAGCCTGCAGGAATCTATGAAGTTGATACTGTCACTGCATTAGCTATTAAAGTGGAGAAGTTTCACCAAAAGATGGATAACCTATCTTTAGCATCACCCTCCATAGTACCTAAACAACGGGACCGCTCATTTTGTGGATTGTCTGGTTGTGAACCTCAAGTGCAAGAACATGTTGATTATATGGGAAATAATACCAGACCTCCCTTCAACCAAGAAAACAACCCATATAGTTCTACATACAATCATGGATGGAGGAACCACCCCAAATTCTCTTGGGGAGGGCAAGGAAATCAAGGCAAGCAACCTGTGTTTGTACAACCACAACAACCAGAGCAAAGGAATCCATCATTAGAAGATGTACTCACCAAGATCATGCAAACAACTGATGTAGCTTTCCGGAATCAAGAGGGCTCTATTCAGAATTTGGAGAACCAGATTGGTCAGCTCGCAAGGATGGTATTTGAAAGGCAACAGGGAACACTTCCGGGTAATACTAAAATAAACCCGAAGGAGCATGCAAAAGCAATTCAATTGAAGAGTGGAAAGGGATTACAAGACCAAAGGCTTACAAAGGAAGCATCCCTAGAGGAGTCTAGTGGCGAAGTATAGAATGAGATGAATTCAAAATCAAAGGAGTATCAACCAGCAATACCATACCCAGCGAAGCTGAACAAGGAGCGCATGGATGCGCAATATGGTAAGTTCTTAACTATGTTTGAACAATTACATGTTAATCTACCTTTTTCTGAAATTATTCAAATGTCGAAGTATATTAAATTCCTAAAGGACTTGATCTCAAATAAAAAAAATAGAAGAGTTATCTTTAGTAACACTTACTGAAGAATGTTTCGCTATTTTATAAAACAAATTAACACAAAAACTTAAGGATCCCGGTTCTATTGAAGCCAAATTTTGGCTCCGACAAAATGTTCACAAAATAGGGGCGTAGCCGACTCCTACTTGGCCCAAGCTCCGACCTCCGACCGGTCGTGAAGGATTGGAAAACTGGACCAAAGCCGCAGCAGGGATGTCCCACCGCTTACCCGGAAGGTCATAGAGAGCTTCCCCTCCAAAGCCAAAAGCTGGGCTCGGAGTTCCTCAGAAGACCGTGCCAATGAATTCTCTTAAGAGTCTGAAAAAAGGTCCCTTCTGAAGAACCCCTATGGGCTTATTTATAGATTTCAGAATCTGAACTGCCAATAACAAAACTGCTCCGGCCTGAAATTACCGGGGTACCCTTGGCTGGGTCTGCCAATAGCCAAACTCCGCTGTTCTGAGGAGCTATACGCAGTCCACCAAGGGTAAGAGGGTAAAAATACCCGGGGTAGAAGAGTAAAAACCCCTACTTTGATAGGGAAAAATAAAAAGGCCTTCTCCCCCCTGGCGAGAGGAAAGGCACCTGCCGGCGAGAAGGACCCGCCGCCCGTCTCGCCGGAGCCTCTCGCCCTTGGAGGTCCTCTCGCCTCTGGGGGCCCTCTCGCCTCTAGGTGGAGGCATTTTGCTCTTTGGGGAGCCCATCGTCTCGCCGCTTGCGAGTGGGCCCTCCTGGTCCCCTTAGCCTATCTCGATCTGTTTGCTTTTTGAGGGCTCTTTACGAGCCCGAGGTTGTACACAATCCCCGCTCTTTTTGAGATTACTCTAAGCTCAAAAAGAATGTTCAACCGAGGCTCGTTATTTAAGGTGCATTAAAAAACGTATTTATGAGGAATCTTCTGAGGCCCCCAACCGGGGTCTATAAATACATGACTCCTGCCCTGCACCCCTGATGCCCCGCTCTGCATATTCCTCTTCTTCCCTGTCCTCGAGTTTCACAGAATGACGCACAGTCAAAGTTTTCGTTAACGTCTCGCCCTGGTGCGAGAGCAACATAAGGCCGACGTGGCTGCTTTTACCTCTTCTCTGGTTCGTCCCCTCGCCCCGTCGTCTCGCTCTAAAAAGACGAAGGCTGGGGGCCCTTCACTTGCCGTAGTAGATTCGTCTCGCGTCTCTTTGAAACCTGTCCCCACTCCCCGTGCGCCCTCCACGGAAAAAGAGGTGGGTACTCGCGATTACTACTGTTATTTCCGCGACCAGGTGCTCTTTTGTTGACTAACGCTTTTTCAGGGGGCTCTGGTGGTTCCGCCGTCCCCGAAGAGCCCGCGAGATGGTTCTTCTGCCCGTTGCGAGGAGCTTGATTCGCTACCCTCAACTACTCCTCCAACTACTTCCAGCGAGAGGAGGGACAACCCCTCCCCGGCTGCCGATACCTCTCGCCATCCTAGTAAGGGACCCTCCCTCGCCCTTTTGAATCCCCTTCGCTATTATCACTCTCTCCTGCGAGTGCCTCTTCCACCCTGCCCCTGCACTCCTTGCGCAGATTCTCGAGCCAACTCTTCTATTGAGGAGCAGCCAAAGAAACTCTCCGTCTCGCCTCCTCTTGCAGACGGGATTGAAGACTATCTGGGCGATCCCTCAGATCCAGTGGAGATGAAGCGGAAGAAGGCTGAGCTCTTTCGGAAGCATGCACGCCTCATTCACTCCTTGACTTTAGACAAACAGGCCGCGAAGAAGCGCATCGAGTCGCTGGAGGGCGAGTGCCCTCGTCTATCTTCCGGAGCCAATGCCGAGCCGGATGTCGACGGCACCGACCCCGAGGCCATCATCAATGTGACCGATATGCATCTCCGTCTCGCACGGCGTGGCCTTAAAACCATCCGCTCCTTCCACTCGCGGGGGAGCTCGCGACGGCCGCTGGGAGTGGCGCCCATACTGAAGAATGTCCGTCCCGCTATCCATCTTTTTCTTTTTCTCGCAAGATTTGTAATAATGGCAGTCTCGCCAAAGTATGCCGGGAGCTTGGCCTCCCGCGGGATGATGTCTGATCGCATATATATATTCTTCAAGGCTTAATTTTTCTTTCTTTCTTAATCCTCCTTTTTAATTTATGCTAGGTATTTATTTATAATTTTTCCTGATTGTGACGGGTCGCGCCGTTCGAGGTATAGGAGAGAGAAAAAGGCGTCGACTCTTCCTCTCCCTCTTATTTTCCCGCCCTTTTAATCATTGGCCATGCATTAGTTATAAATATGCCTAGCCCGGGATTAGATACCGCACTTTCCGCCTTCGCCGTTAACCAAGTCTTGGTCCTCTGACCTCTCCGTCTCGCCGGCCCATTCTCGCCTAATTCCTCCTTCGTCTCGCCTAGGACCAATTCGCCAAAGAAGATGGGTAAGAAGAAAGTGGAGGAGGGCGAGGGGCGCAGCCGCTGCGGGAAGAGGTTTACTGACCACGACTTCCCGCTCGGCAGGCTCCCTCGGGAAGACCATGATAAATTTGCCCGCGAGTATCTGGGGGAGGGGATCGAGTCGCGTCCCCCAAAGGTCGGCGAGTGCATCAACACATACTACCCTGGGGAACTCGCCTTCCCCGTCTCGCATTTCGAGGCGGGGTTGCGACTGCCCCTCTGGCCTGAGGTGAAGCAGACTTTCAAGTACTTTGGTGTCGTCCCGGCAAAGTTCAACCCTAACGCGATTTCGGTGTTGATCGCGTTCACCTGCTATATGCGCCGGGAACACATCGAGTTTAGCTTGACGGCGTTCCGCAAGATTTTCATCTACCACGCCAACGCCGATGGCGTTTCGTACTTCACTGGGCAGGGGCTCAAGGTGTGCGAGACGCCTAACAAAATCATCATTGGCTCACCCGATTCGTCTTCATCCGGGGAGACCAGGCTGACTTCGGTGGCATCCCTCTAGCGCCAGTCTCTCCGCCAGAGAGCTTCTACGCCACCCCCCAAGTCAGCGGGCCAGAGAAGCTGCTGTGCGAGTACCTTGCTGGCAAGAACTTCGAGGTTAACTTCTTGCGGCGAGGCCTCGACTCGCTTCTCCCAGTGCTCCCGGGCGAGGGTATTCTTCTGTTACTCTCTCTTGGCTATTTGTCATCTCGCTTCTTTCTAACCCTCGCTTGCTTTTAGGTGAGCGAATTATCCCAACATCCCCTCCTTATAAGAGCAATATTCACCCTGCCAAGGGTCTTGATCTCGCCCATGCAGCGGCAGAGGCGGCGAGAGAGTCCCTGGTGGTTGTCCCGCCAAAGCGTCCCGGAGATGATACCGTCCCCTCTCGCTCCAGCCCTCCAAAAAAGAAGATGAAGAAAGCTGTAGCTATCTCCAAGGAAAGGGGGAAGGCTCCTCAAGGGAGCCCTATCTCTTTAGGGGAAACTCCACCGCCTCCCTCGCCTAATCACCAGGCCGTCTCGCCTATCCACGAGACGGTGCTTTCTGGTCAACCTGCTGCTGCTTCCAGCCTGCCCGCCACTGCTTCTAACCTGCGAGCTGCTGCTCCTGATCCGGTGGCCGCTACCTCCTCTCGCGAGGGCGACTCCTCTGGTCGTCCCGCCCCCGCCTGTCACATGAATTATAACCTGGGTCCCGTGGTTCACGATGCCGTCGGTGACCCGGTTCTACTGTGGGGGCGGGACGCCAACCGCGTGTCCATCTCTACCCTCCTTCCGTCATGGAAAGAGCAAGAGGTCCCTTCCAGCCACGCCTTTGCCATCGGATACGGCCTCTATGGTGGCCTTGACGCCACTTCGCCTGAAAGCGAGTCCACCAAGAACCTTGTGCTGAAAACCTGCCACCATCAGATGCGGGCCTTGTAGTTCTCGCACCGTTCCTCTCGCTACCTGGAGGCGAAACGGGAGAAATCTGCTGGTCTAGCGAGAAGGCTGTCAGATGCCGAGTCACTCCTCGTGAAGGCCCAAGGCGGTGTGGTAAGCCACAACTCTCTTTTTCCCTTGGGTCTTTTCTTTTCCACGATTCTTGGCTAATTGCTAGGTCATCCCGCAGGATGCCGAGATGGCGGGACAACTTCGTTCGCGTGTGGCGGCCTTGGAGGAGGAGGTCCAGGCGCTGACTGCTGAGAATGCACGCCTCCAGGCGGCTGCCGCATCATCATCTCGCCGCGAGCCCTTCCAGACTCCCCCGCCACATTATTCTTATGAAGAAGTCGAGGAGCAATGCCGAGACGCTGGCGTCCGCGAGGCTGAGCTGGTGCTGCAGATGATGAAAGACCTGGGGGTCGTGAAGGACCATTATGAGACAGTAACCGCGCGCGACTTGGTCCCCGAGCTCTATAGCGAGGAGAGCGATGATTCTTCATCCGGTGAGGAGGATTGATGCGCCACCTCCAAGATTTAGAATCACTCTCTCCTCCTCCTGATGTAAGGACTTTAAACTATATTTTGTGGCATCTGCCAAGTGACGAGCGAGTGCTCAATTTAGCTGTCTTCTATTTTATTTCTTATTTTTTATGAAGTTAATCTCTGGTTTGCTTTTTGCCTGCGGGACGGTGCTACTACTTCGTCTCGCCGCGTAACTTTTCTGTATATATGCTTTTCTGCTGTTATGCCCTACGCGAGACGGGTTCTCGACGCGCTCAACGTCCGCGAGTTGGCGCAATGGCTTGCCCCGCGAGTGCCCTTTCGCCACGGCGAGACGATCCTCAAAAGCCGTCCGCTGCGAGTGCTGCCTCCTGCTCTACTCCACACCCTTTTTCCCTTTGTTCATTTTTGTATTTTAGGGCTAAGTGAGGATACTAAGGTGTAGTGCCACTTAAGGGGACTTTTCACACTATTCCGCCAAAATGAGTTCTGCCTTGTTAGTTTGGTGTTGATGGAGATTTCTTGACCCAACCCTATCCCCCACAGGCGAGCCTTCGGACCTGCCAGCTAGATGGGAGCCTACGCAGCGGGTCTACCTGTGGCCGAGCCAAGCTCGGGGTGCCGATGAAGATATCAACTCAAAACCTATCCCCCACAGGTGAGCCTTCAGACCTGCCAGCTAGATGGGAGCCTGCGCAGCGGGTCTACCTGGGGCCGAGCCGAGCTCGGGGTGCCGATGAAGATCTCAACTCAAAACCTATCCCCCACAGGCGAGCCTTCAGACCTGCCAGCTAGATGGGAGCCTGCGCAGCGGGTCTACCTGGGGCCGAGCCGAGCTCGGGGTGCTGATGAAGATCTCAACTCAAAACCTATCCCCCACAGGCGAGCCTTCGGACCTGCCAGCTAGATGGGAGCCTGCGCAGTGGGTCTACCTGGGGCCGAGCCGAGCTCGGGGTGCCGATGAAGATCTCAACTCAAAACCTATCCCCCACAGGCAAGCCTTCGGACCTGCCAGCTAGATGGGAGCCTGCTCAGCGGGTCTACCTGGGGCCGAGCCGAGCTCGGGGTACCGACGAAGATCTCAACTCAAAACCTATCCCCCGCAGGCGAGCCTTCGGACCTGCCAGCTAGATGGGAGCCTGTGCAGCGGGTCTACCTGGGGCCGAGCCGAGCTCGGGGTGCCGATGAAGATCTCAACTCAAAACCTATCCCCCACAGGCGAGCCTTCGGACCTGCCAGCTAGATGGGAGCCTGCGCAGCGGGTCTACCTGGGGCCGAGCCGAGCTCGGGGTGCCGATGAAGATCTCAACTCAAAACCTATCCCCCACAGGCGATCCTTCGGACCTGCCAGCTAGATGGGAGCCTGCGCATCGGGTCTACCTGGGGCCGAGCCGAGCTCGGGGTGCCAACGAAGATCTCAACTCAAAACCTATCCCCCAGAGGCGAGCCTTCGGACCTGCCAGCTAGATGGGAGCTTGCGCAGCGGGTCTACCTGGGTCCGAGCCGAGCTCGGGGTGCCGATGAAGATCTCAACTCAAAACCTATCCCCCACAGGCGAGCCTTCGGACCTGCCAGCTAGATGGGAGCCTGCGCAGCGGGTCTATCTGGGGCCGAGCCGAGCTCGGGGTGCCGATGAAGATCTCAACTCAAAACTTATCCCCCACAGGCGAGCCTTCGGACCTGCCAGCTAGATGGGAGCCTGCGCAGCGGGTCTACCTGGGGCCGAGCTGAGCTCGGGGTGCCGATGAAGATCTCAACTCAAAACCTATCCCCCACAGGCGAGCCTTCGGACCTGCCAGCTAGATGGGAGACTGCGCAGCGGGTCTACCTGGGGCCGAGCCGAGCTCGGGGTGCCGACGAAGATCTCAACTCAAAACCTATCCCCCACAGGCGAGCTTTCGGACCTGCCAGCTAGATGGGAGCCTGCGCAGCGGGTCTACCTGGGGCCGAGCCGAGCTCGGGGTGCCGATGAAGATCTCAACTCAAAACCTATCCCCCACAGGCGAGCCTTCGGACCTGCCAGCTAGATGGGAGCCTGTGCAGCGGGTCTACCTGGGGCCGAGCCGAGCTCGGGGTGTCGATGAAGATCTCAACTCAAAACCTATCCCCCACAGGCGAGCATTCGGACCTGCCAGCTAGATCGGAGCCTGCGCAGCGGGTCTACCTGGGGCCGAGCCGAGCTCGGGGTGCCGATGAAGATCTCAACTCAAAACCTATCCCCCACAGGCGAGCCTTCGGACCTGCCAGCTAGATGGGAGCCTGCGTAGCGGGTCTACCTGGGGCCGAGCCGAGCTCGGGGTGCCGGTGAAGATACCTCGATCCTGCCTTTAGGACGTCCTAATAAACAAAAACAAGAGATGTTTTGAGAAACATATTATATTGATCATGCTTTAAGTACACATCTACCGCTCTCCCTTTTCATGGGTAGAAGCGTTTTAAGTAATCCCCACTCCAGGAGTGGTTCAAGGTCCTACCCTCCACATCTTGGAGGTAGTAACCCCCTGCTTTCAACACTCTCTCTACAATATAAGGCCCCTCCCAATTTGGATTGAGCTTTCCCACCGGGGCGGACCTCCCTGCCGCATCAACCTTCTTTAGTACTAGGTCTCCTTCCGTGAATTGCTTTATCCTGATATGCTTGTCGAAGTGTTTTGCCATTCGTCGCTTGATTTCTTCCTGTCTGATGGCCGCTACGTCCCGTAGCTCCTCCGCCAGGTCTAGCGAGAGGCGCAGACCTTCCTCATTTTCCATCCTCCACACCTCGTCTCCGTCACCTGCAGCCGCAACTCGTGGGGATCGGACCTCGAATTCCACTGGTAGTACCGCCTCACAACCATGGGAAAGTTTGAAAGGGGTCTCACCAGTGGCCGTGTTCGAGGTTGTTTTCAGAGCCCATAGGACCGAGGGGAGCTGCTCCACCCAATTCCCTCTCAGATTCTCTACCTTCTTCTTTAGCAAGTTAACAATAATCTTGTTTGCTGCCTCCACCTGACCGTTGCTCCTGGGGTGATGGACAGAGGAAAACCTGAGGTCGACGCCCAGCTGAGTGCAGAAGCTGATGAACTCTTCGCTAGCAAACTGGGGGCCGTTATCCGTGACGATGGCCTGAGGTAGCCCATGCCTGCAGATGATCTCCCCCCAGATGAAATTCCTGATGACTTGAGAGGTCACCTTTGCTAGCGCCTTAACCTCCAGCCACTTGGAGAAGTAATCTATCATAACCAGGAGGAATCTTCTTTGCCCACTAGCTGGAGGAAAAGGCCCAACTAGATCCATTCCCCAAATGGCGAAAGGCCATGGTGCTGTGATGCTTCAGAGCCTTTGAGCCGGCAAGAGCTGGAGGGGGGCGTAGAGCTGGCACTTCCGGCACTTTCTCGCAAACTCTGTCGCGTCCTTCCTCAGGGTGGGCCAGAAGTACCCTTGTCTGACCACCCTTGCTTCCAACGTCCTCCCTCCGGAATGACTACCACATTCCCCGGAGTGCACCTCCTCCAGAATGTGTCTGGTCTCCTCCTCCGTTACGCATCGAGCTAGGAGACCCGAAAGCATCCTCCGGTGTAGTCCTCCTTCATGTATGAGATAATGAGCCTCCTTATGGCGGAAGCTTCTTGCCTCCTTGACCCCCCCAGGGAGGGTTCCTGTCAGAAAAAAAGTAACGAAAGGATCTACCCACGAGGGCCGCCGATCCACCTCCATTATCTCCCCCTCTTCAATCGCTGGGTGGAATTAATCAATCAGGGCACCTCCTTCCCAAGGTCCAAACTTGGCCAATTGATCGGCATCAGTGTTTTCTTCTCTGGGGACGTGCTGGATGGAGAACGCCCGGAACCCCCCGATGATCGTCCTTACCTTGGACAAATATTTCACAAGGGTGGGTTCCCGCGCCTCGAACTCTCCACGTATCTGCGACGCCACTACCAATGAGTCTGTGAAAACCTCAACGTCCTTGATCTCGAGCTCCTTGGCCAGGTAAAGGCCAACTATCACTGCCTCGTACTCTGCTTGGTTGTTGGTTGTGGGGAAATGCAAGGAGACCGCTTGTCTTATGGTCACTCCCTGAGGACTTGTCAGCACCACCCCTGCTCCAAGGGAGTGCTTTCCCGAGGCCCCGTCGACCATTATCTTCCATGCTTCTGGTTGCTGCGGCTCCTCAGCCCCGTCCTCCGCAACGTAGTCTGCCAAGAAGTCGGCCACCACATGTGCCTTAATGGAGAGCCTTGGTACGAACGAAACGTTGAACTCACTCAACTCGATAGACCACTTGGCCAGCCTACCCGAGTGCTCTACCCCTTCAAAAATCTTTCGGAGAGGATGGTCCGTGACCACCCTAATCGAATGGGCCTGGAAATATGGCCGGAGCTTCCTGGCCGAAATAACCAAGGCGTAAGCCAGTTTTTCTAGGATAGGGTAGCGAAGCTCCGCCTTCCTTAGGATCCTGCTAACATAATAAACGGGCAGCTGCTTCTTTCCCTCTTCTCTGACTAGGACGGAGCTCACCGCCTCTGCTCCCACTCCTAGGTACAGGGTCAACTTTTCCCCCTCTTTAGGGCTTTGAAGCAGAGGAGCTCGGGAGAGTTGCTCCTTAAGCTTTTGAAAAGCTTCTTCGCACTCTGCTGTCCATTCAAATCTCTGATTCCCTCGTAGCACCTTAAAGAAAGGCGAGCACTTATCTCCTGACCTAGAGAGGAATCTGCTAAGGCCAGCCAGCTTTCCTGTCAAGCGTTGTACCTCCTTAGCGTTTCGCGGTGATTCTAGCTCCAGAATGGCCTTTACTTTATCAGGATTAGGTTCTACCCCTGCTGGGGTCAGGAGGTGCCCGAGGAACTTCCCACGACTGGCCCCGAAAACACATTTTAAGGGGTTCAATCTCATTTTGAACTTTCTCAAGGTGGCGAACGTTTTCTCCAGATCTTGGAGATGCAAGCTCACTCCCTTGCTCTTTACCATGAGATCATCAACGTAGACTTCTAGGTTCCGACCCCTCTGGCCCTGGAAAACTCGATCCATCATCCGTTGGTATGTTGCCCCCGCATTTTTTAACCCAAAGGGCATCATGTTATAACTAAAGCACCCTTCCCTTGTGATGAAGGAGACGTCCTTGACGTCAGGAGGGTGCATCCGGATCTGATGGTAACCTGAAAAAGCATCCAGAAAACTCATAACAGAAAAACCAATGGCTGAATCAACCAGCGCGTCGATTCGAGGCAGGGGGTAGCAATCCTTGGGGCACGATTTATTTAATAATGAAAAGTCGATACACATCCTCCATTTTCCTCCCCACTTCTTTACCATTACAACATTGGAGATCCAGCCTAGGTACTGGATCTCTGAGATGAAGCCCGCCTCCAGGAGCTTCTTGACCTCCTCTCGAATGGGCTGCTCCAGCTTGGTGGCGATGGCTCTCATCTTCTGACGTATGGGGCGCGTCCGAGGGTCCAGATTTAGGCGGTGGCAGGCTACGTTCGCATCAATGCCCGGCATGTCCGTCGTGCTCCACGCGAAGACGTCGATGTTGCTCTGGATGCAGACCCGCATCCGCTCCTGGTCTTCGGGACTCAAGCCCCCGCTGATCCGTACCCTTCGTACTTGCCCCTGGCTGGTGCGGACCTCTACCTCCACCACTTCCTCGGCCACCTCCAGCCGCGACTTCTCCCAGCCGTCCCCTGCTTCTTCTTCCTGCTCCCGCTCTTCCTCCACTCCTGCTTCCTTAACTTCCATCACCTCGTCCCGCTGTTGCTCAATTTCCATGTCCCTTTGGGCTTCCTCCTCTGCCCCTTCTTCTCCCACTTTATCCTACATTCTTTCCTGTGGCTCCGACTCTCCGCTCCTCCTGACGTCCCGCGTATCTCCTCCCCTCTGCTCCTTCTCAATCTCCATTGCCCCCTCTGGGCTCTCCTGTTGCTGCTCGACCTCAACTCCCTCCTGAGCCTCCTGCACACCTCCTTGCTGCTTCTCGGTCTCCTCTCCCCTGCCTTCCTTTTTGGTTCCCCCTCCCCTTTCCTCTGGGCTTGCCTCTTCTTCCCTCATAGCTTCTTCTTGCGCCACCATCCCCTTTTCCAACTCCTCCGCCTCTACCATCCAAGATATGGTGTTAACCGCCGTGACGTAACACTGCCTCGCCACTTTTGGATCTCCCCTGACCCTGACCTGCACCCCTCCATTGTTAAACTTGAGACATTGATGGAAAGAGGAGAGGACGCAGCGAAAGGCGCTGATGAGGGGACGCCCAAAGATGGCGTTGTAGCTGCTCGGGGCATCCACAATCATGAACCGGCAGTTCCGGGATACCCCCCCCCCCCAACCTCACGTGCAGCCCTACTCCCCCTTCCACTTCTTTTCTCTCCTCGGAGAATCCGAACAACGGACCATCCGAGGCCAACACCCACTTGGTTTCCACCTGCATCTCATCGAAGGCCTTCTTAAAAATCACATTCACGGAGCTCCCGTTATCCACTAGGATCTTGGAGACCGTAAAGTTTTCTACCGCTATCTGGATCACCAAGGCGTCGCAGAATGGGTCCTCGTACTCTGGCATATCCTCCGAAGAGAAGGTAATTTTTTCTAGCGGGGGTGGGGTCTGGGAGGTTGAGGCTACCCCCTTTCGGAACATGGTCTGGAAGCTCCCCTTCCGGGTGGCCTCGATCCCAATCCCCCCATGGATGGCCCCGATTCCCCCCCGGGTTCCCACATCCACCCGGTCCTCGCACCTATCTTCCGCCTCCCCCTGCTGCATTTCCTCGATCCTTACTGGCGGATCCTGCCTCCTCAAACCTCTGGCCTCTCTCATCTCCAAAAATTCTGGGCACGTGGCTGTAGCGTGACCTCTCTCCTGATGGAAGTCACAGAAAGGCAACGCCACCCCACCCCTTCTTCCATCTCCTCTTCCTCTCCTTCCTCCTCGAGCTCCTCTTCCTCGACCGATCCCCATTGCCTCCTGCTGATGCTGAAAACGATCCCTCGCTCCCTGCCCCCATGCTGGTTGATCGAACCTCCTTAGTTCTCGGAAATTATCTCTTCCCTGGAAGCCCCCTCCCAACTCCTGGGGGCGACCCTCATGAGGCCTCCAACCAATCCGGTTGTTCGGCTCTCGGGCCCCCCGATGATTCTGTCCCTGGTGCCCCTGGCCTCGGGGTTCATCCCTCCTTCTTTCTTCTCTCCCTCTGCTCCTTCTGCTTCACTGCTCCAGATTCCTTTGCGTCATCCTCCGCCAACCTGGCTAACCTCCTTGCAAACGCCGGATTGGCCCTCTCGAAATCCATCTCCTTCGCCGCCCTCTCCATAAGCTCCTCAAAAGAGAGCGGGGGCACCCTTTTCAACTCCATGCTGAAGAAGCCTGGCCTTAGTCCCAGGGTGAACGCAAGCATCAGCGTATACCCAGGGACCTCCTGGACCTGGAGGATCTCTTCCTGAAACCGATCCACGTAGTGACCCAACGTCTCATCCTGGCTCTGCCTTACTGAGAACAAGCACTCCGCCTCCTTCTTACGCTTCTTTGATGTTGAAAACCTCAATAAGAAACCCCTCCGCAGATCCTCGAAACAATAAATCGATCTTGTCGGTAACTGGTGAAACCAATCTCGCGCCTTCTCCTTTAAGGTGATGGCAAACAGCCGACACTTAAACGCATCCGTCATCTGTCTGATCGAAACCACATCCTCAAACCATTGTACATGTTGTACCGGATCATCCTTCCCTGAGTAGTAGGACATGTCGGGCTCCCGGAACCCCTCCGGCACCGGAGCCGAGATGACAAGTTCACTAAACGGGCTCTCGCCGACAGCTTGCCGAGAGGGCTCGTCTCGCGGCCTCGGCTGGCTGGCTCGATCTGCGAGACCGTGCCTAGGGAAGGGTTCTCGCACAGCTGCCTCCTTCTCACCGTCTTCTGCTGGGATCTCCTTCCCGGGGCGCTGACCTGGGAAGAGCTCTCGCGCCGCTACGTCCCTCTCGCCAGCCTCTGTGGGGACCTCCTTCCCCGGGCGCTGACCAGGGGCGTTCTCGCCTAAAAGCGGGACCACCTCGATTGGGACCTGAGGTGTCGCCCACTCGCTCCTTGCCGAGAAGGCCAAGCTTATGGTTTGCATGACCTCTCGCCCGAAGTCCTCCAGCATTTTCCTCGTCGCCTCTTCTACCTGGGAGGGGGAACCTCCAGAACCAGACCCCTCTCCTTCACCTCCTGTCATAGGACCAGACTCAAACTTTTCTTGAACCGGCTACTTCCACGCTCACCGCACCAGAACTGTTGAAGCCAAATTTTGGCTCCGACAAAATGTTCACAAAATAGGGGCGTAGCCGACTCCTACTTGGCCCAAGCTCCGACCTCCGACCGGTCGTGAAGGATTGGAAAACTGGCCCAAAGCCGCAGCAGAGAGGTCCCACCGCTTACCCGGAAGGTCACAGAGAGCTTCCCCTCCAAAGCCAAAAGCTGGGCTCGGAGTTCCTCAGAAGACCGTGCCAATGAATTCTCTTAAGAGTCTAAAAAAAGGTCCCTTCTGAAGAACCCCTATGGGCTTATTTATAGATTTCAGAATCTGAACTGCCAATAACAAAACTGCTCCGGCCTGAATTTACCGGGGTACCCTTGGCTGGGTCTGCCAACAGCCAAACTCCGCTGTTCTGAGGAGCTATACGCAGTCCACCAAGGGTAAGAGGGTAAAAATACCCGGGGTAGAAGAGTAAAAACCCCTACTTTGATAGGGAAAAATAAAAAGGCCTTCTCCCCCCTGGCGAGAGGAAAGGCACCTGCCGGCGAGAAGGACCCGCCGCCCGTCTCGCCGGAGCCTCTCGCCCTTGGAGGTCCTCTCGCCTCTGGGGGCCCTCTCGCCTCTAGGTGGAGGCATTTTGCTCTTTGGGGAGCCCATCGTCTCGCCACTTGCGAGTGGGCCCTCCTGGTCCCCTTGGCCTATCTCGATCTGTTTGCTTTTTGAGGGCTCTTTACGAGCCCGAGGTTGTACAGGTTCATTTTCAATTCCATGTTTAATCGGTGATTTACAAGTGAATAAAGCTTTAGTGGATTTAGGAGCTAGTCTAAATTTAATGCCTTATAAACCATTTCGAAACTAGGTCTAGGAGAACTTAGCCCTACTAGAATGAGTATTCAATTAGCAGATCGTTCGGTTAAGTATCCTAGAGGAATAGTAGATGATGTATTGGTTAAGGTAGACAAGTTTATATTTCCTACCGATTGTGTTATTATAAATATGGACGAAAATGTAGAAGTGTCACTCATACTAGGTCGTCCATTCTTAGCCACATCTATAGCTCTTATTGACGTTTTTGATGGTAAATTAGTTTTGCGAGTAGGGGAAGATGAAGTCACTTTTCAAATTGGCAATACAATAAATCAAACTTTGGATAATGATGATCGTTGCTACTTTTGTTATGGTGTTGATAATATTATGACTTCTATGAATTCTGAATGTTATTATAGAGATCCTTTAAAGATTTGCATCACTAACAGTTATCTAGAAGAAGACAAAAATCAAGATATTGTTTGAACATCTATATTATCAAAATAACTCTATTTCGGTGAATAGGATGATTGAATATAGTTTGATTACGCAAGGAGATCTTGAAGTTCTTAAGAGTAATACTAAAGATCCACTGATATTAGAACTTCAAAAATTACCGGATAATCTTGAGTATGCATTCTTAGGATTTAATTCTACTTACCCAGTTATTATTTCTTCTAATCTTTCTGAAACTGAAAAACAAAAATTAATAACTGTGTTATGGAATTATAAAGGTGTTATAGCATGACAAATAACTGATATAAAAGGAATCAACCCTAGTTTTTGCACCCACAAGATCCTTTTGGATGAAAACTATAAGCCTTCTATTCAACCGCAATGTAGGCTGAATACAAATATGAAAGAGGTAGTGAAATCTGAGATTGTTAAGTTGTTAGATGCTGGAATGATATATCCTATTTCGGATAGTTCATGGGTTAGTCCTGTACAAGTCATTCCTAAGAAGGGTGATTTAACAGTAGTAGAAAATGATAAGAATGAATTGATTCCAACGCGAACAGTAATCGGTTGGTGTATCTGTATCGATTATCGGAAGTTAAATGATGCTATTAGGAAAGACCATTTCCCTCTACCTTTCATTGATCAAATATTAGAACATTTATCAGGACATTCTTATTATTATTTTTTAGATGGATTCTTTGGATACTTCCAAATCTCTATAACACAAGAAGACCAGGAGAAGACAACATTCACTTGCCCATTTGGTACCTTTGCCTATAGGCGTATGCCATTTGGTTTATGTAATTCACCAGCCACTTTCCAAAGGTGCATTTTAGCTATATTTGATGAGTATGTTGAAGATATTATGGAAGTGTTTATGGATAATTTCTCTGTGTTCAGTGATTCTTTTGATTTTTGTTTGAAGAATTTAGAAAAAGTTCTAAGGAGGTGTGAGGAAACAAATTTAGTGCTTAATTGGGAGAAGTGTCATTTCATGGTGCAAGAAGGGTTAGTACTTGGCCATAAGATCTCGAGCTATGGAATTAAAGTAGATAGAGCGAAGATTGAAACCATAGAAAAGTTGCCACCAGCAACCTCCGTTAAGGCAGTGAGAAGCTTTTTAGGTCATGCCAGATTTTATCATCGGTTCATTAAAGACTTCTCTAAAATATCTAAACCACTTACTATGCTTTTAGAGAAAGAAACACCTTTTATTTTTGATCAAGAGTATCTGCATGCCTTTGAGTTCTTAAAAGAAAGATTAATTAATTCCCCTATTATGATCGCTCCTGATTTTGCTCAACCTTTCGAGATCATGTGCGACCCTAGCAATTATGCGGTAGGAGCTGTTTTAGGATAATGCCGGAACAAACACTTTCACCATATATATTATGCTAGCAAAACACTTAATAACGCACATGAGAATTATACAACTATGAAAAAAGAACTTCTAGCGGTGGTATTTGCCTTCGATAAATTTAGATCCTATTTAACATTGTCTATGGTGGTAGTATACAAAGATCACACTACCCTAAGGTATTTACTTGCTAAAGTGGAAGCAAAGCCTCGTTTAATCTGTTGGGTTCTTTTATTGCAAGAATTTGATTTGGAAATTAGGGATAAATGAGGAGCAAAAAACGTAGCGGCAGATCATCTCTCGCATTTAGAAAATCCACTATGAACAATGTGAGATGAGTCTGAGATTAGTGATACATTTCCGGAGGAATCGATGTTTGGATTATCTACTAATATAATTACTGATTATCCGTGGTTTGCCGGCTATCCAAACTATCTTGTGGCTAAGGTCCTTCCAAAAGATTTTTCATATCAGCAGAAAAAGAATTTTTTATCTGACTTGAAATATTACTTTTGGGAGAACCCCTTTATTTTTCGGATATGTACAGATTACATTATACGTAAGTGTGTATCGCAGAGGAGGGCTGGAAAATCTTGGAGCAGTGTCATTCAGGCCCTACAGGTGGTCACTTCGGAGCAAATCACTCAGCTAAAAAGGTTCTTGATTCTGGTTTTTATTGGCCCCTTCTATTCAGGGATGCCCAAAGGTATGTGCTTTCATGTGATTCTTGTCAAAAATCATGTAATATCTCTAAATTACATGAAATGTCACCAAAGTTTATTCTTGAATGTGAAGTGTTTAATGTGTGGGGAATTGATTTTATGGCACCATTTCCAAGTTCTTATGGGAATAAATATATTTTGGTAGTTGTAGATTATGTATCTAGGTGGGTAAAGGCGCAAGCTTCTCCTACTAATGATAGTAGAGTAGTAATTCAATTTTTGAAATCATTATTCACAAAATTTGGCACACCACGTGCACTTATTAGCGATAGGGGTACACACTTTTGTAATCTACAGTTAAATAAAGTATTACAAAAATATGGGGTCACATATAGGATAGCCACTCCTTATCATCCACAAACTAGTAGTCAAGTTAAAGTTTCAAATAGAGAGCTTAAGAGAATCATAGAAAAATCTATAGAATGGAATAGGAAACAATGGTATAAGAAACTACACGATTGTTTGTGGGCATATAGGACCGCCTTCAAAACACCTAGAGGGACCACTCCATTTATATTAGTCTATGGTAAATCATATCATCAGCCTATAGAATTACAACACAAGTCGTATTGGGCAATACTCTCTTTGAATTTTGACACAAATTCTATAGGGGCGAAACCAAAACATCAACTTAACGAATTAGATGAGTGGAGAATCATGGCTTATGAAAACTCCTGGATATATAAGGAGAAGACTAGATTATTCCATGACCGTCACCGTCGCAATCCCAAGACATTCCAGAAAGGTGACCAAGTCCTCCTTTTCAATTCCCGTCTTCATTTATTCCCAGGGAAGTTAAGGTCTAAGTGGTCCGGACCCTTCCAATTCAAAGAAGTTTTTCCCTATGGCATCATCGAACTAACCTACCCTGAGAAGGGAGATTTTAAAGTTAACGGGCATGGATTAAAACTTTATTATGGTGAGCTTCCTCAAGATTTCACTTGCCAAGAATCATTCCTCCGGCTAGACTAGGATTAAGTGTAATGAAGTAATTTTTCTAAGTTTTTAAAATTTTTGGATAAAATTCTAGTTAAATGTTAGTATAAAAAATATTATAAAATTCACCTAGGAGGTAACTCCAAACCAGAGGGACACACGGGCTAACACACTCCCATGTACGGGGTCATGTGCATACAAACCTTGGTTTATCCTAGCCGTGTTCGACTTAAAACTGAGAGGACTCCTTTTTCCCGAGCACCACACGGCTAGACACACACCCGTGTGCCAGGCCATGTAGAGTTGTTTTCAATTTTCTCGCACAATCATCCAGAGCAGGACGCGAGTACACACACATCCGTGTTGGTGCCCGTGTGCAGATGTAGCAGTTCGATGATATTAATCCAGAGAAGGACACGGGTTGATACCCGGCCGGGTGCAAACCCGTGTAGTAGTTTGACGATTTTATTCCCGAGAATGATACGGGTCCACACACGCCTGTGTGCTCGACCGTGTCCGCTTGACATGCTGCTTTCCCATCATTTTGACCGCACATCTTTTCGAGGCCCCTGTTCCACACGGTGGAGATTCGTCAACACGGGTTCATACACGCCCGTGTCGGAAACCGTGTTCGGTTTTTTTTATAAAAAGCTATGTGTGGTGGTCATCTTCATCCTCTCCAAAACCTGCTAAACCCTACTGTCATGCACTTCCTCCATGGCCAGAACTCGGCTTTGAATCTTCTGCCTCCACACTTCATAGATCTATCTCCTCTCCTCTGGATCTACAGTACTAGGTGAAATTTTTATCATTTTCTTGCTTTTAAATTCATATTTTCTAAATCTTCTTATTCTTCTTCCAAACCTCAAGCATCATTCTCTTCTTCTTCTTCTAAACTTCATTTCTCTTCTCATTTCTTTTTTCTTTTTTTGTCTCAATCATCCTCTATAGATCATGTCGATGGGACAATCACAAGGGGGACGCCATCGTCATCCAAATCTCCAAGCATTATCTACAGAAAGGCGCAAAAATGCTGCGCCACTGGAGTTTACGGATCTGGCGCACATTAACCGTTTTAATCAACTCCAGCCCAAGAAATTTCAAGACATTCGTACTATTGACTGGAGCATTTTGGAGGAGATTCATTTAGCTACGGAAGTTCGAGAGTTAATTTTTGTAATGGGGTGGGAATAATGTTTTAGTATTGATGAGTTGAGATTTAAGGAGCTCACGTTAGAGTTTATGTCCTCCTTCTACCTAAACCTCGGGTTGACTTTCACCGAGCAGACCAACACATAGGAAGGGGCTATTTCATTTCGCGTAGCAGGCACTACGTATACCCTTTATCTTCTCCAGTTCACCCAATATTTAGGGGTGTATGAAGACTCTTTCCTCTATAGTACCGCCTATTCCGACCTTCACTTTGATCTCCCCTCTAGGGACCACACCGCCAATATCTGGGCTCGGTTTACTTTTGATATATCCCCATATGAGGCCAAGATATCTAAGGCTTCTAAGTTGTGTTCTCCCTCTCTTCATTACCTACATCATCATCTGAGTCATACCTTGAGTGGCTGGGGCAAAAGCTCTGGTGTAGTGAATAGGCAAGATATGCTTTACCTCTATAGCATGTGATCACGATACCACATTCATTTGGGCTATATGTTAGCACAGTTCATTCTTCACCAGGCTGATAACTCCCATATTGGGTCTATCTATGTAGCACCCTACATCACGCGCTTGGTGAAAAACCTGAATATATTTTCTTCATTCGCGTGATGACAGTGATAGCGAAGACTATTCCTATCACTATGGCTAGTCTTCGATCTCTCTACCTCGTCACTGCCCGTCAGGGTCAAGGTGGACCTATTTATTCCATTGTGACGCACGGACCTCAGCTTGCTCCAGATGACGATGATGACGATGATGTCGATCATGACCTCGATGAGCCTCTGGTTCCTCCATCCCAGTCTACTTATACTCAAGGAGAGTGTTATGCTCCTCCTCCTCGATCGCGCTCGCAGTATTTGCGTGATTTCCATCACTTTTATGAGACTGAGCTCTCACTGTGCGTACAGCGTATAGAGGATTCATAGAAGTGGACAGAGGATACCATAGATCAGATTAGGGACCACTTGAGGATCTCTCCTCCTACTCCGGCAGCTCCCAACTCCTCTGACTTCCGCGATGATCCGTTAGATTCTGTCGACCCAGTTTTTTATTTTTGATTTCTCTGTAGTTTTCTTTTATATTTGATATAACTGTAAGGAGAATCATTTTTGCTCCTGTTGTAGTTCTTTTGTTCTTTAATTTTATTGATAGTCAGTTCTTTACATATTGGTGTATGTGTTTTCTCAGTTCTCTATGTTGCATTGAGGACATTGCAAGTTTTAAGGCTGGGGTTGGATGTTCTTCAATTCTAATATTTTCAGTGTTGGATATGATTACAATTGGTTATATTTTTGATAGAATAGTACTCATTATTGTTAAACCCCCCAAATAAAATTGTTTATAAGTTTTCTTTTAAGCTTTCATTAATTCACTCATTTGAGATTATAACTAGTTAATTTGCTTTTGCAGGCTTATTAAAATGAATTAAAGTAGATTCATTGAGTGGACAAATTTGTTGATTAGTAATTATGTATAGAAATTCATTAGTTTAATTTTCTCTATATAACTTATTTTTAGGATTAGTCCTCTATATTATTAACAAATAATCACTCTATTTTAGAAAATATAATTATCTATAATAAAGCGAGTTGATGAGTGTAACATTTTGATAATTTTATATTAGGAACTCAAAATGAAGAATACCCATTATTGGTCTCCAGAACATGCCCCTAGCGACCCTCAAAACATTCACATAAGTTAATTGTTAGGGCGGAAATGACTTAGGCCTCCCATTGGATAGCTTGAGCCTTGCATGCCCAAAACCCTAACCATTATACCCTTATGCACCCAAGTTGGACCTAATCCCTTTTTTCTCTCGATACTCTACTACTAAAGTTCACCAAGGCCAAAAATCATTACCCATTAGCACATCTATCATTGAGACCGTCTTAGAATGAGTTTGTTCATAGTGATATGTGGTCTGAGTGCGTGTAAACCCCCTCGGAATGATCCCTACTATGGACCCTTGGATAAGAAAAAAAACTAACAAAAATTTAGAGTATCCATAAGAAGAAAGAAATAAAAAGAAAGAAAAAAAAATGTGGGAAGTATAATAATTATAAAGTCCGGGGATGCTTTTATGGTATTAATGTAGGTTAAGGTAATTACAAAGGAAGAGGCTCAATCGTTATCTAGGTGTGATATGAATCATCAAATTTATCTTTGATTATCCAAACAATAATCTTTTATCCTGAGCCAAAAGGTTACATCATAATACAAGTCTTAAGGATCCAACCTAGCTAATCCTAACTATTGCCGTTGAGAGGGTGTTTAATGGCAAGCTTATGGCTATCAATATTGCTACTTATAAGTTTTGAAACACTAATGCCTACCTTATTGAGATTGTTATTTTCTCCTCATATTTATTATGGATGACTGTAATTTTATTTCTAGGAAAGAGTGAAAATAGTTAAGAGATATATGAGAGGAATTTTAAGATAAAGTTATATTTAGAAAAGTCTGTTATACTATTTCCTATACAATTATAACATCAAACTTCTCTTTGAATTCATAGCAACCAGCTTGCGGAAGAAAAATTAATTGTTGGTAACCCAAGTGTTTGAATTAGTTTGCTTAGGGACAAGAAAACACTTAAGTCTAGGGGTATTTGATGAGTACAATTATATATGTCCTTTTTACTATCATATTTATAATCATGTCCACTATTGTTTACCTCCAATCGTTATAATTGTGCACAAATATTTAAGAATTTGAATTATCACGAATAGAAGAGCATATTATGGAGTTTCCTTTATTTCCTGTATTAACCTATTTATTTATTCATTCATCTTCTTAATGCAGGTATTGCAAGTCCTTAGAACTAAAGTTCTTGGAGCCAACAGAGGTGTTCATGGATCCAACATGACTGAGGATAGTACTTGAATTGGGCACACACGGGTAGGAACACGCCCATGTCACTACCTGTGTCCTTATCGGGAAAGATCACAAGGATTCGAAGAGAAGTTAGAGCACCACACGAGTAGGAACACGGCCGTGTCCCTACCCGTGTCCTTATTACCCCTACTGCCAAACCAAGCAAAGTGTGGAGCCACGAAGAATAACACCGCCATGTTCTCAGCTGTGTCAAAAGATACGACCCACGACCAGACACATCTTTTCTTGTTAAACTGCTTTAGAACCGCCCACATGACCTGTAACACGGCCGTGTTGGAACCTGTGTTCGACCCTATTTGCAAGAAGAGTATAAAAACTTATATGTGTTGGATCCCTAGTTGGATTTGTGATAGGTTCACTAATTAGATATGTCTGACCCACAAGGTATAGCCAGGGTCATGTTTTTGAGTTCTAGAGTTTAGGTTAAGTCATTAGGTTTAACCTTGATGGACTAGCCAGCAGAAGACTTCAGTGACTCAAGACTTAGAAGAAATTCAGAGTTTAAGTTTTCATTTCGACGTTTGTCGAACCTAGCTAAACTATAGTCGTGCTCTACTCGACGAACTCAATGTTAATTCTCTGATTTGAGCTTGACGATATTCAAGCTCAAGTCGATGAATTCTGGAGTTCAGCCTTCAACAATTTCTTTCCAGATTACTTTTGCTGAACTCAACTCAACGAAGACAGAATCTGTGCTCGACGAACTTTGACCGCAGATATGGAAAGTCATTCACATAATGGAGTTTGCTGAGCTCAAATCGACGAACAGGATTTCTCTGGTCGACGAACTGGATTTCTCCGCTCGACGAACTTGGAATTCCGGTCGACGAATTCTGTTCAGAGGTCGATAATTTCTGTCCCAGCCTGACTTAGAGTTTTCCTTATTTTCTATCCTCATTCCATATAATTTAACAGTAATTCTCTGAGTAACCAATGCTTATATTCTCTTGAATATAGCCGTTATTGGCAGCATTAATTATGGTTTTCATCAGGGTTAATTACTTGTTTTACTTATTTGGACAGTTGGGGAACTCATTAAAAGATAATATTCTCCAGCCGATTTTCATTCTCCATACAATCAACAATCAATGCTTGAGATTCAAATTACAAAGGCGAATTCGATAGAGAATATAAAAGAGATTTTCTTTTCAGAAGACAACAACAAGATAATAATACAGACATAGAGAAGACTTACAGAAAAATATTCAGAATCTTCTCTATGCAGAAAACATCTTGTTTTCCCTTGATCTTATTGAAGACAGAAGAAGCACAACAATCAATATCAAGAGTTTTCATCAACTTCAACTCTAAGAACTTTCAAGGACAACAAATTCAATTCAGTTAGAGGTTCCTGGATTACTTCAAGTCAAGGCTGAAGACCTACACCCTGAGCAAGGCACAAAGTGATTTCTGGAGAGGCCTTGACAAAAGCAATCCACCAAGTCTTCTCTGTTGATTAGATAAAGAGAAGACACCATCAAATCTTTCTTCTCCCTCCTGTATAAAGGGTTTATTAACTCCTTTCAAAAGTTTATTCTTGGTTTTTGGGCACCTGATCAAAAGCTCAAAGGGTTGTGAGATCTCCTTGGAAATAGATCTTGTGGTGACAGTCACCTGATCAAAAACCTGCTAGTGGATTACTACAAGGGTGGTAGAAGAGTGGATGTAACCAGGTTGGGGAACCACTATAAAATTCTTGTGTTGTTTGTTTGCCTCTTTTCTTTGTGTTGTAATATATTGCTGTGTTGTGTTAGAGTAGATTAACTTAAACTATTTTTACTTTCTGTTATTATTGGTATCACTTACTTTTCACTCTGATAAAGATCTAAAACAACCAAAAATTTTAGATTACTCTATTCGCCCCCCCCCCCTCTAGAGTAAATCAGATCTAACCCCTATCTTTCAATTGGTATCAAGGCAGTGTTCCTTTGGTTGTACAAGCTAACACTTGAACCAAAACATCCTCTTTAGATCTGATCTTCATTTCTATTAGTTTATTTCATAGAGTGACATTGAACAAGGATTATGCAAGCACCAGACCTCCAGTTTATAATTTGAATAAATTTGCCATCTGGAAGGCAAGAATTAGACTTTATATGAATTCTATTGATGAAGACATATATAATTCCGTTTTGACAGGTACCGCTCAACCTACAACATCTACCTCTACTTCAAGCACACATGCTGTTCCACCACCTGAGTGGACAGATGCTCAGAAAAAGGCCAAAATAGCAGATGAAAAGGCCATGAACATCTTAGCACAGACTATGTTAGATGACATATTTCAAAAAGTGGCAGAGTGCACATCTGCCAAGGATATCTGGGACTCTCTCAAACAGATGCTTGCTGGTTTAGCTGATAAGAGAAAGGACAGGAGATCAAACCTCATCTCCCAATATGAAAATTTCAAGAAAGATGAAGCTGAGTCTGTCAGTGATATGTACAACAGACTAAGCTCAATCATTAATGAGCTAAAGACTCTGGATAATGTTATCAAACTCACTGAAGTGAATGAAAAAATCCTCATGTGCTTCCCTAGCTCATGGGATTCCAGAATATGACCAATCAAGGAAGCCAGAAGTCTTAATAAGATTTCCACTAAATCTCTCCTTGGAAAGCTCAAATCATATGAGCAGCTGATAAAGTCCAGAGAAGTATAGAGCAGAAGACTCCTACAATAACAAGGTAGGAGCAAAGTATAGCCTTCAAAGATTCAGAAGAAACAGAAGCTCCAACTGGCAATGAAGAACTTATGAGTCTCTTAGCCAAGAGATTCTATTAGATGGCAAGGAAGGACTTCAGGAGAAAGTCATCTAGACATGATGACAAACCTAGGTATGACAAGACACCCACTTAAGATATTGTCTGTTTTGGGTACAGGAAACCAGGACACTTTATCTCAGAGTGTCCAGATAATCAAAAGACGGAGAAGAGAAGAGAAAATGACTCCAGAAAATAGCACTATAGCAGGCTGTCCTCCAGCAAGCATAAGAGAAAAAAGAAAGGCTTTGTGGCTGAGACCTGGAGTGAACCTGAAGAAGAATCCTCATCTTCCAGCTCTAGTGAAGATGAAGAGGAGTCAAAGGCAAGGGAAGTTTGCCTTATGGCTATCAATGCCTCTTGCAGCCCATCTGATGCTGAGGAACAAACAAAAGAATCAGATAATGAAGAAACATCTTAATCAGAGGTAGATCATGTATTGTCTTCCTTTGATTACAATTCTGACAATTTCAAAACTGAATTCAAATCACTATACATTGATTTAATAAACTCTGAAAAAGAAATCAAAATACTTAGAGAAAAATTAACTGATCATGAAAAATTTATTTCTGAAAATATTAAGTTAAAAGATGAATTAACTTTAGCTCAAGAACAAATTATATCACTAAAGACTAAATTGGCTGAGGCAAGGTAACTTGAAGAATCCCTAAATGGGAGAAGCATCAAGTTGATGGACATCACAAGCACAGTGAATGCCAGACTAAATGGCAAGCTGGGCTTAGGTGCTTCATCAAGCCAACCCCTACTAATTCAGAAGAATATACTAATAACTCCTATAAAATTTGTTTCAGAAAAAGGAAAAGAAAAGATAAAAAATGATAATAATATTAAACAAACTGAATTAAAACAAAAGAATAAGAAAAGGAAAAAGAATAAGAAAAATCCTAATTATAACAATGTTGAACAGATTTCGTCGAACTCAGATCGACAAAATATGTATTGTTCCTCGAACTCAAGTCGACGAACTCCAAACGCAAACATACACTATAATTATTCATTGAACTACAATCGACGAAACCAGTATTGTTTGTCGACCCGAGATCGATGATTCTGGGGTTTAGAGAATGCATATTTCCATTCTCTGAGTGGAGTTCAACAAACTCATCCCCATTCATCGAACTCAGATCGACGAACTTACCAGAATTCGTCGAACGCAGTTCATCTTAACAGAAACTATAATTCTTTCAGAACTCATAATCAACCAAGATCATCCATAAACCAATTTAGTCAATGGATTATACCACCTAGAAGATATTACCCTTTAGGTTATAAATGTCAACCTGAATATTTATATATCTCCAGTTTCAAATATGTGAAGAAATAAGGACCCAAGGTAACCTAGGTCAAGAATATCTAATCTGTGTTATTGTAGGTGAAAGACTATCCCACCATAGAGCAATAGTGGTATCTGGATAGTGACTGTTCAAAAAACATGACTGGAAACAAAGACAACCTAATCAACTACAAGTCAAAGCTAGGACCCAAAGTAATATTTGGTGATTCCAATTATGGCCAGACTGAAGGCTATGGGAAGGTCAAGATTGGAGAAGTAACCTTCAGGAAGGTAGCTTATGTAAGTGGACTAAAGCACAACCTGATATCCATAAGCCAGTTTTGTGATGAAAGGTTTCAGGTTTCATTTAATAAAACTTCCTGTATTATTACTTATATAGATAATATAGTAGTTTTGACTGGCACTAGAGTAGAAAATATTTACATAGTTAACTTTGAATCTGCCAAAACAAAAATCTGCCTGTTTAATCAAACTAGCAATAATAATCATCTTGGGCATAGGAGATTAGGTCATGTCAACTTAAAAATATTGCTAAACTATCTAGGAACAACCCTGTTAGAGGATTGCCTTCTTGCCCCTACAAGATGGAAATCCTTTGCAGGGCTTGTCAGTTAGGCAAACAAACTAAAAATTATTTTAAATGTATAAATAAGAGTAACTCACCTAGAATATTATACTTGTTACATATGGACCTTTTTGGCCCTATTGTTGTACAAAGTCTAGGAGGGAAATCTTATACTTTAGTGATTGTAGATGAGTTCTCTAGATTCACATGGGTATTCTTTCTGAGATCTAAGTTAGATAACTTTATGGTTCTTACAGATTTTCTCAAGAACATACAGATTGAGTACTCTACTCTAGTTGGATTGATTAGAAGTGATCATGGTACTGAGTTTGAGTCTCTTCTTATGTAAGAGTCCTGTGAGAAGGAAGGTATCAGACATTGCTTCTCAGCTCCTAGAACACCTCAACAAAATGGGGTTGCTGAAATGAAAAATAGAACCCTAATTAAATCTGCAGGCACATTACTTGTAGATGCTTACATGCCCCTATCCTTTTGGGCAGAGGCTGTGAGCACAACAAATTATGTACTGAATAGAAGTCTGGTACACAAGCTTAAGAATAAGACTCCTTATGTGCTACTTAAAGGGAAGAAACCTAAAGTTGATTACTTTAAAATATTTGGTTGATTATGCTATATTCACAACAATAATAAGAAACACATTAGAAAATTTGAAGCCAAGGCTGAATTAGGAATTTTTCTTGGATATTCCCAAGTAAGAAAGGCTTATATTGTTAATAATAAATCAACCATGAAAATTGAAGAATTTATTTATATTTCATTTGATGAAACTAACATATTTTACAAGGAGAAGATTCTGTCTACCAATGAAACTTTGCAGGAACCAAATTTCTGTGAGAAGCTAAATGAATTGACCCTCACCAATGAGGCTATCAGCCATCCTTCTCCATATATTGCTGAAGACAGTGAAGATTAAGACACTGAAATCAGTGTAGAGCCAACAATAGCTACCATAATTCCACAAGAGGAATTTATTTCCCAAGCTGTTGCTCAACCAACTCCTCCTACTAAATTTGTCACACTTAGAGATCACCATGTATCTCAAGTGAATGGAGACATTTCAGTTGGTGTGCAGACAAGACATAAACTCAACCAAGACTTGATGCATACCTGCTTCATTTCTCAAATTGAGCCCCAATCAATTAAAGATGCTGAGCAAGATCCTCACTAGATTATTACAATGCAAGAGGAGCTCAACCAATTTGAGAGATGAAGAGTTTGGGATTTAGTTCCAAGACCAAAAGACTACCCAGTCAATGGAACAAAATGGGTATTTAGAAACAAGCTAGATTCCCAAGGAACTATTATAAGGAACAAGCCAAGGCTGGTTGCTCAAGGCTATAAGCAAGAGGAAGGCATTGACTATGACTAGACATTTGCACCTGTTGCAAGGCTGGAAGCAATCAGAATCTTACTTGCATATGCTGCCTACAAAAAGTTCAAGGTTTACCAGATGGATGTCAAGAGTGCATTCCTCAATGGTGAACGTAAAGAAGAGGTGTATGTAGAACAACCACCAGGTTTTATCTCTCGTACTCATCCCTCTTATGTCTTTAAATTGCATAAGGCTCTCTATGGTTTAAAGCAAGCACCAAGAGCTTGGTATGAAACGTTAGCTAGCTTTCTTCTAGAGCATAAATTCTCTTGGGGCATAGTAGATAGGACATTATTCAGTAGACACCATAAGGACCAAATCTTATTAGTGCAAATCTATATAGATGATATTATTTTTGGTTCTACAGATTCCAAACTATGCAAGATGTCCTCTGACCTCATGCATTCAAAGTTTCAAATGAGTAGCATGGGTAAGCTCCCGTACTTCCATGGTATCCAAGTGAAGCAACTACCTGATGGCATCTTTATATCATAATCTAAATATGCTAAGGAGCTAATCAAAAAGTTTGGGATGTCAGATGCCTCAGCCAAGAAAACACCCATGACTACTAATGCTGTAATTAAATCTGATGAACATGGGAAACCTGTAGATCAAAAATTATATAGGGCCATTGTTGTGTCCTTGTTGTATCTTACAACAAGCAGACCAGATATCATATTTTCTACATGCCTTTGTGCTAGGTTCCAGGTGAACCCTAAAGAATCTCACCTTACTTTTCTAAAAAGGATTTTAAGATATATAAAGAGTTATCCTAGTCTAGGACTCTGGTATCCATCTGAGTCAGAGTTTGAGTTGATTGGATACTCAGATGCTGACTTTGCTGGATGTATATTAGACAAAAAAAGCACCTCAGGGACATGCCAGTTCCTTGTTGTTAGACTAACGTCTTGGTTTTGCAAAAAACTATCATCTGTGTCTACTTCAACTACTGAAGTAGAATATATACCAGCTTGCAGTTATTGTTCCCAGATGCTGTGGATTCAGAACCAACTTCTATATTATGGCTTCAACTTAAATAATTCAACCTTACTATGTGATAACACAAGTGCAATTTTCATTGCACAAAATCCAGTACATCACAACAGTACTAAGCACATATACATCAGGGATCATTTCATTAGAGAGTGTGTGGACAAAAATAAAATTAAGCTTGTCTACATCTACACCGATTTGCAAAGAGCAGATATTTTCACCAAACCCTTGGATGAGAGGAACCATCTGTTCTTTATAAATCAGCTAGGTATGATAAATGGAGAGGCCTTAATTTAAATTTTTGTCTGAGATCAAAGATTTTACCAAAGTTCGTCGAACGGAGATCAATGAACTAAGAAAAGTTCTAGAGAAATTCGTCGAACTGAGATCGGCGAACTCTCTATGTGTGAAGTTCTATTCGTCAAACGAAGACCGATGATATTGCTTTAGAAAATTTTCGTCGACTTGAGATCGATGAAAACTTTTCACTTCTTCTGACTGAGATCGACGAACACTTTTGTTCATAAAATATTTCGTCGACCTGAGATTGAGGAATTTTTATTTTTCGTCGGATGGAGTCTGCAGCTTCATATTCTGAAAACCATATATCTAGGTTTTCTTCGAACTTCATCCCACGCTTTCTGTCCCTTTGCACTTGATCTCTCTGTTTCTTTTGTAGGCGAACAAATTACGATTCTGGCGAACTCTATGGCGGCGATGAAGTTTGACATGGGTTTCAACATTGATTTCGATTCTTTCCAACATTCAGATCAAATATTTTTGGATATACTAAAACTCTTTGAGGAACAAAATTTGAAGAACTTCATGACCAACCGCATCAAGATAGCAGCGACAGAAATTAGAGAATGGGTATTCACTGCCACAACAGCAGATGCAGATACTATGAGTGGCACTATATCTGGTAATCAAGTTTCTCTTTCCCCCACAACACTAAATGAGATTTTTGGTTTGATGAATGGAAATGAAGAAATTGAGAGGGATAGTTCTGAATTTGATGATATGCTGATAAAATGGGACATACTGGAGAAAACCCAAATAACCTACTAAAGAAAAATTTATCTGCTGAGTATAAATTTTTGGCTGATGTTGTCGGCAAGGTTTTGCTGGGAAAACATATTGCCCACGATTACATTATCAGGCACCAGTTCTTGGGGATGAGTGCTCTGGTTGAGAAGTAACTATTTAATTGGGAAAACCTGTTGTTTGATTTAATTAGGAAGAAAAATAATAAGAAAGAAGTATGCTTGGAAGAATTCTGGGAATCGTCCTTCAAGAAAAGGCTCATGAACTACTGTTCTCCAGAACAGTGTTCATTAATGCCTCAAAAAGGCTTACATCTGCACTTTTCGACAGATGGGAGAGGAAAATCTCAGAGCCATCCAAGGCTTCATCCTCTTCCAGGACTTCTGAGAGCACCAGGGCAGTGGCAACAACTCCTCCACCTCCAGAAGATGTCCTTCCCACCACCAGAATTCATTCACCTCCTTCTCAACAACAACCATCATCTTCTCTAGCTCATACTCCACCAGCTCAACAACAACATCTACCCATAATAGTTCTAACACCAGTTCCATCTCAGAACCTACTACACCACCTCCATCTCTACCTCCTCATTCTTCACCTCAAATTAATATATCTGAAATACCATATACCTCAATTTAGGAACCATCTTTCAACCTACTGTCTCCTTCACCATCTCCAAATCATTCTCCAATTCAAGAACCCATCTCCTCCCCCACAATCAGTATTACCCCTTCTACCATTGCCATTCCTTCAACTGATATCCCTTCAGTCATCCCTACTATCATTCCATCTATTATCCCTCCCTCACTTCCAAACTATACTCATACAAACTTCTCCAATGTATTCTCTATATGTTCAAATTGTGGACATCACACTCCCTACTCCTATGCACCTGAACCCCTATATCTCAATTTTTCTAATATAGTTAAAGATCTTCTTGCTTTTATTTCTCCCACTCTTGAGAAGCTTATAGCTAATGCTATTGCTCCCCTCTCTGCCTCAATAACCTCTCTCTCTTTTAGAGTTACTGCACTGTCTTCTGTCCCTTCTTCTGGAGGACTGGCTTCAGGACCCTCTGAACCCAGTTAGGGGGAGATGCTCTACAAAGAAGCTCCACTTCCTCCCTATATAGCAACAGTAGCAGATTCTGAGATGTCAGATGATTTAGAAGAAGCAGCCGCAACTGAAATAATTGATTTGTATACAGATTTTGATATAGACATGGATGACACAATTTTGACAGAAATAATTACTGTTGGTGATTATATCATAAATCCCTCAGTTAATCTGGATTCTTTGCTAGATTCATTTAGTTTTGTTTACAGTAATATTCTTCCCATTATTGATAGTCAGCATTCTTTGGCTATAGTCCCATATACTTCACCAATAAGCCTTACTGTTGTTAAGCAACTCAAGGCTAGTTTTGTTTATATAGAGCCACCTGTATCATCCCCTCCAAGGACAATCTCCCCTCCAACCTATACAATGGATGATAGTCATTTACCTAATTTAGATGATATCATTCTTGCTGATATTGAAGAAGAAAATAAAATAGTTGTTGCAAGCACTATAGAAATAGAGATTCCAGCACAACCTCAAGCTGAGAGGCAAATATGAAAAGACATTTTGAAAGAAATTGATGACTTATATGCCAAATCCTCAAGGGTCATCTGATGAAGATGAGGATGATGACTCTGATGATGATGATAGTTCTAAAGCCAAGAAGAAAGTTGTTAAGAAGTGAAAAGCTGTTCCAAAAGCTGCTCCTAAACTTAATCCCACCCATGATACTCCCTACTATATTCTACAGAATATCACTCCATATCCAGGGATGCTAGCATGGATGTGGCTATCCAAAAATGAGCAAAAAGCCAGGAATAAGATTAGAAGGTACTCTCCTCCTTCTCAAAGGAACTGGATAGGCCCTCCTCCTCCTCCTCCTGCTGGTGCTTCTGGATATATTTCTCAGAGATCTATTCCATATGCTCAAATTTATCAAAGACAACCTGATAGATCCTCAAGATCACATGGAAGCAGTCAGCATAGATACTCAAGTAGCAGCAGATATCACAACATCAACAACAGCAAGACATTCAACAGAAAGCATCTGAAACTGAAAAAGTTGAAAGTCCAAAAAGGCAAGAATCACCACCAATCCCATTTGTAGATCCTAAAACAGAAACTACTTCAAGAATGACCAGATTTCAAGAACTTGTTGGACACTCCATGATTAACAATGCTAAAGCTGAAGGCAGAGAACCTTCTCAGTACTCAACAATGTCATCTTATAGAAGAGAAGAGGTGAAAAGGTATGAAAAGGCTAATAAGTTTTTCAATGTAGATGCTTATATGAATTTGCATCCAGAGGCTGTTGTACCAAGAGCTACCTCTCTCAATATTATTGGTGTTGCTAACATGATAATATCTAAGAGAGAAGCAGCCAATCCTAACAGATAAATTAGATTCAGACAGCCCTCTGAGCCAATTGACAAGGAAAAGCAAAATAAGAACAAATGATACATTTTGTTTAGTCTTTATATTGTCTGAACTATATTTGTTTTAATCTGTCACAAACCTTATGTTATGTACATATTGTAACACCTCCCCTGTAATGACCGTATAATATGGGTCCGGCCGGGGCCCCACAACATACGAACGCCACAGCTTTAGTATTAAAAGTTGATATAGCTACCCACACTCAAAACACTTGCACAACACAGCGGAAACAAAGCACAACTAGAAGTTATCCACTAACCAAAAGAGTAACAACTAAGGCCTTAAGGCCTACCACAAAAGTCCATACTCAAGTAAAATTACAATCATGAATGTGCATAGCACTCCTAGTCTACCTCGGCATGCAAGCCGGACAAAAGAGTCTCAAACAAACAACATCATAAATGTAGTGCTACAAAAGAGGGAAAAACACTTCATGGGGCTTAGGCCTTTTTGGCCGGCGTGCTAGCTCCTACATGCGATCCTTGCACTGTAAAAATTATTAGTAACATGGGTCAGCAAAGGCTGACCTCAAACTGTGTAACAACACATCTCCTCCCGGCCGCCCCTAACGGGCCCCGGGGAAGCCTCCAACCTGCAAGTCAGCAGTTCATATGCAATATAAATAGCTATAAACAGAAAAACATTAAAACAGGATTGGATGTCTCAATCATCAAACATGTTCTCTATTGGTTGAGCATATAAAGAAAAGGGCTGACTATGCAACATGAATGCAACACCCGGGCTTCACCCAAGGTACCCTACTGCGTATGCATCTAGCAGAACATCACAACATTTGGGTACTCACATTTCCCCATTGGCATAAAGCCGCAAACACTAAGGGAAACACCTCTCCCTCAAACGGCGCACAGGCCGCCACAAGGAATTCTTGCCAAGGCCCCACCCGCTCGTGGGCTTAGCCCCGGGCTTGCCTGCAAGCTCTGACGTCTCATGTCAGGATTCCAACAAACACAGACCGACCGATTCTAAGAAGCCTTGCTGGACCCCACCCGCTCATGGCCTATTTACCCGGGCTTGCCCCAAGCTTGGCATTCTCGTCAGTCTCACAGAAGGGGACTAGTCTCGCCGGGACACTCTCCACACATGACGCACATGTCACGGGATAGCCAGCCGACCACGGAGACATAGCCACGCCTTAGCACATCACAAGCAAGACTAAATACATCATAATCCCTCATTGTACTGCAGCGTTCCCATGCACCAAGGAAACCATCTCCAACTCGTGCGGAGCTAACCTTGTCCACCAAGGAAACCATCTCCAACTCATACGGAGCTAACCTTGTCCCTCAAGGAAACCATCTATCGCCACGAGGAGCTAACCTTGTCCGGTTCCGACTACGCGTACTTTTCCAAACAAAAGGGAAATCATCATCACAACATAAACGGCGTGTCGCCGCAACGGAAATTTCTACGAATCCCTAAGTTTGTATGCAACATCACCGAGTCGTACTAACGGTCACGACTACGGCTTCACCCACCATGCCTAATCCACTAGCGAAGCGGATCTCTAATGTAAAATATGCCGGGGACGGACTCAATCAACCCGGAGGTTCCTCTTGAACCTTGGCAAACCAAAACCCCTCTCATTTGAGAGTTTGGTGCCCAAAAATTAGAATGAAAGAAAATACATGATGCTAAGGCATGCATCCTAAGGACCGAGAGGAGATATGTCATTACCTTCCGACTCCTCTTCCTTGCCATGGTAAAAATAGCCGGATGGAAATCTTCGCAACGCTCTAAGCTTCACGGATCCGGGCTCGGCTCGCGATTTGGAGCACCGAAACTCTCCCTACAACCCAAACTCTCCTTCTCCTTCCTCCTTGCTCTAGTTTCTCTCAAGAACTTAGAAAGAGAAGACTTGGAAAACAAATGAGGGTTTCCAACCCTAAAATCGGACTTAACTTCCCAGGAGATGGCCTGAACCGTTAGATCCCAAAACTAGGAAACGATTGGCCGCGATTCGCCTGGAAATTAAAAGACCTGGGCCGAACACGGCCTGGCACACGCCCGTGTCCAGGGCCATGTGCCTCATTCGCCGTCTCAAATCGATGTGTTTGGAACCGCACATGGGCATCCGACACGCCCGTGTTCAACCCGACACGCCCGTGTGCCCAGTGACACGGCCGTTTGGCCGGCCGTGTGCCTCCATCGACACGGCCCCGAAACTAACCCGAGAGGTGACACGGCCTGGGACACGCGCGTGTCCCAAGCCGTGTGCCCCAGCCTCGACACCCTGTCGAGCAAAAGTGTCGACACTTGGGACGAGTGTCGATACGGCCTCGACACGCCCTGCGATACGCCCGTGTCGCAGGCCGTGTGCCCCACTTTCGACACTTTGTCGAGCAAAAGTGTCGACACTTGGGCTGAGTGTCGACACGACCTCGACACGCCCTGCGACACGCCCGTGTCGCAGGCCGTGTGCCCCACTCTCGACACTTTGTCGAGCAAAAGTGTCGACACTTGTGTTGAGTGTCGACACGGCCTCGACACGCCCTGCGACACGCCCGTGTCGCAGGCCGTGTGCCTCCTGCCAGAAACCCAAAATTTTCCAGAACTGCAGACTGAACCTTTTGCAAAACTGGGGTGTTACAACTCTCCCCCACTTAACAGAATTTTGTCCCGAAATTTCAAAACAAAAGGGTACAAAACTTAAATTGTACCTGACATGAAGAGTTCTGGATAATCTTCTAGCATGGCCTGTTCTCGTTCCCAAGAGAACTCCTCACGACCGCAGTTGTCCCATCGAACTTTCACGAGTTTGACTTCTTTATTCTGCAACTGCCGAGTCTCCGAATCCTCTATAGCAATTCGAAGGACTCGCATCCTCAAGTCTTCCTCAATCAGCACCGATGCCGGCTCAATCACTACGCTAGCCTCTACCAAGGCCTTCCTCAAAACGGAGATGTGGAAGACGTCATGCAATCCACTCAAATCCGCGGACAGCGCCAACCGATAAGCAGCTTCTCCTACCCGCTCAACAATTTCAAAAGGCCCCAAAAACCTTGGACTCAACTTCTTGAGTCGGCGAATCCGTGAGACGCCTTTGAACGGCTTGACCTTCAGATAAACCAAATCACCAACTGCAAATTCCAACTTCCGGTGACGAGCATTAAAATATTTTGCTTGCCTGTCTTGCGCCACCTTCATATGCTCTTGGATGGTCCGTACCAACTCACAAGCGTCAACCACCACATCCTTTCCCAACAGTTTGGTGTCTCCCGCCTCTGCCCCAGACATTGGCGTTTGACACCGCCTCCCATACAAAGCTTCGTATGGCGCCATCTTTATGCTTGCTTGAAAACTATTGTTGTACGCAAATTCTACCATGAAGAGGTGATCCTCCCACGTCTTGCCGAAATCAAGAACGCACATTCTCAACATATCCTCCATAGTACGGTTCGTTCTCTCCGTTTGCCCATCAGTTTGAGGATGGAACGCCGTACTGAACTTTAGCTTCGTGCCCAAGCTCTTCTGAACCAATCTCCAGTCCTTAGACGTGAACCGTCCATCTCGGTCACTAACTATGCTCTTAGGAATTCCGTGCAGTCGCACAATGTTGCGAACATACAACTCCACCAGCTTCTCCACACTGTCCTCTTTCCGATTTGGGATGAAGTGAGCCACCTTGGTTAGGCGATCCACGATGACTCAAATAGCATCATTACCATGCTGCGATCTAGGCAAACCATGCACAAAGTCTATGGAGATGTCCTCAAATTTCCACTCAGGAATTGGAAGAGGCTTCAGGAACCCGCACGGTTTCTGACATTCGGCCTTCACCAAGGCACATGTTTGGCAACGATTCACATACAAAGCTACATCTCGCTTCAACCCCGACCACCAAAAGGATTTCTTCATATCCAAGTACATATTTGTACTGCCCGGGTGAATGGAGTACTTTGAGAAGTGAGCCTCAAACATCAACTCCCCACAGAGATTGCCAAACTGCGGTACACAAACCCTTCCATCCTTCCTCAAGATTCCACCAATCATCTCCCAGGCGCTGCTCTCACCCTTTTGAGCCTCCAACACAAAAGGTTGAAACTCGACATCCAATCGAGTCGCTTCCCGAATACGATCGGACAAGTCGTTTTGCACTTCAATCCAGTTCAACCGAGCCACGCTAGACTCGCCTCTCGCAACACATTCCAATCCAAGGGACTCCCATTCCCGAACCAACAGCTCATCATGAGCTTCGATCCAATTTCCTTGCCCCGAGTACTTTCTACTCAAAGCGTCCGCCACCACATTGGCTTTACCCGGCGTATACTGAATCGCCACTTCGTAGTCTCCAAGAAACTCAACCCATCTGCGTTGCCGCATATTCAAGTCCTTTTGATCCAAGAGATACTTCAGGCTTTTATGGTCCGTGAAGATCTCCACACTTGCGCCATACACATAGTGTCGCCATATTTTCAGCGCGAAGATTACCGCCGCCAACTCCAAGTCATGGACGGGTCCTCTCATGAGGTTTCAGCTGTCTAGACCCAAAAGCTATTACCTTGCCTTGTTGCACCAACACGTAACCGAAACCGCATCCCGATGCGTCAATGAAAATCTGAAATCCATCGGTCCCTTGCGATAAACTCAGGATTGGAGTCATCATAAGCCTCTCCTTCAGGGCCTCAAATGCTTGACTGCACTCTTGTGTCCACACAAACTTATGGTCTTTGCGAGTGAGTGAGGTGAGGGGTAGAGCTATCCTCGAGAAATTCTCCACGAATCTCCTATAGTACCCGGCTAGTCCAAGAAAACTTCGGACTTCCGCCACGATCCTCAACACCGGCCAATCTCTGATGGCCTCCACTTTCGCTGGATCCACTGCCACCCCAACACCACTAATCACGTGGCCCAAAAACGCCACCTTGGCTAACCAGAACTCGCACTTTGAGAACTTTGCAAACAACTGGTTCTCCCTCAACACTTGCAGTACCACCCTCAAGTGGGTCTCAAGCTCCACTTCAGACTTGGAGTACACCAAGATGTCATCAATGAAGACAACCACAAACGAATCCAAGTAATCCCGAAATACTCGATTCATCAGATCCATGAACACCGATGGTGCGTTCGTCAACCCGAACGGCATCACCGTAAACTCAAAATGTTCGTACCTTGTCCCAAAAGCAGTCTTGGGTATGTCTTCGTCCCGAATTCGCAGCTGATAGTAGCCTGACTTCAAGTCCAACTTCGAATATACTACTGACCCCACCAATTGGTCGAACAAATCGTCTATCCGAGGAAATGGATACTTATTCTTGACTGTCAATTTGTTCAGCTCTCGGTAGTCTATGCATAGGCGCATGCTACCGTCTTTCTTCTTTACAAACAACACCGGTGCGCTCCACGGTGAAGAATTGGGTCTAATATACCGTTGCTCCAACAGTTCCTGTAACTGTACCTTAAGTTCCGCTAACTCCTTTGGTGCCATCCTAAATGGGGGACGCGACACCGGTCTAGCCTCCGGCACTAACTCGATCGAGAAGTCGATCTCCCGCCGAGGAGGCGCTCCAGGAAGTTCATCCGGAAACACATCATTGAACTCTGCCACCACAGGCACTTCCTCAATAGACAGCTGGGAGAGACGAACCTCCAACAACGCTACCAGCGCCACACCTCCCTGGTTAACCGCCCGCATCATTTGCATGGCCGTAATTAGGGAATGGGCTACTCCACAAAGGCCCACAAACTTGACTTCCGCTTGCCCCTTACCCTTTAGGGTCACTACCTTGGATAAACAATCAATGCTGGCGCGCTGCTCTACAAACCAGTCCATGCCCAAAATGACATCGAACTCTACTAACCGCAGTACTGCCGCTTCCAAAATGAAGTCAACTCCGTCTAGCTCCCAACAGATGCGCCCCTTAGCCCCGGTGGTCATGGATGACCCTTTGGGCATGCGCACTTTCAGTTCCGCGTCCGCCGAGAAAGACTCGACTCCTACCCTTCGGATGAAACTCTCCGCAAGAAAAGAGTGCGAAGCCCCCGTATCGAACAATACCCTAGCGGGGTATCCAGAAACTAACACAAAACCTACAACAAGACAACACACGGAAAGGGGTCTAAAAGTATGAAGCACAAATACAAACTTAAATTTTCTTCATACCTGTCACCACATCGGTTTGACGGATCGCTTCTTGCTGTCTAAGGTTGTAAGCCCTTGGTTGCACCGGTTGGAACCGAGAAGCGCTCGACTCCGCCATCTTTCCTTTCTCTGCAGCAATGGGGCCCGAGCGCACAGACTGCTCCTGCTTTGCATCTTGCCCCACTCCCCCTTGCTGACAAGCATGGGCTATGTGCCCAACCTTCCCGCAGTTGTAACACGTCGGCGGTCCCCTAGAGTGAGAACCCCCAGGCGTCCAAGTGCTCCTTTCACCCGATCTGGAAGTGTGAGGCTTCCTCCTCCACCTGCTCCCATCAGACTTTACATGAGATTGGGAAGGCTTCCCTTCCCCATGCTTGGGAGTAAAACCCTTTCGACGCTGGGTTCGCTCCAGATCATTCTCCAAACTCCTGGCGGCTTCAACTAGCTCATTGAATCCCACCCTCTTCATGGAGATGAGGGGTTGTCTCATATTCTCCCTCAACCCTTGGTAGAAGAGGTTGTCCCTCTATACATCATCCGCCATTGTCGTTCCCGCATAACGACCCAAACGGGTGAACTCTTGCACATATTCATCCACTGTCTTGTCTCGCTGCATTAGATGCAGAAACTGCCTCTGTAGGGCCAACCGTGTTGAAACTGGAATATACCTCTTAAGAAAAGCGTCCCCAAACTCTTCCACTGACGGGGTGCGTCCCGGGAACTGGCGGCCGCTATGGCTCACCCACCACAACTTGGCGTCTCCTTCCAACATGAACGCCGCATACTCAGATTTCTTCTCCTCTGGCGTCTCTGCCGCCCTTAGCAGTTCTTGAATACGAACCCACAAATCCTCTGCATCCGTTGGCGTTCCAACACCCTTGAAAGATGGGGGATGGAAACTCAGGAAGTACTTCATGTGTCGGTCTCCATGTCCTACCACCACCCTTTCTGCTAAAGGCTCCACTCGCCTGGCTTCTCCGCCTGGCACGGCCGTCGTCGTGTCCGGTGTAGCAGGGGTTGCTACCTGAGCTGCAGCCGCCGCTTGGGCTGCCACCATCGCTTCTGCAAGCATACGGCAGAAGTCGGCCGGGTTTACACCCGTGCCCAAAATACCTGGAGCAGTGGCACTGCTCGCCGAGAGATCATCCCTTGCTCTTGAAGTGCCCGCCTCGTTGCTTGCACTCTTCAGGAAAACAAGAAATAAGGGATTAGTCTCCAATCTCAAGACTAAAACATAAGGACACTCACGGTCCCGCGTTACTCTTATGTGGATAACTTCTCTACGCACAGACCTTGAATCTAAACCTGGCTCTGATACAAAATTGTAACACCTCCCCTGTAATGACCGTATAATATGGGTCCGGCCGGGGCCCCACAACATATGAACGCCACAGCTTTAGTATTAAAAGTTGATATAGCTACCCACACTCAAAACACTTGCACAACACAACGGAAACAAAGCACAACTAGAATTTATCCACTGACCAAAAGAGTAACAACTAAGGCCTTAAGGCCTACCACAAAAGTCCATACTCAAGTAAAATTACAATCATGAATGTGCATAGCACTCCTAGTCTACCTCGGCATGCAAGCCGGACAAAAGAGTCTCAAACAAACAACATCATAAATGTAGTACTACAAAAGAGGGAAAAACACTTCATGGGGCTTAGGCCTTTTTGGCCGGCGTGCTAGCTCCTCCATGCGATCCTTGCCCTGTAAAAATTATTAGTAACGTGGGTCAGCAAAGGCTGACCTCAAACTGTGTAACAACACATCTCGTCCCGGCCGCCCCTAACGGACCCCGGGGAACCCTCCAACCTGCAAGTCAGCACTTCATATGCAATATAAATAGCTATAAACAGAAAAACATTAAAACAGGCTTGGATGTCTCAATCATCAAACATGTTCTTTATTGGTTGAGCATATAAAGAAAAGGGCCTACTATGCAACATGAATGCAACACCCGGGCTTCACCCAAGGTACCCTACTGCGTATGCATCTAGCACAACATCACAACATTTGGGTACTCACATTTCCCCATTGACATAAAGCCGCAAACACTAAGGGAAACACCTCTCCCTCAAACGGCGCACAGGCCGCCACAAGGAATTCTTGCCAAGGCCCCACCCGCTTGTGGGCTTAGCCCCGGGCTTGCCTGCAAGCTCTGACGTCTCATGTCAAGATTCCAACAAACACAGACCGACCGATTCTAAGAAGCCTTGCTGGACCCCACCCGCTCATTGCCTCTTTACCCGGGCTTGCCCCAAGCTTGGCATTCTCGTCAGTCTCACAGAATGGGACTAGTCTCGCCGGGACACTCTCCACACATGACGCACATGTCACGGGATAGCCAGCCGACCACGGAGACGTAGCCACGCCTTGGCACATCACAACCAAGACTAAATACATCATAATCCCTCATTGTACTGCAGCGTTCCCGCGCACCAAGGAAACCATCTCCAACTCGTGCGGAGCTAACCTTGTCCACCAAGGAAACCATCTCCAACTCATACGGAGCTAACCTTGTACCTCAAGGAAACCATCTACCGCCACGAGGAGCTAACCTTGTCCGGTTCCGACTACGCGTACTTTTCCAAACAAAAGGGAAATCATCATCACAACACAAATGACGTCTTGCCGCAACGGAAATTTCTACGAATCCCTAAGTTCGTATGCAACATCACCGAGTCGGACTAACGGTCGCGACTACGGCTTCACCCACCATGCCTAATCCACTAGCGAAGCGGATCTCTAATGTAAAATATGCCGGGGACGGACTCAATCAACCCGGAGGTTCCTCTTGAACCTTGGTAAACCAAAACCCCTCTCATTTGAGAGTTTGGTGCCCAAAAATTAGAAAGAAATAAAATACATGATGCTAAGGCATGCATCCTAAGGACCGAGAGGAGAGATGTCGTTACCTTCTGACTCCTCTTCCTTGCCATGTCAAAAATAGCCGGATGGAAATCTTCGCAACGCTCTAAGCTTCACGGATCCGGGCTCGGCTCGCGATTTGGAGCACCGAAACTCTCCCTACAGCCCAAACTCTCCTTCTCCTTCCTCCTTGCTCTAGTTTCTCTCAAGAACTTAGAAAGAGAAGACTTGGAAAACAAATGAGGGTTTCCAACCCTAAAATCGGACTTAACTTCCCGGGAGATGGCCTGAACCGTTAGATCCCAAAACCAGGAAAAGATTGGCCGCGATTCGCCTGAAAATTAAAAGACCTGGGCCGAACACGGCCTGGCACACGCCCGTGTCCAGGGTCGTGTGCCTCATTCGCCGTCTCAAATCAACGCGCCTGGAACCGCACACGGGCATCCGACACGCCCGTGTTCAACCCGACACGCCCATGTCCCCATTGACATGGCCGTGTGGCCGACCGTGTGCCTCCATCGACACGGCCCTGAAACCAACCCGAGAGGTGACACGGCCTGGGACATGCCCGTGTCCCAAGCCGTGTGCCCCAGCCTCGACACCCTGTCGAGCAAAAGTGTCGACACTTGGGCCGAGTGTCGACACAGCCTCGACACGCCCTGCGACACGCCCATGTCGCAGGCCGTGTGCCCCACTCTCGACACTTTGTCGAGCAAAAGTGTCGACACTTGGGCCGAGTGTCGACACGGCCTCGACACGCCCTGCGACATGCCCGTATCGCAGGCCGTGTGCCCCACTCTTGACACTTTGTCGATCAAAAGTGTCGACACTTGGGCCGAGTGTCGACACGGCCTCGACACACCCTGCGACATGCCCGTGTCGCAGGCCGTGTGCCTCCTGCCAGAAACCCAAAATTTTCCAGAACTGCAGACTGAACCTTTTGTAAAACTGGGGTGTTACACATATCTCCTAAATGATTTAAATTTTCTTCCAGATATATTTATGTTGCTTTGTGTTTTTCTTTTTATATTATTAGTGACCTCACCCAAATAGGGGGAGATTGTTAGATCCCTAGTTGGATTTATGCTATGTTCACTAATTAGGATATGTCTGACCCACAATGTATAGACAGGGTCATATATTTGAGTCCTAGAGTTTAGGCTAAGTCATTAGGTTCAACCTTGATGGACCAGCCATCAGAAGACTTCAGGAACTCAAGACTTAGAAGAAATTCAGAGTTTAAGTTTTCAGTTCGACATTCGTCGAAACCAGCTCGACGATAGTCATGCTCTACTCGACGAACTCAGAGTTATTTCTATGAGTTGGGCTCGACGATATTTGATCCCAGGTCAACGAATTCTGGTGTTCAGCCTTCAACAGTTTCTTTCCAGATTACTTTCGCTGAACTCAGCTCGACGAAGACAAAATCTGTGCTCGAGGAACTTGGACCGCAGATATGGAAAGTCATTCGTAGAATGGAGTTCACTGAGCTCAGGTTGACGAACAGGATTTATCTAGTCGAGGAACAGGATTTCTCAGCTCGACGAACTTGGAACTCCGGTCGATGAATTCTGTTCAGAGGTCTATGATTTCTGTCCCAGCCTGACTTAGAGTTTTTCCTTATTTTCTGTCCTCATTCCATATTATTTTGCAGTAATTCTCAGAGTAATTAATGCTTATATTCTCTTGAATATAGTCATTATTGGCAGCATTAATTATGATTTTCATCAGGGTTAATTACTTTCTTTATTTATTGGGACAGTTAGGGAAACACATTAAAAGATAATATTCTCCAGCCGATTTTCATTCTCCAGGCAATCAACAAATAATGCTTGAGATTCAAATTACAAAGGAGATTTCGACATAGAATATAAAAGAGATTTTCTTTTCAGAAGACAACAACAAGTTAGCAATACAGACATAGAGAAGACTTACAAAAAAATATTCAGAATCTTCTCTGTGCAGAAAACATCATGTTTTCCCTTGATCTTTTTGAAGACTGAAAAAGAACAACAATCACTATCAAGAGTCTTTTTCAACTCCAACTCCAGGAACTTTCAAGGACAATAAATTCAAATCAGTCAGAAGTTCCTGGATTACTTCAACTCAAGGCTGAAGACCTACACCCTGAGCAAGGCTCTAAGTAATTTCTGGAGGAGTCTTCACAACAATAATCCACTAAGCCTTCTCTATTGATTAAAGAAAGAGAAGACACCATCAAATCTCTCTTCCACCTGCTGTATAAATGGTTTATTAACTTCCTTCAAAAGTTTATTCTTGGTTTTTAGGCACCTGATCAAAATCTCAAAGGGTTGTGAGATCTCCCTTGAAATAGATCTTATGGTGGCAGTCACCTGATCAAAAACCTACTAGTGGATTCCTACCAGGGTGGTAGAAGAGTGGATGTACCCAGGTTGGGGAACTACTATAAAATTCTTGTGTCATCTGGTTGCCTCTTTTCTTTGTGCTGTGATATATTGTTGTGCTGTGTTAGAGTAGATTAACTTAGACTATTTTTCCTTTCTGTTATTATTGGTTTCACTTACTTTTCACTCTGATAAAAATATAAAACAACCAAAATTTTAGATTACTCTATTCACCCCCCCTCTAGAGTAAATCAGATCTAACCCCTATCTTTCAGTATGAAAAATAGAATAGGGACTTTTGAGATTGAAGAACTTAGAGAATTCCTGGAGAACGAAAGTGGAGCACTCAAGTGAATGAGAAATTGAAGGAGATAATTTGTAAGGTTTTAATCTTCAAGTATCTCTTTTAATCTTCCCTTTCTCTTAGTGGGTCTAACTTTATTTTTACATTTTGCATGAGACTTGTTTTTACGAATCAATTCAGTAATCATATATGTTGTTTTAACTTTGGATTTGTGGTATTTTATTTGTATGAATGCTTTCAAACAAAGAGATTAATATTAGATTTGAAGTTAGAACTTATTTTATTTGAATCTCAAACTTCTAGATTGAGAAATTGGATGTTTGTCATAATGTTTATACTTTCATATTCTGGTGTTCTTTCTCTTTGTATTTCAAATCGCATGATCGAGAGATATGTTGTTTGGATCATGGTAATATGGATTCATGGTATTTTAGAGATAGGATTTCATGAATTTATGTATTAGATAGGGTTGCTTTATATTAGTGCAAACTTGAGTATTGTGAATTGTTCAAGAGAAAATTTACTCAACATAGGTTTAGGTTTTCGATTGCTCGAGAGAGAATTCGATAGAGGTTTAACCCTTACAATACAACGAATTCGAAGTCTTGTTATTACGTGATTACATAGAATTGAATTAATGAGTGATTATTCTCATGTGATTACTCTTAGAATATCTGCTTTTTACAATCCTTTATCCTCCAATGTCTCTTTATCCAAGTAGTCCTAATAAGGTTAATTTAGGGTAACAATCAATTTTAATTATTGGTACGATAATAGAGTGAGAGTGAGTATGAGTACTTGAAAAGACCCTGTGGAATACGACACGAGATGTAAATTTCTCCTATACTATGATTGATATGTGCACTTTCCTGAGAGTAAAGTCAAGTTAGCTTTTACCTATCTACATAGTTTATACATAGAGTAAAAAGAAATGCATCAACTAGCCATGAGGAGGATTCTGCACACTCTCCTTGGCATGCAGTACCCCCACTTCAAAGTCGACAGGAAGGCCGAATCTTATCCTCCAAATCGCAACTTGGTCCTCGGTAAGAGAAGAATGAAGACGCATCTGTCGAGTAGTACGTTTAGATCCCTATCACAAAGAGTAAAAAGTTAGGCTAAAAAGCCAGGACAAGAGCCATTCGCAACGCACTCGAAAGCATACACGTACCTCGACACATACAGATAGCCCTCATATGAACGGCTGCGTGTGGACACAAACATGCACACAAGCCCGATACACGCCCCGAGCTGGGGGTCAAGCGTGCCTATACGCACGCCGGCGAGCGAGATCATGCATGCCCGCGTGCGAGATTATGCCCGCCCGCATGTGAGATCGGGAGAGTGTGTGCTCGCACACGTAGGAGCGCCGACACAGGATTGCGCGCACCCGCGCGTGCACTAGCGCACGCACCTGCGCGCAACGGCACGCACGCCCTTTCAGGTACGCACTTTCATGCACGACAAGCTGCACGTGTTCCAGTGCTGGCACGGCCGCCCACATCTCTGTAGGGCTCCCATACGCCCTCTTGCACATGTCTATGCACCCCTGCTCGAGCACGCCCGTACGCACCCCGCGCACCGTTGCAACAACGGAAGCGATAGCTTCCTACCACGGGCATGATTATCATTTCTCCTATATCAAAATAAATATAAACATTTTTACCCAAGTTTGCAGGGCATATCCGCTCGCCAGCGTAAGTCTGTCACCATTCGCCACCATCGCTGCCATGAAAATGAACAAGACAAAATCATTGTTTTTCTTTATCTGAAGCTGTCTCATGCAACAAGGATCTAGGGGGGTATTGTTGGGGATGAGCCCCATTTTATATACGATGTGTGTGCACATAGCCACCTCCCTCATGATCCCCACTAAAATTAATGGGATCATGGGTTTGACCATGCGCGCGATCACCACGACTGATCCTCCCGCATGTCGATCCCACTACACACAAAAAAGAAACTGCCACCAGCGCTGTCTTGTCGGCTGCCGGCCGCCAGCTTGCAGCCAAGGGGTGGCCGTCGTCCGCCGCCCCGTCCCGGCTACCCCCTTGTGGCCATTGGACGGTTGCCAGCGGCCCCCCTCTTGGTCACTGCCTTGCAGCCAAGGGATGGTCACCGGCCACCCCTCCTTCCTTGTTTGTCACATTGCCACCAAGGTGCGGTCACCGGCCGCCACCCTCCTTGGCCACCGCCTTGAAGCGAAGGGGCGGCCACCGGTCACCCCCCCCATTATCCTCCGCCATACGGCCAAGGGACGACTGTCGTCCGCCCCCCTCTTGGCTGTCGTCTTACGGCCAAGGGACGACCTCCGATCTGGTCTTATGCCCAGAACCGTTGCCTTTCTGTGACATTAACACACACAGGCTAGTTGACACCGCAAGATGCCGATCCCGCTGTCTTATACGATCATTCAACATGTTGGACAATCAAGAAAAGAAGTATAACTAGCAGTAAATGAAAATCAGCAAGTCCACAAGTCCCATCAATATCATCACATATATAGATGAAAAGTACAACAGTCTATAATGAGTACAAATATGAGAGAAGGGCTTATGCCCGGTACATGCCAAATAAAATCAAGTCTCTCTCACACACAAATACTGAGCGGAAGTTGTAAGTAAAACACTCATCATCACCTGACGCTGAACTGCAGTAGTAGTGCGTGGCAACTGTTCCTCATGTCCTACCACCTCGTCCTGCTGGTCGTGCTGGAACTCCAACTCCTCGAGCTCCTAACATTATACGGTCACAACCGACGTTAGTCATAAATACTAAGCCATTTTATCCTCTCCTCACCCCCGCTACTCCTAGGCACCGTGCGGGACGACGAGAGTGAAGGACAACAAAGCAGTATCAAAATGGAAGCATGTCATAATAGTTCTACTCTAACATGACAGTATATATGCTAGCAGTTCTATATAGTACTAGTAAGGAAGTAAGAAAAATAATATTGGAAAGAAGTGCTGAATGGTAAGTAAGGTAAAGTACTGAGCAGAAATATAAACTATCTAATAATAAAATATCAACACAGGAGTACCTTAACTTATATGAATGCTCATACAAACTTATAGGTTGAGGTTTCAGGAATATAACTTATCATATAAAATAGCTCATACTAATTTATATGATAACGATCTGTGGTACGTATGACCTAAGTATGTATGTATGCTATGATGTGTTATTCGGGTTATGATTCATACAAGTGCAACTCACACATATGACTCTGTGATCACAGACCTTTAGTTCCCACTTTTTGGAGTTAGCTGAAGTCTCTAGTACCACCGTTGTGGCTACGACATCAGTGGAGCAGGCGTCTCCACTTCCAATGCAGGTATGAACACTTCCAATAAAGGTACACCTCTATACACGTCCGAGGTACACTATAGAGTCTCTACGTACTAATTTTTTGGCAAATCCACCAGTCTTTTTGGTCAAATGTGAATTTTTTGGGATCATCCTCTAGACCGCAATATAAACAACCTACTGGCCCCTCAAACCCTCATACATTACCTGAGTCACCATACTACCGTCGGTGTGACGAATGGACAGTACCGCATGACTCGCCACTACGTTCTATGCACATGCAAGCTATTTTAAAACCCGAGCCTCCTGCTTGCAGGACCAACCTGTCCTAAAGTAACCACCCACGCATCCAGCTCGCAGGACTAAACCCGTCCTGGTATCATATATCTGAGCCTCCAACTCGCAGGACTAAACCCATTATGTATCCAAACATTCAAGCCTCCAGCTCGCAATACTAAACCTGTCTTATATCCAAACATCCGAGCCTCCAGCTCGCAGGACTAAACCCATCATGTATCCTTCCAACCCAATAAGGGTGAGTTGGTCACATCATTCTCTTAACCTATTAGACTACTCTTACCTAATTCTTGTTATACATAACAATTTAGGGTTAATCCTTGGTCTGCCCTGGGCATGCTCGGTGAAGGGCTCTCGAGGGTACTAGGAACTACGATAGGCTGAAGCCCAAAGCTCCCTTTCTCAAGGACACTTACTTATATTAATATCTACCCATTATTAATGCCCCAATCTCATTATTACTCTTGAGTAAATCTAATGACTTAAGGTACTGATTGGGAGAGCGACAATCTTTCGTCGAGCCCCATTATAGTTGTTCTCCTTGTGGCTTGCACTCTATCTCTCATTACTATGTTGTGACATACTCGTGACACCAAGAAGTGTTTCAACTTCACATGACACCTGTTGATTAATGTGCATGGCGTTGAGTCTACTCAACGCCCATGACGCTTCATCGAGCGGCATCGTGTTCACTCGACGCTTATTGATTAAAGAGCATGACATTAAGTCTACTAAATGTACTCGACGCTTCGTCGAGCGGCGTCGTGTTCACTCGATGCCTGTTGAATCCACCCCATCTCCTTTGGTCAAACCTAGTCTAACCTCATTGAAAGTTCCTATTTTCAAGTTAGCTAGCAACCTAGAGGGGGGGTGTATAGGTTTGTCTAAGTCTTTTGAGTTTCTTTTATTTCTTCTTGAGTTACTATGTGATTGAATAGATTAAAGCTTTTTATGAACAACAAACAGAAAACAATCACAAAAATGCACACAAGTATTTTTATAGTGGTTCCCCAAAATTATGGGTGCATCCACTCTCCTCCCACCTTGCTAACTTCATGTTAGTCAAGACACTTCTCCAAAATAATACTCTAAGGAGCTTACATATCAGATCCCTCAGGATTTCTCAGTCTCCTCCAAGACTTACACCTCAGCCTCAAGGGCCTACACTCAGTGATACAAGTATCACCTACAATAGACAATTAAGCCCAGCCACTAAGGCTACGGATTATAGCTCCACCTTAGAGCAAACTTGCTCCTACAACTAAGAGAGATAGACTCTCCTACAACTCAGGCAATATTGCCCTACTTCTCAGTGAGTAAAACTCACCTACCTCAGATACCAATAGGATCCTACACTTATAGAGGATCCCACTCCTACAGCTCAGGTAAATTTATCTTACCTCAGGCCCAAAGCCCTACAGCTCATATCTAGAAGGATCCTACAACAAAAAGGATGTTTTAATTAACTTTGACACAGAGAAATTTCTCAGTGTCAACAACTAGAGCAGAGAAATTTCTGCTCTAACTCTCCTCACAGAAGAGAAATATTTTGATGGAGGAACTCAGAAGCTGACTCCTGAACTTGTTGAAGAAGTCTAAAGATCTATTGATCTTTAGTCTTCAAGCAACTTACTGAACCTGCTGAAGGCTGAAGGTTCTTCTTTCTTCAGAACTATTTCTGATTCTACTGTGGCTGATGGGGAATGCATAGCTCTCTGAACTTTTTCTTTCTGGAGAGCATTAAGCTTTTCACATGCAGCAATAGTGAAGAAGATGAAGTCGACTGCTAACTTTTTGAAATTGATGATGCCCTAAAAGTTATCTTGTGTCTTGTCCCATCTCATCCTTTTGTAGTTCGCTGATCAACGACTCTTAGAGATCAGTGGGTCCCACCTGCAGCTTCCAACTGTGCCTTGCTTTAACGCATATCTGCCGTACAGTAGGCCTACGATGCCTTTTGTCGAGTACTGTGGCTTTGTCGTTCACAATTTGAATAGGGTTGACTTTGTCGATTTTGCTGACTTCAGCACCTGTCGACTTACCCAAAATTGAGCATTAGCATAATAGGTGTTGAGTGAATGAGTTTCACTCAATGCTAAAGTACTTAGACAAATCTCTCTATCTTGGCATTGACAGCATTGAGTGAGCAATGCACACTCAACACGTTTTGCCTTAACCCTTTCTACAACCACTTATGCATGCATGGAGTTAGGAGCGTTGAGTAAATGCACCTCACTCAATGCCTTGTGCCTTAAAAACATTCTGCATTTTAGGCATTGAGAGCATTGAGTGAACATGTCTCACTCAATGCTTTCTACCTTAGACATTTATGCTTCTTCAGCATCTTAAGCGTTGAAAGCATTATGTGAGCATGCCTCACTCAATTCTTTTGGCTTTGACTAATTCTATGTCATGGTGTTGAGAGCGTTGAGTGACCACGCCTCACTCAACGCTTTTTGTCTTAGCCAGATTTTCTTTTTCAGAATTCATTTTGAGTTCGATGAACTTAGAACATAGTTCGACAAACTTTTAGCTCAGCTCGATGAATAAGTAATAGCTTAGTTCGATGAACTCTGAGCTCAGCTCGACGAATAAGTGAAAGTTTAACTCGATGAACTCAGACCTTAGTTCGACAACCTCTGAGCTCAGCTATTCAACAATTATGAAATTAAGGTGTTGAGTAAGTGAGCTACACTCAACTCCTGTGGACATAGCCACTTTTCAACTCATTTCTCTATAGGATTTAACTGTATTACCCTGACTCTCAGCCTTTTACTGTATGTGTTAAGTGAGTTGACTTCACTGAATGCCTGTGGACTTGGCCATATTCTAAGCTTTGCACTTCATAGCTTTGACTAAATAGGCTTTACTCAACGCTATACATCATCTAGCGTTGAGTGAATGATCTTCACTCAACCTGTGTGGACTTGGACAGTTTTCTGTCTTTCCACCACTTAGGTAAGAACTTACCTGACTTTGCCACTTAGGCTATCTATCTCATCACTGTCAACTACAGTTTTATGTATATCATTGACAAGATTAACTTTCTCAAATCTAGGACATTGTGGGCAATGGACCCAACAATCTCCTCCTATTTGAGGAAGTCAAAACTCTTAAGCAAGTGAGTGAGTTGACTTACCTAATCATCATCTCCGATCATCTTTTTCCTACCCCTTTATGACATCAGCAAATAGCAGGTAGGACTATAATCATCTTCTCCCCCTCAATCAGGCAGCAGTGAACTGTTGGAGTTATGCTGGACATGCTCCCCTTCAATTGGAGAATCTTCATTTCTTTAAAGAATAAATCCATCTACAAAATACCAAATAACTTGTAACAAGATGAGGAGCAACTGAAGCTATACTAAGTTTAACATACCCAACTCATATTTGGAGTTGTTAAACTTGGCTTCATCTTATGGCTTAGTAAATATGTCAGTCACTTGCTTGTTTGTTAGAACAAATTCAAGGGTGATATTGTAAAACCGGTTTGTGTCTTGCAGCTCCAAGATACCAGTCTCCCTCCCAAGAATTGACAGGTGTCAGATTTGCTCTTCCTGTCCTCTTTGCAGCCTGCAAAGTATTCATCTGAATAACCTGTTAGTTCAAACTCCTCATTCTTAGGGTACCATAGGCCATGATTTGGAGTGCCCTTAAGATACCTCAAAATTCTCTTAGCTGCAGAGTACTGAGATTCTTTAGGGCAAGCCTGATACCTAGCACAAACACATATAACATACATGATGACTGGCCTACTTACAGTCAGATATTAAAGGGTGCCAATTATCCCTCTATACAAGTTTCATCAACAGGTTTCACTGCCTCATCTTTGCCTACAAGCATACTTGACCCCATGGGAGTTCTCATGGTGGAGGAGTTCTCAATGCCAAATTTCTTTATCAACTCCCTAGTGAATTTAGACTAGGATATGGACAAGCCATCATCAGTTTGTTGATACGCGCGAAGCCCGACTCTAAATTATATAGGTAGCGTGGCGGGTCCGGATTTTGCACGACGATTTATAGGCAAGTGCACCTATCACAAGTAATACAGGATATTCAGGAGAATATCCATATCGTAAATTTCCCGGGAACGGGTTGATTATCCCTACTACTCCGAAAGCACTGTTATTTTACCAAAATATTAAGTTGTCGATTTTAACTAAAAAAAAGGGCTGGAAATAGAATAAGAAAAGAAAAGGTTGATGAAGAGATAACACTCGGTATCGAATTACGTTATGTATAAAATAGATTTGAATAAATAGAGATCTTAGGTTTCAATTTAATTAAAGCAGAAACTTGGTCGTGGAGGTTGCAAAAGAATGAGCTCACCTATCTCTAGGAATATCGCTCACCTGAACATTAAGGCTATTCGACCGGGCTCTCGTCCGACGAAGGATTCCTCTTAATGCTCGCAATACGCTAAGAACCTCGCTATTGGGGGGAACCCAATCCGGTCGAATTAGCATGCCTCCTCTCTCGAGGGTTAGTGCGGAACTCTCTTTACAGAGGGGGGATCAGTTCATACGCACGGCCTCTCGGCTAGCTACGTATGGATAATGGAAATAGAGCCCACACATCGATATGTGGTTCTACGCGTCGTTAACCCGGGGTAAACCTTAAGTTTTTCAATTAAATAGAAAAATAAGACCTTTAATTATTTAAAACATTTTATATCCCAGTGCTCTTCGATATCGAGGGCTGAAAGCGATTAGCCACTTATAGGCATGTGGATGGCTAAAGAGTTTGGTTAGGCACGAGTTCTATACTATGCACTGAAGGGTTACAAAAAAATAAGAAGAAAAATAAGATAACCTAATATTAGAAGTAGAAAAGCTACTAGAAAGATTAAGAACACATGCACTCAACCAAACATATAATAAAGAGAAAGAAAAAAACTAAGTTACAAAAAAGAGAAAATTGCATAATTGAAATGACAAGTCCTACTCAAACGAGTTGGCGGTAAATTAAAGCTTAAAATGATAAGTACTACTCAAACGAGTAGGACTGAAATGAAAGCGAGTCCTACTCAAACGAGTTGGAGAAAATAAATGCACCAACATATGCACTCGACAAGAAATAAACACACACACTCACTCTACTGAAAATGAAAACCCACACACACTGCAAAAAGTAAATACTCACACACACAAATCCTACTCAAATGAGTAGGTGGAAAATGAAAGCACGCCATTTAACTCTTAACGAGTAGGCGGAAATAAATGCACACATGCACACATATTGCAAAAAGTAAATACTCACACACACAAATCCTACTCAAATGAGTAGGTGGAAAATGAAAGCATGTCATTTAACTCTTAACGAGTAGGCGGAAATAAATGCGCACACGCACTCACGCTTAATGAATTGAAAGAAAGCAATAAAACTATCTCCTACACATACGCACTTTACATAATTTGAGGAAAGCAATAAAATAAAGCATGAAAAATTATCTCATAAACTCACACACTCTACATAAATGTAAACACACACACACACACACACACACACACACACACACACACACACACACAACACACACACACACACTTGCATAAATGAAAACGCACACACACACTTTACTGAATTGAAAAACTCCAACGCACACTACTTGAAATATAAGTGCACCCACTCTACTGAAAATAAAAACACACTCACACACTCGACAAAAATGAAAGAAAACGATAAAAATTATCTCATACGTGCACGCACGCAAGCAAATAAATAAGGAAAACAAATTTATCCAAAACTTAAAACAACTGCATTTCTACTGCTAGAATGTGGTAGAAATGCATAAAAAAGCAAAATAAAAAATTTTTGAGCAAAAGAGTTTTCAAATTTATGCGAGAAAAGTAAGTGCTTGAAAAATTAAAACGTTTGCATTTTTACCGTTAGAATTTGATGAAAATGCATAAAACGTAGAAAGAAAAATTGTTTGGGCAAAAATCTTTTTAAGTAATTGTGAAAATCAAAGTTATTGAAAAATTAAAATAACGCATGATCCATTCTTATATCTTTGTAAAAGAGGTTAAAAAGTAAAAGAAAGTTAAAAAGAAGCAAAAGATGAAAGTAAAATCCTAATTCTAACCAATTCTAAAGAATGTGGTAAGAGAAATGGCTATAATAATGGCTAGAAATTTTGAGAAAAATGAAAGTAAAGTAAACAATTTTTTGTTTTAAAACATAAATTTCGCAATTTTAACTCATACACGCACACACACAATATGCAAATGAGAACAAAAATACATAAGATTGATGAAAAGGAGGCATTTAGAAATATTTCAAAGCATTCTAAGGATCAAAAAATTAACGATTTTATTAACGAAGAAGTTGATTACAAAGCAAAACAAACTTAAAAAGGAAGGGGAAAGATTCCTTACATAGCCCCAAAACAGGTCCTAGCAGCAACCCTTAACACCAAAATGGTTCAAAATTCAGAACCTTTACACCTTAAAATAAGGCCTTATTTATAGGCAAAATTTTTGAAGTAAACACCCGGTGACACGGGCGTGTAGGGGGCGTGTCAGCACTGTGCATGAGGTGATCCGACGATTTGACAGCTGTGTTTACTTGAGGCTATTAACCGAGGCTGTCACGCCCTCGGTTTCGAATAGAATTGAGATATAAAATGTTTTAAATAATTAAAGGTCTTATTTTTCTATTTAATTAAAAAACATAACGTTTACCCCGGGTTAACAATGCGTAGAACCACATATCGATGTGTGAGCTCTATTTCTGTTATCCATACGCTACCTAGCCGAGAGGCCGTGCGTATGGACTGATTACCCGTGGGTAAAGAGAGTTCCGCATTAACCCTCGAGAGAGGAGGCACGCTAACTCTACCGGATTGGGTTCCCACCCCCCCAATAGCGGGGTTCTTAGCGTATTGCGAGCATTAAGAGGAATCCTTCGTCGGACGAGAGCCCGGTCGAATAGCCTTAATGTTCAGGTGAGCGACATTCCTAGAGATAGGTGAGCTCATTCTTTGGAACCTCCACGGACAAGTTTCCACTTTAATTATATTGAAACCTAAGATCTCTATTGATGAAGACAATGGCGCGCAACATTTTAAAGACGGCAACAGCGTGCTTACGAATGACCATGTGGAGCTTCGCCATAATATCCGTCCTGAACGCAAACCAATATATTAATAATTAATAATAATTTATTAATAACTATTATTAATTATTAAGTCATTCTCATGTTTTATTTTATTTTAAGCATTTTTATTTTTATTGCATTTAAATAATTCATGTTATGATGGGTGCATATAACCATCATAACTTTCATTTTGAATTTTGAATTTTGAATTTTGAATTTTGAATTTTGAATGGAGGGAGATTGAGTGGTATAGGCTATATATAGCCATGTTATGAAGGAATAATTAGTGAATGAATGAAATGAATCCTATTTCTAAATTGAGAATTCTCCTCCTCTCCTCCTTGGCCGCCAACTTCCCCTCTCCCCCTCTTTGTGGATTTCGGCCACAACTCCTCTCCTTATCCTCCTTCCTCCTTTCTCTACCCTAATCCTTTCTACTCTCCACTACGAGCAACAAATCAAAGAACTCCTCCACTTGAAGAAATTCGTCCAAGGCAAGAAGAACTCCCCTTGTGGATCAACTCCGGTGTGAAGCGACGAAGGAGGACGAGTTTCTCTCCAACCGACGCGACTCCGGCAGAACCGTTGAAGAACGATCCTAGTAGAGAAATCAGAATCATCCATTCCGATAGGGTAACGAATCTTTTCTACCGATTATGTGTTTCACTTCCAAGATTAATTCCTGTGGAGGTAGATTCTTGTCGTTGAATTTTGAATCGTTAATTGATCGTGGTTTCTTAGATTGGTTTTGTGTTTGTCTTGATTGAATTATTTTTCGAAAAAGTTTGGCGAACCTTCATTTTCTTTTGTTGGGAGAGATTTACCTTTTCCAAATCGTATTTATTTGGTAGATCTCTTTTTGTACAACACCGCTCGTTCGGACCGGGTGGGTCCTTTTAGCCGAAAAGAATATTGGACTATATCCTTTGTTCAATCCTAAGAAGTTTGGCTACCCGTACGTTAGCATATAATTGGTAAAATTAATTAACGTGGTGCTGCGTAAAACGATTGTGCGAGTATAGGATTGGATCAAGGAAAGGAAATCGTGTTCGTCCGTAGATATCTTCGGTGTCAAACGTGCAAGCCTACATCAATTTGGTATCTGAGCCAGGTTGTGCTAATTTCTTAATTAGTACCATCCTAGGAAAAAAATTACTTAGAACGCCGACACGCACTTGCACGTTCATTGCACAACATAAATTAAAAAAATCTATTTTTAAATTTTGGTCTGCAAATAGTGCCCTAAAATTTTCAAGTTTTCTCAAATTTCGAACAAATAAAATTCTGGAAATTCTCTATCATTTTATTTGTAAGAAATAAAAAAAAATATTTTTTTTATTAAGTCATTATTTTTAATAAATCTTTATAAATTTTTAATTTTGGTCTGCAAATAGCGGCCTATCTTTTTATTTTTTCAGCAAAATCAAAACAAAATTATTTAATAATCTTCATATTATTTCCAGCAAGAAAATAAAAAAAATAAATTTGTTATATTAAGTAATTATCGGGAACAATTACATCTTTGAAATTTAAATAGGGCCAGGTTATTTTTTTCATTGCATGTGCACCAGTTCCGGGTGAGATATTCTCTCTGGTTCTCACTGAAATGGCTTTCGACGTTAATGTTTCCAATCATCCCCATGCTTTCATACACACTAAGATTTTCACCTATGATGGTTATGGGGATCCAAAGTATTTTAGAGACTGGCTTAAGTGGGTAGAAATCTATTTTGATTATAACAAATTGGGCGACTACCAAAAGGTTAATGTAGTCTGAGAGCTGTTAAGAGGTCGAGCCCGTGTGTTTTGGTTGAACGAAGAGCATGGAGATGGTAGCTACCCATATGCCTGGCCCAACATGCGAAGAATACTCTCGGAGATATTTGATTCCCCTTACCGCCTTACTACTAGCCCGACATCCGCTAGCCAGTATAGTTATGGCACCTTATCCAAACCTGTCCATAGGGGTGACCTATTCCCCCAGGAAAGATCCTTTCCCAGGCTGGTATAGCTACCCATAGCACACCTGCACCCACCTACAGAGGAATGTAAATAGTGAGGTCCCCTATCTCTAGTTCGGTACATGTGACTGCTAGGACTGCCATGAGCCCGCGGGGTGAGAGTAGTCCTATCTGTAGGGGCAAACAGACGACTATGACTTGTGAGTCTAGCGACGTATCTGACCATGGCTCTATTGAGAATCCTACCTCGATAACGCCCATAGACCCTTTTGAGTGTCCCTCTGAGTTCCCTAATCTAGTCATTGACTCCCCTGATGAGTCTGAGCTAGTGTCTTGGACTTAGCCCGTCACTGAGGACGAGGCTTACATTGCTGACGCATTTAGTGACGTTGAGCAGATTGGTTGTCCTAGTAACCTGGATGAGGATTTCTCCCCTGAGGAATCATCTACACTCCCTGTTGATGATATTTCTGAGGCGTCTACCGTGATTATCAAGGAGTCTTTTGGGGACCCAGTGTTGGTAGATGTTTCATCGGTGTTGGAAGAGTCACCTTGGGATGGATGTTTAGCTTGGGATGATCTTAGTGATGCACATCCAGGAGAGAGTTCATTGATATTATCATCATTACATGAGCTTCAAGCTAATTTAGATTCTCCCCGGGATTCGACTTGCCCTGTCCTCGATCCTGATTTTGACAATGTGCCTACATCATGGGAAGATTTGGATAGAGAGGGAAGTGTTGTATTGGAAGATTTTCCCTATGTGGGAAGGTTAATTTTGGATGACGTTAGCGCTGAGGACACGGAAGATATTTCTGTGATGTTATCTCCTTTGCCTGAAGCCCAATATGGATTAGAAATTTTGTCGGGTTCGATTTTGCCCATTTCTGAGGCCTATACTGATTCCGAATTGGATGAAGTGTCTAGTGTGTTGGAAGAATGTCCAAGTGAGAGAGTTGTATTTTTGGAAGATGTTATTGAAGTAGACCCAGATGAGCATCCCCTAATGCTATCTCAGTTGCGTGAAATTAAATTTGATCTTAACTCTCTCCCGATTTTAGATTTACGGACTCTCCCTCCTGATCTGTGTCATTTTATTTGGCCAACCTTGTGGGCCCCTCCTTTGGACATGACACATTTAACTACTCAGTTCTCTACGTGTCCAGCTATGGTTCCATCCTCGTATGTTTTTGAATCTTTGGCTATTGTGCCTCTGGATGTGGTGTCTTTGTCACAAACCTACATACCACGCCCATTCGCACGAATTTACCCACCGTCATTTGATGGCCCTTTTTCCCACCTGTTAGTGACCACGGTTAGGCCGCATGAGTTGTATCGCTCGCACCTGTTATCACACCCGAGAGCATTCAATTCTATTAGTATTAATGATGAGCGGCTTTCCTTGGCATATTTTCATGCCAAGCGTGATTATATTAATTATAAATTTAGAACTGCAACTTTGACGCCTATGAAAATCATCTTTGATTTTAAGGCTCCCGTACCCCCGGATTTAACCCCATTATCCTCCGTTTTCGGGTTGAGTCACATACCGCATGGTTTCACACCACACGGTAGCGAGATATTTAGGCGCACTTCTAATAAATTACTCGATATAGTTGCGTCTTATGATTATTTTTATGTTTGTCGCTCGCCGAATGTGATCGTGCACGGATTTAAAGCACAAGTGCCTTTTGACTTGATTTCGTTTGCACTGTCTGATAATCCAAGTCAACTCGCACTAGTTTATGCCTCTCATGTTCAAAAATTATATAAGCACAGTAGTGAAGCGCTAGGCTTACGAATTATATTTTATCATTTTCATGCAACTTTACATAGAAGATCGTCTCAATATTTGATTTGCGATTTAGTTTTTGTGCGTCTCATCCCTGAACGGTTGCGTTCGGGCACTATAGAAAGTTGGCGAGTTGGACCTTTTTCAGATATTAATGAAATTAGGAGAATACACATATCATTTGAAGCTTTCCACTGATTGGGGTATTTCCCTGATTTTTAATGTTTCTAATTTAACGCTACATGTTTCTCCACCACTAGAATTATCTGTCTATATGTTTGGGTCCACTTTATTTTCTTATGGTTTGGGTAGTGAGCTGGTGCCTGGATCGCTCTCTTCATCGGTATTCACTGGAGGTATGTTTGTTGTTGATGTAGAAATTAGTTTTCCTTTATTGCCTAATGCTTTTCCAAGGTTCCCCAGAACCATCTTTTTGCATGACAGGATACTCCAGGGTGTAGTGCTCTCCCCAACATGTGGTGATGTTTGCCACTACTTGATTCGATGGCGTGATCGACCGGCCTTCGATGACTCTTGGATTCTTGGATCGGAGGTGGCTATGTTGGAAGTTGCTCTCCTACGCTGGAGCATTCCAACCAACTCCTCGGTGATGAGTACTTTTGAGCGGGGGAAGATTGATGGAGATGACGGCCCGCAACATTTTAAAGACGGTGACGACGTGCTTACGGATGACCATGTGGAGCGTCGCCATAATATCCATCCTGAACGCAAACCAATATATTAATAATTAATAATAATTTATTAATAACTATTATTAATTATTAAGTCATTTTCATGTTTTATTTTATTTTAAGCATTTTATTTTTATTGCATTTAAATAATTCATGTTATGATGGGTGCATATAACCATCATAACTTTCATTTTGAATTTTTGAATGGAGGGAGATTGAGTGGTGTAGGCTATATATAGCCATGTTATGAAGGAATAATTGGTGAATGAATGAAAAGAAACCTATTTCTAAATTGAGAATTCTCCTCCTCGTCTCCTCCTTGGCCGTCAACTTCCCCTCTGGCCCTCTTTGTGGATTTCGGCCATAACTCCTCTCCTTATCCACCTTCCTCCTTTCTCTACCATAATCCTTTCTCCTCTCCACTATGATCAACAAATCAAAGAACTCCTCCACTTGAAGAAATTCGGCCAAGGCAAGAAGAAATCCCCTTGTGGATCAACTCCGGCGTGAAGCGACGAAGGAGGATGAGTTTCTCTCCAACCGACGTGACTCCGGCAGAGCCGTTGAAGAACGATCCTAGTAGAGAAATCAGAATCATCCATTCCGATAGGGTAACGAATCCTTTCTACCAATTGTGTGTTTCACTTCCTAGATTAGTTCCTGTGGTGGTAGATTCTTGGCGTTGAATTTTGAATCGTTAATTGATCGTGGTTTCTTCGATTGGTTTTGTGTTTGTCTTGATTGAATTATTTTTCGAAAAAGTTTGGCGAACCTTCGCTTTCTTTTGTTGGGAGCGACCTACCTTTTCCAAATCGTATTTATTTGGTAGATCTCTTTTGGTACAACACCGCTCGTTCGGACCGGGTGGGTCCTTTTAGCCGGAAAGAATATTGACCTATAGCCTTTGTTCGATCGTAAGCGGTTTGGCTACCGTACATTAGCATATAATTGGTAAAATTAATTAATGTGGTGCTGTGTAGAACGTTTGTGCAAGTATAGGATTTGATCAAGGAGAGGCAATCATGTTCGTTCGTAGATATCTTTGGTGTCAAACATGCAAGCCTGCATCATCTATTTATTCAAATCTATTTTATTCATAACGTAATTCGATACCGAGTGTTATCTCTTCATCGACTTTTTTCTTAATCTATTTCCAGCCTTTTTTAGTTAAAATCGACAACTTAATATTTCGGTAAAATAATAGTGCTTTCGGAGCAGTATGACTTTGCTTGAGTTTTCACGACTCGTCGACATTTGTCATAAGCCTTGATTAACTCCTTATACTGGGGCATGAGTTCAGGCTCATCGTTAGAAGTGTTGTCCTCATGATCATGTTCAGAAACATCAGATTCAGAAAGAGGAGTGTGAGAGTTTATCTTCCCAGTGAACTAGGGTTCTTATTCATCATCAGTCTGAGCCATAAGCCCAAAGTAGGCTTCCTCTTCTTCACTCGACTCAGATGAGTCAGAGTCGCTAAAAGTATTGTCATTCTTGGCTATTAGGCTCTTTTATATTCTCTTCTTATTGTAAGAAGATTTCTTTTCCTCTCTTTTTCCACCCAACTTCTTCTTGTGGGGGCAGTCAGCAATAACACGACCTGGCTTATGGCAGCAATAACAAATGATGTCAGTAGAAATATGTTTGTTCGGTTTAGTAGTATACCTGTCATGGATGCTTGTGCCTTTTTTGTGTCGATCGCCATAATGGCGTGATCTTTTGTAAGAGGCATCCTTGCATTTCCATTACTTCTTTTTGTTCAAGAATTTTTTGAACTGTCTTGAGAGCAGAGAGAACTCTCCTTCAGATAGTACTGAGCCTGAGGTACTTGGCTCTGAGGTTTCTTCTTCACTTACTTCTTGTACTGGGGCAGGAGAAGCAGCCTTGGACTTCCTTGAGGTGTCTTCCTTGAGAGCTACATACTACTCCTTGGATGAAGACCTGTTCTTCTCTTCTTCAGCTTTTCTTGAATTAAGTTGCAGCTCATATGACATGAGCTTTCCGAAGAGAATTTACGGGTCTGTCTCAGCTAGCTTTCCAAATTCCCGAATAGCACAAACCTTGTTATCCCATTCCTTGGTTAGGGATCTCAAGAACTTATCATTCAGTTCTTCATTGGTAAAGACTCGGCCGTATACTCTTAGGTCATTAACTATCTTGAATAAGTTTTCCAACGTATCTGCAATTGTATCCTTGTGTCCTTGTCGGAAGGCTTCGTATTTTTGATTTAGAAGGGATCTTTTGTCATCCCTAACTTCTTCCGTGCCTTCCATCAAGGTGACTAGGGCCTGCCACATCTCCTTAGCGGACTTGCAGTGGATCAGGTCCTGCAGCATCGAGCCATCAACTGCACTTGCTATAATATTTTTGGCCTTTTTGTCTAAAGAGACAAGTGCAATCTCATCTTTGTAGAGATCCATCAACTTCTTAGGAACTTTCTTTGTTGGATCAATAGTGGAGATGGTCATAGGAATGTAAGGACCTTCTTCAACGATCATGAAGATCCTTGGATCCACAGCATCCATGAAAAACTTGATCCTCTCTTTCCACATGGGAAAGTTGTTCTTTGTACACAAGGGAAGCTTAGCAGAGTCTCTGGTCTTGTCCATGCTTGAAAAACTCAGAAGACAACTTAGGTCAGATCTGATCAAGGTGTTAACCTTTTAATGATCAACCGGCTCTAATACCAATTGAAAGTTATTCAGTTGTCTACCAAAATCACCTAAAGAGGGGTGAATTGGTGAGATGTGCGTCTTTTTGCGGAATCAAAAAAAATTAGCAATCTATGCACAGAAAATAATCAAGCAATCACAGAGGACACATAGATTTATAGTGGTTCCCTAACCTTGGGTACATCTACTTTCCACTCAACGATCTAGCAAAGAAGTGGACTCAGCTACTTCACTATCTCGGATTGAAACCAATCCTACGCCTCGAAACAAAGTTCCTACAACTCAATCCACAACACGGATCTACACTCGGAAGATGAAGACTTCCTACAACTCCGAGAACAAAGCTCATACACTCGGAGAGTAATCTCCTACTAGAATAAATTGAGAATATGAAATACAAATAATAATATTTCTCAGATCTTGAGATTTCGGCCAAGGTCTTCTTCCTTTGAACCTTGTGGTACAATCAGAATAATTGAAGAAGATGCTCGGCAAGATCCTAATCTGAAACTTCTTGACTCACACGATCAGAGAGAAGATGAAGAAGTTGAAGAACAATATCGATCTGCGAGTCGACTGATCTGAATTGTCTTGAATGAAAGCCCTAGGCGATTTGCACGATGTGGAGCGGCGACGGCTTCCATTTTTGGAAAGAGAAAATCCGATTCAGAATTCGTGAAGTATTTCTTTGCTGCGCTTGTTAGAGTTAGTCGAATTGACAAGCCCTTATGTAAGATCTCCCTAACAGTCATAATTAGCATTAATGACGTCCACGTGGACCAATCACGTCAAGTCATTTGAAAATCCCGTTAGTTTTGGACTTAGCGAATTTTCTGGAAAGTTGACTTAATTACTCGAGTGAAGAAAGAGTTACTCGACTACTACTTCATGTTCTCAAGAAGATAGTATTAGACAACTCGAGAAGAAGTGCTTTAGAAAACTCAGAACAGAATCTATAATCACTCGAGTGGAATAAGAATTACTCGAGTGCTAGAAAGGTTACTCGAGAGGTGAAGATTAACTACTCGAGATAAAAACTTGGAGAAAATTTCTGGCAGTGAAAACTAGTTACTCGAGTACTAGTTTTTTACTACTAGAGAAGTAAGCAGATTTCTCGAGTACATAATCAATACTACTCGAGTGAGGTAAATATAACTCGAGAACTTTACTTCTATAACTCGAGACAAAGAGCTTAACTACTCGAGTGGTGAACTTGACTTCGTGAGTAAAGTACTTAGAATATTTTCTGAGAGTGAAAATCTGTCAACTCTAGAAAAAGAAGAAGTCTACTCAAGTAATGGATTTGGCCACTCAAGAGAAAGATTCAAATGACTCGAGAGCTATTTCCTTTACTCGAATTCAGACTAGACTTACTCGAGTATGACTAAGGGTTCAACTCAAGCACTTATAATTCTACTCGAGTGAAACACTTAGAAAAAAAATCTAGTTCATGAGGATTTTCCTTTGTTCAATAAAATCAGCAACATGTCTTTCTCCAATCAATCCTAGTGCTTGAAAAATGAAGTGTATCCCAATAGAGAGGCTACACATGAGTCAACACCGTGGATCACACAATGATGGATTACATTATATGGTCCTATGTTTGTTGACCCAATGTAGACTGACGTTGGTCTACACTTGGCAATTTAGTCCTACAAACACATAACATAAACAATACATCAAATACAACTTAATTAGTATTAGTTCAAGGGTGACTTCACCAAATCTAGGTTAATGTTGATACAATACACAACAATCTCCCCCTATTTGTAGATGTCAAAACCCTCTACACTAAGGTGAATTATATAGACAAATAAAGAGCTAGATATGCAAGATAGAAAATAGAGTAATAAGCACAAAGATTATAAGCAAAGAGTAGATTAACAAAATTAAGGATGTATATAAATAGAATTGTCCAAAAATCATTTCTATGCAATTCCCATCCACACTCTTATAACTTTCTTCTATCTTAGGCGTGATGTTTTTGTTGTTGTTGTTGTCTATCCTTCTTTTCTTGTTGCCTCCTTTGATAATTATATGACTCTTGATAGTACTTGGGAGGTTTTGGAGGTGCAACAGGATTATTTCTTTCATGTTCTCTATCATAGAGTCTTCTCTTGGTCATAGATTTCTCATACAAGTCCCATTCTTGGGAGCTGTAATGATCAAGGATAAGTGACTTAGAGGTAGGACTCCAAATCTCTGCAAATTCAGGAGCTTTCCTTTTCTCTATTTCTGGAATTGGAATGGATCTGCTAGCAGAAGCTCCATCACCATACCTTCTCTTATTTGGTATATGAATCTCAAGAGGAGCTTGAAGGAAAATATTTGCTGGATCTGATTCCCAAACCTGAGTCCAAGATTCTAGAGGAGGGGCTTCAGAGCCTTCAGGTCTTGGAGAGAAAGTAGGTTGAGGGACTGGAACTGGAGCAAGAGGAGCTAGGGGATTCAGATGATGAGGACTAATATTTGGATCTGCTTGAAAATCAGGGAATATCTTATTGCGCATCCACACATCTATATCATAAGTATGAAATTATACACTAGGGATCTGTTTCTGCACATCATCATGAATTTCCTTTAGCTTTTCTTCCCAGAGTGTTTGCTTCTTGGCATCTGATTTCTCTAAGTATTCTTTGACTAGAGTCTCCCCCTTTCTGACTGCTACAGTTAAAATATTTATGGCATCTTCTTTGAAAGTACATACTTCTTCACAGATTTTGAATGTGCGAGTTTGGGCGGAATTTTCTAACTGTATTTGGTTATTTGCAAGCGTAATAGCTTGTTCCATTGCATGGCCAACACTGGTGATTGTGTGGTCCAGTGCTTTTCCACCAATCTTGAAAAATTGTTTGAGCTCATCTGTATTGTTCTGAATTTCAGCAAATCCTCTGCTCACCTCTTTTTCAAGATCAGTAACATTCTCAGTGACAACTTTGAAGGATTCATCAAAGTACTTTCTTTGTTCTAGTAGCATTTGTTCAATCTTACCTACTAGATCATTTACAGCAGAGGTGGAGTTGCACTAGAAGGAACTAGAGGAGGAGGAGGAGGAACAGATCATGGGGTAATCTATTAAATGATTACTATGCTCTGAGCTCTAGTAGTGTGAATCAGATTATCTCCTTATTCATTGATGATGGTGGGAATAGTGAAGTCTAAGCTCTTCAGAGGATCTTCAACTGGTTCTGGGGTCTGTTCTTTCTCATCAGAAATCAGTATAGTCTCAAGCTGCTCTTTATCAGCAATAGGAGAGTTATGAACAGGGGACCCTGGAGATGGAGTATTAGTGGGTGATGGTACTGGTGTTGGTTGCTTGGATGGTTTAGTAGGTTTTTATTTTTGGAGGGGAGGGAGAGGTTCTTCAGTACTTAATTCTTCAATCATCTGATTGTTGGCTTCTTCTGTAGAGAGAATGGTGTCTTGTACCTGAGCATCTAAGGGAGTTTCTTCTGGAGTGGTTGGAGGGAGAGAAGCACCAGCAGGTGGAGTAGGTATTTTGTCTTCTACAACAGAAGGAGCAGGCTCCCCCTCAGCAGTTGCACCAGATGTGCTGGCAATATGAGGTGGAGAGGGAGATGGAGTCCTGTTCTATGCAGCTAGATGATCATGAGCTCTGGCAGACTGGGCAGGATTCACCAACTTCAATTCCCATCTCTGAATTGAAGAGATGGATACCTTCTTCATGTGGTGAAGGGTTGTGCCTTTGGAGAAATCAAAAAATTTAGGATTTATCTCATGCAGCATCAAAGAGATGATCCTGGTATAGATAGGAGCCTTGATGCTCTCCCTGATCTTATCAAGAATCAACATACCAAACTGGAATTTCTTTCTGCAGATGATGGAAGTCCTTATATCAAACAGATTAAGTGAGATGTCTCTTATAGAACTAGTCTTGCACATGAGAATTTTTAAAATTATATCCACAAGGAATTTGCATTCTGGGTTGAGGTCTGATCGACAAATGGTAAGAACTTCTGGTGAAAGTCCACAGAACATGCAAGCTCTGTCAGAGTCTTCATGACTTAGATGTTCTTCTTCATCAACTATGGGTAGCCGAAGAAGATTGGAGATAGAGGTTTTGGTAATCTTTATCTTGATTCCCTTGACTGTAGAATTGAGGACCTTGCCATTTCACCTTACTTTAATGTTTTGAAAGAATTCTTCAACTTCTGAAAATAGGATTTCGCACGATTGCTGGAGAATGAATGTCAAGCCGGCGGTGTCGAGAAGAATAAGGAGATTCCGGAAATCGTCTGACAGTTCAGTAGTACCGGAGGTGCCGAGTTCAGAACCAATCCCAATCTAGGAAGGCGATGACATTGTCCAGAGAGTTGAGAGAAATTTGGTGCGGGGAAGAAGACGACGCGAGCTCTGCGACAGTCAGTTGAAGACAAAGAGATTTTTGTTTTACTTCAGAGAGAGGGTTTGAAATCATGTATAAAACAAAATCTGGATTTTCTATTTATATAACCCTAATTTATCGATGATTAAGAAGGAAATTAATCTAACATACCTTTGAAAATGGCGTTATATGCCTCGGGTTGTGAGTAAAGAAATTTGAATAGAAGTTGAGAAAATGTCTTCCTGATACTTGAGTGGACCGGCAGTACTCGAGTGAGATAATGAAGGTACTCGAGTGATATCTTCATACTTCTCGAGTGCGAAGTTAAGTACTATAGTAGTGTTACTCGAGTGACTTACGGAGTAGTCGAGTAGTTTAAAGAAGTACTCGAGTGACTTTCTTCTTACTCGAGTCATTAAGTCAGAATTTTGAAAAAGTTCAACTTTTGACGAATTCTTTGATCTCTGAGCTATGTTGTGAGTCCACTATAACACCCCATCCGTCGTATGACATATAACAGAAGGTCCAGCTGGAACCCGACGTCATATACCACGGACAGTCGGAAGGGTTACTTGAGAATATCAAAACATTCCAACTACGACTATTCGCCCTAACACAGAGCATTCTAGCGGAAGCTTTTAAACAATTTGCAAGAACAAAGAATTGAATAATCAACTAACATGAATGTCAACAGATTACTATAGGAATGAAACAACAAATACACTGAAAGAACTTGGCTTTATGGCCTTCCAAGAGTTTCACTTAACAATGTAGTGTCTTATATACATCGGCTCGCAGGCCGGCCACACATGACAAAAAATAAAATACAACTATTCGCTTTGGCCTTCGAGGGCCAGCTCAGCACATGGGCTTCAGCCCGCTATTTGGTACTCAGCTCCGCAGCACCTCCAAGCAACATTCCACCGCACGGTGGCACACAAAGTAACGTTCAGCCAAAGCCGACCAAATAATAACGACCCCTCCCCTTACTCGGGACGGCGGTGCACCTTCCCTGCATTTCATTAGCCCAGCTAAATAATAAAGTACAAACAAACTCCGCCAGAGGTGTAGGATCGGACGGCCAAACACCCTATGCACTCAGGGCACATTATCGGTGAATCTTGTCAATTCAGTGGCTTCACCACCATCCCTAGGATGGAAATAACATGAGCATTTTAGCCTTTCTGACCGACGTCTAAGGCTCCCGACTATGTCAACGGTCAGTCCCTCTTTGGGTCTCTCGCACCAAACCACATATCCCAGGTCCAATTCCACTTGCCCGTCTCTCACACCATGTAGTCACCTTAAGACGTACGCATGAGCCAAGCTTCTCTCAGATCCCGCATCCATTCCAAACATCACATAACCAAGTTTTGTATAAGGCCGGCTACCTAGTTACCAAGTTAGCAGAACTACGTTTTCGCTCAGTTTTCAAGGTGTGCCTTGGGGTTAATCCCCAAGGATCCCTACTGCAATCTACCGCGTAGAAACCTAAAAAACACAAAGCACAGAGTCTTCTCCGGCAAACCATACAAAATGCAACATCACCGATCCAGACCAACACGTCCGGGTAGGCTTCACACACAATGCCTATGTCCGTACTTTGATTCCGGACTCTATATGCAACACATGGGGGACTAATCAACTCAACCCTAAGGAACACCGTACACTCACCGCACACTCGCGGGAGGCGGTTTCCTTATGCAAAAGATGGAGAGCTTCACATGCTCAAGTAGAGAATCGTTATCCTTATAGTATGCTTTTGCGCCATGGAAAAACAATATAGATAAAAGGCTTTGCAATGGAATTTCCTCTGCGGATCCACTCTCGGTTCTCGATTTGGTGCTCCGATGCTCCGCCAGTGGCCGAAAACCTCCCCTTTCTTCCTCCTTGCTCTCTCCTCTCTCAAACTTCTTAGAAAGAGAATGTTAAAGACAAAATAAGGAATGCAACCTCCATTCCCGACCTTAATAGTGCAGGAATACATCTGGGCCGTCAGATCTTAATTAAAGAAAACAAACGACTCAGTTCCGCCCAAAAATCCTTAAACCTGGGCCAAACACGACCTCGCACACGTCCATGTCCCAGGCCGTGTTCCTCGATCCAAACATGATCGTCGAGCACAGAAAAGGACACGTGTCAAGACACGCCCACGTATCAACCTAACATGTCCGTGTCGGATTCCGACACGCCCGTGTCCTGGGGGCATGTTACCAGTAACCGCCACGTCAACCGACACGACTCATGGGAACACGGGTGGTGACACGGGTATCGACAGGCCCGTGTCACTTGACATTCCCCTGTCACGCAGCCGTATTTCCTACCATGTCCTTCTCTAGACACAGCCGGCCAACACAAAGAACCACACAGCCTGGGACACGCCCGTGCCCGAGGCCATGTACCCCTATACAAATACCAAAAATTCTCTGGGACATGACCAGCTCGATATGATTTTCGGGGCGTTACATCCACCTTCTCTATTCTTCTTTGTTGAGCATTCCAAGTTCTGTTTTGAAGAACGAGAACTTGGCCTCCTCCAGCGGCTTCGTGAATATGTCTGCAATCTGCCTGTCTATTGGGACATATTGTAGATCTATGTCCCCATAAACCATATGCTCCCGGATGAAGTGGTGTCGTAGCTTTATGTGCTTTGTCCGGCTGTGAGATACTGGGTTGTTGGTTATTGCAATCGAGCTGGAAGAGTCGCAAAACAAAGGGATGTTTTGAAACTTCATGTTATAGTCTTCAAATTGGTTCTTTATCCATAGCAACTATGCACAACAATTGCCTACAGGATATACTCTGACTCAGCCATTGAGATTGCAACATAGTTCTGCTTCTTACTACTCCAGGAAATGAGCCTTCTTCCAAGGAATTGGCAAGTCCCGGAAGTGCTCTTCCCGTTGTCTTTGCTACCTACAAAATCTGCATCTGAAAAACCAATTTGCTCGTTATCATTACTTCTTGGGTACCATAAGCCAAGATTTGGTATACCTTTAAGGTATCTCAAAATCCGCTTTACATTAGCATAGTGAGATTCCTTAGAGTACACTTGAAATCTAGCACATACACATGTTGAGAACATTATGTCTGGTCTATTGGCAGTAAGGTAGAGCAAGGATCCAATTATGCTTCTGTACTTGGATTCATCAAAAGGTTTCCCTTTGTCATCCTTGTCCAGAGATACAGCTGAACTCATTGGAGTCCTCATTGAGGTTGCGTTCTCCATTCCGAATTTCTTAATTAACTCCTTGGTGAACTTAGTCTGTGAGATAAAAATTCCATCTTCAGATTGTTTCACCTTAAGCCCTAAGAAATACTTCAGCTCGCTCATACTGCTCATTTCAAACTTCCCTTACAAAAGTTTTGAAAACATCTTGCAGAGGTTGTCGTCAGTAGAGCCAAAACAAATATCATCGACATAGATTTGCACTAGGAAAATCTTGCCTTTTATTTCCCTAAGAAATAATGTCTTATCTATCTTTACCCTTGTGAACTTGTTCTCAAGAAGAAAGGTAGACAGTGTCTCATACCAAGCTCGAGGAGCTTGTTTCTGTTGAAAATCATGAAGTGAAAGTGGGTGAATGGAAGACTTGGGCAACCTATCCGCGAGGACTATGCGAACTGGGTTGGCGGACAGCCAGGTCGGCGGGGCTGGTGCAAACGGTTTGCTCTATGGCGGCCTGGACGGTCTGTTCATGCGGACTATGCGGACAGCAGCGGCGGTTAGCCAGGCCGGCTTATGCTCTGCAAGCAGCTGGATCCCAGGAAGTAACTGGGCGGATAGAGACTCTATCGTCGGAGTCCGGCAAGAAGCTGACAGAAGAACTGGAGCTCGGCAGAAGCCTTTGTCTTGCTCTGGTGTAGCGGCAAGTGGAAGCCGCGGAGATCGCCAGTTAGTGCGGACAGGTGCTGGAGGTCATCGGGTTTGGCTGACTGGATCCAGTGTCTGCCAATAAATGCGGACTGTCCCTTATTGCCAGTGGCGTGGACTTGGTTGGTTATGAACCAAGTCCATGTTTGGCTTAGTCTGTGGAGATCGCGCAGTGGAGTGTGGACTGCTTCTCAGTCTGCCAAGCTCAGTAGAAGTGTTGTGTGCTTTTGTTGTAAGTTTGGGAGAAGCGGACTGAAGATTGTGTCCGCAACTGCGTGCGGGTTGGAGCTGGCTCTGCTGAGTCCGACAGCTGCCTTGCTGGCATGGTCATGAACTCGGGATATGCGGAGTAGATCAGTCTACGGAAGATGCGGACTAGAAGTGTCTGCTGTGTAAGCAGACTGGAGCAGTGTCTGCTGAGTACGGTAAGTGTCTTGGTGACGAGGCTGTGGACTCAGGGTATGTGGACTGGAGTTGTCTGTAGGGATATGCAGACTAGAGCTATCCGCAGTATGTGCGGACTTGATCGGCGTGTCCGCTGAGTGCGGCTATTGCCTTAGTGGCAAAGTTATGGACTCGCGATGAGCGGACTGAAGCGGTGTGTCCGCGGAGTCCGATATTTGCCTTGTGACGAGGCTGTGGGCTCAGGATAAGCGGGCTGGAGCTGTGTCCGTGGATTGGAGGACAATATTGCTGCGGAGTCTGGCTATTGTGGTCTTGGCTTGGCCTCTAGCGAAAAGGCAGACTGGCATTGTTTCCAGCCTTGGAGAAGCTATAGTGGACGCTATCATGCACAGTGGTGGCGGACTGGAATGTATCAGCGGAATGCGGAGATGTCTTGCTGCGGGATGGGGAGGTAATCCTATCGGCTAGGGTGGTGACCACACTCATCATCGTGCCTATAAATAGGACCTATGTCACATCAGGAATAGTAACCCGAGAAACTGAGTGAACAGTAAGTGAGCTCGCAACAGTTGATGTGGACTGCCTTTTGGTGTCCGTGAGGTTTGATAGAGTTGACCAGTTTGTGCTGTGCAGATAGCGCTAGAAAGCCAGGACTTGGCTCTGATTGCAGTCAGGGACAGTGTGGACTCTGCGGTTAAGCAACAGACGAAAAATAGTAGGTCGCGGACGGCGACCAGACGGTCTTCTCTTTTGCAACTTGGTTCGGGGTTCAAGAAGTCATCTGTTTCAGGCGGACTGTTCTCTCCAGCATCGCAGCTTGTGCGGTCTTCCAGCTAGGCGACCTCGCAGTTAGGAAGCTTGTAGACTGGCGGCTAGAGCTAGCATTGGAATAAGCGGTAGTCTCCTCGGCTTGGGTTGCGGTCTAGCCACCTGGCGGACTGTGCGGACTCCACAGTAGTAGACCGGCGGCTTGATGTTTGAGTCCGCACGTCTTGTGTTAGCTTATCTTTATTTGTAGTCTCTGCTTTACCTTGGGTGGTTGTTTGGTGAAGCATGTCTCGCCATGTATGTCTCGCTATGTAAAAAAGATTGTTGTGAATCAATAAAGACTCTTGTGCTGCATGTGTTTTCTGGTTGGCTCGCTTTAGTTGAGATAACCGATGCTCACTCCAAGGTCCGGGTAAATTTCCGCGTGATCAAGGTGTGATCTTGATAGAGCTGAGAATATTAATTTGGCATTAGGATATCTCGTTGACCACTTTGAGAAAATTCAACATGATATCAAAGCTAGATTGGAGTGGATATGTAGTGATCAACTAAAGTGGTTGTTGATCTTGTGAAGAGGGAAGCAGTAGTTGAACCATGGCAGTGGAAGATACAAGTTGTCTTGGAATTGATCTCCTTACAGAGACGAACTTTGATAGGTTGAATTCTTGTATGGAGTGCTTTCTTCTTGGCGAGGACCTTTGGGAGGTAGTATGTGAAGCAGAAAGACAAGAGGCTACTGCTGGCAATGCTGAAGTGATGAGAGCTTGGAAGGAGACAAATGCGAAAGCGGAGTCTATTCTCAAGCAGGTGATCTCATCGGAGCTCTTGGACCACATCAGTGGATGTCAGTAAGCTGTGGAGGTTTGGAATTCCCTTGATGGGTTGTTTAGGAAGGAGGTGAATGTTGCTGCACATCGGTCCTCTCCTATGCGCGATGGGAAGAGGAAGGAAGGACCAAGGTGCAATAAATGCAAGCAGCATGGTCATCTCAGGAAAGAGTGCAAGGTTGTCTTGCTCTTGGCGAACGTAGATCATGTTGGGAGAAAGGAGAAGAACTTAGTTGGGACTTCAACAAGTTCATTTGCTGATCGGATGAAGGGCAGTGATAGTGCATCTATCTGGCATGAAAGACTTGGGCATGTAGGGATGGACAAGCTGAAAGCAATGGCGGTAAAAAAACTCGTAAGAGGATTGCCTAGATTGTCATCCTATGGCTATGGTCAGGGGTGTGCGGGATGTCAGCATGGTGAATGAAAGATATAGTACCTAAACACCTAGAGGGGGGGGGGGGGGTGAATAGGTGACCTAATTCTTTTTTAAACTTTAATGGCAGCAATCAGTTATAACACAGAATCTACTCTACTTTTGCAATCACACAGCATACACAGCAAAGCACAACACAACAGACATAGAGTTTTATAGTGGTTCCCCAAGCTTTGGGTACATCCACTTTCCACCTTCGCCTATCTAGCAGTGTACTAGATTCGGCCAAACTTCACCACTATCTCAGAACCCAAACTGGTTCCTACACCTCAGGCCCAAGGCCTTACAACTCAGCTTTTCCACATAGCCTACACTCAACCACAAAGGCCTACACTCAGCCAACAAGGCCTACACTCAGAGATTCTAATCTCCTACACTCAGGCTCTCAAGACCTACCCTCAGCCTTTATAATTACAGGCTTACAAACACTCAGATCCAAAGGATCCTACAGGATTAAAATGAATTTACAATTGTTAACTCAACAACTCAGAAACAAGAGAGGGGAGTTATGAGTTTCTTGATGAGTTCTTGGAAGAACTCAGTTGGATTCAATCTGACTTAGCTTTCTTCAAAGCTTCTTGAAAGTAGAACTGAATAAGATTAACTCCTCCTGCAGTTGATCCTTGACCTCTGCTTCTTAAGATCCAGAATAAAACTGAACCTTTCTTCTCAGCCTAGTTCCAATGGCTGATTTCTTGGATGGAGCCCTCTCTCTCCAACTTCTTAGATCTGCACTTGGACAGCTAGATCTTCTTGATTTGATACTTTGAACAACTATGTGTACCACTTCAACAACTACTTGAACAACTGTTTCTGTAGACTGTATGAGCCTATTTATAGGCCTTCTTCATGGTAACCGACTAGTCTGATCCATAACTGAATTCTGTCATCTCTGACAGGTGCTGTAGACCAGCTGGAATGGCAGCTGTCAAGTCATCCAGTCAGTTCTTGAAAGTTCTCTAACTGTCTGAAAGTGTCGAGACTTTCTGTCTTTAAGTGTCGACACTTATAGACTAAGTGTCGACACAAGTTGTGTAAGTGTCGACACAAGTCTACAAGTTGTTGACACAACTCCTTGTGTTGTAGATTCTATGTCTCGACACAGTTTCTTCTGCATGTGTCGACACTGAAATTGTGTGTCGACACAAGTACTTGATCTTCTATCTTTTGCTGAATTCTTCTAAGTGTCGACACATCTCCTTTGTGTCGACACAACTTCTTGTGTTGAATCTGTTAAGTGTCGACACTGCTTCTTGGTGTCGACACATAGTCTTCTATGTTGATACTTGCTGAGTGTTGACACAGCTCCTTGTGTCGACACTTGATTCTTCTGTTGAGACTTCAGCTGAGTGTCGACACATTCCCTTAGTGTCGACACTTGTACTTAGAATATTTTGTTGATCTTTCTGTTCTTTGCTAAGTGTCGACACAGCTCCATGTGTCGACACTTTCTTCAAGTGTTGAGTCTTCAGCTGAGTGTCGACACATTATTCTGAGTGTCGACACTTACTTCAAGTGCTGACTCTTCTGTTTAGTGTTGACACATTGTTCTTGGTGTCGACACTTATACTTAGTCTCTGCTGACTTTTGCTTAGTGTCGACACAGCTCCAAGTGTCGACACTTTCTGGTGTAGACACAGCTTCACTGGGTGTCGACACAGCTCCTTGTGTCGACACTTTTTGTCTGCACTTTTCTTTATTGAGTGTCGACACAGCTCCTTGTGTCGACACTTCCTGTCTGGTGTCGACTCTGCATCCCAGGTGTCAACACAGTGACTTCAAGTGTCGACACTGCTTGTCTGGGTGTCGACACAAGTCTTCTTAAGTGTCGACACTTTCCCTCTGGGTGTCGACACATGGACTTAAAAATTTTTGCTTCAGTCCTGCAAATACTTAACCTGCACAAGTAACTCAAAAACACATCAAATACATTTTGATGTATATCATTGAGTTGGGTGAGGCTTCTTCAAATTAGGTACATTTAAACAAATGTACCCAACAATCTCCCCCTATTTGGAGAAGTCATAACCCTTAGTCAATGATATACACCATTCATAATTAAAATTATAAAATGATGTAAGGCAGGATAATATACAGTAGGGTAAACATAAACATGTATCAATTTCACATGTATACAAATTCATCATTACAGAACAAATATGAAATAGACATAGACATTATCACAGAACAAACATGAAATTGATTAATCATATAATATATTGTTCTAATATCTGTCTTATACATTTTCAGAAGTTCACAAAATGTTTTACATCAGAATGATTACAAAGTAAACTTTTAAGAAAATTCTAATTCTATTTCAGTTCTGGTTACTTAATAACTATGCCTTTGCCAGCATGAAGTTTAGCTTGGACAGGAGCATCAGCAGCTTCAGCATCAGCAGGCTTCTTGTCTTTCAGATCTTTCTTCTTAAGCTCTTCTGCTTTGATCTTTTGTCTTTCAAAATAATGGTATGGCTTAGGAAAGTACTTGTTAGGCTCCTGGGCAGTAGGAGGTAGCTTTCCCATCTTTGTCTTCCTTCTATATTGGACTATTGCCTCCTGTCTGGTTTCATGTTTCCTCCATTCAGCCTCAGAGAACCACTTGTTCCTATCATGAATGTTGTCTTTGGCAGCTTTCCAGGCAGTCAATATAATGTTTCTAGAGGTAGGGCTCCATTGCTCAAAATCTGGTCTCTGTTCAGCTTGTTCCCTAAACCTCTTCTTTGACAATCTTGTATCTTCTTCTTTCTGCAATGCCTCTTGCATGGCTTCAGATATAGGCTGAACAACCTTTTCAATAATTATATTGTCCTTGCCCCCAGGTGGGCTGTACATGGTCTGTACATCAGCATGCACCATTTCAAAATCTGGAGGAGGATAAATGACTTGAGCTACTTCTGGTTGCTCACCTCCAAGATAGGCAGGGTTAATTCCAGATTCAGCAACATCATTGTCATCACACAGAGGAGGATATCCAAGTGTAGCTCTGATAGAATTTGATATCCACTTAGCATGGTCAGAGCTTGCCTTGACTAACACTATCTCCCCCTTTATGACTTCTCTAGCCATGTGATCTCTGACATCATCCTTCTGAAATCTGATTTGATTATCCAAGTATCTGACTCCATATTTAAAGAAAGGTTTGAGCTTTTGAAGTTGTTCAGATATAGCCTTCTAGGAGGCTTGGATAGCAGTCTTAACAGCAGTGATTTCTTCTTGGAATACTTTGTCAAATTCAGCTTTAACAGCAGCAGTAGAAGTAGAAGGTCCAGCAGCTTGGTTCTTTAATTCTGTGACAATAGCATTATGGGAAGCAGTAAGATTGTCATTCATCCTTATCTGATTTTCAAGAACATACCCTTGCTTCAATGATATGTCATTTACTTGTGCTTTGATCTTTTCCTGGTGTGTTGCCAAGTACACCACTGCATTTCCACCCTTGTAGAAACATTCAGTCATCTCCTTCTTGTTGAGGTTCATCTCAAATCTTATGGATTTAATATCCTGGGACAGATCAAATTGCAATGATTTCTGCCCTTCATCCACATAAGTCTCTATGGCTTTTTTATGTTCATCCAGTTTAATCTGCAGTGCAACCATCAAAGCACTATAATCAACTGATGGTGTTTGCTGAACTATAGGTTGTGGTGCAATAGATTGTAGAGCCTTCTTATAACTTTGACTTCTTCTTTTGAATACATAAAGTTTCTGCTTCTTAGCCCTGACAATCTCCTCATCTTCAGAGGCAGATGTGCTGGCAATATCCACCCTCTCCTTAGGGCTTGGAGGCTTTTCAGCTTGCATATTTAGTGCCTTCTCAGTTTCTTGCCTCACAGGCTCTTCATGAACTTGCACTTGCTCCCCCTCAAGTGGAGCATTCTCCTTCTCAGCAGCATCAGTTTCCTTGTCAAAATCTGCTTGATCCAGATTTAGGAATAAATCTTCCATGGTGTATTCTTGTGGTGAAGGAGCTGGAGTAATTCTAGGCTCTTCAACCACTGGATCGTAACATCTTGAGCAACAGCAGATGTGTCTTCTATGACAGCATCTGGAACTTGACTATCCAGCTGAGTTTGCTAATGATCATCAGACAAATCAGTATCTTCCATAGGAAAATTTAAAGTGTTTAGTTCAGTGATTACCTCTAGTATAATGGTGGTTGCTTGTTCACTTTCCAATGTAGTGGGTTCATCTACAACTGGAAGCTCCCCCTGGCTGTGATCCTTGTGGATGGGGCTAGCTTGAGGTAGCTCCCCCTGGATCTCAGTAACCTCTTGAGGAGCAGGAGTCTTTTCAGCAGGCTCATCCTCATTTTCATCTGGAGTGAAGACAACCTGTTCTTCACTATCAGAGCTGCTAGTGGACTCTTGTGCCACTGGAGCAGTCTTCCTTTTCTTCTTTGGAGGAATCTCCTTCTCAGAAACTATCTTCTCAGGGCTTGACATCTCCTTTGACAATACCCTGTCCCATCTGGAGAATAACCTCATATCCATCTTTCTCATATGGTTTATTTTGCTTCCAACAGCTTGTTGCATTACCTCAGGTATGGTTCCAGCAAGGTAAAGACTTATGATTCTGCCCAGATTGGGCTTCTTCAAGCTTTCCTTAATCTTCTCAAAGACTACCATAGACCAGTCAGTGTTTAGAGAGAAAATTATTCTTGTCATAATATTGAACATAGAGGCAGACACTCTGTCATGCCCTCCTGGCTTGCTGAGGATGACCTTTCCAACAATTTCAGACATGAATTTGCCTTGATTGTTCATCCCTTTTCTATTGAAAACAGAACCAATCTTCATTGTAGAATCAAGGCCACACCATGTTAGAGCTTCCCTGGTCTTTGATGCAGTAACTTCATCTTCATCTTTAGTTCTTGGAAGCTGTAGAATCTTCCTCAGACTTTTTGGTGATACCTTGACCTTCTCACCATGAACCCTGGATTTGATTTTGTATCCAGATTCGTCCACTTTAGCTCCATTGAGGAATTCAAGTACCTCTTTCTTCCATATCTTAGTAGGTTCAAACACTAGATATTCTAACCCAGAATCGGCAACTAGGGTTACGACCGCCTGGATTTCTTGATCAGCATCATTGAAAGCGCCGCTCACCAGCTCGTATCCTTCGTTGACATTCTCCTCAAGCTTAGGCGCCATTAGGGTTTGTAGAATTTGTCTTGAGAGAAGAGAGGTGTCGACACAGAAGTTTGGTCTCGAAACTTTGAAAGTGTGTCGACAAACAAAGACAAAACCCTATTTATACCTTTCTAATTTTGAAGATGAACAGGCGGGACAGCTAACTGAAAATGTGTCGACACTGGCAATAAGTGTCGACACTGACTTATAATGTCTCGACACATATGTGTCGACACAAGTTTAGTCAACAGATATTATGTGTCGACACTTGTTTATGTGTCGACACAACATAACTCGACACATAGTCGAGACGTTACTTAGAAAATTCTGAGTAAATACTAAGTGTCGACACCACATTGGATGTGTCGACACCTACATATCATGAGTCGACACTAATATGCTGAAGTGTCGACACCAACTACCTAGATGTGTCGACACCTTTTTCCTGAATTGTTGACACCACTTTTCTGTGTCGACATAGACTTGTCTATGTGTCGACACCTTTTTACTTAGTCATTTTCAATACTGTAAACTTACTCTAAGTTTATCATTCCTAGTTCAATTTTAAATCTATTGAACTTAGCTTCTTCTAGGGGCTGCTTAGTAAACATATCAGCTACTTGATTATCAGTTTTAACATATTCTAATAAAATATCTTTTCTTTCTACATACTCCCTAAGAAAATGATATTTAATTTCAATATGTTTAGTTCTACTATGGGATATAGGATTATTAGCTATTGAAATAGCACTTGTAGAATCACAGAAGAGTGGAGTTCTACTTACCTGAAATCCATAGTCCTCTAGCTGATGTTGTATCCACAGAAGTTGAGCACAGCAACTTCTTGCAGCCACATACTCTGACTCTGCAGTGAAGATAGCCACACTGGTTTGCTTTTTGCTACTCCATGAAATTAGTCTCCCACCTAGGAATTGATAGGTTCCAGTAGTGCTTTTTCTATCTTCTTTGCATCCTGCAAAGTCTGCATCTGAATAACCTGTTAGATCAAAATCCCCATTCCTAGGGTACCAGAGGCCTAGATAGGGAGTGCCCTTTAGATATCTCAATATTCTTTTGACTGCTGTCAAATGAGACTCTTTAGGGCAGGCTTGATACCTTGCACAGACACATGTAGCATACTTGATATCTAGTCTACTTGCAGTCAAGTATAATAGGGAGCCAACTATCCCTCTATACAAGGATTCATCTACAGGTTTCCCTGCATCATCCTTGCTAAGAGACATACTTGACCCCATAGGAGTCTTCATGGTACTGGATGAATCCATACCATACTTATGAGTTCTAGGGTGAACTTGGACTGACATATGGATAAAACACTGTCAGTCTGTTTAACTTGGAGACCCAAGAAAAACTTCAGCTCTCCCATACTACTCATCTCAAATTGACCTTGCATAAGTTTTGCAAACGTTTTGCAAAGGCTGCTTTCAGTAGACCCAAATATAATGTCATCTACATATATTTGGACTTGTATAACTTTGCCTCTAGATTCCCTAAGGAATAGAGTCTTATCTATTTTCCCCCTTGAGAACTTGTTCTCAATGAGGAAACTAGATAGGGTTTCATACCAAGCCCTAGGGGCTTGCTTTAACCCATATAAAGCTTTCCTAAGTCTATAGACATGATGAGGTAGAGTTGGATCAACAAAACCTGAAGGCTGTTCCACATAGACTTCTTCCTTAAGATTACCATTCAGGAATGCTGACTTGACATCCATTTGGTAAACTTTGAATCCTTGATAGGTTGCATAGGCTAAGAACATCCTTATGGCTTCCAGTCTGGCTACTGGAGCAAAGGTTTGATCAAAGTCAATACCTTCTTCTTGCCTATATCCTTTAGCAACCAATCTTGCTTTATTCTTAATGATGACCCCTTGTTCATCCATCTTATTCCTGTATATCCACTTGGTTCCTATTATATTGTGGTCTTTAGGTTTAGGAACAAGTTCCCAGACCTTTCACCTCTTGAACTAATTAAGCTCTTCTTGTATTGCTTCAGTCCATTGTGGATCTAGTATGGCTTCTTCAAACTTCTTTGGTTCAACTTGAGGTAGAAAACTGTAGTAGATTGCTGCATTTAGGTTTCTGCTCCTTGTTTGTACTCCTTGTCTTGGATCTCCAATAATCTGCTCTACTGGATGATCTCTAAGATGCCTGTTGGCTGGAGGCATCCTAACTTCTGGTTGAACCTCTTTAGCATCTCCATCATGCTGTACTCCTTGAACTTCATCAGCAATTGGTACATGTAGTTCTCCCCCTGGACAACAGCCAGTGTCTTCTACTTGCTGTCTTGCAGCAGGTACTTCTTCTATAGTAAGCTTGTCCATCTTCTTTGTTAAACCTGTGGGGCTGCATACACTACTAGACAACTCATTGTTAATAAGTTTAGTCTCATCAAAAACTACATGCACAGATTCTTCTACAACTTGTGTAGACAAGTTGTAGACTCTATAAGCCTTACTGTTGTTGCTGTACCCAACAAAAATTCCCTCTTGGGACTTGGCAGCAAACTTAGTCAAGTAAGACTTCCCATTGTTAAGTATGAAGCATTTGCAACCAAAGATCCTGAAGTAGGATAGGTTTGGTTTCCTGCCTTTCACAACTTCATAGGCGGTCTTGTTGAGCCCTTTAGTGATGGTAGCCCTATTTATAACATGGCATGTAGTGTTAACTACTTCAGCCCAGAAATACTCTGGCAGTGATGTATCACTTAATAGGGTCCTACCAGCCTCTATCAAGGTCCTATTCTTCCTCTCAGCAATGCCGTTTTGCTGAGGTGTTCTAGGTGAAGAAAACTCTTGAAATATCCCAAATTCTTCACATAGTTTTGTCATGCTATCAGACTGAAATTCAGTACCATGGTCACTTCTTATCTTGACCACTGTACTATTTAGTTCATTCTGAATTTGCTTGACAAAGCTATAGAAGACACTAGGTGTTTCAGATTTCTGTCTTAAGAAGAACACCCAGGAAAACCTTGAGTAGTCATCTACAACTACAAGACTATAGACCTTCCTACCTAAGCTGTGAACTGGCATTGGACCAAAGAGATCCATATGCAAGAGGTATAAACACCTCACAACATCTTTGTTTTCTATGCTTCTAAAGGTGGATTTAGTCTGCTTGCCCTTTTGACAAGCAGAGCAAATACCATCTTTAACACACTTAACTTGAGGACCATTCCTCACTAACTCTTTGCTAAAGAGTTTGCTAATAGTCTTGTAGTTAAGATGGGCAAGCCTCTTGTGCCATTTGACACAATGAGAGACTGTCTCATCAGCTACAAGACACACTGGAGAACCATTGTTCTCAACCATAATGTCTAAGCAATAGACATTCCTTTTCCTATAAATAGTCAAAATGATCTCTTGATCAGTTGACCTCTTGATATGACAACTATTTTTAACAAATGAGATGTCATACCCTACATCACTTAATTGACTTATACTTATTAGGTTGTGTTTCAATCCTTTAACATAAGCCACTTGAGTAATGGTAACCAAGTTGCTAGAAAGGTTACCAAATCCTTTGATGATTCCTTTTTCAGAACCACCAAAGGTGACTTTTGGACCATCTTTTATTGGAATGTAGTCCTTTAGTAATCCTCTAGTTCCAGTCATATGTCTGGAACATCCACTGTCCAAGTACCATGTTGGGGTATGACCACTTGGACTCACCTGCAAAACAGATTAATGAACCTTAGAACCCAAAGAATTCTTGGGTCCTTGGTACTTGTTAGTTTGCAAACTGACAAAGCTACCTACTGGCTTTCCAACAGGTAGTTTGGTACTCACTTTGGCACTAGCATTGTGCCAACAGTCCATTGCAAAATGGCCAACTTTGCCACAACACCAACATTCAAAATTATTGTACCTTTGCTTAGGTACTGTCTTTGCTGTCTTATCTACATCTGACTTGTTGAATGTTGGGGCTTTGCACTTGGACTTGGACTTGGACTGCTCAGTCCTTGCAGGTTTAATAAAGCCCAGTCCAGCTTTACCCTTGTGATGAACAAATTCATCAATTATGGGTAATACTGACTTAGGTTTAGAAAACCTAGCAACAAGCTCTCTCTCTCTTTCTGAAGATTAATCTCCAGACTCTTGATTTGATCATTCTTAAAGATTGAAAGTCCACCTAGTGTCAACTATGTGCACCTATGGGGGGGGGGGGAATAGGTGACGAGTAGCGCTTTTGCGGAATTTACGAATGTACCTGCACAATAAAAATAAAAAGCACAGCACACAGAATACACAGGCAATTTATAGTGGTTCCCCGACTTGGGTACATCCACTTTCCCCCTTCGACCTATCTCCCAACAAGGGATGACTCGGTCACTTCTCCAACGGGATTGAAATCCAATCCCTGCACTATCGGAAGGAACCCTTCCACACGTGCGAGTCAACACTCCCACAAAACGGGTTGCACCCAACCCTTACAACACGGAACAAAAGTTCCTTTATAACAAAAGTAAATATAGAATGTACACGAGATACAAACTTCGTTTGTAGACTATGGTGTTCCTCTTCGTTCGACGACGTGTTCGTGAAGTCAACGAAGAGTCTACAACCTTGGTCTCTCTTGGAAAGGATCTCCCCGAAACCGGCGGCAGCAATCCGAGCGGCGGCTTGGTTCGGGATCGACGGCAACGAAGGTGCGCGGCAGCAATACTTTGAGATCCAAATTTCGTTGCAAAGCAAACTAGGTCTACCAACGGTCACTCTAGGATCGGTCGTCTCGATCGATTCGGACGGGGGAGTTTTTCCCGGTCAACAAATCGAGAGACAAGGGATCTCAGGATAGACACGTGAGACTCAAGCTTTGCTAAGCTTCTGTCGCCGGAGATCGGGAAGAAAAGCGATCTGCAGCGGCGACCGACTAGCGCGTGCGGCGACGGATGCGGCGAAGCTGTTTCGCGATTTTAGGGTTTCTTTCTTGCTCGGCTTTTTTCTATTTCATTTACTGTTCAAAATACCCGAATATATATAGTGAAGATAACTCCAATATGACCGTTTGTGGGACCCACAATAGAAATACCTAAATCCCGGTCCAGAAAATTGACAGCTGCAGAATCCGGTTCAGGAACATCCAGAAAAAACGCCAAGTAAAAATCGGCGAGAATCACAGGTGATTCTCGACGAATCGGCGAGAATCATTAGTGATTCTCGACGATTACTAGTGATTCTCGACGGATCACTTTTTGATTCTCAACGAATGTAACTTGGTATTCAGGATCTGCTTTGCGATGGGTTCGGCGAGAATCACTATTGATTCTCGCCGAATCTCACTTGGCACCATTTTAAGGTAGCCGGAAGGAGTCGGCGAGAATCATTAATGATTCTCGACGATTCGGCGAGAATCACTCGGTGATTCTCGCCGAATCGGCGAGAATCACTTGGTGATTCTCGTCGACTTTTACTTAGATGCATTTACGTCTTTCCACCCAAGAACTACTCTTTGACCCATCCTTGCTCTTTGTCTGCTCCTGCATATTTACAACCCTGTGCTTGAAAGTAAGTGCACTCCAATAGAGAGAGTACACGTAGGCCAACACACTGATCTGCTCAACGAGGGATTACGTCGTGCAAACCCGTGTATATTGACCTACTGCACCCTGACATTGGTGTGCACTTACCGTGGAAAAGCTGCAAGCACAACTAGAAAGAGTTTATCAAATACATAGTCTATTGACCTTAGCTTGTCTAGGGGCTTCTTCAAATCAGGTACATTGTGGATACAATACCCAACAATCTCACCCTATTTGAAGAAGCCTAAACCCTACAAGCTAAGGTGAATAGAGCAAATGGGAATGAAAACCATAAACTTAACATTGAGTTGAGTCATCCCTTACCAATACCAATTTCTTGGGAGCAAGCTTGGAGCCACCTTAGCCTTGGCCGAGAGGGTAATCTCCCCCTTTTCGGCTTCTACAAATCGGGGCGGTAGCATTTGACCCCTTGCTCCCCCTCAGTTCTTGCGTCCGTGCTCACACTTGATTTCCTTGCTCCCCCTCAGATCGTGCACGAGCCTGGAGCTTCTGTAGTCTTCATTCCTCATAATTGAGCATCCCCAATTCAGTCTTGAAAAGATTGAACTTGGCCTCGTCTAAGGGCTTTGTGAATATATCAGCAATCTGCTTGTCCGTGGGGACATAACATAGAGAGATGTCCTTGTTCTCCACGTGCTCCCGAATGAAGTGGTAGCGCACTTCAATATGCTTCGTTCTGCTGTGCGAGACATGATTGTTGGCAATGACAATTGCACTGGAGGAGTCGCAGTACATTGGAACTTCCTTGAACTGAAGGTTGTAGTCGGCTAACTGGTTTCTGATCCATAGGAGTTGTGCGCAACAGCTGCCTGCTGAGATGTACTCAGATTCTGCTATGGAGGTAGCCACACAGTTCTGCTTCTTGCTATTCCATGAGATAAGCCTTCTTCTGAGGAATTGACACGTCCCGGAAGTGCTTTTCCTGTCATCCCTACTCCCTGCAAAATCAGCATCTGAAAAGCCTATTAGCTCGACATCATTGTTTCTCGGGTACCACAAGCCAAGATTAGGAGTACCTTTAAGGTATCTTAGAATTCGCTTTGCAGCGACATGGTGAGATTCCTTAGTGTTCACCTGATATCGGGCACAGACACATGTGGAGAACATAATATCCGGTCTACTGGCAGTAAGGTAGAGCAGGGATCCAATGATGCTTCTGTATTTGGTTTCATCGAAAGGTTTACCTTTCTCATCCTTATCCAGAGACATGGTGGATCCCATTGGAGTCCTCATAGAGGTTGCACTCTCCATACCGAATTTTTTAAGGAGTTCATTTATGAACTTCATCTGAGAGATGAAGATTCCATCCTCAGACTGTTTCACTTGAAGTCCTAAGAAATACTTGAGCTCTCCCATACTGCTCATTTCAAACTTTCCTTGCATAAGTTTAGAAAACTTTTTGCAAAGATTGTTGTCCGTTGAGCCGAATATTATGTCATCGACATAGATTTGCACCAGCAAAATCTTGCCTTTGACTTCCCTGAGAAACAATGTTTTATCTATTTTACCTCTGGAGAACTTGTTCTCAAGAAGAAAACTAGATAAAGTCTCATACCAAGCTCGTGGAGCTTGTTTCAACCCATATAAGGCCTTATTAAGAAAATAAACATGATTGGGATAAGTAGGGTCGACAAAACCTAGGGGTTGAGCGACGTATACTTCCTCTTTCAGGTCTCCGTTCAGGAATGCCGATTTCAAATCCATTTGATAGACTGTGAATCCTTTGTTGAAGCATACGCCAGGAACAACCTGATTGCCTCGAGCCTTGCTACTGGTGCGAAGGTCTGGTCGAAGTCAATCCCTTCCTCCTGTCTGTAACCTTGAGCCACCAGCCTGGCCTTGTTCTTTACGATGACACCATGTTCATCCAGCTTGTTTCTGAAGATCCACTTCGTGCCAATCACATTCTGCTTGTATGGTCTGGGAACCAGCGTCCAAACATTGCAACGTTCGAATTGATGTAGTTCCTCTTGCATGGCCAGAATCCATGCCGCATCCTTGTTCGCCTCGTCGAACTTCTTTGGCTCAACCTGTGACAGGAAGCTAAGATGCAATACTTCGTTAATAGTACCTCTTCGAGTTCTGACACCGACACGAGGATCTCCGATGATCTGATCTCTAGGATGATCCCTCACGTGTCGGAGCTCAAGAAGTCTGGCGTCTGGAGCTTCGACTACTTCTTGGGCTTCTCCTTCTTCTAAGATATTTGTTCCATTTTGATCTTTGACATTTTCAGATGACGTGGAGGTGGAAACTTTGACGTACTTAAGAGCGTCATCTTTAGCGGTCTCATCCAGACTCAGCTGTTCAAGTCGAGTATCTGCATCTTAAAGAATACTACTGGAAGAATTGCTGTTAAGCAAACTTCCTTCATCAAATACAATATTTATTGATTCATCTACCACTAGGGTTTTCTTATTGAAGACCCTATATGCCCGACTATGGGAACTATAGCCCATGAATATGCCTTCGAAGCATTTTTAACCGAATTTAGTACGCGGGTACTTCCCATTATTCAGTACATAGCATCTGCAACCAAAAATCCTCAAGTAGGACATGGTTGGTTTCCTGCCTTTCAGTAGCTCGTAGGGCGTCTTACGATGATGCTTGTTGATCAATGCTCGGTTTTGTGCATGACAAGCTGTATTGACAGCCTCTGCCCAGAAGTATTCCGGGAGAGAAGCGTCTTTCAACATTGTCGTGCAGGCTTCAATGAGAGTTCTATTTCTCATCTCCACAACTCCATTTTGCTGAGGAGTGCGCGGGGAGGAAAACTCATGAAAGATACCTTGTTCTTCACAAAATTCTGTCATAGCACCAGATTCGAATTCTGTTCCATGGTCACTTCTGATTTTGACCACGGAGCAGTTAAATTCGTTCTGAACCTGCTTGACAAAATTAGTGAAGATGTCAAACGTATCTGACTTTCGTTTCAAAAAGAACACCCATGTAAACCGAGAATGATCATCAACTATCACTAGCGTATATGACTTGCCTCCCAAGCTATGAACTTGCATTGGACCAAACAAGTCCATATGTAACAGGTAAAGACATCGGGAAGAGTCTTTGTCTGCAATGCTCTTAAAGGTAGCCCGAGTCTGTTTGCCCATCTGGCATGCAGGACAGGGGCTATCTTTGATGCACTTGATACTGGGAGCATCCCTTACTAAGTTCTTAGAAAATAGCATACTAATTATCTTGAAATTAATATGTGCCAATCTCTTGTGCCATTGTTCACAAAGAGATGCACTGCCTGTTGCCACAAGGCATACGGGGGTAGAAGAGTCTAAACTGAGAAAATCTAAGCAGAAGATATTTCTGCTCCTAATACCTGATAATACCGTCTCAGAAGAGGTACGTGAAATTATCAGACATTTATCTTTGCAGAACTTAACGTCATAACCTTTGTCACATAACTGACTTACACTGATCAGGTTATGGTTTAACCCTTCAACATAAGCCACGTCGGTGATAGAGATTATACCGTTGGAAATCATACCGTAACCTCTGGTGACTCCTCGATCTGACCCTCCAAAGATGACTTTGGGTCCATTCTCGACTGGAGTGTAATAACGCAGCAGGCTTCTTGTCCCAGTCATATGCCGGGAGCATCCATTGTCCAAATACCAGATCGGCGTTTTGGTGGCCTTTGGACATTCCTGCAAAACAAAATCAATTTGCCTTAGGAACCCAATCGAACTTGGGTCCTAGATTCCTGGTTAGCACACTCCCCCTCGGTTGGTTAACCCTACGAGTGGTCAGCCTCACATTGTTGACATGGGGAGTCTCGTAATGCCTTGGATTAAACCAACAATCCACGGCAAAGTGACCAACTTTGCCACAGCACCAACAGTCAAATCTGTTGTACCTCTTCCTAGGCACTTGCCTTACCCTGGGAACGGTGGGTACATCTGGGGCCTTGGATCTGGAGGTGGAGGCCTCATGGTGACAACAGTCACATGACTTTGTCACCTTCTGTATAACAGGCTTGGCTTTTGGTGCCTGCTTTCCATTATGGCCGCTAGAGAACGGACCATAATTTCCCATGTGGATTTCCTCATAAGGGGCCTTGAAGGCACTCTCACCGAAGTTCCGGGGAAAGTTCCAACCGTCATACCGGCTCTTTGGCTTTGCAACCGAGGGCCGGAAATGATGCCCAAATGTAGACTCAAAGTCATGTTGGCTGCAAGGAAAGCCAGGCTTTCTGAACGCAATAGGACTAAGAGGAGCCTTACCCTTTTCATCAGCAGAGGCCTTCTTGGAGACCTTATTCTTCCTCTGGTTCTTGTTTCTCCTAGATGAAGAACCAGATACCCCTATATGCCCCAAGCCAGCTCCTTTGGCCTGAGCCGAGAAGGTATCAACGACTGGAAGAACTGATTTTGGCATAGAGAAGCTCTTGACGATCTTCCTTTCTGCCGCAAGTAGTTCTTCCAACTTGTTGACTTCCTCCTGCTTAAGATCAAGGAGCTTCAAAGACTCTGAATGCTTTGAAGTCAGGTCAAGGTGCTCCTGTCGGAGAGAAATCAAGCTAGTGACCTCTTCCCTTAGGGTTACACACTCACCCTTAAGGAATTTTACTTCCTTCTTCTCAGCCTTCAGTCTCTTATGGCACTCATCGAAAGTGTTGAGCAGAAACTCATACTTCTCGAGGAGCTCAGCTTCACGGGCCGAAGGGCCATCCTCAGGTTCATCATCCTGAGACTCAGGATCAGAGTCGGAGTCAGAGAGAGGGGTGTGAGCTTTTACCTTCCCAGTAAATGGGGGGCATTCTCCTTCTGAGTCCGAGCGACCCACCAGCCCGAAGTAGGCTTCCTCATCATCACTTGAGTCTGAGGAGTCAGACTCACTCAGTGTCTGTGGCCGTTTGGCGATGTAGCTTCGCTCCTTCTTCTTGTCTCTAGAGGACTTGTGCTCCTCTTCTTTCCCTTTTTCCCTCTTGCCTTGATAGCAGTCGGCCACGACGTGTCCTGGCTTGTTGCATCCAAAGCAGATAATGTCAGAGGAGCGATGTTTGTTCGGTCTAGATGCATACCTGTCAGAAGAGTAGTTTTTCTTATGATGCCTGGAGGAGGAGCCATCTCTCTTTCTTTGATTCCTCATCTTGAGGAACTTCTTGAACTCTCGAGTGATGAGGGAGAAATCCTCCTCCGACAGCTCTGAGCTGGAGGAGCATGACTCGGAGTCCTCCTCCTCATCCTTTTTCCTGGCACGGTATGACACCGTACCCTTGCCTTTTCTGGAGTGACTGGCTTTTAGAGCCACCGTCTTTTCTTTGGCAGCCGCCTTCTCAGCTTCTTCTTCTGCTTTTCTGGTGTTCAGCTGAAGCTCATAGGACATCAGCTTTCCAAACAGAATCTGTGGATCAGTTTCAGCAAGTCTGTCAAACTCTCTAATGGCGCAGATCTTTGTGTCCCATTCCTTAGTAAGGGTCCTAAGGAACTTATCATTGAGTTCACCATTAGTGAACACTCTTCCGTAGCCTTTGAGGGCGTTAACAATCTTGAGGAAGTTCTCGTATGTGACTCCGATCTCTTCCTTAGGCCCTTGTCTGAAGGCCTCATATTTCTGGTTCAGGAGGGTTCTCCGATCATCCCTCACTTCATCCGTGCCCTCCATTAGGATGATCAGGCACTGTCAAATCTCCTGTGTTGTCCTGCAGTTGCTGAAGTTTTGCATCATAGAGTCATCAACTGCGCTGACCAGAATGTTCCGTGCCTTCATGTCAAGTCCCACTAGTACCATCTCGTCCTTGTCCATTTCAGAAAGTGTCTTCGGCACTTTCTTGGTGGGATCAATGGTGGAGGCCTTAGTGGGGACATAAGGTCCCTCCAGCACGATCATGAAGAGTCGAGGATCCACTGCTTCCATGTAGAACCTGATCCTTTCCTTCCAAATAGGAAAGTTGAGCCTGTTGCACACTGGGATCTTGCCGGAGTACTTGAGCCCGTCCATAGTAGATGTTTGCCTCCTTCTTGACAGTAGTAGCAGGATTCAACTCAAGGTGTTAACCTTTTAGATGAGGAACCTGGCTCTGATACCACTTGAAAGTCCACCTAGTGTCAACTATGTGCACCTATGGGGGGGGGGGGGAATATGTGACGAGTAGCGCTTTTGCGGAATTTACGAATGTACCTGCACAATAAAAATAAAAAGCACAGCACACAGAATACACAGGCAATTTATAGTGGTTCCCCGACTTGGGTACATCCACTTTCCCCCTTCGACCTATCTCCCAACAAGGGACGACTCGGTCACTTCTCCAACGGGATTGAAATCCAATCCCTGCACTATCGGAAGGAACCCTTCCACACGTGAGAGTCAACACTCCCACAAAACGGGTTTCACCCAACCCTTACAACACGGAACAAAAGTTCCTTTACAACAAAAGTAAATATAGAATGTACACGAGATACAAACTTCGTTTGGATACTACGGTGTTCCTCTTCGTTCGACGACGTGTTCGTGAAGTCAACGAAGAGTCTACAACCTTGGTCTCTCTTGGAAAGGATCTCCCCGAAACCGGCGGCGACAATCCGAGCGGCGGCTTGGTTCGGGATCAACGACAATGAAGGTGCGCGACAGCAATACTTTGAGATCCAAACTTCGTTGCAAAGCAAACTAGGTCTACCAACGGTCACTCAAGGATCGGTCGTCTCGATCGATTCGGACGGGGGAGTTTTTCCCGGTCAACAAATCAAGAGACAAGGGATCTCAGGATAGACACGTGAGACTCAAGCTTTGCTAAGCTTCTGTCGCCGGAGATCGGGAAGAAAAGCGATCTGCAGCGGCTACCAACTAGCGCGAGCGGCGACGGATGCAGCGGAGCTGTTTCGCGATTTTAGGGTTTCTTTCTTGCTCGACTTTTTTCTATTTCATTTACTGTTCAAAATACCCGAATATATATACTGAAGATAACTCCAATATGACCGTTTGTGGGACCCACAATAGAAATCCCTAAATCCCGGTCCAGAAAATTGACAGCTGCAGAATCCGGTTCAGGAACATCCGGAGAAAACGCCAAGTAAAAATCGGCGAGAATCACAGGTGATTCTCGACGAATCGGCTAGAATCATTCGTGATTCTCGACGATTCGTCGAGAATTACTAGTGATTCTCGACGGATCACTTTTTGATTCTCAACGAATGTAACTTGGTATTCAGGATCTGCTCTGCGATGGGTTCGGCGAGAATCACTATTGATTCTCGTCGAATCTCACTTGGCACCATTTTAAGGTAGCCGGAAGGAGTCAGCGAGAATCATTAATGATTCTCGACGATTCGGCGAGAATCACTCGGTGATTCTTGCCGAATCGGCGAGAATCACTTGGTGATTCTCGTCGACTTTTACTTAGACGCATTTACGTCTTTCCACCCAAGAACTGCTCTTTGACCCATCCTTGCTCCTTGTCTGCTCCTGCATATTTACAGCCCTGTGCTTGAAAGTAAGTGCACTCCAATAGAGAGACTACACGTAGGCCAACACAATGATCTGCTCAACGAGGGATTACGTCGTGCAGACCCGTGTATATTGACCTACTGCACCCTGACATTGGTGTGCACTTAGCGTGGAAAAGCTGCAAGCACAACTAGAAAGAGTTTATCAAATACATAGTCTATTGACCTTAGCTTGTCCAGGGGCTTCTTCAAATCTGGTACATTGTGGATACAATACCCAACAAAGGTGATAGTCCCCATCTGAATCACTGTAATGTGCTTCAGTTTGGCTATCTCATTCAGCTTTTGATCAAATAAGTTCTCAAATTCTGTTGCAGCAGCTTTGAGATCAGCAATTTCCTTTGCCTGACTTTTGGCAAGGGACTTGCTTTTCTTGTAAGCTTGCAACAGTACTTTATATTCATCTATAAGCTGATGAATATCATCCTCAGACTCAGATACATTCTCATCACTTGATGATGATGAATCTGATTCTGTACTGGAACAAGAAACTTAACTTAGAGTTGAACTTTGTACCTTACTGGGTCCTGGCTGCTCCAGGATTTTGTCACTCTCAATCAATGCCATCAGTCCTTGGCACTGACAGTCTTCTTGTTCATATATAGACTCCATAATCTGCATGAATTCTTCTTCTTCTTCTTCTTCAGCAAACAGCCCTATGTATGCCTCAGCATCAGACTCAGTTTCTGAAGAAGAGATATCTGATAGAGTCTTCTCCTTCTTGGCAACAAAAGACTTTTCTTTCTTGCCTTTGAAATGAGTCTTCTTCCTGTCACTAGACTCCTTTCTCTTTTCAGGACAATCTGCAATAACATGGCCTTGTCTATTGCAGCAATAACACACTATTTTTGAAACAGTTGCCTTGCTAGATTTAGTACTCTTCCTGTTCTTCTTTGAAGCCTTTTTATCCTGATAAAAATCTTCTTTTCCCTTTGAAGTAGAAGGCCTTGACCTCCACTGTTTCTTCTTTAAGAATTTCTGAAAATGTCTAGTGAAGGCAGCAAAGTCTTCATCACTTTCACTGCTTTCAGATTTTGTGCTGACTGACTCATCTGACTCTGATTCAACTACCTTTGGAGGTGGAGTTGGTGACTTATTCCTGCACTTTCTGGAGGCTTTTGTCTTGAAAGCTACTGTTCTTTCCTTGTGTTCAGTTCTTATTGATTTCTCCTCCTCTTTCCTCACTATCAATTGCATTTCATAAGACAACAATTTGCCAAACAGTGTAGGTGGAGGAATTTCTCCCAACTTAGCCATTTCTCTAATGGCACAAATCTTTGTGTCCCAATCTTTAGTTAGGGACCTTAGGAACTTGTCATTTAGTTCATAATTACTGAACTCTCTTCCATAGGACATGAGTTCATTCACTATTCTGTAGAACTTCTTATAGCACTCAGTTATGCTATCACCCTTTCCTTGTCTAAAACTTTCATACTCTTGATTTAGTAAGGATTTTCTATCTTGCCTAACTTCTTCAGAACCCTCCATATACACAATAAGAGTGTCCCACATCTCTTTGGCTGTCTTACAGTGTATTAGATTCTGAAAAGTTGCATCATCTATGGCACTCACTATAATGTTTTGTGCCCTTTTGTGCATGGTGGCTAGGACAATCTCATCCTTACTCATTTCAGAGAAATCCTTTGTTGTTCTCTGATTTGCATCTAGAACAGATATCTTCATGGGCACATATGGCCCCTCTTTGACTGTGATGTAAATCCTAGGGTCTGAGGCCTCCATAAACAGCCTTACCCTTTCCTTCTAGATCCCAAAGATTTCCTTTCTGCATATAGGTAATTTCATAGAACCCAATTCCTTGTGATTTCAGAGGAACCCATGGTTCTTGATTTTCTTGAATCTGTAATTTGACTTAGACTGAATCTGCCAATCAGGATCTCCTCAGACTGTTAGTCCTTTTTGAGGAACCTGGCTCTGATACCACTTGAAAGATATAGTACCTAAACACCTAGAGGGGGGGGGGGGTGAATAGGTGACCTAATTCTTTTTTAAACTTTAATGGCAGCAATCAGTTATAACACAGAATCTACTCTACTTTTGCAATCACACAGCATACACAGCAAAGCACAGCACAGCAGACACAGAGTTTTATAGTGGTTCCCCAAGCTTTGGGTACATCCACTTTCCCCCTTTGCCTATCTAGCAGTGTACTAGATTCGGCCAAACTTCACCACTGTCTCAGAACCCAAACTGGTTCCTACACCTCAGGCCCAAGGCCTTACAACTCAGCTTTTCCACAAAGCCTACACTCAGCCACAAAGGCCTACACTCAGAGATTCCAATCTCCTACACTCAGGCTCTCAAGCCCTACCCTCAGCCTTTATAATTACAGGCTTACAAACACTCAGATCCAAAGGATCCTACAGGATTAAAATGAATTTACAATTGTTAACTCAACAACTCAGAAATAAGAGAGGGGAGTTGTGAGTTTCTTGATGAGTTCTTGGAAGAACTCAGTTGGATTCAATCTGACTTAGCTTTCTTCAAAGCTTCTTGAAAGTAGAACTGAATAAGATTGACTCCTCCTGCAGTTGATCCTTGAACTCTGCTTCTTAAGATCCAGAATAAAACTGAACCTTTCTTCTCAGCCTAGTTCCAATGGCTGATTTCTTGGATGGAGCCCACTCTCTCCAACTTCTTAGATCTGCACTTGGACAGCTAGATCTTCTTGATTTGATACTTTGAACAACTATGTGTACCACTTCAACAACTACTTGAACAACTATTTCTGTAGACTGTATGAGCCTATTTATAGGCCTTCTTCATGGTAACCGGCTGGTCCGGTCCATAACTGAATTCTGATATCTCTGACAGGTGCTGTAGACCGGCTGGAACGGCAGCTGTCAAGTCATCGAGTCAGTTCTTGAAAGTTCTCTAACTATCTGAAAGTGTAAAGACTTTCTGTCTTTAAGTGTCGACACTTATAGACCAAGTGTCGACACAAGTTGTGTAAGTGTCGACACAAGTCTACAAGGTGTTGACACAACTCCTTGTGTTGTAGATTCTATGTCTCGACACAGTTTCTTCTGCATGTGTCGACACTGAAATTGAGTGTCGACACAAGTACTTGATCTTCTATCTTTTGCTGAATTCTTCTAAGTGTCGACACATCTCCTTTGTGTCGACACAACTTCTTGTGTTGAATCTGTTAAGTGTCGACACTGCTTCTTGGTGTCAACACAAAGTCTTCTATGTTGATACTTGCTGAGTGTTGACACAGCTCCTTGTGTCGACACTTGATTCTTCTGTTGAGACTTCAGCTGAGTGTCGACACATTCCCTTAGTGTCGACACTTGTACTTAGAATATTTTGTTGATCTTTCTGTTCTTTGCTAAGTGTCGACACAGCTCCATGTGTCGACACTTTCTTCAAGTGTTGAGTCTTCAGCTGAGTGTCGACACATTGTTCTGAGTGTCGACACTTACTTCAAGTGCTGACTCTTCTGTTGAGTGTTGACACATTGTTCTTGGTGTCGACACTTATACTTAGTCTCTGCTGACTTTTGCTGAGTGTTGACACAGCTCCAAGTGTCGACACTTTCTGGTGTAGACACAGCTTCAGTGGGTGTCGACACAGCTCCTTGTGTCGACACTTTCTGTCTGCACTTTTCTTCTTTGAGTGTCGACACAGCTTCTTGTGTCGACACTTCCTGTCTGGTGTCGACTCTACATCCCAGGTGTCAACACAGTGACTTCAAGTGTCGACACTGCTTGTCTGGGTGTCGACACAAGTCTTCTTAAGTGTCGACACTTTCCCTCTAGGTGTCGACACATGGACTTAGAAATTTTTTCTTCAGTCCTGCAAATACTTAACCTGCACAAGTAACTCAAAAACACATCAAATACATTTTGATGTATATCATTGAGTTGGGTGAGGCTTCTTCAAATCAGGTACATTTAAACCAATGTACCCAACAGTGAAGCTTACCGCTTTATGGTTGATAAGGCACAATCCAGATGTAAAACACCATTGGAGGTTGTCCATTGTGCTCTGGTTGGACCGACCGTCACCGCCAGTCTTGAAGGCAGCAGGTACATGCTGATATTGGTTGATGACTATTCAAGGTATACTTGAGTATACTTCATGAAGGCGAAGTTGAACATGATGTGCTTGTTTGTGAAGTTCAATAATCTTGTGGAAGGCCAGCTTGGTCTGCAGATCAAGAAGTTGAGGACAAGCATCATTGGTGAGTTTGGCTCAACCGAGTTCTCAAACGTTTGCAGAAAGAATTGGATCCGGAAGGAGCTTTCTTGTGGACATACTTCACAGCAAGGTAGTGTTGCAGCTCTGATGATCCGTTGGTTGAGGGAGACCTACAAGTGTTGGCTTCAGTGTAAAGGCATTCCTAAGGCTCTTTGGGCGGAAGGGATGGCCTGTGCTGCTCATGTAATCAATCAGATGCCTCTTAGTCCGATCTATGTGAAGACTCCTTATGAGCTGATGTTCGGGGTGAAGCCCAGTGTAAAGTACCTACGGGTGATTGGATCTACCTGCTACGTACACACTCCAGATGCTCTCAAGACGAAGCTAGCCTTTGTTGGGTATGATGAGCAGAGGAAAGATGGAGGTGTATGGATCCTGCCATGAAGATGCTCATCAAGTCAAGAGACGTTGTATTCGATGAGTTGACATCATATTAGGATAGATCTTATGTGGAGCTAGAGATGAGCAGGTCAGATGGTGGGCTGAAGGAGGCTGCTGCTAAGGTTCAGGTGGAGCTGCTTGAGTCACCAAGAGCTTCAGATTATTCTAGCTCTCCGGGCAAAGGCGTTAGGGTCAGGAAGCAGGGTGAGCGATGCTACAAGTACTTCTAGCTCGAAGGAGGAGGATTCCGATTCAGGAAGCGGGAGGAGCGATGTTCCAAGTAGTTCTTGTTCAAGAGCGGAGACTTCTGGTTCAGGTAGCAGGGGGAGAGTTGCTTCAGGTGCTCCTGGTTCCAATGAGGTGGTGTCTTATTCAGGAAGCAAGGGGAGCATTGTTTCGAGTTTTCCCTGAAACGGAGTTGGTTTAGGAGAAGCAGCAGAGGTGGTTAGCCATGATCAGGTTCTTCAGAGATCGAAGAGGATCAGTAAACCACCAGCTCGATATAGTGAAGGGAACACGACGTGCTTGGTCCCATGTTTCCTTACAAGCCCTCTGGTCGAGCGAGTACCTTTCTGTTGTGATGACCCTACTAGAATCAAGGAGGTGGTTGACACCAAGGATGAAGAGGTGACTACTCTCAGTGGTAACGAGGCTTGGGCTCTTACGCCCAAGGTTGTTGGTGATACTCTTTTGATGCATGAGTGGAGGTTGAAGCTAATGAAGAAGGCAGAGGGATGCATGTCTCCTTTTGGGAGATGTTGGAGGGCTCCCTAATAGTCCATGATATGCGGGGTGAGGACTATGTCTTGCACATTTCTTCGTAGATGCTATCGGACGGACCGGGTGCAAGGTTATGAGAGCTGCGGGAGTTATTCACCACTTCTCACTTCAAGGGAGAGTGTTGAAAATCATGAAGTGAAAGTGGGTGAATGAAAGACTTGGGCAACCTATCCGTACGGACTATGGGAACTGGGTTGGCGGGCAGCCAGGTCGGTGGGGCTGGTGTAGACGGTTTGTTCTATGGCGGCCTGGACGGTCTGTTCGCGTGGACTATGCAAACAACGACGGTTAGCCAGGCCGGCTTATGCTCTACAAGCAGCTGGATCCCATGAAGTAACTAGGCGGATAGTGACTCTATCCGCGGAGTCTAGCAAGAAGCTGACTGAAGAAATGGAGCTCGGCAGACCAGCTTGGCAGAAGCCTTGGTCTTGCTCTGGTGTAGCGGAAAGTGGATGCCGCAGAGATCGTTAGTTAGTGCGGACAGGTGTTGGAGGTCGCCGAGTTTGGCTGACTGGATCCAGTATCCACAAGTAAGTGTGGACTGGCCCTTGTGGCCAGTGGTGTGGACTTGGTTGGTTCTGAACCAAGTCAATGTTTGGCTCAGTCCAGGGAGATCGCGTAGTAGAGCGCGGACTGCTTCTCTGTCCGCCAAACTCGGTAGAAGTGTTGTGTGCCTTGGTTGCGAGTTTGGGAGAAACGGACTAAAGATTGTGTCCGCAACTACATACTGGCTAGAGATGGATACGCTGAGTCCGACAGCTGCCTTACTGGCATGGTCATGAACTCGGGATATGCAGACTGGAGCAGTCTGCGGAAGATGCGGACTAGAAGTGTCTGCTGTGTAAGTAGACTTGAGCAGTGTCTGCTGAGTCCAGTAAGTATCTTGTTGACGAGGCTATGGACTCAAGGTATGTGGACTGGAGTTGTCTGCAGGGATATGCAAACTAGAGCTGTCCGCAGTATGTGCGGACAGGATCGGTGGGTCCGCTGAGTCCGGCTGTTGCCTTGGTGGCAAAGCCGTGGGCTCGGGATGAGCGGACTAAAGCGGTGTGTCGGCGAAATCCGGCATTTACCTTGTGATGAGGCTGTGGGCTCGGGATAAGCATGCTGGAGCGGTGTCCGTGGATTGGCGGACAATGTTGCTGTGGAGTTCGGCTGTGGTGGTCTTGGCTTGGCCTTTGGAGACAAGGCGAACTGGCGTTGTGTCCAGCCTTTTAGAAGCTATGGTGGACGCTATCATGCACAGTGGCGGCGGACTGGAATGTATCCGCGTACTGCAGAGATGTCTTGTCGTGGGATGTACGGGAATTCTATCTTCTAAGGCAGTGACCATACTCATCATCGTGCCTATAAATAGGACCCATGTCACATCAGGAATAGTAACCCGAGAAACTAAGTGAACAGTAAGTGAGCTCGTCATAGTTGCTGCGGACTGCCTTTTGGTGTCCGCGAGGTTTGATAGAGTTGACCGATTTGTGTTGTGCAGGTTGTGCGGATAGTGCTGGAAAACCAGGACTTGGCTCTGATTGCAGTCAGGGACAGTGCGGGCTCTACGGTTAAGCAATAGGCGGAAAACAGCAGGTCGCGGAAGGAGACCATACGGTCTTCTCTTTGGTAACTTGGTTCGGGGTTCAAGAAGTTGCCTGTTTCAGGCGGACTGTTCTCTTCGGCATCGCAGCTTGTGTGGTCTGGCAGCTAGGCGACCTCGTGGTTCGGCGGCTATCAGACTGGCGGCTAGAGCTAGCATTGGAATAAGGGGTAGTCCGCGCAGCTTGGGTTGCGGTCTGGTGACCTGGCGGACTATGCAGACTCCATAGCAGTAGACCGACGGCTTGATGTTTGAGTCCGCGCGACTTGTGTTAACTTGTCTTTATTTATAGTCTCTGCTTTCCCTTGGGTGGTTGTTTGGTGAAGCATGTCTCGTCATGTATGTCTCGCCATGTATGTCTCGCTGTGTAAAGAAGATTGCTGTGAATCAATAAAGACTCTTGTGTTGCATGTGTTTTCTAGTTGACTGGCATTAGTTGAGATAACCCCTGCTCACTCCAAGGTCCAGGGAAATTTCCGCGTGATCATTGTGTGATCTTGATAGTGTTGAGAATATTAGTTTGGCATTAGGCTATCTCATTGACCACTTTGAGAAAATTCAACAGTTTCAAATCATATAAAGCTTTAGATAATAGATAAACATAATCAGGAAAGTTAGAATCAACGAAACCTGAAGGTTGTTCCACATACACCTCTTTCTTTATGTCATCATTAAGGAAGGCAGACTTCACATCCTTCTAATAGACAGTGAAGCCCTTAAGAGCATCATATGCTAGGAATAACCTGATTACCTCTATCCATGACACTAGAGCGTATGTCTGGTCAAAGTCGATTCCTTCTTCTTGGGGATATCCTTTGGCGACGAGTCTGGACTTGTTCTTTATTATCGTTCCATCCTTGTCCATCTTGTTCCTGTAAACCCACTTTGTCTCGATGACATTCTTACCTTTGGGTCTTGGAACAAGTTTGCAGACTTGACAATGCTTGAACTGATTTAGTTCTTCTTCCATCGCCATTATCCACGATGCGTCTGAGTTTGCTTCCTCAAACTTCTTCGGTTCAACCTGTGAGAGAAAACTCAAATATAAATTCTCGTTAGTTGTACATCTACGAGTTCTAACACCATCCCGAGGATCTCCTATGATTTGGTCTATTGGTTGATCCTTCAGATGTCTGAGCTCTAGAGTCCTTCCATCTGGAGTGTCTTCAATCACCGGAGTGACTTCATCAACTTGGAAGTTTTCTTCATCTTGATCATCAACCTCTCCAATAGGGGTTGGAGAGGTGATCTTGATGAACTTTTCACCTTTTTCCTTAGTCGGCTCACCCAAGTTTAATTCTTTTAACTTTGTATCTGCATCTTCAATGAACACACTAGAAGAGTTGCCTTGCAGCAAGCTCGTCTCATCAAATACAACATGAATGGATTTTTCTACAACCAGAGTTTTTCTTTTAAATATCTTGTATGCCTTACTATGGCTACTGTACTGTACAAAAATACCCTCAAAACTATTTTCGCTAAATTTGATAGTATGATACTTGTCATTGTTAAGGACGAAGCACTTACAGCCAAAAATTCTAAAATATGAGACAGGCTGTTTCCTGCCCTTTAGAAGTTCGTAAGGTGTCTTATTGTGGTTCTTGTTTATGAGTGCTTGATTTTGCATGTGGCATGCAGTGTTGACAGCTTCAGCCCAGAAGTATTCCGATAGTGAGGCATCACTCAACATGGTCCTGCAGGCCTCTATGAGGGTTCTATTTCTTCTCTCAGCCACTCCTTTCTGTTGAGGAGTACAAGGAGAGGAAAACTCATGAAAGATACCCAAGCTTTCACAGAATTCTATCATGGCCCCAAACTTGAACTCAGTTCTATTATCTGATACTGACTACGGAGCAATTGTATTCATTCTGGACTTGCCTGACAAAATTTGTTGAAGCCAAAATTGACCTCTGTGGAGTTCGGGGTCCCTAGAAAGGGGTGACCTCGCACCTATTACACTCAGGAGAACGTCACGGACCAAAGGATCAAGAAGCTAGAAACAGACCCTCGGCTCTTGCGCGGAGGTCCCACCTCACACCCGGAAGACCTTTGAGGTCCTCCCCTCCCTATCCAATGCTTGAGCTAGGGTGCCTTGAAGGATGAAGGGAGAATGAAGAAGTGATGAAGTGATCCTCTTCAAGGCAGCCCTAAGGGCCTATTTATAGTTTTCCAAATCCCATGGACCAAAAAACCTGAAATACCCCTATGCCAAATATGCCTCGGGCCAATAGAAAATAGCCCCACCGGGGGTAAAGGGGTAAAAACCACCCCGCCCCTCATCCACCTAGGGGCTGAGCATAGGGGCGACGAGGGTAGGGGCGAGACCCCCAGCCTTAGCCAGTCTCGCCCCACCAAGCCGCGGGGAGGGGCGAGACCCCCGGCCCTGGCCGGTCTCGCCCCACCAAGTCGCGGGTAGGGGCGAGACCCCCGGCCTTGGCCATTCTCGCCCCACCAAGCCGCGGGCAGGGGGGCAGGGGCGAGACCCCGACCCCCAAAAAAGGGCCACTGGGGGAGGCCGATGTTTCCTCCCCCTACTAGTATATTTCAAGAGCCAAGCCAAAATTGGCCACCAAGAGTGCAAAATCTCCCAAAAAGCTTAAAACCCAAAACATGTGAATACGGGGTTGTACACTATCCCCGCTCTTTTTGAGATTGGCACAAGCTCGGAAAGAAACGTCCAACCCAACGTATTCGCTGAGTGTAACTTTCCTGCAGGGTCAACCTGTTATGCCGGCTATGGGAGCCTGGGTGGCGAGATCTCCTCTGGGTAAAAAACACTTCACCCGCTGGAAGGGTCAACCTGCCATGCCAGCTATGGGAGCCTGGGTGGCAAGACCTCCTCCGGGTAAAAAACACTTCACCCCCCGGAGGGGTCAACCTGCTATGCCAGCTATGGGAGCTTGGGTGGCGAGACCTCCTCCGGGTTAAAAACACTTCACCCCCCCCCCCCCCCCCGCAGGGGTCAACCTACCATGCCTAGGTAGCAAGACCTCCTCCGAGTAAAAAACACTTCACCCCCCAGAGGGGTCAACCTGCCATGCCAGCTATTGGAGCCTGGGTGGCGAGATCTCTTCCGGGTAAAAAACACTTCACCGCTAGAGGGGTCAACCTGCTATGCCAGCTATGGGAGCCTGGGTGGCGATACCTCCTCCCAGTAAAAAACACTTCACCCCCGGAGGTGTCAACTTGCCATGCCAGCTATGGGAGCCTGGGTGGCGAGATCTCCTCCGGGTAAAAAACACTTCACCCCCGGGAGGGGTCAACGTGCCATACCAGCTATGGGAGCTGTTGGAACCCTAGTTCTGATTTGGGTAAGGAACACTATTAAGAATATTAGATTGACCCAATATGTATAGTCATGGGTCATAGGATTCTTTCCAGACTTGGTCATTCAGAAGAACTCCAGAATTGCTGAAAGAAATGCAGTTAAAACAAAGTCAGAGAATCAGCTGGATGATCGTCGAACGCAGTTCGACAAACGGTAATCTCAGGTTGACGATCCCAAATACTCAAGCAAGGCTGTGTTGACACCGTCACAACAACTATGTCGACACTTCAGAGAGGCTATGTCGACACACAGAGGATTTGAGTCGACACAAAAAATATCAGTCGACACTAGCTCAGTCGACATAAGAAGGATTTGTGTCGACACCACAGAACATCTATTGACACAGTTCACAGAAGCAAAATTCTCAGGTCGACGATTGTCATGATAACCTCGACGATCTCAGAGTTAATCTCTGTACTGAGCTCGACGAACTCAATGATCAGGTCGACGAATTATGTAAGGAGCTGAGGTCGATGAAATCCAGATGAGCTCGACGAACTCAAAGCTCAGATCGACGATCGCTGAACTCAAGACATCCAGACATCTGCTTGACGAACACAGAAGCTAAGCTACGGTCGACGAACGCAGATCTTAAATAAGATATTCAGCTCGACGAATCTAGCTGAGTTCGACGAATGTCGAACTAAGGTCGATGATTGATGAACTCGACGAAAGTTCAGGTCGACAATTTCTGTGCAATCGGTAACAGTTGACAGAATTTATTGAGGATTAATTACAGTCAACATTCCCAGTGAAAATAGTCGTTCAAACGGACAGTTACAGAAGATTTAAGTGAGGATCAATTTCCAAAGCATCTTTACTCTCGGGAATATTTCTTCCATCATCAAGTCTACGGAATTCAAATAGAGGGAAGAAGATAGAACAACACATATAGAATATAAAGAACCAAGAAACACACAAAGAGTGGAGATGAATTAATATAGAGAATAATAACAAACAGTCAGACGATCAAACGAAAAAACAGTCTGCATCATACATTCTCTTGGCCCTCTCTCTCAGGATTTGGACACACAGTAGAAGCCATAGGAAAGAAGAAGATCAGCAATAAGAAGAAGAACAATCAAACAATATCAAGATTCTTCTTCTTCCTTATCTCTGCAGGACAGCTTCAAGGACAACAAACAACATATCAGTCAGAAGCTCCTGAAGATTCCTCTGGTCAAGGCTCAAAGTCTGAAGGCCTATCACCCTGTGCAAAGCTTCTAAGCCTGAACCCCTTTCAATCTCAGGGGGAGCTTTGACAACATCATTGAATCCACATAGTCTTCTCAGTTGTATATTGAGAAAGAGAAGACTTCCATCACTCTCTTCCCCCTCCTGTATAAAGGGTTGTAATCTCCCTTCAAAAGTGATTCCTGGTTTTTGAGCACCTGATCAAAAGCTCATTGGTGATAGGGAAGCTCATCAAAAACCTATTGGTTTTTAGGCACCTGATCAAAAGCCTAAATGGTTTCTAAATCTACCTGAAGCAGATCTTGAGGTGACAGGGCACCTGATCAAAAACCTGAGTGGATTCCTACCCGGGTGGTAGAAGAGTGGATGTACCCAGGTTGGGGAACCACTATAATATTCTTGTGTCGTCTGGTTTCCCCGTATCTTTTGTTTTTGCTGTGCTTGTGACTTCTGGACTACTGTGTTTAATTTATTTATTTATTTAATCTGTTTGTGCACTGCTTGATTATAGCAAAAGCTGTAATAATTTTTATTATTGCACTATACTCTATTCACCCCCCTCTAGAGTATAGTAGATCTAACCCATCACTTTCAATTGGTATCAGAGCGGGTTCCTTTGGTTGTACAAGCTAACCCTTGAACCAAAGATCATTTGTTAGATCTACATATTTATTTTATCTATTTCCATTTAGAGTTTATACACAGCTACAACAAAAAACATGGACTATGCAAGCACCAGACCTCCAGTGTGCAACCAAAATAGGTTTTCCATATAGAAGGCAAGAATCAGATTGTATAAGAACTCTATTGATGAAGATATATACACTTCTATTTTGACAGGTCCCCCTCAAACTTCAACCTCTTCAAATACAAATGCTGTCCCATCATCTCAACGGACAGCTACCCAAAAAAGCTAAAGCTTGCTGATGCCAAAGCCATGAACATATTGACTCAGACTATGTCAGATGACATCTTTCAGAAGGTGGCTGAGTGCACCTCTGCAAAAGCAATCTGGGACTCACTAAACCACATGGTTGCTGGCTCAACAGATGAGAGGAAAGATTGAAGATCAAATCTTATCACACAATATGAAAACTTCAGAAAGGATGAAGAAGAAATAGTTGAAGTGATGTACAATAGGCTTAGCTCCATCATCAGTGAGCTAAGAACCTTGGATAAAGAAATCACATTAACTGAAGTAAATGACAAGATCCTCATGTGCTTCCCAAGCTCATGGGATACCAGGATTTGGCCAATTAAAGAGGCCAGAAACTTGAATGAGATTTCAACTGAATCTCTCCTGGGAAAGCTCAAATCTTATGAGCAGTTAATCAAGAATAGAGAAGAAGTAGAGCAAAGAACTCCTCCAGCAAGAAGAGAACACATCATTGCTTCCAAGGCTGCTTAGAAGACAGTGGCTGCATCAACAAATGAAGAACTGATGATCTTATTTTCTAAAAGATTTTATAAGATGGAAAAGAAGGACTTCAGAAGGGAGTCATCCAGGAATGACAACAAGCCAAAATATGACCAAACACCTACTAAAGAGGAAAGGAGAAAAGAGAAGGAATCAAGAAGTAATCATTACTGCAAGCCCTCTTCCAGCAAGCACAAAAGGAAGGACATAGGATTTGTGGCTGAAACATGGAGTGACACAGAAGATGAATCCACATCCTCCAGCTCCAGTGAAGAAGAAGAGGAGGCTAAGGCAAAGGAATTTTGTCTACTGGCCATCAATGCATCTTGCAGCAGCTATGATAGAGAATCTGAATATGATGGAGAATCAGAGTCTGATGAAGAATCAGCAGATCAAGTAATCTCTAACCTTGATTTTTGTTCAAAAAAATTTAAAACTGACTTCAGATTATCATGTAAAAATCTTCAAAAAATCTTCGTTCAAAATAATTCGTCGAACGGAGATCGACGAAATCACTACTATTCGTCGAACTCAGATCGACGAACTCTGAACAAAGATTTTGACTTGAACTATTCAGTAATCTGTGCTCGACGAAATAGATATAATTTGTCGAACAACGATCGACAAAAATGGCCCACAGAAATCAATAATTATCATTCTGTGAGCAGAGATCGAAGATCGCATCCAACATCGTCGAACTCAGTTCGACGATCCAACCAGAAATCGTCGATCCCAGATTCTATTAACAGAATTTTTTGTTCTTTTAAAAAATTATCATCAAAGTCAGCATTTTAATACTTCTTTCACTGAGTGGATAATACCTCCTAGGAAATATCATCCACCTGGATACAAGGATCAACCTAAATGCTCCTTTATTTCTAATTATGATCATAAAGAATTAGGACCCAAGGTGATCTAAGTACAGAACTCCTAACATCTCCTTGCAGGAAAAGAATTCAGTCCAGCCAATACACAGGATATCAGTGGCTGAATAATTTGAGCAAGGATATGCATATAGGGGGAGATGCTATTAAAGTTATGATCCTAATCATATTTGGGCAAGGCAAAGTAATTTCATGGTAATTCAAGCAGGAACACTATTTTCTCAAATCTCTGCCCTCTCTGCTCCCCCATCTTCATTTAGGGGCCTGGCTCCAGTGCTTACTACAACCAGGCAGGGGGAGATGCCTGTAAATGAAGCTGCAGCACTTCCAGCAATAGCATAAATTGCAGCAATTACAGCAGCAGCTCTATACAATAGATTATAATGATACAGATTTGGGCAAGGATCAACAACAGCTGTAATAATAGCAACAGCAGAAATACATGATCCAGATTTAATTGTATTTTACTTGTATTTATGTAAATAGTGTCCTCACCCAAATAGGGGGAGATTGTTGGAACCCTAGTTCTAATTTGGGCAAGGAACACTATTAGGAATATTAGATTGACCCAACATGTATAGTCATGGGTCATAGGATTCTTTCCAGACTTGGTCATTCAGAAGAACTCCAGAATTGCTGAAAGAAATGCAGTTAAAACAAAGTCAGAGAATCAGCTGGACGATCGTCGAACCCAGTTCGACAAACGACAATCTCAGGTCGACGATCCCAAAGACTCAAACAAGGCTGTGTCGACACCGTCACAACAACTATGTCGACACTTCAGAGATGCCATGTCGACACAAAGAGGATTTGAGTCGACAAACAAAATATCAGTCGACACTTGCTCAGTCGACACAAGAAGGATTTGTGTCGACACCACAGAACATCTGTCGACAGAGTTCACAGAAGCAAAATTATCAGGTCGACGATTGTCATGATCAACTCGACGATCTCAGAGTTAATCTCTGTACTGAGCTCAACAAACTCAATGATCAGGTCGATGAATTATGTAAGGAGCTGAGCTCGATGAAATCCAGATGAGCTCGACGACCTAAAAGCTAAGGTTGACGATCGCTGAAGTCAAGACAGCCAGACATCTGCTCGACGAACACAGAAGCTAAGCTTCGGTCGATGAACGCATATCTTAAACAAGATATTCAGCTCGACGAATCTAGGTGAGTTCGATGAATGTCGAACTCAGGTCAACGATCGATGAACTCGACGAAAGTTCAGGTCGATGATTTCTTTGCAATCGGTAATAGTTGACAGATTTTATTGAGGATTAATTACAGTCAACATTCCCAGTGAAAATAGCCGTTCAAACGGACAGTTACAGAAGAATTAAGTGAGGATCAATTTCCAAAGCATCAATTTCCAAAGCATGTTTACTCTCGGGAATGTTTCTTCCATCATCAAGTCTACGAAATTCAAATACAGGGAAGAAGATAGAACAACACACACAGAATATAGAGAACCAAGAAACACACCGAGAGTGGAGATGAATCAATATAGAGAATAATAACAAACAGTCAGACGATCAAAAGAAAAAACAGTCTACATCATACATTCTCTGTTCCCTCTCTCTCAGGATTTGGACACACAGTAGAAGCCAGAGGAAAGAAGCAGATCAGCTATAAGAAGAAGAAGAACAATCAAACAATATCAATAGTCTTCTTCTTCCTTATCTCTGCAGGACAGCTTCAAGGACAACAAACAACATATCAGTCAGAAGCTCCTGAAGATTCCTCTGGTCAAGGGTAAAAGTCTGAAGGTCTATCACCCTGTGCAAAGCTTCCAAGCCTGAACCTCTTTCAATCTCAAGGGGAGCTTTGACAACATCATTGAATCCACATAGTCTTCTCAGTTGTATATTGAGAAAGAGAAGACTTCCTTCACTCTCTTCCCCCATCCTGTATAAAGGGTTGTTATCTTCCTTCAAAAGTGATTCCTAGTTTTTGAGCACCTAATCAAAAGCTCATTGGTGATAGGGCACCTGATCAAAAACTTATTGTTTTTTAGGCACCTGATCAAAAGCCTAAAGGGTTTCTAGATCTACCTGAAGCAGATCTTGTGGTGACAGGGTACCTGATCAAAAACATGAGTGGATTCCTACCAGGGTGGTAGAAGAGTGGATGTACCCAAGTTGGGGAAACACTATAATATTCTTGTGTCTTCTGGTTGACCCGTATCTTTTGTTCTTGCTGTGCTTGTGACTTTTGGACTGCTGTGTTTAATTTATTTAGTTATTTAATCTGTTTGTGCACTGCTTAATTATAGCAAAAGCTGTAATAATTTTTATTATTGCACTATACTCTATTCACCCCCTCTAGAGTATAGTAGATCTAACCCATCACTTTCAGGAGCCTGGGTGGCGAGACCTCCTCCGGGTAAAAAACACTTCACCCCCCGGAGGGGTCAACCTGCCATGCCAGCTATGGGATCCTAGGTAGCGAGACCCCCTTCGGGGTGAGACCTACCATACCCTCTGAGAATTAACCTGCCCTGCCAGCTAAATGAGAGCCTGGTAGCGAAATCCATCTCAAGGTGAAGGACTTGGCATCCATGAGAGATCAATGAGCCCAATCGGCTAGTGAGAGCCTGACAGCGGAATCATCATCGGAGCAAAGGACTTGGCTTCCAGGAGAGATCAACCAGCCCTGTCAGCTAGTGAGAGCCTGACAGCGGAATCATCATCGGAGCAAAGGACTTGGCTTCCACGAGAGATCAACCAGCCCTGTCAGCTAGTGAGAGCCTGACAGCGGAATCATCATCGGAGCAAAGGACTTGGCTTCCACGAGAGATCAACTAGCCCTATCAGCTAGTGAGAGCCTGACAGCGGAATCATCATCAGAGCAAAGGACTTGGCTTCCACGAGAGATCAACCAGCCCTGTCAGCTAGTGAGATCATGACAACGGAATCATCATTGGAGCAAAGGACTTGGCTTCTAAGAGAGATCAACCATCCCTGTCAGCTAGTGAGAGCCTGACATCGGAATCATCATCGGAGCAAAGGACTTGGCTTCTACGAGAGATCAACCAGCCCTGTCAGCTAGTGAGAGCCTGACAGCGAAATCATCATTGGAGCAAAGGACTTGGCATCCACGAGAGATCAACCAGCCCTGTCAGCTTGTGAGAACCTGACAGCAGAATCATCATCGGAGCAAAGAACTTGGCTTCCATGAGAGATCAACCAGCCCTGTCAGCTAATGAGAGCCTGACTGTGGAATCATCATCAGAGCAAAGGACTTGGCTTCCACGAGAGATCAACCAACCCTGTCAGCTAGTGAGAGCCTGACAGCAGAATCATCATCGGAGCAAAGGACTTGGCTTCCACGAGAGATCAACCAGCCCTGTCAGCTAGTGAGAGCCTGACAGCAGAATCATCATCAGAGCAAAGGACTTGGCTTCCACGAGAGATCAACCAGCTCTGTCAGCTAGTGAGAGCCTAACAGAGGAATCATCATCAGAGCAAAGGACATGGCTTCCACGAGAGATCAACTAGCCCTATCAGCTAGTGAGAGCCTTACAACAGAATCATCATTGGAGCAAAGGACTTGGCTTCCACGAGAGATCAAACAGCCCTGTCAGCTAGTGAGAGCCTGACAGCAGAATCATCATCAGAGCAAAGGACTTGGATTCCACGAGAGATCAACCAGCCCTGTTAACTAGTGAGAGCCTGACAACGGAATCATCATCGGAGCAAAGGACTTGGCTTCCATAAGAGATCAACAAGCCCTGTCAGCTAGTGAGAGTCTGACAGTGGAATCATCATCGGATCAAAGGACTTGGCTTCCACGAGCGATCAACCATCCCTGTCAGCTAGTGAGAGCATGACAGCAGAATCATCATCGGAGCAAAGGACTTGGATTCCACGAGAGATCAACCAGCCCTGTCAGCTAGTGAGAGCCTGACAGTGGAATCATCATCAGCACAAAGGACTTGGCTTCCATGAGAGATCAACTAGCCCTGTTAGCTAGTGAGAGCCTGAAGGATTCTATGTCAATGTCAAAACCGGCATCAAACTTCATTGCAGCAAGAACAACAACTGACACAGCCATGAGTACCTGCAGAAATTCAACAAACAAAACGACCAAGTGTAGAACTATTTGGAGGGAAAGAAAATTCTTGCAGAGAAATCGAAAGCGCAAAAGAGAATGACGGCGAAAAAAGAGTTTTATATTAGGGTTCGACGCAGAAATGGAAAGATCGTTGAACTCAGTTCGACGATCGAGGCTACTAAAGGAATCTGAAGAGTTTGCAACATCGTCGATCTCCGTTCGACGATATTGGAGAGCGTCGAGCTCCGTTCGACGATCGTTCAGAGAACATAATCGTCGAGCGCCGTTCGACGACCGTTGACCGGAAGAGATAGTTCATACTATCTGAGAGACGCTGAACTCAGTTCGACGATTTTTGGAAATCGTCGATCTCCGTTCGACGATCTTGGGGCAAATCGTCGAGCGCAGTTCAGAGATCAGAAAAGCTCTAGACACTAAGAAAAATCAGAATGTTTGCCTAGTCTTGGTCAATTTTTAAGCTTTCAAAATCTTGGATATTATTTAAGACTTTCTCCATCTAACATTCCTAACTGATTTAGGAAGAAGGTGTGTTTCTTTTCATCCAAGGGCTTGGTGAAAATATCTCCCCTTTGCAAATCAGTTGGGATATATTGTAGTTCAATTTTATTCTTTTCAACATTATCTCTTAAGAAATGATGCCTAATCTCTATGTGTTTTGTCCTACTATGGAGGACTGGATTTTGAGCTATGGAGATAGCACTGGTGTTATCACAAAAGATTTTAGACTTCTCTAAGTTGTAGCCATAGTCTAGGAGTTGGTTTTGAATCCACAAGATTTGTGAACAACAACTGTCTGCAGCCATATATTCAGCTTCAGCAGTTGAAGTTGACACAGATGTTTGTTTCTTACAAAACCAAGAGACAAGTCTGTCACCAAGGAACTGACAAGTTCCACTGATGCTTTTCCTGTCAATTCTGCATCCAGCATAATCAGCATCTGAGAATCCAGTTAAATCAAATGCTGAATCCTTTGGATACTAGAGACCTAGATTTGGACAACTTTTAACATACCTGAGAATCCTCTTTACTAAAGTTAGGTGTGACTCTCTAGGGCTTACTTGGAACCTAGCACATATACATGTAGCAAACATTATATCTGGTCTACTAGCTGTAAGATACAGTAATGAGCCAATCATTGCTCTATATATTGTCTAATCAACAGGTTTCCCGTGTTCATCAGCATCCAATACAGCATTAGTAGGCATGGGTGTTTTCATACAAGATGCCTCAGACATACCAAATTTCTTAACCAGTTCATTTGCATACTTGGTTTGAAAAATGAAGATGCCTTCAGCATGTTGCTTGACTTGCAATCCTAGGAAGAAGGATAGCTCACCCATCCTACTCATCTCAAATTTAGAATGCATTAGGTTGGAAAACCTTCTGCACAGTTTGGAGTCAGTAGAACCAAAAATAATATCATCTACATAAATTTGTACTAGTAGGGTATGGGACTTATGAGTTCTAATGAAAAGAGTTTGGTCTACTCTACCCCTTATAAAACCATTTTCTAAGAGAAAGCATGCTAGGGTCTCATACCATGCTCTAGGAGCTTGCTTGAGACCATATAATGCTTTGTTCAGTCAAAAAACATAATCAGGAAAAGTTGGAGAGATAAAACCTGGAGGTTGTCTGACATAAACTTCCTCTTTGATGTCTCCATTCAAGAAAGCACTTTTGACATCCATCTGATATACTTTGAAGCCTTTATGAGCTGCATAAGCTAGAAATATTCTGATGGCTTCTAATCTTGCAACAGGTGCAAAAGTCTGGTCGTAGTCGATTCCTTCTTCTTGAGAGTATCCCTGAGCAACTAGTCTTGCCTTGTTCCTTATAATTACTCCTTGATCATCCAATTTGTTTCTGAATACCCATTTTGTTCCAACAATTGAGTGATCCTTAGGCTTTGGCACTAGTTCCCATATTTTGTTCCTCTCAAATTGATGCAACTCCTCTTGCATTGCAATGATCCAGTGTGGATCTTGCTCTGCATCTTGAATGGACTGAGGTTCAATTTGAGATAGGAAGCAGGTGTGCAACAGGTTTTGGTTGACCTGATTTCTGGTTTGCACACCAGCTGAGATTTCTCCAATTATTTGGGAAATTGGATGGTCTCTTGATGTTACTAAATCAACAGGTGGTGTTGATTGTTCACCAACCTGTGTTGTTGTTTCCTCTTGTGGTACAACAACTGGCTCTTCAAGTTGTTCTTCAATATGTTGAGCATTTCCTTCATCTTCACTGCTTTCATCCTCTTGAGTAACCTGTAATCTGTTCAAGTCTTCAACTAGAGAATGTTCCTGCAAAGGTTCTATGGTAGAAGAATTCTTCTCCTTGAAAGACATGTTAGTTTCATCAAATGAAATGTGAACAGATTCCTCAATTTTCAAGGATGATTTATTATAGACCCTATAGGCCTTGATGATCATGGAGTATCCCAGAAACACTCCTTCATCAGCTTTGGCTTGAAATTTTGCTAAGTATTTCTTGTCATTATTGTGAATGTAGCAAATACAACCAAAGACTCTAAAATAATCAACTTTAGGTTTCTTCTCTTTGAGTAATTCATAGGGAGTCTTTCCCTTTAATTTATGTATCAGACTTCTGTTCAACACATAGTTGGAGGTGTTCACTGCCTCTGCCCAGAAGGACAGAGGAAGGTGAGCATCTGACAACAATGTAGTGGCAGATTCAATAAGGGTTCTATTTTTCCTTTCAGCTACCCCATTTTGTTGAGGAGTTCTAGGAGCTGAGAAAGTATGCCTGATCCCTTCACTCTGACAGAACTCTTGCATAAGAAGAGAATCAAACTCTGTCCCATGATCACTTCTGATCAGGGCAATGTGAGTATTGAACTCAATCTGTATACATTTGAGAAACTCTGTCAGACACTTAAAGTTATCAGACTTCTTCCTTAGAAAGAACACCCAAGTGAATCTAGAGAAGTCATCTACAACTACTAAAGTGTAGGATTTCCCTCCTAGGCTTTGTACTGTGATGGGTCCAAAGAGATCCATGTGTAACAGATACAATATCCTAGGTGAATCACTCTTATTAAGTGACTTAAAGCTATTTTTAGTTTGCTTGCCTAATTGTCAAGCCCTGGAGAGTCCTTCCTTCTTGTAGGGGCCAGAAGGTAGTCCTCTAACAAGGTTGTCCTTGGATAGCCTAGCAATAGTGCTAAGGTTTAGGTGTCCTAGTCTCTTATGCCATAAAATATTTGGTCTACAGACAGAGTTAAACAAGCAGATATCTACATCAGTTGAAAGAAAATCTACTAGATAGATGTTACCTTTCCTTTTACCTGTCAACACAGTTGTGTTGTCCTCTGACTTGATTTTGCATAAGGCTTTGCTGAAGGTCACCTGGTAGCCTTCATCACACAGCTGACTAATACTAATTAGGTTGTGCTTCAGTCCTTCCACATAAGCTACCTTCTTGAAAGTTACTGAACCAATCTGGACTGCACCATATCCTTTAGTTTGTCCAAAGTTTGAATCACCAAAAATAACTTTGGGTCCAAGCTTGGCTCTAAAGGAAGTGAGGTTGTCCTTGTTCCCTGTCATGTGCTTAGAGCACCCACTATCCAAATACCATTGCTGGTTAGATGTTGGATAGGTCTTCACCTACACATAAGACAATTCATTTGTTTTTGACCCAGTTTACCTTGGGCCTAGGTTGATAACCTTTAAATTCTGAAATGAAAGACATCCCTGGTTGACTCTTATATCCTTCAGGATGATATCTCCTTGGAGGTATAATCCATTCAGTATAAGGGTTAAAGATTTGAGATGAAGGACCCTTAGGATTCAATTTTGGTTTGCCTTTGAAAACTTTTCCAGAGCTCTGACCTCTGTTCGACGATCTTGGAGCTGCGTTCGACGATCTTGGGTCAGATCGTCGAGCTCCGTTCGACGGTCGACTATGGGTGAGGTCAGGTATTTGGGATCGTCGACCTGCATTCGACGACTTTGGCTGAGATCGTCGATCTGCGTTTGACGATTGTGCCTGAGATCGTTGAGCTGCGTTCGGCGATCGTCGATCTTCACTCGGCGATCGCCGATTTCCGTTCGACGATATCTGCTGGGACTTAGTTTTCTGAGGCAGATCAGAATTTTTCCTAGCAACCTCTACAACTCCCTTTCCTTTGTCAGAAATGAATTTGATTGGAGTTGTTAGGACTATAGGTTGGCTGGATGAAGCACCCAAGCCCAGTGTACTGTTGAATCTGGAGTTCACTGTGCTTGTGATGTCCATCAGCTTGATGCTTCTCCCATTGAGGGATTCTTCAAGCTTCTTGGCTTCAGAGAGCTCACTTTTCAGTGAAGCTATCTGTTCCCTATAGCACTCCAACTCCTGAGAGAGTTTGAGGTTTTCCGACTTTAGAGTATTGTGTTCAGATAATTGATTTCTGAGAGAGATAATCTCTTTCTCAGACTTTAGCAGGTCTAAAACAGTGCTTTAAATTCAGATTTAAAATCTTCTGAACTAAAATCAAAAGAAACAATTACCTGATCTTCTTCAGATTGAGTCTCTGAGTCTGACTCTGACTCCTCTTCCTCTGAATTGTGCTGTGAGGCATTGATTGCCATCATGCAGAACTCCTTTTCTTCTGCATCATCCTCATCATCACTGGAGCTGGATGAGGCTTCTGACTCCTCTTCTGTCTCACTCCAGGATTCAGCAACAAACCCTTTTCTTGTATGCTTGTTTTTGCTTGAAGAAGGTTTGCCATTGCAATTCCTTTTGGAGTCTTTCTCCTTTCTTCTTTCTTTTTTGTCCCTTCTGTCCTTGTTCTTATTCTCTGGACAGTCACGAACTATGTGCCCTGGTTTCCTGCAACCAAAGCAAATAATGTCTTTATTATTACTAATGGACTTGTCATACCTTGACTTATCCTGCTCCTTGTATGATCTTCTTCTGAAGTCCTTTCTGGCCATTTTGTAGAATCTTTTGGCCAACAAGCTGAGTAGTTCATCATTGCCTGTGGCTTTGTCTTCAGGCAGATCCTCAGTTGCCTTGAATGCTATGGTCTTCTCTTTTCTTGTGGCTGGTGAGGCAGCCTTCTGTTCTTCCTCTCTATTTTTGATGAGTAGCTCATATGATTTGAACTTACCTAATAGAGCTTCAGTGGTGATCTCATTCAGACTTCTGGCATCCTTAATTGGCCAGATTCTTGAATCCCAAGTGCTGGGGAAGCACATTAGGATCTTATCATTAAGTTCAGTTAGAGAGATCTCTTTGTCCAATGTCCTGAGTTCACTGACAATTAGACTTAGTCTATTGTACATGTCTCCCACTGACTCAGTCTCTCCCTTCTTGAAGTTCTCATATTGAGAGATGAGATGGGATCTTCTATCCTTTCTCTCATCAGCTGAGCCTGAGACTATTTCTGAGAGTTTGTCCCAAATTTCTTTTACTGAATTACATTCAGCTACCTTTTGAAATATGTCATCTGACATTGTCTGGGCTAGGATATTCATAGCTTTAGCATCAGCTACCTTCCATCTCTTGATGTCAGCATCTGTTTCTGATGGAGGTGGCACAACATTTGTGCTTGTGTTCTCTGGGGGTCTTGGACATACTGTCAAAATAGAATTATAGATATCTTCGTCAATAGAATTCATGTAAAGCCTAATCCTTGCTTTCCAAAGTGCAAACTTGGATAGATTGCACACTGGAGGTCTGGTGCTAGCATAATCTTTGTTTTGGGCCATGATTTGTGAAAACAAAATCTAATAATAAAATACTAAAGAAAAACAGATCTAACTTGGGATCTTTGGGTTCAGGTGTTAGCCTGTACAACCAATCAGGTATGGTATGTTTAACCAACCTCCCTCTGATACCAATTGAAAGAGCAGCTCGATCTGATATACTCTAGAGGGGGGGTGAATAGAGTATATGGTTCTTTAAAAAACTTTTACAACAATTGTTGTAAAAATAGTGAGCAGGGAAGCAATAATAAATCTAATCACAGCACTAAGTTTAAACAAGAACTAAGCACAGAAAAATCAAGGCCAGAAACAAAAATGAAAACAAGCAAAACCAGAAGACACAAGGAAATATAGTGGTTCCCCTAAACTTGGGTACATCCACTCTTCTACCACCCTAGGTAGGAATCCACTACAGGATGAGTTGATCAGGTGTCCTGGGCACCAATGAGCTTTTGATAAGGTGCTCAAAAACCAAAGCAGATTTTTGATCAGGTGTCTTGCCACCAATGAGCTTTTGACAAGGTGCTCAAAAACCAAGCTCAAACTTTTGAAGGGAGTTTGAGAAACCCTTTACAGAGTGGGGGTGAGAGAATGATGGAAGTCTTCTCTTTCTCAAACAACTGAGAAGACTATGTGGATTGTTGTTGTCAAAGCTCCCCCTGAATCCTTGAGATCTTCAGGAAGAAAAAGCTTTGCAAAGGGTGATAGGCCTTCAAAGATTGAACTCCAGTAATAGATGATTTCAGCAATAGTTGAAATGTTGAATGTCTGGAGTCTGGAAATATGTTGGCCTTGAACACTTTGAAGACTAAGGAGATCTAAAGATTTGAGAAGGCTTGATCTTCTTGGATGTGTGTTCTTCAGAATTCTTTTGTGACAGAAGATTTTTGAATGTGTCTCTGTAATCTGTATCCTCTCTCTGTATTATGTGTGTTCTTTTGAGAGATTCAAAAATCCTGTCTTTTATTCTCTGGAATAGAATAGAATAACATTCTCTGTCAAGTATAGTCGTTGGCCTGCATTAATTGCATCCTTAATTACATAATCTCTTCTGGAGGAAAGTCCACAGATATATTCCTTGAAAGATCCCTTGAAAGTTGGTCCAGAATTGAATGAAAACGGCTAGGAAATATCTGAATTAATTGCAGAATAACTCCTAACTGATTTGAATTTAAATGTAGAAACATCCTGGAAGTTATCTGTAATCGTCGAACTGAGCTCTGCTATCGTCGAGCTGAGCTCAGCGATCTGGAAATGTACAGCAGCAAAATATCATCGATCTGAGCTCAAAGATCGTCGAACTGAGCTCAGAGATAAAGTTCCAAAGCAGAGTCAAAATCGTCGACCTGAGCTCACCGATCGTCGAATGGAGTTCGATGATATGAAGAAGTTGAGCTCAGCGATCGTCGAATGGAGTTCGACGATCTTGTCGAAGTTGAGCTAGACGATCATCGACCGGAGTTCGACGAATCGTCGTGCTGAGCTCCACGATATGACTTAGTCTCCAAACAAAAAATCTTGGTCTTCAGTGCAGCTTCCAAACCTAGACTTCTAACCCTTAGACTCAATTCTAATTGACCTATTAAGCTATACAGGAGGTCAAGCAAAGGATTCATAGAGACATAGTGATCCTGACCCAAATTAGTAATAGGGTGTTCCAACAGACGTCATTCATGCCTTGAAGTTGTGGAGACAACTTCTATATGGAGTATTATGCAAAATTTATTCAGACCACAAAAGTTTAAAATATGTCTTCACTCAGAAGGAGTTGAATTTATGCCAGCGTAGATGGCTAGAATATATTGCAGACTACGAACTTGATATCTTTATCATCCCGACAAGGCTAATGTAGTACCGGATGCGTTGAGCGAGAAGCCCACACATATCTTTAACCTCTTTATGCAATCTCTTGTTGAAGAGTTTTTGCTCATGGACATAACCATAGGGAATAGCGCTTCGCCGAGTAGCTTATAGGTGGAAGAATCTTCGTAGATTACCCTCCCTAAGCTACATCAGAAAGACGATGCTGATTTGCAACACCTCCGCAGTAGGACTGAGAAATGGGAATTACCTGACTTTTTAATTGATGACGTTGGAACCCTAAAGTACCGCGGCATATATTAAATCCCCGCTGTTGGGGACATCCGAGCAAGAATATGCTGTGAAGCGCATGGTTCAAGTGTTGCTTATTATCCTGGTTCCACAAAAAATGTACAGAGATTTGAAGTTGATTGTTTGGTGGTCAGGTATGAAGAACGACATCGCAATATTTGTATATGAATGTTATACCTACCAGCGTGTCAAAGCTGATCATAGAAGCCCGGGTAGTAAGTTAATGCCTTTAGACGTACCGAGTTGGAAATGGGAGAGTTTATCCATGGATTTCATAATCGGTTTGCTGAGATCTCCCCGAGGGCATGATGTAGTGTGGGTTATCGTGGACAGACTAACCAAGTGTGCCCACTCTGTGCCTTTCAAGATTGATTATTTTATGAAAAGATAGATGAGCTTTATATGGATGAAGTTATCAGACTACATGGTGTACCTACAAGTATTATGTCAGATCGAGACTCCCGGTTCATGTCTCATTTCTTGCAAAGCTTGCAAGGAGCTCTAGGTACTGACCTTAGGTATTCTACTGCCTATCATCCTCAGACAAATGGTCAAACAGAGAGAGTGAACCAGATCTTGGAAGATATGATTAGATGTTATATTCTGGACCATGACGGGGCTTGGGATAAATGCCTCAGACTGATGGAATTCGCGTACAACAACAACTATCAAGAGAGTTTACAGATGGCGCCCTTTGAAGCTTTATATGGAAGGTGTTGTCGAACTCCCCTATTTTCGGCAAAAGTTGGTGAGAAGTCGTTGCTCGGACCGGAATCCCTTGAAGAGATGAATTGTGTCGTGACTCATATTCGGGAGAAGCTCTGTGTGGCTCAAAAGCGCTATGAGAAATATGCTAATCAACGAAGGGTTGATATGGAGTTCGTTGCTGGTGACATTGTTTTTCTGAAAGTTTCTCCGATGTCTAGTGTTTAAAGGTTTGGAAGGACCACAAGTTAGACCCTCGGTACGTGGGACCATTTCAGAATCTTCAACGCGTCGGAGTTTCAGCGTATTGGCTGGAGTTGCCTGCTACCTTCCCTGGTGTCCATGATGTGTTCCATGTGAGCTAGTTATGGAAGTGTATTCGTAATGATCGTCAAGTTCTCGACGCGATGCCCCAGATTCAGCCCAACCTTATGTATGTGGAAGAACCTGTTCGTATTCTGTATTCTCAAGATCGAGTGTTGCGGAGAAATACCATCCCTATGGTTAAGGTTCTCTGGCAAAATCAAGACGTTGAGTGCACGACGTGGGAATTAGAGTCGGCAATGAGGGAATCTCATCTGCACCACTTCTCTTAGTCCTGATATGTCTATATATTTTTTGTGGTGTTTGATTTTCTCGTTTTTAGTTTGGTTTTGGAGTTGTGTTAAGTTTCAGGACGAAACTTATTTTTAGGTGGAGTGACTGTAACGACCCCAATTTTGTTCGATGATTTTATATAGTCATATTTATGATGTCATGGCGCTATTTTTAATGTTGAATTGACTACGCGACACCGTTAAGCCATTTTTTTGTGCCCGTTCGGTCGAGTCGGCCAAATTCTCGAATTCTTGTTGTAATTAAAAATTTTTGGATTTGGAAATTAAGTTAAATAATTTTGGGCTTGCTCGTCAAGTTTCGTCGCGATCCGAGCGATATTCGAGCCTCGACAATTTTTTGAAGTTTGGTGGAAATTATGTTCGCCGTACACTTTGAAAATTTATATCTCAAGAACGGCTTGTCGGATTTTGGTTTTGACTTCGTCATTGTGTTCGTAGCGTCAGTGTTCGCCTACATTGTGAGTTTCGTTTAATTTGTCGCGCGTTTGGGCATTCGTTTGGAACTCGTGTTTCCTTATTCAAAAATATATAAATATGATTATTTTAATATTAAAGCACTATTCAAAAATGTCATTTACTATTCATCTCTATAGTTTGATTTTTTTTGATATATTTGTATATTTCATTGTTCATGCAATATTCTTCTCGAGTATAGCAGCATTCTTCTCGAGTACAGCAGTATTCTTGTTGAGTACATCAGCATTCTTCTCGAGTACGACAACATTCTTCTCGAGTACAGCAACATTCTTCTCGAGTAAAATATTTCTTGTTCTCGAGGGCCTGTTTTCCTCTTCTCGAGTACTTCTAAACTTGTTCTCGAGTAGTCTGCATCCCTTCTAGAGTATTCCATTCTAGTCTGCGTTCAGGCGCTGTTTTGAGGGTCAAAACGGTGTCGTATAAAAATAGTTAACATGATATTTTTCGTCTCGACGAGATCTACGACTTGCATGTTGAACATTTTTCGATTTGAAGCCATTCTAAATCTCTATTTTCGTTTTCCGTGTGTCCGCACCTAAATCGTCTGTTTTTTCATTCTGTTTAGACAAAATAATTTATAAACATGTGCATATATATATAAGTTTATACTCTGATACCTAAGGATAATTAGGAAAGAAAACTTCATATTCCTCCTTACGATAGACCGAACCGAAACCAGGGCGGTGACTCCCTCCCATTCGTGAATCTTCTGGTGGCTGCCGACGGAGCTCCGATGGTCGAAATTTCCAACCAATCATAGATATTGAAAGCTCTTAGAGAGAGCTTCGCCATCGTGGTAAAAACTTCCCCTTTCCTTGAGATTTTCTTGCTAGCATTTTTGGCCCTAACCTCTATTTCGACTATTTCTTATTATATTTCGACTTTTGTCGTCTTCTTTAGCCCGATCTGCGACAAGGAGTGGTTCGGACGATCTTTCTCGTAAAACTGAGACAAGTGGTGTTCTTGCCCTCTCTCTTTTCCCTTCCTCCTATTTTGTCAGATTTCGTTGAGTTTGTCTTCTTCATATTTCATTGAAACATATCTCTAAATTTCGTTGAGTTTGTCTTGTTCATATTTCATTGAAACTTGTCTGTCAAATTCTAAGTTATTTTTCCTGGATTGTGACTTGTCTTTAAATTTCTAAGTTATTTCATTGAACCTTTGCCCCCAATTCTTGTTCTGTAGAGTTGGTAACCTAATTTAGTTGTCTTGCCACTTTAATTATCATGTCATGTAGATCATTGCGACATCTACTGCGTCTCATTGTTTTGATTATACTACACTTTGTTTGACCATTGAAATGTCCTTATGCAGTCCACTTCATTGGGTAACCTTGAGTTTGTGATGAATAAAAGGAAGCTCTGCATGTATAATTACATAACTAAAGAAACATAGATGGTTTGTGCGCGTTGGGTTTCTCCCTCGGCATAGTGCCTTATGGTTGAGTCTGTGCGCGTTGTGGATTTTCATCCCCGACACATTACCTTAGCTTGGTCTGTACGTGTTGGGGTTTCTCCCTCGGCATGGTCCCTATAGGCTGGGTTTGTGCGCATTGTGGACCCTTCTCCCCGACACAGTACTCTTTATTATTGAGCTGATCAGTCTCATTTTTATTGATGAATAACATGAATATTAATGAAAGATGAAAGTATGAACTTCTGGTGCTTGGTACTCTATTCTGTCCAGTTGATGTGATTAACCATTCTTATTTGGCTAGATTTACTGTTTCCTCACTTTTACTCTACTTCTGACCTTTTGTTGCAGTTGTGTTATAGATTTAGTTCAGTTTGAGGTTTGTTTGGTCTGCCCTTACTTTTTGCACCATATGTAACTTGCTTCTGAGGTGTGATTCTTTTGAATGCCTCAGGAACAGAGTAGTAGCAGGTTTAGCTGACCGAGTTGTGCTTCTGGTACTGCGGGTTGCTGCGGCCGTTTGTTTCCACCTAAGAGCTTTGAGGTAGTTGAGTTTGTTTAGAATTGTCAATTTTTACTATGGGTTCATGTCAGTTGTTGACGCCCATAGTCTTGACTTTTTCTGTGATAGACTACTTGCTGCTTTTACTGCTGTTACTTTTTACCTATTTTTACTTTCTCTCTGTGAAGGATTTATGTTAGGATGTATTTAGTTATTTTATAGGATATAAAACTGCATTCTGGAATATTAGCATGACTTATTATTAACTACAAAAATCTAATACTTTAATGCATTATAAAAGTCTTTTATATATATTAAATGTAGAAGTCACATCATCATTATAATATGCTAGACAATCATTCTCATATAGGATAACAAATGAATCAACTCAGTAATTTCCGTTGCGTGAAACCTATATATTTTCTCACCTTAGTACCAGTGATCCATCCGACCGAGGGACACGGTCAGTAACTCAAATAACTTATATGTATTATTTTTAACTTAATTTCATAAACATTTTACATGATGTAAATGGGAGGAAGAGTAGCCTGAGCGTCTGCAGTCTTCCCCTGCACTGTGTGGCATCACGTCACATACTTTCTCTACTCTGACGTATTTTTTGAATGTGGAGAAAATGAGGGGTATGACACTGTTCGCGAAGAGTCGGACATTTAATGATATATGAAACATGAAAATAAATGTGTTGTAGCCTGAGGTACATGAAGAGTCAGGCGATGAGGGGTTGAAAGAAGAGACTACACGTAACCGTGCGTGACCGCATGCGCTGATGGCATAGAGGTGAATCCGTGCGGGTTCTAGGGTAGTGCCCGCTATGAATCCTTTGATGGACTGCCAAAAGGTCTGTTTTAGAGGTCATGCGTCCCTTTGCCGAATACTAATGTATGCGTCGCGGCCTAGAGGGTATTTGCGGGCACCTTGAGTAACTGCTCGACTTCTTTGTCTCTAACGTCCTCCCGTCACAGTATTTGGGTTAACAATTTATTCTTTTGCAAAATGGGCATGTTTGACTTTCATCCAACAAATCGCCTATTGCTAGTGAGAACCCGTCATTGATTATTCTTTAGAAAGTTAAAGAAAAATGAGATTATAAAATCAAATAATCAAAATGATTTTGTATGCTATCTATTTCATGTGTTAAAATTCATTTTAAATTTTAGCAATTACAAATGACATTTAGAGATAATGACTTCGTCGGGATTGTAACATCTCATTTCCAATTAGACCCCTCTACTTAGGTTAAGTTAGGACATGTGGTGGGGGCATGGGTTTAGGCTAGGTTTGAACCACGGAGTTAGGGTGTAGTCATATGGGACCCACTATAGGTCCCAAGTTAACCCAAGTCAAACTAGCTCAAATTGGGGTATTAGCCACACATTGGTCCCACCACTGTACCCCTAATCCTAATGATAACCTCGGTGAACCATAAGACACGTCATTGGGTCACATATTGACCCAAGTTGACCCAAGTCAACTCTAAACCATAATTTGGTCAAACCAACACCTAAAGACCCAATTAGCCCAAGTAGGGCACCACCATGGCCCAACCCAAGTTGGGAGGTACCTTTGGGTCCATGACCATCAAGTGGGGCCAGCCCACTCATCAAGTTGACCAAGTCAACCCTAGAAGTCAACTTGGTCAACCTTAGGCCTATTTAATGGATTTGAAGACCAAGCCCATTCCTAAAGGGGCTAAGCTCATAAGTCAAAGCCCATGACCAGCCCAAGTGCGCATTTACAACTCCTACCCCCTGGTTTTGGAGGGTAGTGACATGCATGGGGGTAGTTTAGGAATTTGCTAAATGTAGGAGAGAGAAAGAGAGGAAAATGGGTGATGAAGGCCATGTGGCCCTCCTCCTCTCTTCCCAAGCCTTCCTTTGAGCTCACACAGCATTTCCCAGCCACTTTTAGCAAGCTCCAGGACATATGGCAGCCATGGTGAAGTATCCTATGCTAGGAAGAATTTACACATGCTCAAAACACCACAACCAACCCTCTTCACCCCAATTTGACATCACCATCAGCTTCAGAAGGTCGAGAGGAGTGGAAATCGAGTCCTGGATCAAGGCAAACCATGGAGAATTGGTGCTTCGAGCAAGCTCGTCGGAGAGATCGTAGGCCATGGCACACTACCACCGCACGCGTCGCTAAGCCCGGCTACAGGTCTGTTTCACCTCCCCTCACCCATTCTAGTTACCTAGATCTACTAGGAGAGATATCACACTCAAATCAGCCCGATCCCATGAGAGGAAATCAAGAAAAATCCACGGAATTTGAGGTGTTTGGGTTCGCCGGAAACCGCCGCCTCCGGCGGCCAAGTCGCCGCCAATCGATGGCCACCACCTCAACGGAGGTGTTGGTGGTGGTGGCCGGCCAGGGAGGTGGTCGGATGGCCAGAAAATAATAAGAAGAGCTGCTACAGGCGGGATCAATCTGGAGCATTGGCTGGTTGGAGAAGATGATGGGATGCCGTCCATTTTTAATCAAATTAAACAATATTGTTATATTAATTTCGTTTAATTTTTGTCATATTTTATACAGAACTTTGCATGTAAAATATAGGCCCCTTAAGGTAATATCAGACTTGGTCACCAACATAACTATTGTAGAACTATGTCTTAACTTTGTTTTGAAACCCTAAACATGTAAATTAGAGCAGTAGGGCTCCTTGTAGGGCCGTTCTACCATGACTGGTCCTAGGTTAGGGCAGATCTTTAAATAAGTGTCCAGGCCAAGCCAAAGTCCTCATGACCTGAGATTTTGGTCATGCATGTGAATATGTCATACTTAAGTACTGACCAAAAATGGGAATTTTTGGAAAGTATTTTTCCATAGTGTTTGGTGAAATATCATTAAATAAATTAATTGAATATTTGGGGATCTACAACTCCAAATGCCCCCAAATTTGGGTGACATGTCTATTGGGTCATTAGATGACCATGGTAATAATTTCAGGTCCTTTTGACCTATACATGTTTGGGAAATCCGACATGCATGAGATTGGCATATTCAAATTTGGGGTGCCAATAGTAAAAATAGAAAAAAAAAGTGAATTTAGACTAATTGGTTCATTGAAATTCCATGAAACTCTGGACAGAGGCTCATAGGAATGGAATATACGTCTCATGGGAAATTTGGGATTTTTGGAATCAAAAATCCCATTATTTAGAATTATTGGAAAATGTGTCTAGAAAGGATATAAATTTTGAAAATAGGGCAAATTAATTATTAAATTATGGATTTTTGACTCAAGCTCTAGTAAGGCAAATTCAACCTCTAAAAAGATTTATGGCACTGTTTAATAACTTTGCTCTGGATTTTAAGTAGATTTTACCATTTTGCCCCTTTTGGAAATTAATTAAAAATAAAGGAAATTCGTGTTTAAAAATTATGAAAACTTTTACAGTTTTTTTATTGTGTTTTGGTTCCTGATAAATTATTTGAGAATTATTGGATGTCTGTATATGTTAAAAACCCTAATAATGGTATTTTGGTAATATTGTCAAAGTGGATATAAGCTAGGTCAGATCATTGATTAAGATTGGGAAATTCTGCACTTAGCCTTACTATATCATCATGAACATCCACTAATTTTCTCAGAATTTTTGATTAGGTAGTTGAGGTACTTTATTTGGGAAGTTATTGAATTGGTATCTTAATATTAAATGAGAAATAAATAGAAATTTGCATGGGAATATCATGAAATCCCATAGGCAACAATATTTAATCTTATAGAACACCTAGTAAATTTCCTAGGTAGATTGAACCATTATATGTAGTACTTCATGTTCTAGATGACCCGGTCGCAAAATTAAAAAGATTAATTTAGGCCCATTAATACATTGGAAAATAACGAAACCTAGTTCGATCATCATTATACGTCATAAAAACCATGATATGTAATTTACTTTCTCGGTCGGATGGATCCTTCTCCCCGACACAGTACTCTTTATTATTGAGCTGATCAGTCTCATTTTTATTGATGAATAACATGAATATTAATGAAAGATGAAAGTATGAACTTCTGGTGCTTGGTACTCTATTCTGTCCAGTTGATGTGATTAACCATTCTTATTTGGCTAGATTTACTGTTTGCTCACTTTTACTCTACTTCTGACCTTTTGTTGCAGTTGTGTTATAGATTTAGTTTATTTTGAGGTTTGTTTGGTCTGCCCTTACTTTTTGCACCATTTGTAACTTGCTTCTGAGGTGTTATTCTTTTGAATGCCTCAGGAACAGAGTAGTAGCAGGTTTAGCTGACCGAGTTGTGCTTCTGGTACTGCGGGTTGCTGCGGTCGTTTGTTTCCACCTAAGAGCTTTGAGGTAGTTGAGTTTGTTTAGAATTGTCAATTTTTACTATGGGTTCATGTCTGTTGTTGACGCCCATAGTCTTGACTTTTTCTGTGATAGATTACTTGCTGCTTTTACTGCTGTTACTTTTTACCTATTTTTACTTTCTCTCTGTGAAGGATTTATGTTAGGATGTATTTAGTTATTTTATAGGATATAAAACTGCATTCTGGAATATTAGCATGACTTATTATTAACTACAAAAATCTAATACTTTAATGCATTATAAAAGTCTTTTATATATATTAAATGTAGAAGTCACATCATCATTATAATATGCTAGACATTCATTCTCATATAGGATAACAAATGAATCAACTCAGTATTTTCCTGTAACACCCCCTATCCGTCGCATAGCATATAGCAGTAGGTCCGGCCGGGGCCCGACGCCATATACCACAGACAGATCGGGTGGTTACTTATGGAAACCATCCAACCAATCTCAACGTCCTACACAGAGCATTCTAGCGGAAGCAGTTTATATAAGTTGTAAACAAGAACCCAGCATTAGAGCACGAATGTCTACTATTACAAAATTAGGAATGTTATACAAAATACCCAAAACTCGGCCTTAAGGCCTTACAAAGTGTTTCACTTGAAAATTACATGTTTTACAAACCACGACACGCAGGCCGGTCATATATGAGTAAAGCAGTAAACACTTCTACTTGGGCCTTCGAGGGCCAGCTTCGCAAAAAGGGCTTTAGCCCGCTATTGACCGCTTGGTCCAGCTGCACCTGCAAGCAACAATCCACCGCACGGTGGCAAAACAAGGCAACGGTCAGCAATGCTGACCAAATTATAACGATCCCGCCCCCAACTCGGGGCGGCGATGCTCCTTCCCTGCATTTCCTTAGCATAAGCGAGTAATATAAAACCATAGCCATAAAATCACAGACGTTGGCTCGTAAGGCCACACGCCCCGTGCACTCAGGGCACATTCTCGGTGAACCGGTCGATGTTACGTCAATTAAAGCCATTAACATTCCGGACTCACCACCGCCACTAAGACGGCCAAACCTATGAGCAATTCGTCTTCTTGGTATTGGTCACGTCAATTTAAGCCATTGACCACCGAAGACTCACATTTATGCCAACGGCGAGTGCCACGTAACCTTAGGTCGCTCTAACCGGACGACATAAAGCGGGTACGGCTCCATCTAACCCGTGCTCACTTCGCAACGACAATTTAAGCCATTTGCGCGGGTCAAACTTTCACCGAGTCCCAATCTACCGCAAGTCACATAACTCAGTTATGTTCGAGTTGGCTCTCAGGCCTCCAAGTTGGCAAGATCTCGTATCCGCCCAGTTTTCCAGGTGCACCTTTGGGTTAGTCCCCAAGGCTCCCTGCTGCAATCTACCGCGTAGAAAACCCGAAAACACCCAATAGCACGGAGTCTTCTCCGGCCTTATGCAATGCAACATCACCGATCCGGACTAACATATCCGGGTAGGCTTCAACCAAAATGCCTATGTCCGTTCTCGCATACGGACTCTAAACAACGGGGACTTTACATATCTACCCGAAGGAACGCCTCCAACTCTTCGCAAACTCGCGAGAGCGGGCTTCCTATGCTAAGAAAGAGAGCAAAGAGAGCTATTAGTGCTCAAGATGAGGATCGTTACCCTTGAGTTCCTCTTTGGCACCATCGAAAAGTAATCGGATAGAAATCACCGCACTTGCGTTGCCTCCGTGGATCCGGAGTCGGCTTGCGATTCGGAGCTCCGAAGCTCCTCCAATGGCAGATCTAGCCCTTCTTCCTCTTGCCTTGGCTCTTCTTTCTCCAAGGGTTTGGAGAGATGAAAAGGTATGAAAAGTGAGGTTTTCTAAGTCAACTCACGGGTATATCCCTTCAGGAACAACCCCCAGCCATTGGATCTTAACCTAAGAAAACGAACGGCTTTGATTCGGGGCTGAAATGCCCAATCTGGACCGAACACGGCCTGGCACACGCCCGTGTCCAGGGCCGTGTGCCTCATTCGCCGTCAAAATCGAATCACCTGGAACCACACACGGGTATCGAACACGCCCGTGTTCGAGCTGACACGCCCGTGTTCCACCTGACACGGCCGTGTAGCTGGCCGTGTACCCCATGATTTTCTCCCGTTTTCAACCCGAGCACTGCACGGGTTCTAGGACACGCCCGTGTCCTTGCCCGTGTCACCTTGACATGCCTGGGATCCAGGCCGTGTACAGGGTCTCGACACTTCGCGGCTAAGTGTCGACACGGGTCGACATGCCCTGCGACACGCCCGTGTCGCAGGCCGTGTGCCATGTCTCGACACATTGTCGACACCAAAGTGTCGACTTCGCGGGACGAGTGTCGACACGGGTTGACACGCCCTGCGACACGCCCGTGTCGCATGCCATGTGCCGTGTCTCGACACAACGTCGAAGCACTGTGTCGACTTCACGGCTAAGTGTCGACACGGGTCGACACGCCCTGTGACACGCCCGTGTCGCAGGACGTGTGCCCAGTCTCGACACAATGTCGAGACCAAAGTGTCGACTTCGCGCCTTAGTGTCGACACAGGCTTGACACGCCCTGGGACACGCCCGTGTCCCAGGCCGTGTGCCTGCAGCCAGAACTCAAATTGGCCCAAAATATTCCCCTTTGCTCCTTTGAGTTTCGGGGCGTTACAACTCTACCCCTCTTAAAAGAATTTCGCCCACGAAATTACATAAAGGGAAAAACATGTACAAAACTAAAATTTGTACCTGAGCGGAACAACTCCGGATACTCGTCAAGCATCGTCTGCTCTCGCTCCCAAGAGAGCTCCTCACGACCGCAATTGTCCCACCGGACTTTGACCATCTTGATCTCTTTATTGCGTAGTCGCTTGACCTCCGAGTCCTCAATTCGCACGGGCTTGACCTTTGTCGTTAGCCCACTATCCACCGGCACTTGATCGACCGCGATCACTTGCGTAGGTTCTTGCACCGCCTTCCGAAGCACCGAAATATGGAATACATCATGTAAACCACTTAGCTCCACTGAAAGCTTCAGTCGATAGGCCGCTTCTCCTACTCGCTCCAGAACCTCGAACGGTCCAAGGTACCTCGGGCTTAGCTTTTTCAATCGCCGCACCCGCGAGACACCCTTGAACGGCTTGATCTTCAAGTATACATAATCGCCCACAGCGAACTCCACGTTCCTGTGCTTGGCATTATAGTACTTTGCTTGCCGGTCCTGAGCGATAAGCAACCTCTCCCAAATTGTCCTTACCAAAGAAGTAGCATCCTCCACTTCCGATTGCTTATACAACTTTGACTCGCCCGTTTCTAACCAAGACAACGGCGTGCGACATCTTCTAACATAAAGGGCCTCGAAAGGCGCCATCTGAATACTTGCTTGGTAGCTGTTGTTGTATGCGAACTCCACCAATTAAAGGTGGTCCTCCCATTGCTTTCCAAAGCCCAAGACACACATGCGAAGCATGTCTTCCATGGTTCTATTGACCCTCTCGGTCTGCCCATCCGTTTGCGGATGGAAGGCTGTGCTAAACTTCAGCTTTGTTCCCAACATTTGCTGCATCAGCCTCCAATCATTGGACGTGAACCGCCCATCTCAGACACTCAGGATGCTGCGGGGCACACCATGAAGCCGCACTATGTGATCCACCTAAAACTTTGCTAGCTTCTCCACCGGATTATCCTTCCTACGCAGAATAAAATGCGACACCTTCGTTAATCAATCAACAACCACCCAAATGGTGTCGTTTCCCCTTTTGCGACCTTGGCAAACCGTGCACAAAGTCCATAGAGATGTCGTCGAATTTCCATTCCGGAATAGGCAAGGACTTAAGAAATCCTCCCGGCTTTTGGCACTCCTCCTTCACCAAGGCGCAAGTTTGGCACTTCGCTACGTAGAGCGCCACATCCTTTTTCAAACCCGGCCACCAAAACAGTTTCTTCACATCACGGTACAACTTCGTGCTCCCCGGGTGAATAGAGTACTTGGTATGATGCGCCTCGTACAACAACTCCACCCGTAAATTGCCCACACTTGGGACGCACAAACGACCGTCTCTCCTAAGCAATTCGTCCTCCACGACGAATTGGGAATTTGACCCATCAGAGCCTCTAACATGAACTGCTTCAGTACTTGATTGCTTGTCCATACAAACGATCCCCAACGCCTCCAACCCTCACACCAACCGCTCATCTAGCACCGATAGCCAATTGGCTCGAGCTGGGGCTTGGCGACTCACCGCGTCAGCAACCGCATTCCCTTTATCAGGCGCGTAGTGGATCTTGAATGTATAGTCTCCCAAGAACTCCATCCATCTACGCTGTCGTATAGTCAGATCCTTCTGATCAATCAGATGCTTCACGCTCTTGTGACCGGCGTAGAGATCCACTTTCACACCGTATACAATTATGCCTCCATAGCTTCACGACAAAACTCATGGCCATACGCTATTACGCTTCCGTGTTGCAGTAGCACGCAACACAAACTGCTGCCCGAAGCATCGCTATATATCTCGTAGCCTTCGGTTCCAACCGGCGAACTCAGCACATGCGCCGTGGTCAACCGACACTTCAACTCCTCAAAAGCTCGCGCGCACTCCGGCGTTCAAACGAACTTATGCTCCTTCCTCGTCAAAGTAGTGAGAGGTAACGCTATCCGCGAGAAGTTCTCTACGAAGCGCCTATAATAGCCGGCAAGCCCCAAAAAGCTCCGGACTTCTGCTACCGTAGCAAGCTCAGGCCACTCCCGTATCGCAACAATCTTCGCCGGATCCACCGCAATACCCTCTCCACTCACTGTATGCCCGAGGAACGCCACTGAGGATAGCCAAAACTCGCACTTCGAGAACTTGGCATACAACTGATTTATCCTTAGCGTCACCAACACCAAATGAAGATGCTTGAAGTGATGTCCCTCACTTTGCGAGTACACCAAAATATCATCGATGAAGACGATCACGAAATGGTCCAAGTACTCTCTGAACGTCCTGTTCATCAAATCCATGAATACTGACGGCGCATTAGTCAGCCCAAACGGCATGACCGTAACCTCGTAGCGCCCGTGTCCTGTATTGAACGTTATCTTAGGGATAACACTCTCCCTTATCTATTTAGAGTACGCCGTTGACCCTACCAACTGATCACAAAGATCATCGATCCTTGGGATTGGGTACTTGCTCTTCTCCGTCAACTTGTTGACCTCCCGATAATTAATACGCAGCCTCAAACTTCCATCCTTCTTCTTAATAAAGAGGGTCGGTGTGCTCCAAGGCGAAGGACTTGGACGCGCATACCCTTGCTCCAACAACTCTTGCAGTTGAGCTTTCAGCTCCGCCATTACCTTAGGCGTTAGCCGATACGGAGATCGTGACACAGGCTTTGCACATGGCACTAGCTCGCTCTTAAAATCTATCTCCCGCTGAGGCGGGGCTCCAAAAAGATCTGCGGGGAACAGATTAGGGTATTCCGATACCACTGAAATACAATCCAACGCGGGATTCAGCTTTACAACCTCCACTAGTGTACAAAACAGCTCTACACTAGCACAAATCGCCTTCACCACCTGAAGAGTGGCCATCATCGCCTTGCTCGACCTCTTTGAGCTCATAAGGGTCGTCTCACGACTTGCTCCCAAGTTGACTTCCTTGGTATCGCAGTCTATGTAGGCTTGCTGCTCCGAGAGTCAGTACATGCCAAATATAACGTCAAACTCCACCAACGGAAGTAACGACGCTTGCAGATCATACTCCTAATTCCCAAACCACAAACTAAGAGCAATGAATTCTATCCTCGCTGAATGAGCACCATTGGACTATAACGCATCCAATTTATCTCTTTCCAGCGAAGGAGGTACTCCAAGGCACAATAAAAATTCCTAATAAAGGAATGCAAAGCTCCCTAAACGAACGGTGCTCTCGCAGATAAAGTAAAGTTGCAACAAAGCTTAGCGCAGTAGTTCTAAGCTAATATGCATAACAAGTATTTAAAGCAAAACTATCTTTAAACCATACCTGTCGTCACGACGACGGGCTTCCACCAGGGTTTTAGGCACTCACGAGCATAATGCCCCGGCTCGCCATAGCTGAAACATGTGCCCGGGGTCTGACCCGTAGTCGACCCAGAAGTACCAAAAGGGGCTGGACCCGAAGTCCTATGCTTCTTATACCGTTTTCGATATACCGACTTTGAGGTGTTCGGCACCTTGACTGCTATGTCCTTTGCACTGAAGTCCTTGACTGCTCCTGACACAGCTTTCTTACCCTTCCGAGCACCATTCCAACAGTCTCGGGCAAAGTGCCCTTTCTTTCCACAAGTATAACAAGTATAAGAAGCTTTACTAGTCGATTTCATAGCCCCTTTCTCCAGCATTCTGCCGGATGCAGTTCTTATGGGGTTTGTATAGTTCGATACCATGGTCGCTGGCATCGGGAGGGTCGTCCTCAACTCTGCCTCCAATGATCTAGCTGATTCCACCAAGGCTCGGAACCCCAATAACTTTGGTCCTAGTAGTAGGACTCGTAACTCAGCACGCAGGCCATTATAAAATCTATCGACTGTAGTTTGCTCGTTATCCAACTCGAAGCATGGGTAGCGACTTATCAGAAGAAATGCTTGCAAATATTCCTCAACCGTGTGCGCTCCCTGAACTACATGCATATTCAGCTGCTGCCCCAAAGGTCTACCAAAGGTCATCTGGTGCGTCGCGCCCACCGGCGTTGAAGCCACAACAGGGGCGCAGGGTTGTACATTCCCTCCTAGCTGTGCACCCTCCACAGTAAACACTGCTTCTACGATCCTTCTAACGGTTTCATACGAAGGAGGAGGCTCAAACACCTCACTGGGTGTACTATGCTCCTCAGAAACCGGACATTCAGGCTGTCCAGCACCGCTTCCGGTCACCTATAGTGGTACAAAACACCGTTAAGCGACCAAATAAAATTGCGAACAGCAACTATAGGAACACGCAGGTTCCTCAAACACGAGTATTTTCATTCCTAAGTGGACATTCATGGGTTCTTTTACCATTATAACGGTGACGCACACAATGTGCTCACCACCCCTTAAAAAGAATTCGCCCACGAATTCAATTCAAGCCCGACCAAAACCAGTAGTCTGATACCAAATTGTAACACCCCCTATCCGTCGCATAGCATATAGTAGTAGGTCCGGCCGGGGCCCGACGCCATATACCACAGACAGACCGGGTGGTTACTTATGGAAACCATCCAACCAATCTCAACGTCCTACACAGAGCATTCTAGCGGAAGCAGTTTATATAAGTTGTAAACAAGAACCCAGCATTAGAGCACGAATGTCCACTATTACAAAATTAGGAATGTTATATAAAATACCCAAAACTCGGCCTTAAGGCCTTACAAAGTGTTTCACTTGAAAATTACATGTTTTACAAACCACGGCACGTAGGCCGGTCATATATGAGTAAAGCAGTAAACACTTCTACTTGGGCCTTCGAGGGCCAGCTTCGCAAAAAGGGCTTTAGCCCGCTATTGACCGCTTGGTCCAGCTGCACCTGCAAGCAACAATCCACCGCACGGTGGCAAAACAAGGCAACGGTCAGCAATGCTGACCAAATTATAACGATCCCGCCCCCAACTCGGGGCGGAGATGCTCCTTCCCTGCATTTCCTTAGCATAAGCGAGTAATATAAAACCATAGCCATAAAATCACAGACGTTGGCTCGTAAGGCCACACGCCCCATGCACTCAGGGCACATTCTCGGTGAACCGGTCGATGTTACGTCAATTAAAGCCATTAACATTCCGGACTCACCACCGCCACTAAGACGGCCAAACCTATGAGCAATTCGTCTTCTTGGTATTGGTCACGTCAATTTAAGCCATTGACCACCGAAGACTCACATTTATGCCAACGGCGAGTGTCATGTAACCTTAGGTCGCTCTAACCGGACGACATAAAGCGGGTACGGCTCCATCTAACCCGTGCTCACTTCGCAACGACAATTTAAGCCATTTGCGCGGGTCAAACTTTCACCGAGTCCCATTCTACCGCAAGTCACATAACTCAGTTATGTTCGAGTTGGCTCTCAGGCCTCCAAGTTGGCAAGATCTCGTATCCGCCCAGTTTTCCGGGTGCACCTTTGGGTTAGTCCCCAAGGCTCCCTGCTGCAATCTACCGCGTAGAAAACCCGAAAACACCCAATAGCACGGAGTCTTCTCCGGCCTTATGCAATGCAACATCACCGATCCGGACTAACATGTCCGGGTAGGCTTCAACCAAAATGCCTATGTCCGTTCTCGCATACGGACTCTAAACAACGGGGACTTTACATATCTACCCGAAGGAACGCCTCCAACTCTTCGCAAACTCGCGAGAGCGGGCTTCCTATGCTAAGAAAGAGAGCAAAGAGAGCTATTAGTGCTCAAGATGAGGATCGTTACCCTTGAGTTCCTCTTTGGCGCCATCGAAAAGTAATCGGATAGAAATCACCGCACTTGCGTTGCCTCCGTGGATCCGGAGTCGGCTTGCGATTCGGAGCTCCGAAGCTCCTCCAATGGCCGATCTAGCCCTTCTTCCTCTTGCCTTGGCTCTTCTTTCTCCAAGGGTTTGGAGAGATGAAAAGGTATGAAAAGTGAGGTTTTCTAAGTCAACTCACAGGTATATCCCTTCAGGAACAACCCCCAGCCATTGGATCTCAACCTAAGAAAACGAACGGCTTTGTTTCGGGGCTGAAATGCCCAATCTGGACCGAACACGGCCAGGCACACGCCCGTGTCCAGGGCCGTGTGCCTCATTCGCCGTCAAAATCGAATCACCTGGAACCACACACGGGTATCGAACACGCCCGTGTTCGAGCTGACACGCCCGTGTTCCACCTGACACGGCCGTGTAGCTGGCCGTGTACCCCATGATTTTCTCCCGTTTTCAACCCGAGCACTGCACGGGTTCTAGGACACGCCCGTGTCCTTGCCCGTGTCACCTTGACACGCCTGGGCTCCAGGCCGTGTACAGGGTCTCGACACTTCGCGGCTAAGTGTCGACACGGGTCGACACGCCCTGCGACACGCCCGTGTCGCAGGCCGTGTGCCATGTCTCGACACATTGTCGACACCAAAGTGTCGACTTCGCGGGACGAGTGTCGACACCGGTTGACACGCCCTGCGACACGCCCGTGTCGCAGGCCGTGTGCCATGTCTCGACACAACATCGAAGCACTGTGTCGACTTCACGGCTAAGTGTCGACACGGGTCGACACGCCCTGCGACACGCCCGTGTCGCAGGCCGTGTGCCCAGTCTCGACACAATGTCGAGACCAAAGTGTCGACTTCGCGCCTTAGTGTCGACACAGGATTGACACGCCCTGGGACACGCCCGTGTCCCAGGCCGTGTGCCTGCAGCCAGAACTCAAATTGGCCCAAAATATTCCCCTTTGCTCCTTTGAGTTTCGGGGCGTTACATTTCCGTCGCGTGAAACCTATATATTTTCTCACCTTAGTACCAGTGATCCATCCGACCGAGGGACACGGTCAGTAACTCAAATAACTTATATGTATTATTTTTAACTTAATTTCGTAAACATTTTACATGATGTAAATGGGAGGAAGAGTAGCCTGAGCGTCTGCAGTCTTCCCCTGCACTGTGTGGCATCACGTCACATACTTTCTCTACTCTGACGTATTTTTTGAATATGGAGAAAATGCGGGGTATGACACTGTTCGCGAAGAGTCGGACATTTAATGATATATGAAACATGAAAATAAATGTGTTGTAGCCTGAGGTACATGAAGAGTCAGGCGATGAGGGGTTGAAAGAAGAGACTACACGTAACCGTGCGTGACCGCATGTGCTGACGGCATAGAGGTGAATCCGTGCGGGTTCTAGGGTAGTGCCCGCTATGAATCCTTTGATGGACTGCCAAAAGGTCTGTTTTAGAGGTCATGCGTCCCTTTGCCGAATACTAATGTATGCGTCGCGGCCTAGAGGGTATTTGCGGGCTCCTTGAGTAACTGCCCGACTTCTTTGTCTCTAACGTCCTCCCGTCACAGTATTTGGGCTAACAATTTATTCTTTTGCAAAATGGGCATGTTTGACTTTCATCCAACAAATCGCCTAGTGCTAGTGAGAACCCGTCATTGATTATTCTTTAGAAAGTTAAAGAAAAATGAGATTATAAAATCAAATAATCAAAATGATTTTGTATGCTATCTATTTCATGTGTTAAAATTCATTTTAAATTTTAGCAATTACAAATGACATTTAGAGATAATGACTCCGTCGGGATTGTAACATCTCATTTCCAATTAGACCCCTCTACTTAGGTTAAGTTAGGACATGTGGTGGGGGCATGGGTTTAGGCTAGGTTTGAACCATGGAGTTAGGGTGTAGTCATATGGGACCCACTATAGGGCCCAAGTTAACCCAAGTCAAACTAGCTCAAATTGGGGTATTAGCCACACATTGGTCCCACCACTGTAACCCTAATCCTAATGATAACCTCAGTGAACCATAAGACACGTCATTGGGTCACATATTGACCCAAGTTGACCCAAGTCAACTCTAAACCATAATTTGGTCAAACCAACACCTAAAGACCCAATTAGCCCAAGTAGGGCACCACCATGGCCCAACCCAAGTTGGGAGGTACCTTTGGGTCCATGACCATCAAGTGGGGCCAGCCCACTCATCAAGTTGACCAAGTCAACCCTAGAAGTCAACTTGGTCAACCTTAGGCCTATTTAATGGATTTGAAGACCAAGCCCATTCCTAAAGGGGCTAAGCCCATAAGTCAAAGCCCATGACCAGCCCAAGTGCACATTTACAACTCCTACCCCCTGGTTTTGGAGGGTAGTGACATGCATGGGGGTAGTTTAGGAATTTGCTAAATGTAGGAGAGAGAAAGAGAGGAAAATGGGTGATGAAGGCCATGTGGCCCTCCTCCTCTCTTCCCAAGCCTTCCTTTGAGCTCAAACAGCATTTCCCAGCCACTTTTAGCAAGCTCCAGGACATATGGCAGCCATGGTGAAGTATCCTATGCTAGGACGAATTTACACATGCTCAAAACACCACAACCAACCCTCTTCACCCCAATTTGACATCACCATCAGCTTCAGAAGGTCGAGAGGAGTGGAAATCGAGTCCTGGATCAAGGCAAACCATGGAGAATTGGTTCTTCGAGCAAGCTCGTCGGAGAGATCGTAGGCCATGGCACACTACCACCGCACGCGTCGCTAAGCCCGACTACAGGTCTGTTTCACCTCCCCTCACCCCATTCTAGTTTCCTAGATCTACTAGGAGAGATATCACACTCAAATCAGCCCGATCCCATGAGAGGAAATCAAGAAAAATACATGGAATTTGTGGTGTTCGGGTTCGCCGGAAACCGCCGCCTCCGGCGGCCAAGTCGCCGCCAATCGATGGCCACCACCTCAACGGAGGTGTTGGTGGTGGTGGCCGTCCAGGGAGGTGGTCGGATGGCCGGAAAATAATAAGAAGAGCTGCTATAGGCGGGATCAATCTGGAGCATTGGCTGGTTGGAGAAGATGATGGGATGCCGTCCATTTTTAATCAAATTAAACAATATTGTTATATTAATTTCGTTTAATTTTTGTCCTATTTTATATAGAACTTTGCATGTAAAATATAGGCCCCTTGAGGTAATATCAGACTTGGTCACCAACATAACTATTGTAGAACTATGTCTTAACTTTGTTTTGACACCCTAAACATGTAAATTAGAGCAGTAGGGCTCCTTGTAGGGCCGTTCTGCCATGACTGGTCCTAGGTTAGGGCAGATCTTTAAATAAGTGTCCATACTAAGCCAAAGTCCTCATGACCTGAGATTTTGGTCATGCATGTGAATATGTCATACTTAAGTACTGACCAAAAATGGGAATTTTTGGAAAGTATTTTTCCATAGTGTTTGGTGAAATATCATTAAATAAATTAATTGAATATTTGGGGATCTACAACTCCAAATGCCCCCAAATTTGGGTGACATGTCTATTGGGTCATTAGATGACCATGGTAATAATTTCAGGCCCTTTTGACCTATACATGTTTGGGAAATCCGATATGCATGAGATTGGCATATTCAAATTTGGGGTGCCAATAGTAAAAATAGAAAACAAAAAGTGAATTTAGACTAATTGGTTCATTGAAATTCCATGAAACTCTGGACAAACGCTCATAGGAATGGAATATACCTCTCATGGGAAATTTGGGATTTTTGGAATCAAAAATCCCATTATTTAGAATTATTGGATAATGTGTCTAGAAAGGATATAAATTTTGAAAATATGGCAAATTAATTATTAAATTATGGATTTTTGACTCAAGCTCTAGTAAGGCAAATTCAACCTCTAAAAAAATTTATGGCACTGTTTAATAACTTTGCTCTGGATTTTAAGTAGATTTTACCATTTTGCCCCTTTTGGAAATTAATTAAAAATAAAGGAAATTCGTGTTTAAAAATTATGAAAACTTTTACAGTTTTTTTATTGTGTTTTGGTTCCTGATAAATTATTTGAGAATTATTGGATGTCTGTATATGTTAAAAACCCTAATAATGGTATTTTGGTAATATTGTCAAAGTGGATATAAGCTAGGTCAGATCATTGATTAAGATTGGGAAATTCTGCACTTAGCCTTACTATATCATCATGAACATCCACTAATGTTCTCAGAATTTTTGATTAAGTAGTTGAGGTACTTTATTTGGGAAGTTATTGAATTGGTATCTTAATATTAAATGAGAAATAAATAGAAATTTGCATGGGAATATCATGAAATCCCATAGGCAACAATATTTAATCTTATAGAACACCTAGTAAATTTCCTAGGTAGATTGAACCATTATATGTAGTACTTCATGTTCTAGATGACCCGGTCGCAAAATTAAAAAGATTAATTTAGGCCCATTAATCCATTGGAAAATAACGAAACCTAGTTCGATCATCATTATACGTCATAAAAACCATGATATGTAATTAGGAACATTTGACCCCAAGAGTTTGGATGACCCGTCATACAGGTCAACATTAGGTCATGGGTGCACTTAGCAAAATATAGCTCGTGTCACTAGGACTCACAAGGGATACGATAGAGGGTTGAGTTGGTGACTACATTGGGAAGACAAACCCTGATTGGTGTCAAGTAGGTCACTTAATAGTATCAAGTGATAGAGTGCAAGACCTCAAGGACAGAAGTAAGAACGAAGACCGGCGGAAGACCGCCGATTCCCCAATAATAACTAAATTTATTATGTTCGTTCCATAGTAACAACGAGAGATTGGAATGGATTATGGGTAGACATTAATAAAAATAAATATCCTTGTAAAGGGGAGCTTTGGTATTTCAACCCATCATAGCTCCTAGTGCCCTCGAGAGCCCTTCACCGGGCATACTCTGGGTAGTCTTGGGATTAACCCTAAACTACTAGGTATAACAAACACTAGACAAGAGTAGTTTAATAGCCTAAGACATTGATGTTCATTCTCGCCCGTGATGGGTTGGAGAGATTCACAATAAACGCACTAATGTGCAATCTCACCTGTGATAGGTTGGAGGGATTCAGAATAAAGGCTCTAATGTGCAATCTCGCCCGTGAAGAGTTGGAGGGATTCAGCACGGGCTGGTCCTGCGAGCTGGAGGCTCGGGTTGGAAATCTTATATGTGCATAAACCTGTGGTGGGTCATGCAGTACTGGGCCAATCGTCACACCTGTGGCAGTATTGTGACTCTGGAGAGGTGTGACGGTTTGAGGGGCCAGTGGGTTGTTTTATATTATGGTCTGGAGGACGATCCCCAAGAACGCACACTTGACCAAAAAGACTGGTGGGTAGCCAGCAAATTGTACGCAAAGACTCTAGAGTGCACTTAGGATGTGTACAGAGGTGTATGGGAGGTCTAGGACTATTAGTGTGTATACCCGCCTAGGAGTGGAGACGCCCGCTCCACTTCTTCCATAGCCACAACGGCGGTACCAGAGAGTGATGCTAGATCGAAAAAGTGGTAACTAAAGGTCTGTGATCACAGAGTCGTGTGTGTGAGTTGCACTTGCATGAATCATAAAGCGCATGCATATCATACCAACATAACTAGGTCATACGCACCATAGATCCTTATCATATAAATTAGTATGGGCTCTTTTATATGATAAGTTATATTTCTGGAAACCTTAACTTATAAATTTGTATGGTCATTCATATAAGTTAAGGTACTTCTGTGATGGTAGTAGTAGCTTATTTTACTTGTTGTCTTTACTCTGCTCACTTTCAGTACTTGTTTACTTACACACTTTACTTGTTTTTGTTCAATTCTTTTTACCTTTCATATACCATATATATAGAACTGCTAGAGTAGAAATAACTGACATATATATATACTTGTTAGTATAGTTTCACTGTCACCTATTTCCATTGCTATACCCATTATTATCCTCTGCTTCATCCTCCCTCACGGTGCTTAGGAGTTGCGGGGGCGAGGTGTGGAGGAAACGACTTCGTCTTTTTGTCTAACGGTCGGTGTGACCAATCATTTTAGAAGCTCAAGGAGAGGGAGTACCAGCAGGATGAGGTGGCTGGATATGAGCTGATACCACCACTACCTATTACTACTACTGCAGCTCGTCGTCAGGTGGGACGAGACTTCTGTTAATAGCATAACTTCCGCTTGTTGATATTTATGAGAGAGTGATTTGTCTTTATATATAGGGCTAAGCCCTTTTTCTCTCTTTTGATGTACTCATTCCGGACTTGTGTACTTTCATTATTATGTGCTAGTGCTGTGACTTGTGGACTAGTTGTTTCTTTATAATGCTTTTTCTTCTTTCTCTCTTTTGGCCAAATAGGTTATATGATCGTACTAGCCGGTAGGATCAGCGTGTTGCGGTGTCGACTAACCCGTGAGTTAGTGCCACCGTAAGATGGCGATTTTGGGCATAAGACCGGGAGACTCCTTGGTAAGGGGGAGGGGTCTTACAAACCGGTATCACTTGAACACACGAACATAAGAGAATAAGTCCACAGCACTGGGCCACCCCGCTCGAGCATTAGTTTGCAGACGAACTATGCAACGGAAGCATTGGTGTGCCCATGTGTAAAAGAAAAATAACATAGTCCACCTAAGTAATGAGTCAGGCCAATTCTAATATAAACCTTACCTTTATGCAGCCTCCACAGGTCGTCGTACCGCAAAATGTAGTTCCTCCCCCTCCGGAGTCCACTCCTTTTCTACAGACAGAGATGGGCCAGACCCTGATGGCCATTCTTGAGGCCTTTAGAGCCGAGCAGGTTCTGACACAGCTGCCAAATCCGGGATCAAACTGGCTGAGTGCATTCAAGAGTTTCTCCCCGCCTATGTACTACAGGATGGAGAATGCGGTAAAGACCGAGGAATGGCTCTAGGCTATACTGGAGATGCTGGAAGGCATCAGCTGCCCTATCAGCCAAGCAGTTCATTTGGCAACTTCTGCACTGGATGCCCATACAAAGAGGTGGTGGAAGTCCATGTTGGACTCCACCTATGCAGATAGCGATCTGTCAGATATATCTTGGGAGGAGTTCGGCGAGGCATTCTTGGATCATTTTGTGTCCACCACGGACCGGGATGATCCAGAAGAGAGGTTTTTGAACATCAAACAGGGGACCAGGTCAGTGATCGAGTACTAGAGGGAGTTTTCCCATCTGGCCAGGTTTGTGGGATACACGATTTGGATGACAAGAGGTACGCAAAGAGATTCTACCGGGGCCTTAGAGACGATTTGAGGCAGGCCCTACTATTTATCTCTCATGGCACTTCAACTCCGATCATAGAGATGGCCAAAAAGCTGGAGACAGACCAGCTGATGGTGCAGAGCAGGGGAAAGAGACCACTGGATGGGTTGTTCTTCGGGGAGAATAGCCGGGGCTCACAGAGAGGCAGAGTTATGAGGCCCAAGAGAGGTGGGGGATGTTATCGTCCCAACTACAGGCAGGAGCAGAGAGCCCCTGCAGCACCAGCTCCTCCACCACTACAGACACATGGCCAGATGATGCAGGATGATCTTGGCCAGTGACCGATAGTTTGTTTTGGGTGCCACCAGTCGGGCCATATTAGATCTGAGTTCCCTCATCAGTTTCGTCCAATTCCTCCTCCACCTCCTCCACCTCTAATGGCCCCTACAGTACAGCAGCGCCGAGGCCGAGGACGAGGTCGAGGCCGATTTCGAGGACCTTTTTGCAGAGGAAGAGGACAAGAGCAGATGGACGCATTAGACCTTGTCGAGCCGAGGAATACTGAGGATGTCATCACAGGTACATAAATTGTTTTGTGAAATTTAGATTTTTCCAATTTATAGTACTTGACCTTGTAGAATAACTACCCATTTGAAACTCAAATAAACCTCAGGCATAGTCCTTATCAGTGACAATCCTTTGTGGAAGGATTGCATGGCATGGAATGATTCACGGGTTCAACGATGAGGGTGAGGCTACCTGATGGATCAGTACTATTATCATCTGCCAAGTGAAATATGGAGGCAGAAATTGGAAGAAAGACATTTGAAGCACCTGCAACGATCCTAGGGATCCCAGATTTCAACTTGACCCTGGGCATGAGTTGGTTGCATTGGAACCATGCCCAGCTCGACTGCCCGTCGAGGAGGATCACATTGAGGCACGGGGAATCCTACGTCATCGCCGAAGGTATTAGACTTCTCTCCAACCTTTTATTATCATCTATATAGGTTGTCAAAGCCAACAAGAAGGGAGAGGAAGTATACCTTATCTACTTCGAGATGGCGGGAGCAGAGGCTTTTAATGTTGACATCCAGATGGTTTGGGATTTCTCCGACGTATTTCAGGAGAAATTGCCCGGATTGCCACCGACCAGGGACATGGACTTCCGCATTCAGTTGGTGCCAGGAGCGAGGCCCGTATCTCGGGCACCGTATAGGATGGCCCAAAAGGAGTTAGCAGAGTTTAGGACACAGCTACAGGAGCTGGTAGAATTAGGATTTGTTAGACCGAGCTCATCATCATGGGGAGCACTGGTGTTATTTGTCAAAAAGAAGGATGGCTCACTAAGTCTCTGCATCGACTACCAAGATTTGAACCGGTTGACGGTCCAGAACTCATACCCGCTTCCCCGGATCGACGAGCTTTTTGATCAGCTTCAGGGTGCCTTCTGGGTCTCCAAGTTGGATCTGAGTTACGGGTACTATCAGCTGTGGATCCAGGAGGAGGACATTCCGAAGACGGCCTTTAGTTCCCGCTATCGATTGTACGAGTTCACGGTGATTCCTTTAGGGCTCACGAATGCGCCTTCTACATTCATGAGCTTGATGAACAGCGTCTTCGAGCCCTACCTGGATAGATTTGTCATTGTCTTCATCGATGATATACCGATCTACTCCCGAAAATAGGAGGACCATACTCAGCATTTGGCGTTGGTTTTGGGGAAGCTGAGAGAGCACCAGATGTATGCTAAGTTCTCCAAGTACTAGTTCTGGCTGCAAGAGGTGGAATTTCTGGGGCATACTATCAGTGGGGCAGGGTTGGCCGTGGACACAGCTAAGGTGCTGGCAGTTAGAGATTAGCCACGTCCAAAGTCAGCATCGGACATACGCAGTTTTCTAAGACTCGCAGGATATTATCGCAAGTTCGTGGAGGGGTTCATGAGGATAGCAGTCCCCCTCATGTCCTTGACGAAGAAGGAGGCAGCTTTAATTTAGATGGAGAAGTGCGAGGCAGCATTTTAGGAGCTAAAGGACAGGCTAACCTCTTCCCCCATTCTTGCACTTCCATCTGGGAAGGAAGGATTTCACATTTATACTGTCGCCTCATATCAAGGGATGGGTGCGGTCCTGATGCAGCACAGACATGTCATCGCTTATGCTTCGAGGTAGTTGAAGAAGCATGAACTAAATTACCATGTACATGATTTAGAGCTCGGGGCGGTGGTATGTGCATTAAAGATCTGGAGACATTACCTATATGGGATTTGTTGGATCCCTAGTTGGATTTGGGCTAGGTTCACTAAACTAGGATGTTTGACCCAACATGTATAGCCAGGGTCATGTTTGTGCCCAAGAGTTTAGGCCATGTCCTTAGAGTCAACACTACATGGACCAGCCATCAATAGACTACAAAAACTAAGGACTTAGAGAAATTTCAAAGACTCATGAAATGAGTTCGACGTTCGTCGAACTCAGCTCGACGAAAGGCGTTCTCAGCTCGACAAACTCAGAGACAATTCTCTGAGCTGAGCTCGAAGAATTTGTTTCGCAAGTCGACGATCTTTGGATGCTCTACCTCAACATTTTAAAGTCCAGAAACATCTAAAAATTCTAAGTCCAGAATCATACTCCAGTCGAAGAATTCATGTTCTCCGCTCGACGAACTTGGACCACGGTCTCGACAAGTTGTATCAAGTAGCTGTTAGCAGTTCTCAGGTCGACGGACTTAATTCTCAAGTCGACGAACTTAATTCTCAGGTCGAAGATTTCTGGACACTTTACTTCTACATTCTTAAGTCCAAGAAACATTTCACTGAACTCCAGTCGACGTAGTTAGAATCTCAGCTCGACGATCTTGATGCACAGAATTGGAAAGGTTCTAGAGAAAGCAGTTATCTGTTCTTATGTCGATGATCTTGGATCTCAGGTCGTTGAACAACAATTATCTGGTCGACGAACATAAATTCTCAGCTCGACGAACTCAGGACCCAGATCGACGAATTCTGTTCTTTGGTCGACGATTTCTGTGCAGTTCCAGACATGGATTTTTCCTCCCTCTGTCCCTTATTTTATTGCACTAATTCCTGAGTAATCAATGCTTAATATTCTCTGAATATTACCGTTAGATGCAACATTGATTAAGGTCTTCATTATGTTTATTACTTGTCATTTTTCAATGGGACAATTGGGGAAATCAATCAATGCAGACATTCTCAAGGCTGTCAGTAATCAATGCTGAAAAATTTCAAAATCCAAACATGGAAAATATAAAAGGATTTTTTCTTGTTCCTTCTCGGTAGCATTTAGGAATAAGGAGATCCGGAATTTTGAAAGAGACCAAGCAACATAAAGGGCAATAACATAGTCAAGAAACAAGAAGCCCTAGACCAGAGAAATCATAGAAGCTGAAGAAGAAGAAGAACAGCCATTTAAAATCAAGTGTCTTTTTCTTTCTTCATTCCAGGATTCCTCAGAGGACACCAAATACTCTATCAATCAAGAAGTTAGTGGATACCTTCTGGTCAAGGCTGAAATATTGAAGACGTACTCACCCTGCAGCAAAGATCCAACCTTCCAGAACAAATCAACATCTTAAGGGGAGACTTTGTTAAAATCAAAGATCCACTAAATTCTTCTCAGTTGTATTTGAGATAGACAAGACATCATCACTCTCTCACCCCCACTGTAAAAAGGGTTCTTTAACTCCCTTCAAAAGTTATTCCTGGTTGCAAGTCACCTGACCAAAAGACTTGGGATTGGTTTTTGAGCACCTGATTAAAAGCTCATTGGTGGCAGTCACCTGATCAAAAATCTCAGTGGTCGGATTCCTACCAGGGTGGTAGAAGAGTGGATGTATCCAGGTTGGGGAACCACTATAAAATTCTTGTGTTTTCTGGTTGCCATCATTTTCTTTTGTTTTTGCTGTGCCTGTGTTAGTTAGGTTGTTGTGTCTGTGATAGCTAGTTTATATTTATTGTGCCTGTGGTTGATTATTTCATCTTAGGACTGATTTTTTATTTACAGCAAAAAACATTAAAAGTTTTAAGATACTCTATTCACCCCCCCCCTCTAGAGTATATCAGATCTAACCCTAACTTTCAATTGGTATCAGAGCATGTTTCCTTGGTTGTACAAGCTAACCCTTAAAAAAAGATCCTTTGTTACATCTGACTTTTTATTTCTATTAGGATTATATTCACAGCATGGCACAGAAAAAAGACTAAGCAAGCACCAGACCTGCAGTGTGCAACCTAAATAGGTTTACCATCTGGAAGGAAAGAACAAAACTATATATGAATTTAATTGATGAGGACATCTACAATTCTATTTTGACTGATCCTCCTCAAGCAACTGCATCTACATCTATAGCAACTACAAGCAATCAAGCAGTTCCACCACCTGAGTGGACTAATGCTCAGAAGAAAGTCAAGGTTGCTGATGCTAAATCCATGAACATTCTGGCCCAAACAATGTCAGATGACATTTTCAAAAGAGTGGCTGAATGCACATCAGCCAAGGCCATTTGTGACTCTCTCAACCAAATGGTGGTTGGCTCTACTAATGAAAGGAAGGATAGAAGGTCAAATCTCATATCCTAGTATGAGAATTTCAAGAAGGATGAAGCAGAATTTGTTGCAGACATGTACAACAGGCTGAGCTCAATAATTAATGAGCTGAAGACCTTGGATAAGGATATCACCCTCACTAAGGTGAATGACAAAATCCTCATATGCTTTCCAAGCTAATGGGATACCAGGATCTGTCCAATCAAGGAGGCAGGAGCTTAAATGTGATTTCCACTGAATCTCTATTAGGAAAGCTCAAGTCCTATGAGCAGCTAATAAAGTCCAGAGAAGCAGCTGAATAAAGGACTCCTCTACCAGCAAGGAAAGAACATAATCTGGCATTCAAGACTACTGAGGAGACAGAAGCTTCAACCATAAATGAATAGCAAATGAGTCTCCTTGCCAAAAGATTTTACAAATTGACAAGGAAAGACTTCAGGAGAAAATCATCCAGGAAGGATGATAAGCCAAGGTATGACAAAACTCCCACTAAAGAAGTAGTTTGCCTTGGCTGTAGGAAACCTGAACATTTCATCTCAGAGTGTCCAGAGAATCAAAAGAAAGAAAGGAGAAGAGAGAAAGACTCCATAAAATAACAAAGCTCAAGGCCTTCTTCAAGCAAATACAAAAAGGAGTGACACTGAAGATGAATCCACATCTTCTAGTTCCAGTGAAGAGGAAGAAGAGTAAAGGGCCACGTAAATCTACCTCATGGCCATTGATGCCTCCATAAGTCAATCAGATGAAGAAGAATTTAACAAAGAAGGAACTTCAGAGTCAGAAGCTGATCAGGAAAAGGGCTGTCCAGCTGTTAATCAACAATGGTATCTTGACAGTGGATGCTCCAAGCACATGAGTGGCAGCAAGGACAACTTAATTAACTATAAGTCCAAGCTGGGACCAAAGGTGATCTTTGGTGATTCAAAGTGTGGTCAGTCAGAAGGCTTTGGAGAAGTAAAGATTGGAGCAGTCACTTTCAAGAAGGTGACATATGTAAGTGGACTCAAGCATAACCTCATCTCCATAAGCCAACTATGTGATGAAGGTTATCAGGTACACTTTAACTCAATATCTTGTATTATTTCTAATAAAGAAAAACAAAATATTTTAATTGGAAATAGACAAGGAAATATATATTTAGTTGACTTTCACTCTGCCAATTCAGATATTTGTCTGCTTAACATTATTTTCAATCAAAATGAATTATGACATAAAAGGCTCTGACATGTAAATATGAAAACATTGCTAGGCTATCTAAAGACAGCCTTGTCAGAGATTTACCTTTTGGTCCCTACAAGAAGGAAGGCCTTTGCAGGGCTTGTCAACTAGGCAAGCAAACAAAATCTAGTTTTAAATAAGTTAATAAAAGTGATTCACCTAGGATTTTGTACTTGCTACACATGGATATATTTGTACCTGTTGTTATACAAAGCCTAAGAGGGAAATCCTATATCGTAGTTGTTGTAGATGACTTCTCAAGATTCACTTGGGTGTTCTTTCTGAGATCTAAGTCAGATACATTCAAAGTTCTTACAGATTTTCTCAGGACCATATAGATTGAGTACTCTACTCATGTTGCATTGATCATAAGTGATCATGATACAGAGTTTGAGTCTCTTCTTATACATGAGTTCTATGAGAAGGAAGGTATCAGGCACTGCTTCTCAGCTCCTAGAACTCCTCAATAAAATAGGGTACCTGAAAGGAAGAACAGAACTTTAATTGAAGCTGCAGGCACATTTCTTGCAGATACTTACATGCCCCTATCCTTTTGGGCAGAGGCTGTAAGCACAGCAAACTATGTACTGAACATAAGCCTAATACATAAACTTAAGAATATGACTCCCTATGAATTGCTTAAAAGGAAGAAACCTAAAATCAGATATTTTAAAGTATTTGGCTGCATATGTTATATAAATAATAACAACAAGAAATATATTAGAAAGTTTGAAGCTAAGGCTGAAGAGAGAATTTTTCTAGGATATTCCCAAGTAAGCAAAGCTTATAGGGGATTTAACAAATCTACTTTAAAAATTGAAGAATAAATTCATGTCACTTTTGATGAAACTAACATGTCTTATAAGGAGAAAGAAATTTCTACCAATAGCACCTTGCAGGTACCTAACTTGTGTGAGAAAATTGGTGAATTAAACCTTCCACAAGAAGCTATAGCACCTTCTCCTCCACAAGTTGATGAAGTTACTGAAGATGAACATTTGAAAGAGGCTGAACTTCATTCAACAACAAACATAATTCCACAAGATAAATTAATTCCAAATGCTATTGCTGAACCAACTTCACCCACTGATCTTGTCACACTAAGGGATCACCCTAGATCCCAAGTGATTGGAGACATATCAGTAGGTGTACAGACAAGGCATCAACTCAACCAAGATGTGATGCATGCCTATTTTCTCTCTCAAGTTGAGCCTCAATCCATAAAAAATGCTGAGCAAGATCCCCACTGGATCATTGCAATGCAAGAGGAACTCAACTAATTTAAGAGATGTAGAGTTTGGGATTTAGTACCAAGACCCAAAGACTACTAAGTCATTGGAACTAAATGGGTATATAGAAACAAGCTATATGCCCATGGTGCAATTTTGAGGAACAAGGTTAGGCCTGTTGCTCAAGGTTATAGGGAAGAAGAAGGTATAGACTATGACCAAGCATTTACACATGTTGCACGGTTAGAAGCAATCAGAATCTTTCTTGCTTATGCTGCATACAAGAAGTTCAAAGTTTATTAGATGGATGTAAAGAGTGCATTTCTAAATGGAGTACTTAAAGAAGAGGTTTATGTTGGACAACCTCCATGTTTTATCTCTCCAACCCATCCTTCATATATTTTTAAATTGCATAAAACTCTTGATGGTTTAAAGCAATCTCCAAGAGCTTGGTATGAGACCCTAACTAGCTTTTTGATAGAGCATAAATTCACTAGAGGCATTGTAGATAAAACATTATTCACTAGGCACCATAAGGATCAAACTCTGTTAGTACAAATATATGTAGATGACATTATATTTGTGTCTACTGATTCCAAACTATGCAAGAGGTTTTCTGACCACATGCATTCTAAGTTTGAAATGAGTAGCATGGGCGAGCTCTCCTACTTCCTTGGTCTCCAAGTGAAGCAGCTGCCTGATGGCATCTTCATCTCCCAGACTAAATATGTTAAAGAGCTTATTAAAAAGTTTGGGATGGCTGATGCCTCAGCAAAGAAAACACCTATGGCCACTAATGTTGTAATAGACACTGATAAACATGGGAAACCAGTTGATCAGAAATTATATAGGGGCATTGTTGGGTCCCTACTATACCTTACAGCAAGTAGACCTGAAATAATGTTTGTCACATCTCTTTGTGCTAGGTTCCAAGTGAACTTTAAAGAATCTCATCTAGTTTTTCTAAAAAATATTTTGATAAATATAAAGAGTTGTCCTAGTCTAGGTCTTTTGTATCCTACTGAGTTAGAATTTGAGTTAACTGGATACTCAGATCCTAACTTTGCTGGATGCAAGGTTGACAGGAAAAGTACCTCAGGGACTTGCCAGTTCCTTGGTATGAGATTAGTGTCTTGGTTCTGCAAAAAACAATTATCTGTGTCTACATCAACTGCAGAAGCAGAATACATTGCAGCTGGCAGTTCCTGTTCCCAGATGTTGTGGATTCAAAACCAACTCCTAGACTATGGGTTCAACTTAAATAATTCAACTCTCTTATGTGATAACACAAGTGCTATATCCATAGTACAAAATCCAGTCCATCACAGTAGGACTAAGCATATAAATATTAGGCATCATTTCATTAGAGAGTGTGTAAAAACACTGTTGGGTATTACATCCACTAACCCAGATTTGATAAAGTCACCCTGGAACTAAGATGAATTAAGTTGTATTTGATGCTTGGTTTGAGTTATATGTTTGCAGGAATTTCACTGGGAAGTGTAGACCAATGTCAGTCCACAGTGGGTCACCAAACACAGGAACTGTGCAATGTAATCCCTCATTGCATATTCCAAGGTGTTGACTCATGTGTGTCTCTCTATTGGGATACACTTCATATTCAAGCTATTGGACCTTAGGAAAAGGATTGGAAGATTGAATACATTAGAAGAAAGAGCTTTCCAACAACAAAAATTCTCTAAGTCTTTTGCTCGAGTAGGTCCATAACTACTCGAGTAGATTGGGTATAATTTACACGAGTAAAGAAACCTTGTACTCGAGTACTTAAGTGTACCTCTCGTGTAGCCAAGTCATGTACTTGAGTAGACTTAGTCATATACTCGAGTAGCATGTTTATATACTCGAGTAGATCACTCATTATACCCGAGTAGTTATGGCTTCTCTAATCAAAATTATTCCAATTCATGGACTCGAGTATAAACATTCATATACTCGAGTAAGTATACTCACATACTCGAGTAGATAGAGACATACTCGAGTAGTTCATTATAACTACTCGAGTAGATCGTGTTTCACTCGTGTACTTCGAAATTTTCCTAACTCCAGAATTTTCTAAGTCTTTTACTCGAGTAGAACTTTCACCTACTCGAGTAGATCACTTCCTCTCGAGTAGTTTAGTTCAACTACTCGAGTAGCTGCTTGCTGACATCTTCAGAATTTATTCCAAGTATTCCACTCGAGTAGTCCTTCATGTACTCGAGTAGTTTATGTAATATACTCGAGTAGTTTTTCTTGTACTCGAGTAGTTCATTTATGTACTCGAGTAGTTCTCTATACACACTCGAGTAGTTCTTTCTACTTACTCGAGTGGTTGGTTTCTGCCTACTCGAGTAGCCTATCTTTATATACCCGAGTATGTTATCCTTCATGTACTCGAGTAGTTATTCAAGTACTCGAGTAGATCTTCTCTTACTCGTGTATATGGCTGAACTTTCCTGAAATTTGTCTAAGTCTTTTTTTCTGACGGGATTTTCAAATCACGCGACATGATTGGTCCACGTGTATATCATTATGAACGATTATGACCGTTATTCTCTTCTATATAAAGTATTATCAGAAAATGACAAACCCTAAGTATTCTCCAAGCCTTCTTATCATTTTATTTTGAGAAAGATTTCAGCCGACTCCTCTATCTGTTTTTCACGAAACGGAAGCCGCCGCCGCCACCGTCTTCTCCGGCCACCGCTTCTAAGTTCAGAGGATTCATTCTGAAGAAAGTTACAGATCGAGATCGACATCACTGCTCATCTTCTCTCTCTGATTTTGTAAAGGCAAAGGAGATCCAGATCTGGGCCGAGATTCTCTTCACCGATTTCTGATAGTGCTGCAAAGTCCATAAGAAGAAGTTTCTGGCCGTTTCATCAGATCTGATTGGATTTACTATTTGTATAATTTTTCAAAACTTTATTAATCTTGTAGGAGAAAGTTTCTCCGCGTGTAGTAGTTTTTCACTCCGATTTTATAGGAAGTGTTATCTTCCGAGGTGTAGATCCCGTTGTTTGGATCGAGTTTGTAGGAACTTTGTTCCAGGGTTGGATCGATTTTTGATCCGAGATAGTGGAGTAGCCGAGTCTAGTTGATTGCTAGATCGGTGAGGGAAAGTGGATATACCTAAGGTCGGGGAACCACTATAAATCTTGTGTCGTCTGTGAAATTGGTAGATAGTTCTGTGTTGTGCTCTAAATATTCTTTTATTCCGCAAAAGACGCACAACTCACCTATTCACCCCCCTCTAGGTGATTTAGGTTGACAACCGTTTTCTTTCAATTGGTATCAGAGCCAGGTTGATCATCGGAAGGTTAACACCTTGATCAGATCCAAATCTGTTGTCTGAAAAATTCTACCATAAAATGGACAAGGGCAAAGATTTCGCCAAACTTCCACTGTGCAACAAAAGTAACTTTCCCATGTGGAAAGAAAGGATAAAATTTTTCATGGAAGATGTGGATCCAAGGATCTTCATGATCATTGAAGAAGGTCCTTACGTTCCCATGACTGTGTCCACTATCGACCCTACCAAGAAAGTTCCCAAAAAGCTGATGTATCTCGACAAAGACGAGATTGCACTTGTCTCCCTCGACAAGAAAGCCAAGAACATTATAGCAAGTGCAGTCGATGACTCGATGCTGCAGAATTTGATTCATTGTCAATCGGCTAAGGAGATGTGGCATTCCTTAGTCACTTTGATGGAAGTAACTGAAGAAGTAAGGGATGATCGGAGATCCCTTCTCAACCAAAAATATGAAGCGTTGCGACAAGGGAACAAAGAAACAATTGCTGACACATTTGAAAACTTTTTCAAAATTGTGAATGGCCTAAGGGTGTATGGTCGTGTCTTCACCAACGGAGAACTGAATGACAATTCTTGAGATCCCTAACCAAGGAATGGGATAACAAGGTATACGCCATCAGGGAGTTCGGGAAGCTAACTGAAACGGACCCGCAAAATCTCTTTGGAAAGCTTATATCTTATGAACTCCAAATCAATACAAGAAAAGCTGAAGAAGAGAAAGGCAGGTCTGCACTCAAGGAGAAATCTATCGCTTTGAAGGCGGACACCTCCAGAAAGACTAAGGCTGCCTCCCCCGCTCCAGCTCTAGAAGTTGATGAAGAAGAAGAAACATCAGAGCCTAGCACTTCAGGATCTGAACTATCTGAAGGAGAGTTTTCCTTACTCTCGAGGCAATTCAAGAAGTTTCTTAATAAAAAGAAACAATGGAAAGGCAAGGATGCCTCATACAGAAGATCGCGACGCGATGGTGATCGACAAAGAAAAGGCTCAAGCAGCCACAAAAGGTACAATACTAAACAGAACAAATACGTTTCAACTGACATCATTTGCTATTGTTATAATAAGCCAGGTCACGTCATTGCTGACTGCCCTCATAAGAAGAAGAAGGGTGGTAGAAGAGAAGACAAGAAATCCTCACACAACAAGAAGAGGAAAGAGAAGAGCCTCATAGACAAAACGAGCAAGACTCTTAGCGACTCCGACTCATCTGAGTCGATCGAAGAAGAAGAAGCTTACTTTGGGCTAATGGCTCAAACAGATGATGAACAAGGCCCCAGTTCACTGGGAAGGTAAACTCTCATACCCCTCTTTCAGATTCTGAAGTCTCTGAACATGATTGCGAGGGTAGCTCCTCTGACGATGAGTCAGAATTAATGGCCCAGTACAAGGAGTTAATCATGGCTTACGACAAATGTCGTCGAGTCGTGAAAACCCAGGATAAAGAGATCAAATCTCTAAAAGCCGAAGAGAGCATCTTGAGAGAGAAAGTCGCAAAGTCTGACTCCCTCAAAGAAAACTTCAATAATTTTATTGAAGAATATAACAATGCCCTTGAGCACCTTGATCTTAAGAAGAAAATCACCAAGGGATTGGAAGCCGAACTTGCGGCTGAAAGGAAACTTGTTGAGTTTCTCGAAGCCCAAAACAGTTCTTCCATTCATTGCTGAATTCTCAGCAAAGGCCAAGGGAGCTGGACTAGGCTATGAAGAAGCTCCTAGTAAATCCTCTAGGAGAAACAAGAATCAACGAAAAAATAAGGCCGCCAAAAAGGCCTCAGCCGAAGAAAAGGGAAAAGCCCCTCAAAATCAAACTACATTCAAAAAGGTCATCTTTCCATCAAATGAGTTTGATTTTGACTCATCCTACGGGCACTTTGCTAGGCCTACCTATGTAGAGCCAAAGTCCCGCTATCAAGGATGGACTCGACCCCGAAACTTTGGCAAAAGTGTCTTTAAGGCACCTTATGAAGAAGTTATTCTTCAGAGCTATGGCCCTTTCAATCATGGGCATAACTTCCAGAAGGCACCAAAGACAAAGCCTGTTGTAGAGAAGCCCATAAAGGAGAAGAAGCCATGTGATTGCCATCATCATGAGGCATCTTCCTCCAAGAATGCTGCCCCTGCTAGACCACAATTCCAAAAGGTCAAGCAGGAGATCATGAGGCAAAGGTACAACAGATTTGACTGTTGGTGATGTGGCAAGGTTGGTCACTTCGCCATAGATTGTTGGTTCAATTCCAGAAATACTGCAACCCCTCATGTCAGCAGTATGACAAAGACCGCTCATAAAGCTAACACTCATAGGGGGAGCACTCTAACCTGAGACCAAGGACCCAAACATGTTTGGATTCCTAAGGCAAATTGATCATGATTGCAGGTATGTCCAAAGGCCAACAAAACGCCGATCTGGTACTTAGACAGCGGATGCTCTCGGTATATGACTGGGACTAGAAGCCTCATTCAAAACTTTACTCCAGTTGTGAATGGACCAAAGGTCATCTTTGGAGGTTCAGACCATGGAATTACTGGAGGCTATGGTATGATTACTAACGACAATGTATCCTTCTCGGATGTGGCCTATGTCGAAGGATTGGAACACAATCTCATTAGCATAAGCCAACTCTGTGATAAAGGATACATAGTTGAGTTCCATACTGATAAGTGATTGATAAAATCCGTTGACAATATGGAAACAATTCTATCCGGCACTCGAAGCAGGAATATTTTCTGTTTAAATTTCATTTGTATTGATTCCTCTATACCAGTGTGCCTTTTAGCAAAAGATAGTGCGTCTCTTGGTGACCAAGGGCACAAGAGACTAGCACATATTAATTTCAAAACCATTAATAAACTATTTTCAATGAACTTAGTACGTGATGCCCCAAAGTCAAATGCGTTAAAGACAGGCCTTGCCATGCATGCGTAAAAGGCAAGCAAACAAGGGCTATCTTTAAAAGCATTATTGGCAAAGACCCTAACAGATGTCTCCATCTACTGCACATGGACCTGTTCGGTCCACTGCAAATTAGAAGTTTGGGAGGTAAGGACTATACATTGGTAATTGTTGATGACTACTCGCGCTTTGCGTGGGTGTTCTTTCTGAAACACAAGTCAGATACCTTCGACATCTTTACTAATTTTGTCTGGCAAGTCCAGAATGAATAAAACTGCTCCATAGTCAAAATCAGAAGTGACAACGGAATAGAGTTCAAATCTGGGGCCATGGCAAAATTCTGTGAAAGCTTAGGTATCTTTCATGAGTTTTCCTCTCCTCGTACTCCACAACAGAATGGGGTGGCTGAGAGAAGGAACAGAATACTCATAGTGGCATGCAGGACCATGTTGAGTGATGCTTCACTACCGGAGTACTTCTGGGCTGAAGCCGTCAACACTGCATGCCACGTGCAAAATCGGGCCCTCATAAACAAAGACCACAATAAGACACCTTACGAACTTCTGAAAGGCAGGAAACCAACAGTCTCATACTTTAGAATCTTTTGTTGTAAATGCTTCCTACTTAACAATGGTAAGTATCATACCACCAAGTTCAGCGAAAAGAGCTTTGAAGGTATTTTTGTAGGCTATAGTAGCCATAATAGGCATATAGGATATTTAATAGAAAAACCCTGGTGGTGGAAGAATCGATACATGTTGTATTTGATGAGACGAGCTTGCTGCAAAGTAATCCATCTAGTGTGCTCTTTGAATATACAGGTGAAAAGCTGAAAGAAACTAGCTTGGATGATCCGTCCGAAGACAAAGGCGAGAAACTCATTAAGATCACCACTCCAACTCCTATTGGAGAGGCTGATGATCAAAATGAAGAAATCATCCAGGATGAAGAAATCACTCCAGTGATTGAAGATACTCCAGATGCAAGAACTCTAGAGCTCAGACATCTGAAGGATCATCCTATGGACCAGATCATAGGAGATCCCAGGGATGGTGTCAGAACTCGAAGAGGTACAACTAATGAGAATCTTCATTTGAGTTTTCTCTCACAAGTTGAACCAAAGAAATTTGAGGAAGAAAACTCAGACGCATCATGGATAATGGCAATGGAAGAAGAGCTAAATCAGTTCAAGCGCTGCAATGTGTGGATGCTTGTTCCAAGACCCAAAGGGAAGAACATCATTGGAACAAAATGGGTTTACAGGAACAAGATGGACGAAGACGGAACTATCATAAAGAACAAGGACAGACTCGTCACTAAAGGCTATCATCAAGAAGAAGGAATCGACTTCGACCAGACATATGCTCCAGTGGCGAGGCTGGAGGCAATAAGGTTGTTCCTAGCATATGCTGCTTTCAAAGGCTTCACAGTCTATCAGATGGACGTGAAGTCCTCCTTCCTAAATGGAAACATAAAGGAGGAAGTGTATGTGGAACAACCTCCAGTTTTCGTTGATCCTAACTTTCCTGATCATGTCTATTTTCTGCACAAGGCCCTATATGGTCTGAAACATTTTCCTAGAGCTTGGTATGAAACGTTGTCTACCTTTATACTTGAGAACGAGGTCACAAGGGGAAAGATAAACAAGACATTATTTCTTAGGGAAATAAAAGGCAAGATTTTGCTAGTGCAAATCTATGTCGACGACATTATTTTTGGCTCTACAGATGACAACCTCTGCAAAAAGTTCTCAAAACTTATGCAAGGGAAGTTTGAAATGAGCAGTATGGGCGAGCTGAAGTATTTCTTAGGGATTCAGGTGAAACAATCTGAAGATGGAATTTTCATCTCACAGACCAAGTTCACCAAAGAGTTAATTAAGAAATTCGGAATGGAGAACGCAACCTCTATGAGGACTCCAATGGGTTCAACTATGTCTCTGGACAAGGATGAAAAAGGGAAAACTTTTGATGAGACCAAGTGCAGAAGCATAATTGGATGCTTGCTCTACCTTACTGCTAGTAGGCCTGACATAATGTTGTCAACATGTGTCTGTGCTAGATTTCAGTTAAACTCTAAGGAATCTCATTACGCTGCTGCAAAGCGGATCCTGAGATACCTTAAAGGCACACCAAATCTTGGATTATGGTACCCAAGAAGTAATAACTGCGAACTAATTGGGTTTTCAGATGCAGATTTTACAGGTAGCAAAGACGACCGGAAAAGCACCTCAGGGACTTGCAAATTCTTCGGAAGAAGGCTAATCTCCTGGAGTAGCAAGAAGCAGGACTGTGTCGCAATCTCAACGGCCGAGTCAGAGTATATCTCTGCAGGCAGTTGTTGCGCACAGTTGCTATGGATAAAGAATCAGTTCGAGGACTACAACCTGCAGTTCAAGGATATTCCTTTGTACTGTGACTCCTCCAGCGCTATAGCAATAGCCAACAATCCAGTCTCCCACAGCCGGACAAACCACATCGAGCTAAGGTATCACTTCATCCGGGAACATGTGGAGCATGGAGACATAGATCTCCAATATGTGCCTACAGATAGGCAAGTTGCAGATATCTTCACAAAGCCGCTGGACGAGACCAAGTTCTCATTCTTCAAGACTGATCTTGGGATGCTCAACAAAGAGGACTAAAGATGGATGTATGTCTAAGAAGCAAGAAATTCCAAGGGGTTAGTCAAAATTTTTATTTTCTAAATTTTTCAAAGTTTGACTTGAGAAGCATAAGATATACTCAAGTATGTTAATTCTCCTACTCAAGTCACTGCAGACCTACTCGAGTGTCTAATGACATACTCGAGTACGTTAACTTACCTACTCGAGTAAGTCACTTACCTACTCGAGTAAGTCACTTACCTACTCGAGTAAGTCACTTATCTACTCGAGTACTTTTTGCAGACCGACTCGAGTAATTTCTGGAGATCTACTCGAGTAACCCCTTACCTACTCGCGTAGTCTATATCTCTCTCGTATAGTGGTTTCCAGATTTTTGAAATTTGTTCTATTCGCCACCCAAGGCTAAATACCGCCTCTTCCCTCGCTATAGTTAATTTCCGTCAAGCTAATTAGACGTAATTTAGGGTTTTATATATATGAATTTCCGAAAACCCCAACCTACACGAAATCATTTCATCCTCTCGAGTACCCTCTGCCGCTTCGCCTCCTCTGCCATTTCGCATACTCTCCTCCGCCACTGTTGCAGAGCCGCTTCCCTCCTCATCACTTCCAGTCAACCGCAGCCATGGCCGCTTCTTCTAAGATAGGCGTCGGATCAGAACTCGTCACCACCGATATTGCAGAGCTCTCAGATGACTTCCACAATCTTCTCATCCTTCTCGACACCGCCGGTCTCTCCTTCATTCTCCAGGAACCCTGTCGAGTTTTATTCCCAGAAGTTGCCGAATTCTTCTCCAATATCAAGGTCAAAAGGAACAAAAAAGTCCTGAAATCCAAGGTGAAGGGTCTGAAACTTAAGCTCACCAAGACCTCTGTATCTCAGCTTCTCCGATTGCCGATTATCGATGAAGAAGATGATTTAGATGATGAAGACTCTGACAGAACAACACTTTTCTGTGGCATTTCTCCTGAAGCTCAGTATATTAAAAGGTCGGATATGAAAGCTGAAGGAAAATTTCTAGTTGATATTATTGGCACAATTTTATTGTGCAAGACACACTCAATCAAAGACATTCCATCATATTTCTTCGACATAATGCAAGCAATTGTCTGCAGCAAGAAATACCAATTTTGTATGCTGATTCTGGATAAAATAAAGGACAGCTTAAAATCCCCCAACTACGCCAGAATTATCTCTCTGCTCCTCCATGAAACAAATCCTGAGGTCTTCAACTTCTCCAAAGGGACCCCTCTTCACCACATGAAGAAGGTCTCCATCTCTTCCATTCAGGGATGGGATCTCAAGCTAAAGAATTCTGCCCAAGCTGCAAAGCTCTCAGAAGTTCCAGAATTTCCAACTATAGAGGACAGGACTCCATCTCCCTCTCCTCATCATGTGGCCAGCTCCTCTGGTGCACTAAGTGAGGGGGAGCCTGATCCTTCTATCCCAGTCAGGCAGCCCTCTCCTCAGCAAGCAATTTCTTCCCTCCCTCATACTCCAGGAAGACCAGCCACTCCCTCAGATCAGATACATCAAGATTCTATTCTGTCTACAGCTGCTGCCATAGATGCTATGATTGCAGAGCTTTCAGAAGAAGTGATGCCCATTCTTCCTCTATCTCCTCCAGCTCCAACCTCTGAAGGTCACAAGGACTTCTCTCCAGCCTAGCCTCCTGCCCATTCTCCAGCCAGGACTCCAACACCATCTCCAGATCCCCCAAAAGACAAGCAAGACGCCATTCTTATTTCTGTTGAGACCTCTCCCGAGCCAGCTGAGGGTCCTCTCAGAAACCTAGATTTCTCCATCCCCCATGATACAGAAGAAATGGATGCTATAATTCATACCACCAGAGCTCTCAGCTCTGTCATTGTTGAAGAAATAGCTCCTTGGGTAACTCCTCCTATCCCTACTGCTGCTCCCTCTACTGCTGTTCCAGTCTCTTCCTCCACAGATTTGCTGCAACATATTGCACTTCTTCTTCAAGAACAGAGAAATTATTTTGACACCTCTCTAAAGATAGTCACTGACAAGGTAACTGCTCTTGAGACTGAGATGAGCAGAGGCTTTGCTGAAATTCAGCATAACACTGACAAGCTCCAGTATTTATTTCAACTTGGTGGGAAAGCCATAGACCACACTATCACTAGTGTTGGCAATGTTATGGAACAAGGTGTCACACTTGCTAACAATCAGATAGAGCTAGGCAAGAGAAATGAAGCTAACAAAATGAAAATCTGTGAAGAAGTGGGTATTTTCAAAGATGATGCTATAGCCCAGCTATCTGTTGAAATCAGAAAGGGGGAGGGTTTGATAAAAGAACTCAAAGAACAGGTAGAAAAATCTACTGCTCATAAGATAGATGTATGGGAAGCTCATGTGAATTCCATTCATGATGATGTGCTAGCCCAGATACATAGTGTCAAATTTCACACCTATGACACTGTTGTCTGGATGCACAATCAGATCTTGCCAGACCTTGCAGTTGACCCCAACATCATTCCCCATCATCTCAACCCTCTAGCAACAGATGTCACTGCCCCAGCTGTTCCTCTGCAACCCTCCTTCTCTCCCATGCCTGGAGACATAGTTGACCCTCCAGAATCCTATGCTCCAGAAGACCCTGCTGACATATTCCTCAAAGCTCCTCCAGAGATCAGAATCCACAAGAAGAAAAGGAAGTATGGTGAAGGCCCCTCTGCTAGCAGGACTGCTCCTTCCATAGCCACTGAACATGCTGAAGCCTGGTCTCCAACTTCCAAGTCTCTAATTTTGGACAAACTCAAGCTAGTTATGGATCTCAATGAGAACAGGAGCATTCACTACATTTCCCAGGAATGGGAGCTGTATGAGAAATCAATGCTAAAAAGGAGGATCCATGACAGAGAGTTTGAGAGAAATAATCCTGCTGCTCCTCCAAGGCCTCCTAAATATTTACCTAAGCCTTTCAGCTATCTAAGGAGACAGCAAGAAAAGATGGAAAATCAGCAAACTCAAGCATAAACCTAAAAAAATGTTGAGAGATTGAAATGACAAGTTGTAGACTTGATGTTTTTGGAAATTTACATATATACAATTCTAAATTTCTGTCTAATTATCTTTTCTCATTGTCTATTGCTTACTTGCTCATGTTCTTCTACTTAGTTTCTTTTATGTCTATAATTCACCTTAGTGTAAATGGTTCTGACTTCAACAAATAGGGGGAGATTGTTGGGTATTACATCCACTAACCCAGATTTGATGAAGTCGCCCTGGAACTAAGATGAATTAAGTTGTATTTGAGCTTGGTTTGAGTTATATGTTTGCAGGAATTTCACTGGGAAGTGTAGACCAATGTCAGTCCACAGTGGGTCACCAAACACAGGAACTGTATAATGTAATCCCTCATTGCATATTCCAAGGTGTTGACTCATGTGTGGTCTCTCTATTGGGATACACTTCATATTCAAGCTATTGGACCTTGGGAAAAGGATTGGAAGATTGACTACATTAGAAGAAAGAGCTTTCCAACAACAAAAATTCTCTAAGTCTTGTTATTCCAGTGCCAGGTTTCAGAGCCAGGTTTCGGCCATGATTGTTGTATTGGAAGTTTTGTTATTCCAGTGCGTGTAAACATAGGGATTTAGAAGTGTTCTAAATGTTTAGATTTAGTCTTGGTACCCCGCCAAGAACGTCTGGGATTTCGTGGAAATTTCTAATTGTTATAAATTATAGTCTCCTTAGCAGTAACCATCCCTCGAGTTTGTTTTGGATTTTGAATCCAACATAGAGAGATGAGCTTGTCTACTGCTTTAAGTTGAGTTGTCTTTGCTTTTGTCCAATGCATGTAAATCTGAGGATTTGGAAGTTTCCGGATGTTCAGATTTAGCCCTTCCTTCTATCAAATGTTGATGGTGTCAGGTTGTGCACATAAGGGATGCATGTGGTTTTAGAAAAATTGTTTTTCTTTGGATATGCACATTGATCAAATGTTGATCATGGTTAACTGTTAACCTATAATCAAAATCCCTTCATCAAATATTAAGTGTTCGGATGCCTTCCGATGGATGACACTGTTCCTGCCTCGATCGATGAAGTGTGGGCTTGTTAAAGCAAGGTGCATTAATCTATCTTGGTAAGGGTGCGAGCAGATAATTGTGATATCCCACTGTCGACATCGGGTCCAGCTTAACTAGGTGACCTCAAAGGTTGAGTGCCTAGAGGCATAGGGTTGGCATGCACCATATAATGGATGCGAGTAAGGAGTTATTCACCAACCATAGAAGAATTGCATGAGGATGAAATTGGCAAGCGTTGCCTACCTAAATAACCGCATCGTGAGAGGAAAGCCAAAGCTGACTCATTGTGTTGGTGAAATACGGATCTTGTCCACTAAGAGAGTAGCTCACATGAACTCTCCGAATTGTTAGTGAGGGCTATCATTTCGAATAAAATAGTGGGAGTGTTTTAATTGAAGTCCAAATTAAAATAAATTGTATTTGAAATTTTGGTACTGATTTTATTCTGCATAAATTCTTGTAGAATTCCATGGCAAGTGTTTCACACTCCACGTTGTCTCTGAGAGCCATCCTTGAGAAGGACAAGCTCAGTGGGACTAATTACATGGACTGGTACAGGAACCTGAGAATTGTTCTCAGGCAAGAGCGAAAGCTCTATGTCTTGGAAGAAGAAGCCCCCGAGGTGCCGACCGGGAACTCTTCCCGTGCTGAGAAGGATGCTTATAAGAATTATACTGATGATGCTTTAGATGTCGAATGCCTTATGCTTGCCACTATGAACTCTGAGCTTCAGAAGCAACATGAGAACATGGGGTGCAAGGAGATTGACGAGCATCTCAAGAAAATGTTTCAAGGGCAGGCTCGTCAAGAGAGGTTCGACGTCACAAAAGCGTTATTTCAGTGCAAGATGGGTGTTTGAGACTCAGTAGGGACTCACGTACTCAAGATGATTGGGTATATAGAGAACCTTGAAAGGCTGGGTTTTCCCCTTGGTTAAGAGTTGGCCACAGATCTGATCCTACTATCGTTGCCGGACAGTTATGAGCAGTTCGTCTTGAACTACAACATGAATAAAATAGACAAGACACTGCCCGAACTCCTAGGCATGTTGAGAACTGTCGAAATCAATATGAAGAAGGCCAAGCCTGCCAGCCCCATACTGATGGTGCATAAGGGCAAGGGCAAGGCCAAGGGCTCTAAGAAGATGAAGGTGGGACCTAAGTCATATCTTGAGCCCAAGTCTTCTGCACTGATGAAAAAGAAAAGCACGGTGAAGGAAGGGAAATGCCACCATTGTGGCAAGGCTGGTCATTGGAGGAGGAACTGTAATTCGTACATTGAAGGTCTGCAGAAAATGAAGGGAGGTATGACTTCCGCTTCAAATGTTCATGTTATAGAGATAAACCTTTCTGCTCCTTCATCTTGGGTATTGGATATCGTATGTGGTTCTTACATTTGTACAAATGTTCAGGAACTGGGAAGGAGAAGATTGCTGAGTAAAGGGGAGGTGGACCTCCACGTCGGCAATGGAGCAAGAGTTGCTGCTGTAGCCGTAGGGGTTTACCGTCTTTCTTTGCCTAGTGGGCTTGTAATAGAACTAGATAATTGTTATTTTGTTCCAGCCATAACTAGAAACATTATATCTATTTCATGTTTGGACATGATTGGATTTTCTTTTATAATTAAGAACAACTGTTGTTCTATATATAAGAATGATGTTTGTTATGCTGTAGCCCAATTGTTTAATGGTCTTTATGTTTTGAACTTGTACCATCTGATCTGTAATGTAGAAAATAATAAAAGACTAAGAACAAATGACTCGAACCCTATCTTTCTCTGGCACTGTCGTTTGGGCCATATCAACGAGAAGCGCATATCCAAGCTCCATAGAGATGGACTTTTGGACTCATTTGATTATGAATCGTTTGAGCGATGCGAATCTTGTTTGTTAGGCAAGATGACTAAAGCTCCTTTCACTGGTTATACTGAGAGGGCTGAGGATCTCTTGGGTGTTGTACATAGTGATGTATGCGGACCCATGATTTCCATGGCTAGAGGTGGGTATTTCTACTTTGTTACATTTATTGATGATTTCAGTAGATATGGATATGTGTATCTTATGAAGTGTAAATCCGAGACCTTTGAAAAGTTCAAAGAGTTCAAGAATGAAGTAGAAAACCAGTTGGGTAAAAGGGTTAAAGCACTTCGATCTGATCGAGGTGGAGAATACCTGAGTCATGAGTTCCGTGATCATCTGAAAGAGTGTGGTATTGTATCACAGCTCACTCCACCTAGAACACCACAACATAATGGTGTGTCAGAGAGGAGAAATCGTACTCTGTTAGACATGGTACGTTCGATGATGAGTCATGGAGACTTGCCTGTTTCCTTTTGGGGTTTTGCTTTAGAGACTACTACAATGACATTGAATCGCGCTCCAACGAAAACGGTTCTGAAGACACCATATGAGATATGGACTGGGAAGCGTCCTAGTATGTCGTTCATTAAAATTTGGGGTTGTGAGGCATACGTGAGATGTCAAATGCCTGACAAGCTGGAACCCAAATCGAATAAATGTTATCTGGTGGGATATCCTAAGGAAATGAAAGGGTATTACTTTTACCTACCATCTGAGGGCAAAGTGTTTGTCGCAAGGACTGGTGTCTTCTTGGAGAAAGAGTTCTTATCAAGAAATACTGAAAAGGTAGAGCTTGAAGAAGTTCAAGAACCACATGTAGTGAATGAACCGGAATTGGATTCTGAGACAGGACTACAAGATGTTGTAGCTAGAGAACCTGCTCAAGGAACACAAGTCCTACGTAGATCTGGTAGACCGAGGTTTGAGCCTGAGAGATATGGATTTCTCGTGTCTTAAATAGGTAATGTGTTGCTTATGGATCATGATGATGAACCAGCAACCTACAAAGAGGCTTTGAATGGACCGGACTCCGACAAATGGCTTGAGGCTATGAAATTCGAAATGGACTCCATGTATGCAAACCAAGTTTGGAACTTGGTGGAACCACCTGAAGGGGTACGACCCATAGGGTGCAAGTGGGTCTTCAAGAAGAAGACCGACATGGATGGGAATGTACAGACATTCAAAGGGCGACTGGTGGCTAAGGGTTTCAAGCAAATTCATGGTATTGACTATGATGAGACCTTTTCCCCTGTTGCCATGGTAAAGTCCATAAGGATATTGCTTGCTGTTGCTGCGTATTATGACTACGAGATCTGGCAGATGGATGTCAAAATGGCTTTCCTTAATGGAAACCTCCTTGAGGAAGTGTATATGACAAAACCCGAGGGTTTTGTATCCCCAGATGAAGCCACTAAAATATGCAAGCTGAATAAGTCCATCTATGGACTGAAACAGGCCTCTCGAAGTTGGAATCTTCATTTTGATGAGAAAATCAAAGAGTTTGGTTTCATCAAGAATGAAGATGAGCCTTGTGTTTATAAGCGAATCAGTGGGAGCATTATTGTCTTCCTGATATTGTATGTAGATGACATACTGTTGATTGGGAATGACATTCCTACCCTGAAAGTTGTTAAGAACAACCTAGGGAACTACTTTTCAATGAAGGATTTGGGTGAAGCGACTTATATACTCGGTATTAAGATCTATAGAGATAGATCGAAGAAGTTGCTGTGTTTGACCCAGAGTACGTACATCGAAAAGGTGTTGAAGCGGTTCAACATGCTTGAGTCCAAGAAAGGATTTTTGCCCATGTCTCATGGTGTGAATCTCTCTAAGGACCATTGTCCAAAGTCTTGTGAAGATAAGGACCGCATGAAGTTGATTCCATATGCTTCGGCAATTGGATCAATCATGTACGCGATGTTATGTACTCGACCCGACGTCTCCTTTGCTTTGAGCATGACTAGCAGGTATCAGTCAGACCCCGGTGAGTGTCACTGGATTGTAGTCAAGAATGTCCTGAAGCACTTGAGAAGGACTAAGGATGTGTTCTTGGTGTATGGTGGAGAGGAAGAGCTCGTTGTAAGTGGTTACACGGATGCTAGCTTCCAAACTCATAGAGACGACTACAAGTCTCAGTCAGGTTTTGTGTTTTGCCTGAATGGAGGAGCTGTGAGCTGGAAGAGTTCCAAGCAAGAGACAGTTGCTGATTCTACAACAGAGGCCGAGTATATCGCCGCAGCTAATGCGGTGAAGGAGGCTCTATGGATTAGGAAATTCATCGGCGAGCTTGATGTAGTTCCTAGCATTATTGGTCTCGTAGTTCTCTACTGTGATAACAATGGTGCAATTGCACAATCTAAGGAACCTAGATCCCATCAGCGCTCCAAGCACATACTTCGGTGGTTTCATCTTATTCGTGAGATTGTCGAACGAGGAGATGTGAACATTTGCAGAGTACCGACTGAGGAGAATATTGCGGATCCACTAACAAAGCCTCTCGCGTAGAGAAAGCATGATGGTCATACTAGATCGATGGGTATATGATACCTAAATGATCAACTCTAGTGAGAATCTTGTGGATTGCATGTAAACATGTATTTTGTTGGCCATTTGTTCATATGACGAACGTTGTACTTAGTCTTTCTCTTACAATTAATGGCAAGTTCTTTTATTATGAGTTTTTCTTTCTATATGATAGTTAAATGTTAACATAATAGATACCCTTAAAATGTTCGCTTCCATGGGACATCAAGTACGTGACTTGAATGTGAGAGCATATGATTTATTTGAAGCTTCATTCTTAAAAGGTCCCTGGTCGAGTATCATCATAGAAGCTAAAGGTGATGATGGTACATGAAGGCTAGCACGTGCGTTGACTGATGATCGGTTCTCACATGTCATGATATTGTGATATCAAGTCATCACGTGGGTACTTGTTACTGAACAAGTTGTACTGGACAGACCCAACCTGAGACTACTCTGTGGATTGTCATCCAATCGTGTCACGAGTAGGTCTCAAATTACAATGGTGTTGTGGTCCTTTGACCTGAAGTCACAACATTCATCAAGTGAGGAAGAGTGTGCTTTGATGCCATCTAAAGTCTTCCTTGAGAAAGGTTGATGATAAGGGTGGTTGTTGGGCATATTACGAATCATTTGGGTGTTTGTGTGTGAGCAGATATGGGATTTGTCCTCCTGTATGACAGGAGTTGCATCCATGGGCCCCTTGATGGAACTGGTCTGAGAAATGCATGGCCATGCTTGGTTGAGTCAATATGTAATATTGGACTCACGATTCTCTGGAAGTCCGTCCTGGATCAAGAAACTTGGATTGAGATATTATGAGGGTGACACGGTCCTTGCCTCTAGTTCTTTCTGGATGTAAGGGACAACGGGACAAAGACAACACTGATACATTGGTCATAAAGGCTTATGAGTTATAAACTCTTATTGCTTTGGGAGCAATGATGCATTGCTAGATTCCGCTCATTATTTGTGAGGTTTTTGGTTTGATACTTTCAAGATCAAGTGGGAGTCTGTTGGAGTTACCATGGTGATCTAAAAGTGGTCAAACATGTAATCTCACTGCCAACGTGATATGAGCCTGCAGGGTCGCACATAAGAGATGTGGAGAAGTTGGATGATTGACTCTGTTGGTAAAGGTTACCAATCACCGACCTGAATGGGGTTATGGGCAAAGTGTTGCCTTAAAGGATCGTCGGGTTGGGCAAATGTTGCCTTGAAGGATTGGTAAGAATAGTCGACCGAGGGTCGACGAGTATCGTCGACCGTGGGTCGACGAGTATCGTCGACCGTGGGTCGACGAGTATCGTCAACCCACGTTCGACGTGAATCGTCGAGTATTGTACTCTGATTCTCGCCGACTGATACTCGCCGATCCTAGGTGATTCTCGCCGATCCTAGGTGATTCTCGCCGATTGATTCTCACCGAATCTGCTAGTCGCCGACTGATTCTCGCCGATCCTAGGTGATTCTGGCCGATTGATTCTCACCGAATCTGCTAGGTGATTCTCGCCGATTCTGGAACCCTAAATTTTTGGGTGGTCTGCGAATAGCGATATTCCTAAGTCTGTTTATGCCTTTGGTATAAATAGATACTTAGGGTTTTCGGGAATAATATCTGATCGAATCGGACCCCTTTGACCGAGACAAAATCGACGGAAGTGTTCCGCCATTCTTCGATTCTTTCCGCTGATCCCAAATCCCGCCGACGGAAGGGTTCCGCCGCCGTGCTCGCTCCGTCGACCACCTTCTCTCCGGCGATTGTCGCTGGTGTTGCTATTCCTGGCGCGGACCTAGCAGTCCGTAGAAAGACAAGGTGTGGTCACTCTCCTTCCTGATTATCTGTGCGATGGAAAAGTCGGTGTTCTCCCGCTCGTGTGGATTTCTGCAGAGATGTGGATATCATTCCACGTAGAACTCGCCACCAGCAAGAACACAAAGCTTGTAGCATCTCCGTTGAGTTGTGACTCAACGCCACCGAGGTAATTTTTGCCTAGTTGTATGTTAACTTCTTGATTCAACTACCATGGCCCGATCCCATCTCTTTTGGGGTTTTTCTTGATGTTTTTATTCTTCCGCTGCGTGCACAAGTGTTGTGCCATCCTCATAGAGAAACCCAACAAAATTTCGGGGACGAAAATATTTCTTTTATTTATTGGGGTTTATAACATCTCATTTCCAATTAGACCCCTCTACTTAGGTTGAGTTAGGACATGTGGTGGGGGTATGGGTTTATGTTAGGTTTGAACCATGGAGTTAGGGTGTAGTCATATGGGACCCACTATAGGGCCCAAGTTAACCCAAGTCAAACTAGCCCAAATTGGGGTCTTAGCCACACATTGGTCCCACCACTATACCCCTAACCCTAATAACAAGCTACGTGAACCATAAGACACATCATTGGGTCACCTATTGACCCAAGTTGACCAAAGTCAACTCTAAACCATAATTTGGTCAAACCCACACCTAAATGCCCAATTAGCACAAGTAGGGCACCACCATGGACCAACCCAAGTTGGGAGGTACCTTTGGGTCCATGACCATCAAGTGGGGCCAGCCCACTCATCATGTTGACCAATTCAACCCTAGAAGTCAACTTGGTCAACCTTAGGACTATTTAAAGGATTTGAAGACCAAGCACATTCCCAAAGGGGCTAAGCCCATAAGTCAAATCCCATGACCAGCCCAAGTGCACATTTACAGCTCCTACCCCCTGGTTTTGGAGGGTAGTGACATGCATGGGGGTAGTTTAGGAATTTGCCTAATGGAGGAGAGAGAGTGGAAAATGGGTGATGAAGGCCATGTGGCCCTCCTCCTCTCTTCACAAGCCTTCCTTTGAGCTCACAAAGCATTTCCCAGCCATTTTTAGCAAGCTCCATGACATATGGCAACCATGGTGAAGTATCTTATGCTAGGCCGAATTTACAAATGCTCAAAACACCACAACTAACCCTCTTCACCCACATTTGACTTCACCATTAGCTTCAAAAGGTCTAGAGGAGTGGAAATCGAGTCCTGGATCGAGGCAAACCGTGGAGAATCGGAGCTTGGAGCAAGCTCACCGGAGAGATCGTCGGCCATGGCACAACACCATCGCACGCGTCGCCAAGCCCGACTACAGGTTCGTTTCACCTCTCCTCACCCCGTGCTAGTTTCCTAGATCTACTAGGAGAGATATCGGGCTCAAATTAACCCGATCCCATGAGAGGAAATCAAGAAAAATCCATTTAATTTGAGGTGTTCGAGTTCGTCGTTAACCGCTGCCTCCAGCAGCCAAGTCGCTGCCAATTGATGGCCACCACCTCAATGGAGGTGGTGGTGGTGGTGTCCGGCCAGGGATGTGGACGGATGACCAGGAAACACCAAGAGGAGCTGCTACAGGCGGGATGAATCTGGAGCGTTGGCTGGTTGGAGAAGATGATGGGATGTCGTCCATTGTTAATCAAATTAAACTATAGTGTTACATTAATTTCATTTAATTTCTGTCACATTTTATATAGAACTTTGCATGTTAAATATAGGCCCCTTAGATGTAATTTCAGAACTGGTCACCAACATAATAAATGTAGATCTATGTCTTAACTTTGTGTTGACACCCTAAACATGTAATTTGGAGTAGTAGGGCTCCTTGTAGGGTCATTCTACCAAGACTGATCCTAGGCAAGGACAGATATTTAAATGAGTGCTCGGCCAAACAATAAGTCCTCATGACATGAGATTTTGGTCATGCATGTGACTATGTCAGACTTAGCTACTGACCAAAAATGTGAATTTTTGGAAAGTATTTTTCCATAGTTTTTGGTGAAATATCAATTATTAAATTAATTAAATATTTGGAGATCTACAACTCCAAATGCCACCAAATTTGGGTGGCGTATCCATTGAGTAATTAGATGACCATGGTAAAACTTTTAGGTCATTTTGACATTTGAATGTTTGGGAAATCCCACATGCATGAGATTGACATATTCAAATTTGGGATGCCAATAGTAAAAATAGAAAAAGTGAATTTAGCCCAATTGGGTAATTTGTAAGTCCATGAAACTCTGGACAGAGGCTCATAGGAATGGAATATACCTCTCATGGGAAATTTGGGATTTTTGGAATCAAAAATCCCATTATTTGGAATTATTGGAAAATGTATCTAGATAGGATATAAATTTGGAAAATAGGGCAAATTAATTTTTAAATTATGGATTTTTGCCTCAAGCTCAAGTAAGGCAAATTCAACCTCTGGAAAACTTTATGGCACTGTTTAATAACTTTCCTCTGGATTTTAAGTAGATTTTACCATTTTGCCCCTTTTTGGAAATTAATTAAAAATAAAGGAAATTAGTGTTTAAAAATTATGAAAATTTTTACAGTGGTTTGTTATTGTGTTTTGGTTCCTGATAAATTATTTGAGAATTATTGGATGTCTATATATGTTAAAACCCTAATAATGACATTTTGATAATATTGAAAAAGTGGATATACGCTAGGTCAGATCATTGATTATGATTGGAAAATTCTACACTTAGACTTACTATATCATCATAAACATCCACTAATTTTCTCAGAATTTTTGATTAAGTAGTTGAGGTACTTTATTTGGAAAGTGATTGAATTGGAATCTTAATATTAAATGTGAAATAAATAGAAATTTGCAAGGGAATATCATGAAATCCCATAGGCAACAATATTTAATCTTGTAGAACACCTAGTAAATTCCTTAGGTAGTTGAACCATTATATGTAGTACTTCATATTCAAGGTGACCCGGTCGCACAATTAAAAAGATTAATTTAGGCTCCTTAATCCATGGGAAAATAACGAAACCTAGTTCGATCATCATCACATATCATAACAACCATGATATGTAATTAGGAACATTTCACCCCAAGAGTTTGGATGACACATCATACGGGTCAACATTAGGTCATGGGTGCGCTTAGCAAAATATAGCTCGTGTCATTGGGACCCACATGGGATACGAGAGTGGGTTGAGTTGGTTACTATATTGGGAAGACATACACTGATTGGTGTCTAGTAGGTCACTTTATAGTATCGAGTGATAGAGTGCAACACCTCAAGGACAGAAGTTAAAACGGAGACCGGCAGAAGACTGCTGATTCCCCAATAATAACTAAATTCATTAGGCTCGTTCCAGAGTAACAATGAGGCTGGGAATGGATCATGGGTAACATTAATAAAAAAAATACCCTTGCGAAAGGGATCTTTGGGATTTCAATCAATCATAGATCCTTGTGCCCTCGAGAGCCCTTCACCGGGCATGCCCTGGGCAGTACTGGGATTAACCCTAAACTGCTAGGTATAACGAACACTATACAATAGTTGTCTAATAGGCTAAGACATTGATGTTCATTCTCACCCGTGATGGGCTAGAGGGATTCACAATAAACGCACTAATGTGCAATCTCACCTGTGATGGGTTGGAGGGATTCAGAATAAAGGCTCTAATTTGTAATCTCACCCGTGAAGGGTTGGAGGGATTCAGGACGGGTTGGTCCTGTGAGTTGGAGGCTCGGGTTGGAATATCTTGCATGTGCATAAACCTGTGGCGGTTGAGGCGGTACTGGGCCAATCATCACACCAATGGCACTACAGTGACTTTGGCAAGGTGTGAGGGTTTGAGGAACCAGTGGGTTATTTTACACTTCAGTCTGGAGGACGATCCCCTAGAAAGCACACTCGACCAAAAAGACTGGTGGGTAGCTAGCAAATAGTATGCAAAGACTCTAGAGTACACCTAGGATGTGTACAGAGGCGTATGGGATGTCTAGGACTGGTAGTGTGTATACCCGCCTAGGAGTGGAGACGCCCGCTCCACTACTGTCGTAGCCACACCGGCGGTACCAAAGAGTGATGCTAGCTCCAAAATGTGAGAACTAAAGGTCTGTGATCACAGAGTCGTGTGTGTGAGTTGCACTTGCATGAATCATAAAGCGCATGCATATCATACTAACATAACTAAGTCATACGCACCATAGATCCTTATCATATAAATTAGTATGGGCTCTTTTATATAATAAGTTATATTTCTGGAAACCTTAACTTATAAGTTTGTATGGGCATTTATATAAGTTAAGGTACTTCTATGATGGTAGTAGTAGCTTATTTTACTTGCTGTCTTTACTCTGCTCACTTTCAGTACTTGTTTACTTACAACACTTTACTTGTTTCTGTTAAGTTCTTCTTACCTTTCATATACCATATATATAGAACTGCTAAAGTATAAATAACTGACATATATGTACTTGTTAGTATAGTTCCACTGTCACTTGTTTCCTTTGTTATACCCCTTGTTGTCCTCCGCTTCGTCCTCCCTCCCGGTGCTTAGGAGTTGCGGGGGCGAGGTGTGGAGGAAAAGACTTAGTCTTTTTGACTAACAGTCGGTGTGACCAATCATTTTAGGAGCTCGAGGAGAGGGAGTACCAGCAGGATTAGGTGGCAGGATGTGAGAAGCTTATGCCACCACTAACTATTACTACTACTGCAGCTCGTCATCAGGTGGGACGAGACTTCTGTTGATAGCATAGCTTCCGCTTGTTGACATTTGTGAGAGAGTGATTTGTCTTTATGTACAGGGCATAAGGTCTTTTTCTCTCTTTTGATGTACTCATTCTGGAATTGTGTACTTTCATTATTATGTGCTAGTGCTGTGACTTGTGGACTAGTTGTTTCTTTATACTGCTTTTACTTCTTTCTCTCTTTTGGCCAAACAGGTTATATGATTATACTTGACGGCAGGATCGGCGTGTTACGGTGTCGACTAAACCGTGAGTTAGTGCCACCGTAAGACGGCGATTCTGGGCATAAGACCAGGAGCCTCCTTGGTAAGGGGGAGGGGTATTATAGGGATCAAAGTAGAAAAGTTTAACAGAAATGGTTTTCTTCATTGGTAAGCACAAATAGAATATTGGTTTAATACTCTAAGTCTTTTTTCACCATAATTGATACACCTATTGTAGAAACCAAAAACCTCAATAGTGATGATTTGAGGTTCGAGTGATTAAGTTATGATGCTTTGAGTTTACCTTTTCTTTTTATGGTTTAGCCTTGAATTACTCTTGATTTATCATGGGTTGGAGATATATCATAGATTTATATTCTCCAACTTTGCTTTCATTCTTGGCTAGCCGAGAGGCCGATAGATTGAACTGAGCACTCAAGAGTAAAGGGAGTTGTACACACCGCTCGAGAGAGGCAGACATCCAAATCTCCCGGATTGGAGTAAATTCCAATAGTGGGGTCCACCGCGTAAAGCGAGATTTAGGCCTCCGATTTAGATGAGAGTCAGTCGGACCTTCCTAAACTCAGTTGGCACGACTTCGAGAGAAGCATATTCAAGCTTTAGGAACCTCCACGGTCAAGGACCTTTACCCTCTTAAGCTTAGGTTTATTTATCGTGTTTTTAATCAACTCTTGCCGATGTGATTCTTGATTGAGTGCATTTCCTTCTCATCGTTCTAACCCTTCAGTGTAATCGTTTCTTTTATGCTCTCTTTATTTTTATTGCAAGTAGTCCTCTTTTTTATGCAATATTTCCTTTAGTGCATTTAGAATTCTTTTAACCTAAGATTTTCGTCGATAAAATATAGCCTTCGTGTGAGTAAGCTTACTCAATAGTTCCCGAATTTTAATACGACACTTGTGTACCCTTGCTACATTTCGAAAGGTATACTTGCCTAGTTGGATTGCTAGTATGACTGCTCTCTTTTCTTAAGCATTGCCGGTCCATCAAGTTTTTGGCGTCGTTGCCGGTGAGCAACTTTCGTTGATAAATTGAAAACACGAACATATTATGTTGGGTATTGTATCCACAACGTACCTGATTTGAACAAGCCCCTGAACAAGCTAAGGTAAATAGGCAATGTTTTTGACAAATTATTTCAAGTTGTGCTTGCAGTTTTTCCACGCTAAGTGCACACCAATATAAGGGTGCAGTAGGTCAATATACACGGGTCTGCACGACGTAATCCCTCGTTAAGCAGATCAGTGTGTTGGCCTACGTGTACTCTCTCTATTGGAGTGCACTTACTTTCAAGCACAGGGCTGTAACTATGCAGGAGCAGACAAGGAGCAAGGATGGGTCAAGGAGCACTTCATGAGTGGAAAGATGAAAATTCGTCTAAGTGTAAATCGACGAGAATCACCAAGTGATTCTCGCCGATTCGGCGAGAATCACTAGGTGATTCTCGCCGATTCGTCGAGAATCAGTGGTTGATTCTCGCCGAACTCGATCCAACCACTTCTAAGCGAGCACCTCTGCTTCTAAGTAAGAATCGACAAGAATCACCAAGTGATTCTCGCCGATTCGGCGAGAATCACTAGTGATTCTCGTCGAATCGTCGAGAATCACTGGTTGATTCTCGCCGTCTCGACCTGGCCTAAAGCAGTGCGTGCAACCAAGGAAAATTCGACGAGAATCATCTTTGATTCTCGCCGAATCGTCGAGAATCACCTTTGATTCTCGACGACTCGGCGAGATTCACTTTCGATTCTCACCGATTTTGACTTGGGCGATTTTCTGGAACTTCCTGAACCAGATTCTGCCGCTGTCAATGTTCTGGACCGGGATTTAGGGATTCTTCTTGTGGGTCCCACAACGGTCTTATTCAACTTGTCTACAGTATATATACGTGTATTTTGAACTAAACAGATACACAGAAAAGAAGCCGAGCACGATCTAACCCTAAAATCGTGAAACTGCTCCGCCGCCTCCATCGCCGCTCGCGCTAGTTGGTCGCCGCTGTTGATCGCATTTCTTCCCGATCTCCGGCGACAGAATCTTAGCCAAGCTTAGAGTCTCACGCGTCTATCCAGAGATCCCTTGTCTCTCGATTTGTTGATCGGGAAAAACTTCCCCGTCCGGATCGATCGAGACGACCGATCCTCGTGTGACCGTTGGTAGACCTAGCTAGCTTCGCTACGAAGTTTGGATCTCTAAAGAACTGCTGCCGCACATCGTCGTCGCCGCCGATCCCGTGAACCTAGCCACCGCCCTTCTTGCCGCCGCCGGTTCCGGGGAGATCCTCTCCAAGAGAGACCAAGGTTGTGGACTCTTTGTAGACTTCAAGGTCACGTCGTCAACAAAGACGGACACCGTAGTCTCCACACGTAGTTTGTATTTCTTGTACATTCTATTTTACTTTTGTTGTAAAGGAACGTTGGTTCCTAGTTGTAAGGGTTGGGTGCAACCCGGTTTGTGGGAGTGTTGACTCCTACGTGTGGAAGGGTTCCTTCCGATAGTGCAAGGATTGGATTTCAATCCTGTTGGAGAAGTGACCGAGTCGTCCCTTGTTGGGAGATAGGTCGAAGGGGGAAAGTGGATGTACCCAAGTCGGGGAACCACTATAAATTGCCTGTGTATTCTGTGTGTTGTACTGTTTATTTTTATTGTGCAGGTACATTCGTAAATTCCGCAAAAACGCTGCACGTCACCTATTCCCCCCCCCCCCATAGGTGAAGATAGTTGACACTAGGTGGACTTTCATATTAGTTTTGTCATTTCTTTTTCTCATCCACCTTCTAAAAACTTTTAAAATCAAAAAAATATTACGGCTCTTAATAGAAACCCGCTTCACAATTTTTCTACACCACCTAAATCTCTCGAAAAGGGCAAAGCGTTTTGAAGTGCAGCTATCTTGTCTAGTACCTTGCGAAACCTTCACCGGGTAGCCCTTGGGAAGTTCGGAAGTTAAAACATAACTTAAAAAAAATTCTATTTCAAAAAAATTAGTAACTCTCTTTTTCTAGTTTTTTTTTGTATTTCACTTTCTTCTCTTCTCTTCTCTTCTTCTAGTGTATGACCCGCGGGAGTCCGTTGGTTATTTTGGACCTGGACCACGAAATTGTATGTACTCCTCGGAGAAGATCGTGATTTCAAGGTTCTACTTTCCAAATACCATTTGAGGATTCCGATTCATTTTCTACTTTAAGAATGGAAGAACCCCACGTGGAGGAAGTCATGCAAAGGCCTATATATTATTATACATGACTGAATCTCGAGGGTACTGAATCTAGCATAGTTCGCCCTGCAATAGCAAATAATAACTTCGAACTGAAGCCTAGCATAATTCATATGGTGTAGCAGCATGTGCAATTTGACGGACTTCAAGAGGAAGATCCAAACGCACATATAGCAAGCTTTCTTGAGATTTGTGACACCTTCAAGATAAATGGTGTCACAAATGATTCTATTAGGCTAAGATTATTTCCCTTCTCCCTTAGAACTAAGGCTAAGCAGTGGCTGGACACTCTACCTAAAAATAGCATCACAACCTGGACACAATTAACTGAAAATATTTTGGCGAAGTATTTTCCGCCAGCTAAAACTGCAAAACTTAGGAATGACATTTCTGCCTTTGGACAAATAGACTCTGAAACCCTTCATGAAACCTGGGAAAGATTTAAAGAGTTATTAAGATGATGACCACATCACGCTCTGCATGTATGGTTACAAGTGCAGACGTTTTATAACGGGCTAAATCAAAGTACATAGTAAATGATAGACGCAGCTTCTTGCGGTACTTTAAGACCCCGGAAGCAGCTCTTGAGCTTGTTGAGGACATGACAATGAACACCTACCAGTGGAATATGCCTAGGTCCTGCCCAAACAATCCTGCAGGTATCTTTGAAGTTGACAACGTCTCCCAGATAGCTCTGCAAGTAGAAATATTAAGCAAAAAAATTACGGAGATGACTGCTACCTCCGCCCCTCGGGTATGGGAATCCGCAACTCCATCTCCAAAACAATTAGATTTTGTTAATAATAATATGCCTAGAAATGCCTCTAATAATTTTTCTACTGCGAATTTTCATCCTCCTGGTTTTGTTTTTCCAAATAGTTATAATCCTGCTTTAAGAAATCACCCGAATTTTTCATGGAGTAATCCATCGAACGCAATGCGCCCACCACCACAAAATGATTTTACTGCACCGCCTCCACCTCTTCAGAATTTTCCACAACCTCAAAGCTTGGAGGAGTTACTTTCTAAATATATCACCACGAATGATGCTACTATAAGAACATTAACCGAGTTCGTAAAAAGTCTAGAAAATCAAGTAGGACAACTGGCAAAACTAATTTCTAAGCGACCCGTAGAGTCTCTTCCTTTCAATACCGAACCCAACCCGAGAGAGCAAGCGAAAGCTATAACTCTTCGAAGTGGGAAGCAAGTTCCCGGTGTGGTAAGTGAAGAGCTCGAGGCAAGCTCCGCTCCCATTTAAAAAAATCAAAGCTCCGCGCCCATTTTAAAAATTTCACCCTCTGCCGAAGAAGTTATCACCCCTGTTTTAGAAAACGAACACACTCAACCACCCACCTTTAAAAATAATCCAACCCCGCCATACCCTTCTGAACTTAATAAACAACGTCACGATGATCAATACACCCATTTCTTAGAAATGTTTAAGCAAATCCACATAAATCTGCCCTTTCACGAAGCGATATCCCAGATGCCGAAGTACGCTAAGTATCTTAAGGACCTCCTGACCAACAAGAAGAAGTTAGAGAACCTTTCGCATGTCACGTTAAATATCGAGTGCTCGACGGTCTTGACAAACTGTTTACCAAATAAAATCAGTGAACCGTGTACTTTTTCTATTCCATGTGTCTTTGGTAATTTTTTGTCAAGCACACAATTAGCCGACTTAGGTGCGAGTATTAACCTGATGCCCCTCTCTTTGTGTAAGAAGTTAGGAATTGGTAACCTCAACCCCACACACATGAGTATCCAGCTAGACGATAGATCTATCAAGTAACTGTTAGGAATCATGGAGGATGTCCTAGTTAAAGTAGACAAGTTCATCTTCCCAGTGGACTTTGTCATATTGGACATCGAAGAAGACGTCGATGTTGCCCTGATCCTTGTCCGATCCTTCCTTGCCACCTCCTGATCCATCATTGACGTAAGCAATGGTAAGTTCTTCCTTCGCGTAGATGACGACGAAGTAACTTTCTCTATCACCCCCTCGATGAAGAACACCCTAGCAAATGATGACTCTTGTTTTTTCATAGATGCCCTATGCGAAGAATCCTCCTGCCGCCTCTCTGATTTTGAAAAAGAATTTTCTGATTTTTGTTCCTCCTCTACTCCTCCAACTGAATCGCTACCCCTATGTGAAGAATCCTCCTATCACCTCTCTGAATTTGAAAAAGAATTTTCTAATTTTTGTTCATCTTCTACTCTTCCAACTGCATCGCTGCAAGAAGCCGCCATGGCGGCTAGCCCCACCTCTTTTAATTTTACACATAAAAAAGTCTACGAGGACATAGTTTTTGAAAAAGAAAGAATTTCTAAAACCTCGTATGAAGACCCCCCTATCCTGGAATTGAAAGAACTACCCGAGCATCTTAGATACGATTTCTTAGAAAAGGACTCCAAGCTGCCTGTCATAGTTTAGGCCTACCTCACGGATATGCAAAATGATAAACTCCTTTTAGTTTTATGTAAGCATCGCCGAGCTATTGCTTGGCAGATATCTGATATCAAAGGCATAAGCCCATCTTTTTGCACTCACAAAATCTTAATGGAAGATAATTCACGTAACTCTATACAATCTCAGCGCCGTATAAACCCCAACATGAAAGAAGTAGTTAAGGGTGAGGTTATGAAATTATTAGATGAAGGAATTATCTATCCTATATATGATAGTAAGTGGGTTAACCCAGTCCAGGTAGTACCAAAGAAGGGAGGGATAATGGTAGTTAGTAATGAGAATAATGAAATAATCCCGACACGGACGGTGTCCGGGTGGCGAATGTGTATAGATTATCGTAAGCTAATTGACGCCACCCGCAAGGATCATTTTCCCTTACCATTCATCGATCAGATTTTAGAATGATTATCCAGCCATAGCTTCGATTGTTTTCTCGATGGCCTCTCGGGGTATTTTCAAATACCCACCTTTCCTGAGGACCAAGAGAAAACTACATTTACTTATCCATTCGGCACCTTCGCCTACAGAAAAATGTTGTTTAGATTGTGCAATGCGCCAGCTACATTCCAGCAATGTATGCTCACTATCTTTGACAAGTACGTAGAGAACATTATGGAGGTATTCATGTATGATTTCTCTGTGTTTGATGATGCATCTGATAGTTGTTTAGAAAACCTCGAAAAAGTCTTAGAAAGGTGCGAAGAAACTAACTTTTCCCTAAATTGGGAAAAATGTCATTTTATGGTGAGGGAAGGGTTAGTTTTGGGTCATAAAATTTTTGCAAGAGGTATTGAAGTAGACGTTGCTAAGATAGAAGTTATCGAGAAACTGTCGTCGCCTACGAACATCAAAGCTATAAGAAGTTTCCTAGGGCATGCTTTTTTTTACCGTCGTTTCATAAAGGACTTCTCCACGATCACCAAACCACTTACCCATCTCTTAGAAAAAGATGCCCCATTCATTTTTCTTGACTTTTGCGTAGCTGCTATAAATTTAATAAAAGAAAAATTAATTAATGCCCCGATTATGATAGCTCCGGTGTGGGACCTTCCCTTTGAGATAATGTGCGATGCGAGTAGTTTTTTGGTGAGAGCCGTATTAGGTCAACGCATATCTAAAAATTTCCACCCCATCTATTATGCAAGTAAGACGCTCACATCTGCAAAGGAAAATTATACCACAACCGAGAAGGAGCTCCTTACTATAGTATTCGCTTTTGATAAATTCTGCCCTTATATTACACTTTCAAAAATTATAGTTTTTATGGACCACTCATCCCTCAAATATCTTCTTGCCAAAACGGATGCCAAACCGCGCGTCGTTTGCTGGTTATTACTCCTCCAGAGTTTGACATAGAAATCTGTGATAAGTGAGGAGCCGAGATTTTGGTCGCCGACCACCTCTCATGCCTAGATAATCTTTTTATTGAAAATATAGATGAAAAATCTTTTAATGATTATTTTCCTGATGAGAAGCTGCTTTCAATTATCACTTCTCCTTCTCCTTAGTTTGCACACATTGACAACTACTTAGTTGCTCGTGTGCTCCTAAAAGAGTTCTCCTCTCAACAAAAGAAGAAATTCTTTTCTGAGTTGAAGAACTATTTTTGGAAGGACCTGCATCTTTTCAGAGTCTGTGCGGATCAAGTGATAAGGAGATGTGTTTCTTATGAAGAAGGATTAGATATTTTAAAACATTTACATGAAGGTCCGACTGGTGGACACTATCAAGCTTCTCGCACTGCTCACAAGGTGCTTTGCGCGGGTTTTTACGGGCCTAGCCTGTTTAAAGACGTGCAAGCCTTTGTGAGTAGGTGTGATAGTTGCAAACGGTCGGGCAACATTTCTAATAAAAATGAAATGCCACAAAATTATTTCCTTGAGTGCGAAATTTTTGACCTCTGGGGAATTGATTTTGTTGGCCCTCTACCTTCTAGATTCGGAAATAAGTTTATTTTAGTTGTCGTTGATTATGTTTCGCGATGGGCTGAAGCCCAAGTTCTTCATACGAATGATGCCCGAGTCGTGGTTTCATTTTTAAAAAAATTATTCTCTCGATTCGGTACCGCGCGCCATCGTTATTGATAGGGTTTCCTATTTCTATAACGCTCAGTTTTCTAAAATCTTTACTAAATACGGCGTTACGCATAAGCTTTCAACCGCCTACCACCTCCAAACTAACGGACAAGTCGAAGTAGAAAATAGAGAAATAAAAAGAATTTTAGAAAAGACTGTTTCAACTTCTAGGAAAGACTGGTCAACCAAATTAGACGATGCTTTATGGGCCTACCGAACAGTGTACAAAACCGCCCTCGGATGTACGCCGTATCGGTTGGTTTATGGAAAATCGTGTCATTTACCCGTAGAATTAGAACACCGTGCTTTTTGGGCCTTGCGATTCTTAAACTTCGATCCCCACTCTGTCAGCGACCTTAGAAAATTTCAACTCAACGAACTCGATGAGTGGCGCTCTTACGCATACGAAAATAACAAACTTTATAAAGTGCGGACAAAACGCTTTCACGATAAGTACTTAAGACACCCAAAAACCTTTAAGCCGGGCGACCAGGTTCTTCTTTATAATTCTCATTTATGTTTATTTCCTAGAAAATTAAAATCATGTTGGTCTGGGCCCTTTACTGTTTTAGAAGTTTTTCCTTATGGTACTGTTTTAATTTCCTATCCTGATAAGGGTAATTTCAAAGTGAATGATCAGCGTCTTAAACTGTATTTCTGTGATGATGTCAGTCCTAACTACGTTAACTCTATCCTTCATGATATAACTTTTGATTAGTTTGGAACTTTGTTTATTTATTAAAACTTTGTACTATTTCTTTGAATTTCATTTTAGACAATATTATTTTGTTGCGTCGAGCTCAAACGACATTTTAAACAAAGGGCGCTCTTGGGAGGCAACACAAGTTATCTTTTTCTATATTCATTATTTTATATTTTTTGCCCCGGACGGCTCCGACAAGCTGAAGCTACTACGATCGCCTGCTCCAACGCTGCTGAATCCATCACAAAGTTCAAAGAAGAAATTTCATGAAGATCCAGAGCGCAAGCATGGGGGAGCGGCATCACTCAACTTTCGCAGCAAATAAATCGGGGGAAGTACCTGTTTTTCAATCCTGTTTTTCACTTTTGTACTTTAATTTTTTCTCTCTCTCTAACCTCCTCCATTGAGGATAATGTCCATTTTAAGCTTGGGGGAGTACTTCCTCCTTCTTTTTGCTTTTTATGAATATTTTACATGTTTTTTTGTGAATATTTTTCAAAATCCAAAGAAAAGAAAATCCAAAAAAAGAGAATATTTCAAAATTAAAAAAAAATATGCTTTTTGTTTTTTTTAATATTTTAGACATTTTGATATTTCAATAATACCCTTTGTTTTTGTTTTGTTTTTCTCAAAAATCCTTATAAACAACTTAGCTAATAATAATTTTTCTAATCCTTTTTTTAATCATGTTTCACACGTAAAATGTTGGTCATGTTGTGTTTCGAATTCACGGTAGCATGTTAAGGTGAAATTTTTTCCTAAAACTCGCATTTCTATTGTGGTTTTTCGTTCTTTATTTTCTTTACTTTCTCAAAAATTCATCATCCACTATTTTCCTTTTCATTTTTAGATAATTTTTGTAAGGTCAACGTTTGAATAGCGTAGTAGATGTGAACGATCCAAGTCACCTATTATTTCTATTTTCAAGATAATTTCATCAATCTTATTTTATTATCTAGGACTTTGCTTTTTGAAATTTTTCAAATCCATGTTTTAAATAAATTTAAAAGCGTGAAAATGATTTAGGCCGTTTTTGTTTTCGTTTGAGCTTTCCTGTCAACCTAAAAACTTTCACCACTAGTTAGCCGCTTTTGAGCCTTTTTTCTAATTTCATTTGATAGCTCCTCTTTTCATATCATTTTCACCAAAGCCAAAATTTCCAACCTATCTAATCACACTAGCCTTTTTGAGTTTCATAAAGAATTTTCATGATTATGATAGGTTGTTTTGTGATATTTTTGAAGAAGTTTTTTTTAAAAAAAAAGTATGCTCAAAAGAAATGTGTGTTTTTGTTTGGCCAATTCAAAATGAAAATGAAAATATTTATGGCCTTTGTTTTGAAAAAGAAAAAAAATGGAGAAGAAAAAAGAAAGAAAAATATTTTGTTCAAAATGAAATTTTTTGAAACTCTTTTGTTTTGGTTTAGTGTGATTTTAAGCCTCCCTGTTTATCTTTGAATTCCACTCCTAATCATAATCCTAAACCGAACGTTTCGGTCCAATTAAGTCCTTTTGATTCACGCCTTTTTGAATTTTATTTAATAACTAAGAAAAAAAGAAAAGTAAATCAGTATTAGTTTTGGATATAAACTTAGATTTTTATTATTTATTTGATATAATTGTAATGCGTTGCTTGGATCTAGTAACAACTCAATGCGTTTTTTTTTTCATTTTCGTTGCTTTGCTTAAATCTATTTAATGAATTTCGTCAAAATTTTGGATGATTTATTTTCGTTAAGTAAAGTTTATAAGAGTTAAACCATACGTAAATAATTATTTTAGATTCGCGTTTCACCTTTTTCCTACTTAGAATTTCGCATAGTACTTGTATAGGCATAATTAGAACTTTTTGATTAGTCCTATTTTATGGTTATCTAGTTTTTATATTTTGCTTGGGGACAAGCAAAGCTTAAGTTTGGGGGAATTTGATTTTGTGTTTTGTATTTATACTATTAGAGTTTTGTTTATGTCTTTTATTGTGCAAATCTTATCTTATAAGCTTATATGTCCCTTCTTCTTGAATTTATTTATACCACTAATGTTTTTGTGATCTTTTGCAGGTTTTCTCAAATTTCACCCAAAATGGCCTGACACGGCCACCAACACGGCCATGTCATGGGACATGTCATTTGTTCCCAAAGAATCAACCACCAGAGGAAAGTCCAGAGTTCATCCCAATCAGGAAACGACCTCCAACACGGCCGTATCACTGGCCGTGTGTCTGGCCGTGTCAAGTTAGTCGTGTCAACATGGACCGTGTCACCAGAAGTCGATGAATTTCCAGAGCAAGACACGGCCACCTACACGGTCGTATTGCCAGGCATGTCGCCACCTCCTCAGCGCATGCAGCACGCCATTAATGCGCCCCCTGTCGAAGCCCATTAACCGCAGAGGACACGGCCACCGACACGACTGTGTCGTTGGCCTTGTCATCATGGGCTTGCCCGCCAGTCGGCGTTGTAATGATCACTTCCCGCCAGAACTAGAGCCCGAAGTCAACCAGCATGGGACACGACCACCAACACGGCTGTGTCGCCGGCCGTGTCACCCCCACTAGAATTTCTATAAATTCAGAACCCCCTTGAGTCCATATAGTTTTCTGGAGTGTGTAAAGAAGTGCTGTCCTTTTATTTTCTGAAGTTTTTCATGCTTTCTCTCTCTCTCTCTCTCTCTTTCTCATTTTAGTTTTTCCTAATTCTAGTTTAGTTTAAGCTTTTGAAGTAGCCTTTATAATTTCTTTAGTTGCTAATGGTAGGGCTAGAATAGGGTTTTACTTTTCATGCACTTGTAATATTTTGTTTTCACTTTGTAAGATCCTTGTTTTCATTAATAAAGAAGTGTTGTTTACTCTTCCCTTTCTACTTTGTGTTCTTTATGCTTCACTACTAATCCAACCTCCTCCACTTCACCATGATTAACAAATCCTCCTTGTACTCGATCTTGATGATCCGAGGTTCGAGTGATTATGTTATGAATCTTTGAGTTTACCTTTTCTTTTTAGGGTTTAGCCTTGAATTACTCTTGATTTATCATGGGTTGGAGATATATCATCGATATATATTCTCCACCTTTGCTTTCAATCTTGGCTAGCTGAGAGAAAGATAGATTGAAGTGAGCACTCAAGAGTAAAGGGAGTTATACACACCCCTCGAGAGAGGCAGACATCCAAATCTCCTGGATTGGAGTAAAATGCAATAGTGGGGTTCACCGCATAAAGCAAGCTTTAGGCCTCCGATTTAGACAAGAGTCGGTCGGACCTTCCTAAACTCAATTGGGCAAAACTTCGAGAGAAGAATGTTCAAGCTTTAGGAACCTCCACGTTCAAGGACATTTACCCTATTAAGCTTAGGTTTATCTATCACCTTTTTAATCAACTCTTGCCGAGGTGATTTTTGATCGAGTGCATTTCCTTCTCATCGTTCTAACCCTTCAGTGTAATCGTTTCTTTTATGCTCAATTTATTTTTATTATAAGTAGTCCTCTTTTTTATGCAATATTTCCTTTAGTGCATTTAGCTTTCTTTTAACCTAAGATTTTCGTCGATAAAATAATAGCATTTGTGTGAGTAAGCTTACTCAACAGATCTCGGATTTTAATACGACATCTTGTGTCCCCTTGCTAAAGTTCGATAGGTATACCTGCCTAGTTGGATTGCTAGTTGGTTGTTCTCTTTTCTTAAGCGTTGGTCGGGCCATCACTTTTGCTTTTACTGGTTTGCTTTTTTTCTTCTTTCACTTTCGTAGCTTTTTATAATATCCACTTCCGGGACCCTGGGTATCATCAGTCTGAGATCCAGGACTCCCGCTGAGAGGACCCTATCGATCATGCGACCAACCTTCCCCTCTCGCACAGGAGAACTGCTGACGAAACTCCTATTCTCGAGCCGGACTCTAGCCTACACGCTGGGGAGGACACTACCCCTTCGCCTCGGGTCGAGGCTCATTCACTAGGGCGGACATCGTTCCCCCCTGGTCGGGGAAAAACGCACTGCCCACTCCTTAGGAAACCTTTTGAAGGGAGGCCTGGATCTTCCTGCCAACAATCAGATAAACATTGCACCTTCTCGTACCTTGATTATTCTTTCCTGTTGGGTATTGCGTCCACAATAGCCCAAATTTGTATGAGGTTACCCTTGAACTAAGATGAATTAAGTTTGTATTTGATGGTATTTTTAGTTAAGTGTTTGTAGGACTTAACTGCTAAGTGTATACCAATGTCAATCTCAATGAGTCTCCAAACACAGGACCATATATTGTAATCCCTCATTGTGTGATCCATGGTGCTGACTCATATGTAGCCTCTCTATTGGGACACACTTTCTTTTCAAACACTAAGGGCAAGAGAAAAGATGGATGCTGATTTTAATGAAGAATTAAGATTTTCAGTTTTTCAGAAAAAGTCCAAGTCTTTTTCTCGAGTACTCGAGAAGGACTTAAGAAATTTCTCAAGATAGACTTTTCTTAATTTCGAGTGGCAGAAGTTGTTCTCGAGAAAGCTTCTTGCTGTTCTCAAAAAGGGCTTATGTACTCGAGTACTATATAACATTTCTTCTCGAGTTGTTTCTTTTCCAGTCAATATTTTTCTAAGTTTTTTTTCTCGAGAAGAATAAAATTGTTCTCGAGAACACTATCTTTTATTCTAGAGATGCAGAAATTATTTCTCGAGACCCAGAGTATTTTTCTCGAGAGCCAGACATTTGTTCTTGGGATGATTATATGTTCTCGAGTACCAGGATGATTCTTCTCGTGAACAAAACGTCATTTTTCTCAAGTACTTCTGTCATTCTCGAGACTGCTGATTTCCACCTCCATATATTTTTCTAAGTGTTTTTCTCAAGATCTTCTTAGCTCTTCTCAAGAACCAGTATGTTTTTTTTCTCGAGTACAATACTTCTTCTCGAGAACACCCGTACTGTTTTTCTGAAAACTTCTAAGTCCAGATAGATGTGAATTTCAAATATCATTAGCGTGTGATTGCTCCACATGGATGTCATTAATGATGATTATGACCATTAGGCAAGTCCTATATAAGGTCTTGTCAATTTTGACCAACCCTAAGAAGAAAAAAATAAGAAGAATTACAAGCCGCCGCAAGAAGTAATTCTAATTAATATGAATCCGACATTTCTTTCAAAATAGAGAGCCGCCGATCATCATCTTCATCACCAAAGCTCCTTCGATCCAGATCGATTCAGAGAAGTTGATTTACAGATCAAATTCTTTTCAAATGATAGATCTTCTACTTGATCGTGTTAGTCCAAAGAATTTCAAATCAGAGATATTGCCGATTCTTCTTCAACCATTTCTGATAAAGCCGCAAAGTTCAAAGAAAGAAGAACAGGCAGAAGCATTTCAGATCTGAGATTAAATCACTGTTTGTATTTCTTATTTCATTCTATTATTGTAGGAGATCTTTCTCTGAGTTGTAGGAGTTGTATTCTCTGAGTTCTTGTAGGAAGTTTTATCTTCCGAGTGTAGATCTAGTTTTTGGGATCGAGTTGTAGGAACATTGTTCCAAGGTATAGGATTGTTTTCAATACGAGATTAGTGGAGTAGCCGAGTCTATTACATTGCTAGATCGGTGAGTGGAAAGTGTATATACCCAAGGTTGGGGAACCACTATAATTCTTAGTGTCGTCTGTGATTGCTTGGTTGATTTTTTGTGTATAGTTCGTTAAATTTTTTATTCCGCAAAAAGACGCACAACTCACCTATTCACCCCCCTCTAGGTGATTTAGGTAAGACAACTAAAATATTTTCAATTGGTATCAGAGGGAGGTTGTTCATAAAAAGGTTAACACCTTGAACAGATCTGTCCCGAAGTTGTCTTTTGAGAAATCCAAGCATGGACAAGGCCAAGGATTTTGCAAAGCTTCCTCTGTGCATAAAGTTTAACTTTCTCATGTGTAAAGAAAGGATTAAGATCTTCATGGAAGCTGTGGATCCAAGGATCGTCATGATTTTTGAAGAAGGTCCTTATGTTCCAATGACCATCTCCACTATTGATCCTACCAAAAAGGTTCCTAAGGAATTAATGTATCTTGATAAAGATGAGATTGCACTTGTCTCGTTGGACAAGAAAGCTAAAAATATTATAGTAAATGCAGTCGATGATTCTATGCTGTAGAATCTGATTCACTGCCAATCTGCTAAGGAAATGTTGTTGTCTCTTATCACCTTGATGGAAGGCACTGAAGAAGTTAGGGTTGACAGAAGATTTCTATTGAATCAAAAGTATGAAGCATTCCAACAAGGATCAAAGGATTTAATTACAGATGTTGGGTATTATATCCACAATAACCCAGATTTGGTGAAGTCACCATTGAACTTAGATGAATTAAGTTGTATTTGATGTCTTGTTTGAGTTATGTGTCTGCAGGACTAAATTGCCAAGTGTAGACCAATGTCAGTCTACAATGGGTCACCAAACACAGAACCATACAATGTAATCCCTCATTGTGTGATCCATGGTTTTGACTTATGTGTAGCCTGTCTATTGGGATACACTTCATTTTTCAAGCACTAGGATTGATTGGAGAAAGACGTGTTACTCCGTTTATTGAAGAAATGAAAATTTTGTTGACGAAAAGTTTGCTAAGTCATTTACTCGAGTAGAAGTTTATATACTCGAGTTAAATTAATTACTCGAGTAAGTTTGTCTGTACTCGAGTAAGGAAAATGACTCTCGAGTAGTCTGAATATAACTCTCGATTGGCCATGTACATTACTCGAGTAGACTTTCTCTTATTCTCGAGTTAACAGTTTTTCCTCTCAAAATTTATTCTAAGTATTTTACTCGAGTATTCATGTTAACCACTCGAGTAGATAAGTCTTTTGTCTCGAGTTACAGAAGAAAGATTCTCGTGTTGTTTTACCCCTCTCAAGTAGTTCAGTTCATGTACTCGAGTAGTCTATCTACTACTCGAGTAGTCCAGCTCTAATACTCGAGTGACCAGTTTTTATACCTCAGAATTTTTCTAAGTCCTATACTAGAGTAGTAATATTCATATAGTCAAGTAGTTAATCTCTTCTCGAGTAGTCCAGTTCCAGTACTCGAGTAACCAGATATCATCTCTTAGAAAATTCCGCTAAGTCTTTGACTCGAGTAATTCTTCTACCTCATGAGTAATATATATAGTACTCGAGTAGTTTATTTCTAGTACTCGAGTAGTTCATCTCCACGTCTCGTGTTATACTTCTAGCACTTGAGTAAGTGTTTTTCTACTTGAGTGTTTACTCTTTCTATTCTAAAATTTCTCAAAGTCTTCTACTCGAGTAGTCTGTCTCAAATCTCTCGAGTAATCAGATTAGTACTCGAGTAGGTAATCTTTTACTCGAGTAAATCAGTCAGATTTTCCAGAAATTTTGCTAAGTCCAGAATCGACAGGAATTTCAAATGTCGTGACATGATTGGTCCATGTATACGTCATTAATGCTAATTATCATCGTTAGGGAGATCTTATATAAGGTCTTAACAAATCTGACTAACTCTAACAAGCTGTAAAATAAATATTCTAAGAAATCTGAATCAAGTTTTCTGTTTCTAAAAACGGAAGCCACTGACCTTCATCGTGCAAATCGGCTAGTGTTTTCGATTCAAGAAGATTCAGATCAAGGTTGACTTACAGATCGAGATTGCTCTTCAACTCATCATCTCTCGGATCGTGTGAGTCAAAAGAATTTCAGATCCAGATCTTGCCGAGTTTCTTCTTCAACTTATTCTGATAAAGCTGTAAAGATCAAAGAGGAAGACCTTGGCTGACAGATTTTCAAATCTGAGAAATAATTACTGTTTGTATTTCATTATTCTGATTTAATTCTTGTAGGAGATTTCTCTCCGAGTGTAGGAGCTTTTATCTCCGAGTTGTAGGAACTTTTTATCTTCCGAGTGTAGATTTGAGTTGTGGATCGAGATTGTAGAAACTTTGTTTCGAGGCGTAGGATTGGTTTTCAATCCGAGATAGTGGAGTAGCCGAGTCTAGTACTTTGCTAGATCGGTAAGGGAAAGTGGATGTACACAAGGTTGGGGAACCACTATAAATCTTTTGTCATCTGTGAGTGCTTGGTAGATTATTGTGTGCATAGATCTCTAAATTTTTATTCCGTAAAAAGACGCACAACTCACCTACTCACCACCTCTAGGTGATTTATGTAGACTACTGAACACTCTCAATTGGTAGTAGAAGGAAGACCACTCGAGTAAGAAGTAAGTCACTCGAGTACCTCCTTGAACTACTCGAGTAATTCTTTAGGCACTCGAGTAAACCTACTCGAGTACTCCTTAACCTACTCGAGTACTAAGTTTCCACTCGAGAGCTATAAAGACATTACTCGAGTGCTTCCATATTATCACTCGAGTACTTCTAGTTTCCTCACTCGAGTACTATCATCACTTCACTCGAGTATTGCCGATCCACTCGAGTACTAGGAAGAAATTTTCAACATCAATTCAAATTTCGATATTCGTAACCCGAGGCTTATACCACCATTTCCAAGGTATGTTAGCTTAATTTCCTTCTTAATTATCAATAAATTAGGGTTATATAAATAGAAAAGTCTGGAATTCTTTTTCTACACGAATAAAAATCATCTTACTCGATTAAGTTGAAAGACACTTCGCCTTCCACCGACAGTTGCAGAGCCCACTCCTTCTTCTTTCTCACAGCAAATTTTTCTCAAATCTCTGGACCATGGCACCTTCTTCCAGTATTGGAATCGACTCTAAACTCGTCGTCACAGGTATTGCCGACATATCAGATGATTTCCGCAATCTCCTGATCCTCCTCGACACCGCCAGACTCACATTCATTCTACAACAACCGTGTAAGATACTATTTCCAGAGGTCGAAGAATTCTTTAAGGACATTAAGGTGAAGAGAAATGGAAAGGTTCTTAAGTCCACAGTCAAGGGAATCAAGGTTAAGCTCTCTAAAACCTCTGTTTCAACTCTTCTTCGACTGCCAGTGATTGATGAAGAAGATCACCTAGGTCCTAAGGAGTCTGATAGAACATGTATGTTCTGTGGTGTCTCTCCAGATGTTCTCACCATCTGCAGATCAGAACTCAATCCTGAAGGCAAACTCTTGGTGGCATCATTGGGAAAATCCTTCTGTGCAAGACCAGCGCAATCAGAGCTTTTTATCTCAGCATGTTTGACATCATGATAGCCATTGTCTGTAGAAAAACATATCAGTTTGGTATTTTGATTCTAGACAAAATCAGAGAGATCATCAAGGCTTCAAGTTATGCAAAGATTATCTCTCTTCTGCTACATGAGATTAATCCTGAGGTGTACAATTTCTCCAGAGGAAATATTCTACGTCACATGAAGAAAGTCTCAATTTCCTCCATTCAAAGATGGGATTTAAAGCTGCTAAATCCTGTCCAATCTGCCAGAGCCCATGAACTTCTTGCTGTAGTGGACAGGACCTCATCTCCCTCTCCACCTCATGTTACCAGCGCAACGCGCTGAAAATCGTTATCGAGCTTGTCGGGTCCAAATGTAATTTTGGTGCCTGTATAGGGGTACACGGCCTAGGAACGGGCGTGTCCAAGGCCATGTCTTGCTTGGTGTTTTTGCCGGCTGTATCCATAGAAGGACACTGCAGGAAACACGGCAGAATGACACGGGCGTGTCATCTGACACAGACGTGTGCCTACCACTGTTAGTACCCGTGTTCCCAAGAGACGTGACGGTTGGCATGACGGTTATACGTGAGACTCCCCCGGTCACGGGCGTGTTGAGGACCCAACACGGGCATGTCATGTTGAGACACGGGCGTGTCTTTGCCTGTGTGGTTTTTCTGCGTTCGACGATCGTGCCTGGATCGAGGCACACAGCCTGGGACAAGGTTGTGTGCACGGTCGTGTTCGGGCAGGTTTGAGGATTTTTGTGCAGATCTGAGCCGTTCATTTTCTTTAATTAAGATCCGATGACCCAGATATGTTTTTGCTCTGTTAAGATCGGAAATAGAGGATCAATTCCTCATTTCTCTCTTAAGCACTCTCTTTCAAGGAGTTAGAGAGAGGAGGAATGAGGAGGAGGATTTCGGCCGCTGGCGGAGAATCGGAGAACTATTTAGAGAACCAAGAGCGGATCCGTGCAGGAAATCCCATTGCGAAGACTTATATTCGTGTAATTTTCCATGGCGCAAAAGCATACTACAAGATTAACGATTCTCAACTTGAGCATGTGAAGCTCTCTTCCTTTTTGCATAGGGAAACCCGCTCCCGCAAGTGAGCGGCGAGTGTGCGGTGTTCCTTGGGGTTGACGGGAATAATCCCCCTTGTGTTGCATATAGAGTCCAGAATCGAAGTACGGACATATGCATTGTGTGTGAAGCCTACCCGGACATGCTGGTCTGGATTGGTGATGTTGAATTTGTTATGGTTTATCGGAGAAGACTCTGTGCTTTGGGTTTTCAAGTTTCTACGTGGTAGATTGCAGTAGGGATCCTTTGGGATTAACTCCAAGGCGCACCGGGAAAACTGAGCGGAATTGTTGTTCTGCTAACTTGGCGGTCAGGGAACCGACCTTGAACATAACTGGTTTATGTGATTGTTTGAAAATGTCAGGATCCGAGATAAGCTTGGCTCGTGCGTACATTTTAAGGTGTACTACATGTTGTGAGCAACGGACAAGTGGAATCGGACCTGGGCTATGTGGTTCGGTGCGATAGACCCGAAAAGGGGACTGGTCGTTGGCATAGTCGGGATCCTTAGACAGTGGTCAGAAAGGTTAAAATGCACATGTTGTGCCATCCCGGGGGTGGTGGTGATGACGCTGAAGTGTCAGGATTCACCAATAATGTGCCCTGAGTGCACGGGGTGTTTGGTCGTGCGAGCATACACCTGTGGTGAAGCATGTTTGTACTATATTGTTTAGCTAGGCTAATGAATTGTAGGGAAGGAGCACCGCCGTCCCGAGTTAGCGGTTATCTTTAAACTAAAAACTGATTGGTCAGCAGTGATGTTTGAGAAGATTAAGGAAAGTCTGAAGAAGCCCAATATGGGTAGAATTATGAGTCTGTACCTAGCTAGAACTATTACAGAGGTCATGAACCAAGCTGTTGGTTCTAAAATTAACCATATAAGGAGGATGGATATCAGAATTATCTCAAGATGGGATAGGGTGTTAACTAAGGACATGCCTACTCTAGAGAAGGCAACACCTCCACAGAAGAAGAAGAAGAAAGCCATAATGGCTCCTGAATACTCCAATAGTTCAGAGGAGCAAGTAGTTTTTAGTTCTGATGAGGAAGAGGCTGAGAATGCTGGACAGTTACCAGTGAGATCTGAAGATGCACAGAGGCAGGGGGAGCAACCATATGCTAGCCCCATCCACCTGGATCCACTCCAGGGGGAGCCTCAACATGTGGAAGAGCCAACTCAATTGGACAGTGAAATGGCTACTCAAACAATACTTGAGGTAATATATGAAGTTAATCAATCAATTTTCCATATTGAGGATGAAGTATTAACTGAATCATTGATTGATATTGAACAGCCAACACAATTACATAGTCAAGCACAAGATGTGATCATGGAATATACATCTATTGCTACTGATGCTCCAAAAATAAGAAACTCTCATATGCCTTCTCAACAAGAGTATACCCTAGATGAGTTGTTCATTGCTATGGAGCAAGAGACTCAGGGGGAGAAAGTAGTTTTTGACGGGAAGTCAGCTAACCTTGAGGGGGAGCATGTAAGTGTACATGAGGAGACTACAAGAAATAAGGTGGAGCAATTTAGAACTGAAACTGAGTAGCAAAGGACTCAAGAGGAGGTAAGAAACACTGCATAGGACTTGCCATCTAGTCCAATGAATAGAGTTGATATTGCCAGTACCTCTGATTCTGAGGATGCATCTGAGACTCAGGCTAAGAAAAGGAAGCTCATGGTCTTCAAAAGAAGAAGCCAGAGCTACAAGAAAGCATTACAAACTATGGCTCCACAGCCTGCCCCAACAATTGATTATAGCTCTTTATTAGTATCCATGCAAGTGAAGTTGGATGAGCAAAGGGTAGCAATGGAGAAGTATATAGATGAAACTCACAAAGATCTTCAATTCTCCTTGACAACAGATATAAATCTATAAGATTTGAGGTGAATCAAAATAAGAAGGAAATGACTGACTGTTTCCATAAAGGGGGCAATGCAGTGGTTTACCTAGCCACTCACCAAGAGAAAATCAAAACACAAGTGGATGATATAGCAGTTAAGCAGGGATATGTCTTAGAAAATCAATTGAGGATGAATGAAAACTTGACTGAATCACATAATGTGATTGTCACTGAGATGAAAAATATTGCTACTGCATAGACTGCAGCAAGGGCAATAGCCAAAGAAGAATTTGATAAACAATTACAAGAAGGCATAGCTGCTGTAAAGACTGCTCTTGAGGATTCTCAAAAGAATATTATTGCAAAGCTACAAAAACTGAAGCCCTTCTATAAAGATGGTGTTAATTATCTTAATGCCCAAATCAGATTTCAGAAAGATGATCTCAGGGATCATATTGAAAGGGAAGTCATAAAGGGGGAGAAAGTACTAGTCAAAGTTGGATCTGACCATGCTAAATGGATTTCCAATAGAATCAGAGCCACACTTGGATATCCACCCCTATGTGATGATGACAATGTAGCTTAATCTGGTATACATCCTGTATATTTTGGAGGAGAACAAGCTGAAGTTGCTCAAGTGATCTATCCTCCTGCAGATTTTGAAATGATTCATCAAGATGTACAATCTATGTACAGCCCTCCTGAGGGTAATAAGAATATTATTATAGAAAAAGTAGATAAGCCAGTGCCTGAGAAAGTAGAAAAGCCAGTGCCTGAGGAAGTTTTGTCCAAAGAGCAAGAAACTCTTTTGTACAAGAAGAGATTTAGAGAACAAGCTGAATTAAAGCCAGATTTTGAGCAGTGGAGCCCAACTTCTAGAAATATTATACTGACTGCTTGGAAAGCTGCAAAGGACAATACCCTAGAAAGGGGCAAATGGTACTCTGAACAAGAGTGGAGAAAGCATGAAGCCAGGCAAGAGGCTATTGTACAGTATAGAAGGAAGGCCAAACTTGGGAAGCTACCTCATAATGCACAGGAGCCTAGCAAATATTTCCCAAAACCTTATCATTATTTTGAAAGACAAAAGATAAGAGCTGAAGAGCTAAAGAAGAAAGATCTTAAGGGAAAGAAGCCTGCTGCTGACACTGATGCTCCAGTTCAAGCCAAGATTCAATCAGGCAAGGGCATTGTCATCAAGGAGCTAGAGCATCCTTAGAATAGAATTACTTGAGTTTACATTTTGTAATCTTTAGTGTTAAACATCTATGTAAACTTTTGTTCATGAAACTATTGGAAGTTGTAACAAAACAATGTTTAATGTTCAATATGTTACATTATTATTCTGTGAAGATTGTTTATAGATGTTTTGTTTAGTATTTACCCTGTCATATATTGTTGTTATACATCAAAATATGTATTTGTTATGAATGGTCATTGACTAAGGGTTATGACTTCTCCAAATAGGGGGAGATTGTTGGGTACATTGGAAAATGTGCACCAGATTTGAAGAAGCGTCACCCTACTCAATGATATACATCAAGGTGTATTTGATTTGTTTTGAGTTTATTTGTGCAGGTTAAGTAATTGCAGGAAATGCAGAAAAATTTCTAAGTCCATGTGTCGACACCTGGAAAGGCAGTGTCGACACTTATGAAGACTTGTGTCGACACTGGAGAAAAGCTGTGTTGACACTTGGAGTAAATTGTGTCGACACCAGGAAAGGCAGAGTCAACACCAGAAGAAATGTGTCGACACAAACAGGTAGTGTCGACACACTGTGAAGAATAGTAGACATAAATTGTGTCGACACTTAGAGGCAGTATCGACACCCAGAGAAGCTTAGTCGACATCAAATGTGTCGACACCAGTAAGATATGTCGACACACAAAAGTACTTTTCAACATCAACGGTGTTGACACACAGGACTTGTGTCGACACACATCAAGTTTTAACAAAGTTAAAGTGAAGAAGTACTTGTGTCGACATACAGCAAGTTTCAGCAAAGTTAAAGTGAAGAAGTGTTTGTGTCGACACAATCAATCAGTGTTGATACATTCTAAAGAAGCAGTGTTGCAAAGCTGCTACAACAACACAAGGTATTGTGTCGACACCACCAAGGCTAGTGTCGACACTTAGTTCACTTGTGTCGACACTTAGTCTATTTGTGTCGACACATAATGAAGATCAGTCTCGACACTTTCAGACAGAGACAGTGATTTCAAGAAGTGACTAGATGACTTGACAGCTGCCATTTCCAACCGGTCAACTACTACTGTCAGAACTGTCAGAAGGTTGTTAGAAACCGGATCAGCCGGTTACCATGGAGGAAGACTATATAAAGACTTTCTCCTTCAACAGAAAAAAAATCATTCATTGAAGAATACGGATTCTGATCAATAGAGTTAGAAGTAATTATACAGAAGATTTTCGACAGAAGATCTAGAAGAAGTTGGAGAGAGAGAGAGCTCCATCTAAGAAGAGCAGTTGCTGAACCAGGCTGCAAAGAAAGATTCAGATTGAGATCTGAATTTTAAGTCAGAAGCTGATTGAAGAACAACTTTACATAAGATTCAACCCTACTGAGTTCAGATTCAAGAAGTTTTGAAGAAAGCTAAGGGAGGTTTATCTCTGCCATAAAGTTCTTCCAAGAACTGTTCGAGAAGCCATCCATCCCTTCTCTCTCTTTTAGGGTGGTGGTTATATACTTTGTTTAATCAAAATTCTGTAAGATCTATTATAGATCTGAGCTGTAAGCCTATTTTATAAAGGCTGAGTGTAAGAGATATAGATCTCTGAGTGTAGGTCTTGTTGAAGACTGAGTGGTAGGGATTTGTGCCTGAGTTGTAGGAGACTGTGTTCTCTGAGTGTACGCCTTGGTGAAGGCTGAGGTAGGGCTATTTGCCTGAGTTGTAGGAGTGGGGACACTCTGAGTTGTAGGAACCTGTTTGGGGTTCTGAGCTGTAAGATCTGAGGATCTGAGATGAAGTGCAGAAGTTAGGCCGAATCTAGTACACTGCTAGATAGGCGAAGGGGGAAAGTTGATGTACCCAAACCTTGGGGAACCACTATAAATACTGTGTGCACTCTGTGAATGGTTGTTTTTGTGATTGCTGTGCTAATAGCTGTAGAATTTGCAATTGCTTTTTAAAATTCAGAACAGATTGTCTACCTTTAAAGAAAAAGAAAAATTACACCTATTCACCCCCCCCCCTCTAGGTGTTTAGGCACTAATTCTTTCAATTTTCACCAGAGATGAACTTTATCTCACATTTTCAATGATTAGGACCTCCTACCTACGATGGTATATCGGATTTCATGGCTTTTGACGATTGGATTATCGCAATCGAGGAGATGTTATCTTACTCAGGAGAATCTGCAGACCAGAGATTGATGGTCGTTGAATATCAACTCTAGGGCCTTGCAAAGAGTTGGTGGTTGAGAGAGAAGGAGAATCTTAAGGATGGATGCTTTTGTGAATCCTTCAAAGAGTTGCCACTTAAGAATTTTTTGCCATCAGTCGAATGAGACCGTTTGATCAATGATTTTCTACATTTGAAGCAAAGGCAACACATGTTCGGTGAGTATGAGGTAGAGTTTAGCAAGCTAAGCTGGTTCGCCCCGAATTTAGTTGTTTCTGAAGCCAATGAAGTCAAATGCTTTTGGGTGGTCTTAGGAGTGACTTCCAGCTGCTGGCCAATTCTTATGGATCTGAAAGCTATGTTGAAGTAGTAGAAGATGCCCTGAAGGTTGAAACAATCGACAATGCTAAGAATCGATGCCAGTAGGCGAGGAAAGATAAGGGACAGTCTGATGTGGGCAAGAGTTCTCAGGAATCTGGTTCCACTTCAAGGAAGAGAAGCAATGAGTTGTGTAGTTTCTGCTGTCGGTCAGGCCATCCGTTCAACAAATGTTTTAGCGGAATAGGAGCCCAAAAGCAGGAGCAAGTGAATACATCGAGCGGACTCCTAAATGAGATTTGGTTTGTACTTTGTGCAAGTGAAGGGGGCACGATGTTGCCCACTATTGGGGAAGGGATAGTTGTTACCAGTGCGGACAAAAGGGACATTTCAAGTCCAAGTGCACGCAGTCCCAGCCAACGATGCAACCAGTTCCACTTAAGGCTTTGCCGCCACCGTTGCTTTTTGACAAAGGGAAGGGCTAGCTGAATGTGGTGTCTAGGGAGGAATATTATGTAACACCCCAATTTTCCAAAAGGAGCCTCTGGAAGCTATCACCCTGCGATAGTAGTTATCGCCCAGCGGTAGCTAAGCACTGAGAGGCCAGGCGTTGACTTCTAGCGCACACGTTAGCTATATATCGCTCGGCGGTAGCTTGTCGTTGAGTGCATTGAGGGCATGGTGTTGATTGGTAGTCATTTAGTGAGCTACTGCGTGGTGTTAGTGCTACTGCTAGCACTAGGGAGGCCTTATTGTCTTGGCCAAGCTCTCTGGAGGCTACCGCCCAATGGTAGGTATTTACCGCCCGACAATAGCAGAAGAAAGCAGTTCCGTCATTTGGCTTGATAGCCGTCCGATCTTTCTTAAAAGTTGATCCTATGGCTCAACACATTTCATCCAAGTGCCATAAGTAGGGCTGAGAGCCTGAAAGTGGTGGTAAGGGAGATACCACCAGAGGGGTTAGACTGTATTACTCTAGAGGTTGGGGGTGTGAATAGTGTATTTTAAAATACTTTAAATTTATATTTTAGAGTTGAAAATTTGTGATACTACTAAGTGTATTCAGAGAGTGGAGAAATAAAAACTAATGTACCCAGCAAACAACACACAGAAAGAATTAAAATAACATCACATATGACACAAGAAATTTATAGTGGTTCCCCTAAAACTTGGGTACATCCACTCTTATACCACCCTGGTAGGAATCCACTCAGGTTTTTGATCAGGTGCTCTGTCACCAATCAGGTTTTTGTTCAGGTGCCTGTCACCACAAGATCTACTTCAGGTAGATCAGGAAACCCTTCAGGCTTTTGATCAGGTGCCTAAAAACGAATTGATTATCTTTTGAAGGGAGCTAGAAGCCTGTGTATAGTGGGTGTGAAAGTTCACCTAGTGTCAATTGTGTTCACCTATGGGGGGGGGATAGGTGACGTGTAGCGTTTTTGCGGAATTTAAGAATATACCTGCACAATAAAAATAAACAGCACAGCACGCAGAATACACAGGCAATTTATAGTGGTTCCCCGACTTGGGTACATCCACTTTCCCCCTTCGACCTATCTCCCAACACGGGACGACTCGGTCTCTTCACCAACAGGATTGAAATCCAATCCTTGCACTAACGGAAGGAACCCTTCCACACGTAGGAGTCACCACTCCCACAAACCGGGTTGTACCTAACCCTTACAACACGGAACAAACGTTCCTTTACAACAAAAGTAAAACTAGAATGTACACGAGATACAAACTTCGTTTGGAGAATAAGATGTCCCTCTTTGTTGACGACGTGTTCTTGACGTCCACAAGGAGTCCACAACCTTAGATCTCTCTTGGAGAGGATCTCCCCAGAACTGGCGGCGGCAAGATGGGCGGCAGCAAGGTTCACGGGATCGGCGGCGGCGACGATGTGTGGCTGCACTTCTTTAGAGATCCAAACTTCGTAGCGAAACTAGCTAGGTCTACCAACGGTCACACTAGGATCAATCGTCTCGATCGATTCGGATGGGGAACACTTTCCCGATCTACAAATCGAGAGACAAGAGATCTCCGGTTAGACACGTGAGACGCTGAGCTTGGCTAGGCTTCTGTCGCAGGAGGATCTAGGCGAAACCACGATCAACCGGCGAACAACTTATCGCGAGCGGCGGCGGCAGCGACGGAGCAGAAGCGGCGATTTTAGGGTTCGTCCGTGCTCGCGTATTTCTTATCTTCTTCGCTACTGTACTGTTCAAAAATACCCATGTATTTATACACTGTAGACACTTACAATATGACCGTTGTGGGTCCCACATGTAGAAACCCGAAAACCGGTTCAAAATACTCCAGCGGCAGAATCCGGTCCAGCAGCTTTCAGAGAAAACACCAAGTAAAAATCGGCGAGAATCGCAGGTGATTCTCGACGAATCGGCGAGAATCAGTTAGTGATTCTCGACGATTCGTCGAGAATCAGTAGTGATTCTCGCCGAATCACTTAGTGATTCTCAACGAATATTACTTGGTATTCATGATCTGCTCAGCGATGGGTTCGGCGAGAATCATTAGTGATTCTCGCCGAATCTTACTTGACACCGTTTTGAGGTAGCCGGAAAGAGTTGGCGAGAATCACTAATGATTCTCGACGATTCGGCGAGAATCACCAAGTGATTCTCGCCGAATCGGCGAGAATCACTTGCTGATTCTCGTCGAATCGGCGAGAATCACTTGCTGATTCTCGTCGAATTATACTTGGACGGATTTTCGTCTTTCCACCCAAGAGCTGCTCCTTGACCCATCCTTGCTCCTTGTCTTCTCTTGCATAAACACGGCCCTGTACTTGAAAGTAAGTGCACTCCAATAGAGAGAGTACACGTAGGCCAACACATTGATCTGCTCAACGAGGGATTACGTCGTGTAGACCCGTGTATATTGACCTACTGCACCCTGACATTGGTGTGCACTTAGCGTGAAAGAACTGCAAGCACAACTTAAGAGGTTTCATCAAATACATTGTGAATTCATCTTAGCTTGACAGGTGGCTTCCTCAAATTCAGGTAATTGTGGATACAATACCCAACAATCTACCCCTATTTGACGAAGCCAAAACCCTACTAGCTAAGATGAATAACACCAACCAGATCATATAAGCAACATTCAGAATTTAAATATTCAGCACAAAAGAATATAAGTAATCAGATCAGGACTTGAGTCATTCACAAATTCAATTACATATACAAATATATATAAATATATATATAATCTCAGAATTGTTCATATAATAACAATAAGCATTAAATGTTCTTAAGAGAGAATGACAAGCTATAAATTGTTGACTATTTTTCCTTAGCTAAGTCATCCTTGAGTTTTTGCGCTAAATACTTCTTCCTTTGCCTCTCCATATACTCTTTAGGCTTCGGATAATATCTGGGAGGAGGAACTTTATCTGCATCCGTGTTATTTCTGAAGAAGATGTTTCGTTTCGCTTCATACGTCTTGTGCATTTCCCACTCATACTGGCTGTATACTTCGTTTCGATTGAGTTCTCCTTTTTCTTGTAGCCAGAAGGTGTCCAAGATGATGTTCTTTGAAATTGGACTCCACTTTTCGTTTCGTACTTCCTCCTCACTCATTCTGATTCTCTTCTCAGCTAGTGTCTCCTTAGAGGTCCCTTCCTGAGCTTTTCTCTTGCCCATGGCTTTTGCTAGGGCCTCTTGGTCAAACATGCTCCTCAGTTTAGCTTAGGAAATAGCCCTAACATCAGCTTCACTTATGGGAACATCTGCAGCACTTGCACTTATTCCCTCAGCAGCACTTACTCCCTCAGCAGCCGTAGAAGTCTCAGGAGCATGAATATCCGCAGGATTTTCAGGCAAGGCGACCCCTAACGCCTGGTGGAGCATCCACCAGCTGCTGTCATAGATGTATTTGTTTGACTGTTCGAAGTTTTTGATCATGACTTCTTGGAGCTCAGCCATCTTAGCTATGTATTCCTTCTCCCCCTTTTTGGCTTCAACTGCGATGGAGTTGGCATAGGAGTGCAGTGAGTCATCAATATGCTTGGTAGTCCGGGAGAATTCAGTGACCAAGGCCTGCTGATTTGCGTTGAGAGTTACCATATTACCATCAAACTTTTGAATGTTGTTTGCTACAACATGAGCATTCTGATTCACGACCGCAAGAGTATCGGTGTTCTTTTTCAATCCGGCCATAAGAAGTGTGACAGCTTGGCCGGCCGCTATATACTTTTCCTCAAATTTCTTGTCCATCATGTCAAGTTTATGGTTGATCTCCACCATGTTCTTGAGCATGAGATTTTCAGACTTCTTAATCCTTTTCAGCATTTTATTTTGAGCTTTTTCAAAAGAGCCTTTAAGCTCATCCACTATACCTTGAATGACACTCACGGTGTGAGTGGCTAGCTCATCTCGTAATGGAAGATCCGGAGGCACTGCTTGGCCTTGCACTTCATAAGATGCATCTGTAGAGCTGGACAGGAGCACAGCCTCTAAGGGTGGAATACTGGCAGCATCTGTAGATTTCTCGGACTCCCCCTCCACTCGTGCACCAATGTTTTCAGGAACGATTTCAGTTACGTGCTTGTCAGATGGAGGTTCAAGGAGATCCTGAGTCTGCAATGCTTCAAGTCCCTCATTGCCATCTTCTTCTCCTTCATCATTCATGAAATTATCTTCATCAGCATCATCTTCCAACTCTTGGTCAGCAGTCTCTTGTACATCAGCTTTGGCTCCTTGACTGTTCCGGTTCAGGGCCTCCTCATTCTCCGGCACAGCTTCACAATCTTCTTGTATATCTGCCACAGCATCTCTGGCCATTTGGGAGATGTCAGCTACGATATCAGCATGAGTGGGTAGAGGCTCCCCCTCAATTCCTGCAGTCAAAGTATCAGGAATTTCACTGGGGGTTGCTACTGGATATACTTCCTGTTGTTCTTCCATGGCAGCCTGCCCAATTCGCCTCTCCCATCTGTCAAAAACACTTGCGTCCATTTTCTTCAGGTAGTGTAGAGGAACACCTGTACTCATGTCAAACTTGTCTCCATTCAGCTGATTGAGATACAGACTTATGATTCGGCCAAAGCTCGGAGATCTCAGGGTGTCCTTTATTTTCTCAAACAGTAATGACCCCCAGTTGAATCTTTTTCGGCAGACAATAGCCACCAGGATCTTGAACATATCCGCAGAGATATGGTCATGAGATCCTGGCTTGCAGATGAGTACATTTCCAATTATGTCAGACAGAAGCTTCCCTTCTTCATTCATATCCTTGCGCTTGATCGACCGAGTTCCTCGTGGGAGACCACAGAATAAGAGAGTCCTGGTCTTGTCTACGTCCTCTAGATAGTCCTCGTGCTCCGAGCTAGAGAGCTTCAGGAAGCGGGTCAGCTTGCTGGTAGACATCCTGACCTTTGACCCAGCCACCTTGCTTTTGATTAGAGAGTCGCCATTCCAGAGTTTTGCGGTAGCAAAGAACTCCAGCACCTCTTTGTCCAAGATTTTGCACGGGTGCTCCAGGACGAATGAGAGCCCAGCCTCTTCCAGCATCAGAATGATGTTTCTGAATTCGTCAGAGGCATGAGAGAACCCAGTTCGAACTAGCTCGCAACCAGTGACCAACCCAGCAGTTGTCCTTGGAGCCATTGTAGATCTAGGGAGAGAAACCCTACTATACGCTTAATCAAAAAAAATCAAAAAGGAAGCGACACTAGTGATCAAATCCAAGTAAGGGTGAGGGGGTGGTTACCTAAAGGTGTAGATGGTGAGTTATTTCGATGAAGACGAGGGACACCCGAAGAGTGCGCGCGGAGAAATTCCTGGAAGCAAGAATCGAAACCGGAAGAGCGTCCAAGAACAGAGTGAGCGTCCTGCGGGAAACTTGCTGTGAGAAGCGATGAAAGGGGAAGACGATTTGGGGAGATTGTTGGAGAGAAACTTGCGGGAAACCTTCGGTTAATCTTGCGGCAGTCGACGAGTTTCCGGCGCGATTTTTCGAGTATCCAGCGGGATACGGCGGGAGACCTTCGATGGAGACCGATTCGGCGAGCTTCCCTTCCGGTGAGTTTCCCCTGCGGAGAGAGTCGGCGAGTTTTCCTGCGGGATTCGGCGAGAATCACTTGTGGGAAGACGACTCGGCGAAGACCTTTGCGGGAACCTTGCGGGAATACGACTCGGTGAAGACCTTTGCGGGATTAGGCGTGTTTCCTGCGAAGTTCGGCGGGATTCGACGAGTTTGCTCCTTCGGCGGGATTCCTATGGAAGGTGAAGGGTCGGCGGTATTTCTGCTCATTCGACGAGTATTCTGCGGTAAGTTTCCCGTGGAAATGAAAGGTCGGCGGGATTTCTTTGCATTAACGACATGTTTTAATAAGGGTTTACCAAGTTATAACGGGATCCCTTTGCTATGAGTCGGTGAGAATTTGTCTAAGTTGAAATCGAAGGGTTTCTTTACTAGGAATCTTCAAGTTAAGAGGCATTGCAGCATTTTCGAATTCTTCTAATGTCAAGTCAATTTAAAAATTATAAATATATATATATCTTAAAGCCAATCTATTTGGGTTTGAACGGGGCTTTTCCAAACACTTCTTGATGTCAATTGTGAGTTGTCGAGATTCACAATGACATATCTTCGTTAACTCTTTATTGATGTATAAAAGGTTTGTATGTATCGTGTTAACCTATCCTTAGATGTGCACGCATATATGTATAAGCATAAGTATAAATATACATATATATAGATATATATGTAAATGTGGATACAATATGACTCAAGTCTTTGAACTGATCAAAAGTACCTGGGATTATGAGAGTTAACATTTAGTCTCTCTGACTATAACATACCAAGTGCTCGATGTGAGTATGATTATATAGATATCACTTCTGTTATTCCAGATGCATATTCCAATTCAGTCTTGGAACACCTACTGTCTAGTTCCCATCATATTTACGGGAACCTAGACTACCCTGCAAGAAAGAATTACCTTACCTTAGGAACCCAAATCATATTGGGTCCTAGGTTCCTGTTAGCATAAGCACTCGACTGCCTTCCCCCAGAAAACCTGTCAGGAAGACTACCTCTGTCCCGTGAATGTGGATAAGCCCTTGCCTTTGGCATAGAGGGGTTGTGCCAACAGTCGATGGCAAAGTGTCCCACTTTGCCACAGCACCAATACGGGTGAATGTTGTATCGCCGTTTCTGACCTGATCTAGTGACTGAGGTAGTCACGGTCCTAGGTCTAAACGGGATAGGGCATGATCTCCTCACAAAGTTTCCTCTTCCATCGTGACACGTGGAAGGGTGGAAGGAATGCATGTTGCGAGTGTCATGAGGCCGAGGAGGTGGTGCCCTCCTTTCAGGCATCCCCCTTCCAGAGGCCCCATGAAAACTTACACCATGACTTCTAACCTCCCTATCCTGTGTCCTCGGGTGGTGAGAAGTGTTCTGTGAGCTAGGACATGCAGATTCACACCGAGTTGAGGCAGTGGCAGTGAATATAAATGGCTCAGAATGAGCCTTAGATATTCTCTCATGGGTGGCCACGACGGCCCTTGCACTACAGGTGTCTCCACATGAGGACATATCACCCTTGCAGTGACCACGATTGTTCCTGTGGTCATACCTGAAGGCATGATGAGTTGCCTTCCTGTTTGGAGTGGGGGGTCGGAATACCGTTTCCCCATTTCTCCATGAATTGATAATCCGGGAGATCCACCCGTTTTCTTGCTTTCTCTTTATAGCATCAACCTTGGAAAAGTTTGATACTATTCTTTTCTCATTCTCTAGACTACTCTCTAGAGCTGAGATCTTAGAGTCCTTGACCTTGTTTGACGCCAATTGGAGAACCAACAAGATCTTCAGTCGAACAATCTCTTGAGCTTGCTCCTCAGCAAGTAGGTTGCTTTTCTGAAGGGCTCTCTTCAGGGAATCAGAATCTTCTGAAGGAAAGCAGTTCCTGTCTTCAGAAACTTCAAGAGATACGGGGCAGGATGAAGAAGTTACCTGCTCTTCTGTGTTATTGTCATTAGAGTCAGTGACCATTGTCTCATCCTCATCAGAGCTGCTTTCCTCACTGGCCTCTTCAGTCTCTGACACGGACACTGGAGCTCTGATGTTGTCCGAGAGATCCATGCCTTCATCTTCAGAGGTGAGGACCCCCACATAGGCTTTATCCTCTGGTTGACAGCAGATCCCAGCTTTCTCTGACCCCCCCATCAACTCTGAGATCATCACCCATATAGATTTAGCCGTCCTACATTTTTCCAATCTAGAGCGAGAAGCTCCAGACTAGATATCCAAGATAATTTGACGAATCCTCTTATCCAAGTTAAATAGTGACAGTTCCGTCTCTGACATCTCTGCAATGCACTTGGGCACTTCGATATTCTTTCCAGAGCAGGAGGTCTTCATAGGAATAAAAGGACCCTCTTCTAGGATGAAAGATGCTCGAGGATCAATGGCCTCCAAGTGATATGACACCCTCATCCTCCAGACGGGATAATACTCCTTTGTACATGCGGGGAGTCTTAGTGGCGATATCTCATAATCCAGCTCCATGCTTCTGACACTGGTGGCAGGATACTACTCAAGGTGTAAACCTTTTTGATGAGTAACCTGGCTTTGATACCACTTGAAAGTTCACCTAGTGTCAACTGTGTTCACCTATGGGGGGGGATAGGTGACGTGTAGCGTTTTTGCGTAATTTAAGAATGTACCTGCACAATAAAAATAAATAGCACAGCACGCAGAATACACAGGCAATTTATAGTGGTTCCCCGACTTGGGTACATCCACTTTCCCCCTTCGACCTATCTCCCAACACGGGACGACTCGGTCTCTTCACCAACAGGATTGAAATCCAATCCTTGCACTAACGGAAGGAACCCTTCCACACGTAGGAGTCACCACTCCCACAAACCGGGTTGTACCCAACCCTTACAAAAGGGAACAAATGTTCCTTTACAACATAAGTAAAACTAGAATGTACATGAGATACAAAATTCGTTTGGAGACTAAGATGTCCCTCTTTGTTGACGACGTGTTCTTGACGTCCACAAGGAGTCCACAACCTTAGATCTCTGTTGGAGAGGATCTCCCCAGAACCGGCGGCGGCAAGATGGGCGGCGGCAAGGTTCACGGGATCGGTGGCGACGGCGATGTGCGGCTGCACTTCTTTAGAGATCCAAACTTCGTAGCGAAGCTAGCTAGGTCTACCAATGGTCACACTAGGATCAATCGTCTCGATCGATTCGGATGGGGAACACTTTCCCGATCTACAAATCGAGAGACAAGAGATCTCCGGTTAGACACGTGAGACGCTGAGCTTGGCTAGGCTTCTGTCACAGGAGGATCTGGGCGAAACCACGATCAACCGGCGAACAACTTGTCGCGAGCGGCGGCGGCGGCGACGGAGCGGAAGCGGCGATTTTAGGGTTCGTCCGTGCTCGCGTATTTCGTATCTTCTTCGCTACTGTACTGTTCAAAAATACCCATGTATTTATACACTGTAGACACTTACAATATGACCGTTGTGGGTCCCACACGTAGAAACCCGAAAACCGGTTCAAAATAGTCCAGCGGCAGAATCCGGTCCAGTAGCTTTCAGAGAAAACACCAAGTAAAAATCGGCGAGAATCGCAGGTGATTCTCGACGAATCGGCGAGAATCAGTTAGTGATTCTCGACGATTCGTCGAGAATCACTAGTGATTCTCACCGAATCACTTAGTGATTCTCAACGAATATTACTTGGTATTCATGATCTGCTCAGCGATGGGTTCGGCGAGAATCATTAGTGATTCTCGCCGAATCTTACTTGGTACCGTTTTGAGGTAGCCGGAAAGAGTCGGCGAGAATCACTAATGATTCTCGACGATTCGGCGAGAATCACTAGTGATTCTCGCCGAATCGGCGAGAATAACTTGGTGATTCTCGTTGAATTATACTTAGACGGATTTTCGTCTTTCCACCCAAAAGCTGCTCCTTGACCCATCATTGCTCCTTGTCTTCTCTTTCATAAACACGGCCCTGTACTTGAAAGTAAGTGCACTCCAATAGAGAGAGTACACGTAGGCCAACACACTGATCTGCTCAACGAGGGATTACGTCGTGCAGACCCGTGTATATTGACCTACTGCACCCTGACATTGGTGTACACTTAGCGTGGAAGAACTGCAAGCACAACTTAAGAGGTTTCATCAAATACATTGTGAATTCATCTTAGCTTGACAGGTGGCTTCCTCAAATCCAGGTAATTGTGGATACAATACCCAACAGGGTGAAAATGAAACTAGATGTTATCTTCTCTTTCTCAAGGTAACAGAGAAGATTAGTGGATCCTTGATGGCATCAAAGCTCCCCCTGAGATGAAGATTTGCTTAGGAAGAATGGAAGCTTTGCAGGGTGAGTAGGTCGTCTGGAAAAGATCTCCAGTAAGCAGTAGACTGATTGAAGTTTGGTTGTCTCTTGGCAGCTTGCTTTAGGAAGAACACTTTGATGAAGACAGAGAGATTTGTTCTTGAATGTTTTCAGATGTCTGTGTTGTTCACTAAGTGTATTCTTCTTTCTTGTTTTCTTTTATCTCTATAATCTCTATATCTCAGTGTTTGTATGGAAAGAGAAGAATTCCTTTTGTTATATTTCTCTGTATATTCTCTTTTGAGTTTTGAATTGTCCTCTTGCATTGATTGCTGACGGCCTGGAGAAGGAACAATTCGGCTGGAGAGAATGTCTGCATTAATTTGATTTCCCCAACTGTCCTATTGAAATGCGGCAAGTAATAATCTTGATGAATATCATAATCAATGCTGCTTCTAACGGTTATATTCAGAGAATATTAAGCATTGATTATTCAAGAATTACTATAATAAAATAAGGATAAAAGAAGGAAAAAATCCAAGTCTGGATCTGCACAGAATTCGTCGAGCAAAGAACAGATTTGGTCGACCTGAGTCCAGAGATCGTCGAGCTGAGAAATCATGTTCGTCGACCAGATAATTACTATTCGTCGACCTGAGATCCAAGATCGTCGACTTGAGAACTGGTAACTGCTTTCTAGTAAAACTTGCCAATTCTGTGCTCTAAGTTCGTCGAGCTGATAACATAAATTCGTCGATTGGAGAACAGAGAAAGGCTTTTGGATTTAGAATTGTTGAAGTTGATCTTTCAGAAATCGTCGTCCTGAGCTCGAATATTGTGGAGCTCAACTAAGAGAATTGTCTCTGAGTTCGTCGAGCTGAGCTCGACTTTCATCGAGCTGAGTTCGATGAATGTCGAACTCACTTTCCTAAAATGATTTTTTTCTAAGTCTTGAGTCTTCTGCTGTCATCTGTTAGCTGATCCATGCAATGTTGACTCTAAGGACATAGCCTAGACTCTAGACACAGATATAACCCCGGCTATACATGTTGGGTCAAACATCCTAATTAGTGAACCTAGCCCAAATCAAACTAGGGATCCAACAATCTCCCCCTATTTGGGTGAGGTCACTAATGCAAATGAAAATAGAAAACAACATTCACAAAGCAAAAGAAAAAATATATCTGGCAGAAATATTATAACATGCAGTAGATATATATATATATACAGTGTAGCTTTGTGACATAATGTAAATAAATAGTTTTTAAGACATACATAAAGACTAAACATTTCCTACTCATTTCTTCTTATTTGACTCATTTTGCTTATCATCCTTTGCTTTATCACCAGGCTGAGTGAATTTGATTTCCCAGTTTGGATTAGCTGCTTGACTCTTTGACATAGTCATATCAGCTGCTCCAATAATGTTGAGGGAAGTAGCCCTTGACACAATAGCCTTTGGATGCAATTTCATATAATCATCAAAATTAAAGAATTTATTACCTTTTGCAAACCTGTTTAGTTCCTCCTTCCTGTACTTGGACATTGTTTAGTATTGTGAGGCATCCTTTCCTTCAGCTTTGGCCTGATTTATCATGGATAATCCAACCAGTTCTTGAAATCTGGCCATTCTAGCAGTGTTTGATGTCTCAGGATCCCTAAAAGGAATATGAGGAGATTCGGGTCTTTTTGGACTGTCAGTTTTCTGAGATTCAGGTGCTTGCTATAGATGTTGTTGTTGTTGTTGATATTGTTGATGTTAGTGATGCTTGCCTGAGGAGTACCTATGCTGGCTGCTTCCATATATGAAGAGGATATACCATGATGTCTCTGATAAGTTTGAAATTAGGTAGATCTCTGAGAGGAACTGCCTGAAGCACCAGCAGTAGGTTGAGGAGGAGGAGGTGGATCTTTTCTGTATCTCTGAGGAGGAGGAGAATACTTTCTACTTTTCTTCTTGTCCTTCTATTGACTCTTGGACATCCACATTCAAGTTGGCATGCCCTTGAATGGAGTGATATTCTAGAGAATATAATAAGGGGTATCATGAGTTGGGTTGGGTTTTGGAGCTACAGCTAGAAGGGCTTTCCTTTTCTTAGAGATTTTCCTTTTGTACTTGGGCTCATCATCAGAATCCTCTTCCTCATCTTCATCATCAGAAGATCCTTGAGGAGTATCAAATAAAGCATCATTTGCTTTTAGTACATCTTTATCAATAGGCTTTTCAGTCTGAGAAGGAGCTGGAGGAAGATCTGGAGCTGGAACTGGAGAACTATATATATTAGTGCTCTTAGCAACTGATTTACTTTCTTATTCAATATCTTCCATCATGATCTCATCCAGATCTAGCATGGGGCTATCATCCATAATGAATGTTGGAGGAGAGATGGATTTGGGAGGATGAATATCTTTGGGAGCAGATGTAGTTGGAGTTTCTGAAACAACAAAACTGTCCTTGAGTTGCTTAAAATCTGAGGGACTAATGGGTGCTGTGTAAGGAACAATAGCCAAGGATGGCTTTAAGTGAACAGCTGGAAGAGAGCTGAAGTAAACTGAATCAAAAGAATTTAATAAACAGAATAAATCCACTATGAGATTGACATAACAATCTCCAACAGTTATTAGTGTTGTATATTCTATAACTGTATCAGTTTCAAGAGCCATATAAGTATCTGTATTTAAATCTGTATCTGTTGTAGCTGTTATAACTGCTGCTGCTACTGCAACTGGGTTAGCTTCTTCATTGAGCATATCCCCCTGCCTGATTTTAGTGATAATTGGAAGCAGGCCCCTGGTGGAAGAAGCAGGGATAGAGGAGGCAGCAAGGAGAGCAGCAAGAGAATATATAGAGTTTGCAAGAGGTATAATGGCCTCTGCTATAAGATTCCTAATCACTGGAGTGATGTGCTCCAGGATTGTAGTTAGAGAAGGGGAAACTGAGTCCATAAACGCAATTGCAGTTTGAGTGGAAATGGAGAGAGAAGCATGTGTGACATTAGGGAGGATGTCATCATGAGGAGATTATGGGGAATGAGATGGAGAGTGACTGTGAATGTCATGAACTGGAGATGTGGGTGTGGAAGGTAGTGAGGTGAGGAGATTAAATCTAGGGGATGAGAAGAATGTTTCATTGTTGATGTCTTGGAGGTGTGATGGAAGAGGAGATTGAGGAGGAGTTGTGTGAATTGGTGAGTGTGTAGGTGTTGGCACATGAGTGGATGAGGGGATTGAGATGGCTGGAGGTTACTGAGGAGGAAGTGAAGATGATTGAGGAGATGGAGAAGTTATTGGTGGAAGGGATGAGGTGGAAGAAGGATGTGGAATAGGAGCTTCATCTGAACCCGGCTGGGGAGTGGCTGTGGTAGCCCTTATGCCCTCAGAAGGCCCGGAGGAGGAGGAAGCCCTGGATGGCTTAGTGATCCTCGTCTCGCATCTGCCAAATAAGGCAGAGGTTAGCCTCTTTGAGGAATTCATGAACACTATTGTTGACACCAAGGTTCAGAAGCCTTTTACTGCAGAAATATCCCTAGTACCCGGCCAAAGCAAACTTCTTTCTTATTATTCTTCTTCTTAATCAAATCAAACAGTAACTGTCCCCAAATAATTTCTTTCTTATCCACCAAAGCAACCATCACAAAGAATTGATTCCTGGTTATATAATCATGTGCTGTATGTTTTCCTAACAGCACTTTTCCGACCACATCAGCCAAGAACTTGTATTCAGCCGACAAGTTCTTCTTGAGCAGTTTGTTAGGGTTATCTCCACAATGACCCATTCTATTCAACATGTTATTATACTCCTTAGAGTCCATTTAAATGTCTTCTTCACCATTTGAAAGACCGAAGATGTTGGTTAGAACTGAAGGGAGAGAGTAACTTGATTACCAGAAACTGATCCAGTCATCTTATCTTCTTCTGCAATTGTAGATGTATACACCCATTCTTTAACTTCAGTCATGGATATCTTGATTCTGGAAGTCATAAAATATTTCAGATTCTGATCTTCAAATAGATTTAGGATTTCCATAAAGATTATGTCGGAATGATGGAATGAATCGAAATCAATATCAAAGCCCATGTCAAACTTCATGGAGGAGAGAGCAGATGTCAGAATCACCATGATTTCACCTACAAGAGAGAGGGAAAGATCAAGTGCAATAGGGAACTAAAAGCGCGGGATGGAGGGAGACGAAAACCTAAATATAAGGTTTTTAGAATGTGAATCGCCAAACTCCGTCTGACGAATAATAAAAAGATCTTCGATCTGAGGTCGATGAATTATTTTATTAGAAAATGAGTTTGTCAATCTCCGTTTGAAGAAGATGAATAAATCGTCGATCTCAGTTCGACGAAATATTCAGTGAAGCAGGGATCGTCGATATCCGTTCGATGAAAACTATTTCACTATGAAGTGATCTTCGAACTCCGTTCGACAAACTCTTCACGATGGGTTCACAGATCGTCGATCTCCGTTCGACGAACTGTCAACAAATTGTCGACCACAGACAGCAATTAAATTAACTCATCTCCATTGATCATTCCTAACTGATTTAAGAAAAATATATGTTTCTTCTCATCCAATGGCTTGGGGAAGATATCTGCCCTTGGTAAATCAGTGGAAATGATGACAAGATTATTTTTCTTTCAGTCTACATAATCTCTAATGAAATGATGCCTTATTTCTATATGCATTGTCCTACTATGAAGCACTGGATTTTGTGCTTTGGATATAGCACTTATACTATCACAATATATAGTTAATTATTTAGATTGTATCCATAATCCAGTAGTTGATTTTGTATCCACAAGACTTGTGAGCAACAGCTGCCGGCAGCTATATATTCTGCTTCTGCAGTAGATGTTGACACAGAGGTTTTCTTTTTACAGAACTAGGACACAAACCTGTCACCAAGGAATTGGCATGTTCCTGTGGTGCTTTTTCTGTCCACACTACATCCAGTATAGTCAGCATCAGCAAATCCAGTTAAATAAAATTCTAACTCTGATGGATATATAAGTCCTAGATTTGGACAACCCTTTATATACATCAAAATACTTTTAAGCAAAATATAGTGAGATTCTTTAGGGTTCACTTGGAACTTAGCACAAATGCATGTAACAAACATGATGTCTGGCCTACTTGTTATGAGATATAATAGGGACCCAACAATGGCCATATACAACGTCTGATCAACAGACTTCCCATGTTAATCAGAATCTATCACAACATTTGCAGCCATAGGTGTCTTCATAGCTGATGCATCACACATCCCAAATTTTTAATAAGCTCTTTAGCATACTTGGATTTGGAGATGAAAATACCATCAGATGATTGTTTTACTTGTAGACCAAGGAAATATGAAAGTTCACCCATGCTACTCATCTCAAACTTTTAATACATAAGGTTAGAGAACCTTTTGCATAGTTTGGGATCAGTTGAGCCAAATATGATATCATCTACATAAATTTGTACTAATAGAATTTTTGCTTTATGATGCTTAATGAAAAGAGTCCTATCTTCAATGCCTCTAGAAAATTTATACTTTAATAAGAAGCTAGCCAGGGTCTCACACCAAGCTCTTGGAGAGATAAAAACTGGAGGTTGTTCAACATAAACCTCTTCATTGAGATCTCCATTAAGAAAAGCACTCTTGACATCCATCTGATAAACTTTGAACTTCTTGAAAGCAGGACATGCAAGGAAAATTCTTATGGCCTCAACTCTTGCAATAGGAGCAAATGTTTGATCATAATCAATGTCTTCTTCCTGCCTATAGCCTTGAGCTACTAGCCTTGCCTTATTCCTCATTATATTGCCTTCAGCATCCAACTTATTTCTGAATACCCATTTGGTTCTAATGACAGGATAGACTGTGGGTCTAGGAACCAATTCCCAAACTCTACATCTCTCAAATTGATTGAACTCCTCTTGTATTGCAATAATCCAGAGGGAATCTTGTTCTGCATCTTTATTGGATTGGGGCTCAAGTTGAGAGAAGAAACAAGCAAACATCAAGTCAGGGTTGAGTTGATGCCTTGTTTTCACACCAATTAAAATGTATCCAATCACTTGAGTTCTGGGATGGTCTCTATGTGTGACAAAATCAGTGAGAGGAGCTGGTTGGGCAACAACTTGGGGGCTAAATTCCACTTGTGTAATTTCATTAGTTGTTGGAATGGGTTCAATCACTTCTATGCTTTCTTCTTCACTTTCTTCTTCAACTTGTGGAGAAGGATGTATTGGAACCTCTTGGGTGAGGCTTAGTTCATCCAATCTCTCACACAAGTGAGGTACATGCAAAGTGCTATTGGTAGAAATTTTTTTCTCCTTATAAGACATGTTTGCCTCATCAAAAGTCACATGAATTGACTCCTCAATTTTTAAAGAAGATTTATTAAATACCCTATAAGCTTTCCTGACTAGGGAATATCCTAGAAAAATTCACTCTTCAGCCTTAGCTTTAAACTTTCTAATATATTTCTCATTATTTTTATGAATATAATATATGCAACCAAATACATTAAAATAGGTGATTTTAGGTTGCTTTCCTTTAAGTTATTCATAGGGAGTCATATTCTTAAGTTTATGTATTAAACTCCTATTCAGTACATAGTTTGTTGTGCTTACAGGCTCTGCCCAAAAAGATAGGGGCATGTAAGCAGCTGCAAGTAATGTGTCTGCAGCTTTAATTAAGGTTCTATTCTTCCTTTCAGCTACCCAATTTTGTTGAGGAGTTCTAGGTGCTGAGAATCAATGTTTGATACCTTCCTTCTCACTGGACTCATGCATAAGAAGAGATTCAAACTCAGTACCATGATCACTTCTGATTAATGCAAATGGAGTAGAGTACTCAATCTGTATGGTCCTGAGAAAATCTGTAAGATCCTTGAATGTATCTGACTTAGATCTCAGAAAGAACATCTAAGTGAATCTTGAGAATTCATCTACAACAACTAAAGTATAAGATTTCCCTCCTAGGCTTTGTACATCAATAGGTCTAAAAAGGTCCATGTGTAGCAAGTACAATATCCTAGGTGAATCATTCTAATTAACTGATTTAAAACAAGATTTAGTTTGCTTGCCTAGTTGACAAGCCCTGTGATAGTACGTTTTTTGTCAACAATATTAGGGTATTTTCGGTTTTTTAAAGCACAAATCATGTCTTGCAAGTGCTTATATTGACCCCCTTTTATAAATATTATTGTCACTAATGCGTTTTCTGCTTTTTGCAGGTTCACACGGTTTTCAGTAAAATTTTGCTGTGACACGCCCCGAGGTCACGCCCTTCCAGGGCATATACCTAGGGCATGTAGCCCAGAGGAATGAAGCAACTGGTCTGAAACTGCATTTCTTGGAAAATCAGTGTACACGCCCTCAGTCACGCGTGTGTCACCACTACATGGGAGTGTTCAAGAGGCATGTCCCCAGGTTTCGAGGAATTGCCACAGCAAGCTCTTTTTCCCTCTCCACCGTCGCTCTGAATGTGTCCCGCCCCAAGTACATGGCCTGGTCTGGCATGACATATGGGTATGTAACCCAACTATGACACCCGTCACCTCCAGCATTCAATTTCAACATAAAAAGTCGCACCGAATGTGTCATGCCCCAGGTACACGCCCTGTCCGGGCATGTCAGGGGGGCATGACCCGACCCGAAAAAATATATAAATTAAGCACATCTCCAAGGGTTCAAAGCCATCTTTGGATTGAGAGGGGAGGTTGTTCCCTTTAGTTTTCTTGTTATTTTCTTGTATTTTCCATGCTTCTTCTCTCCCTCCTAATTTTAAGCTTGTTAATCTAGCTTAGTTTACCTTTTTTGTATTAGTTGTTGTAATTGCTTAGAAGCTGAATGTTAATGCTAGCATAGGTTTTCAATTCCAGCACTTGTAATCGTCTATTTCAAGTTGTAGCTCTCTTTCAGTATAAATAAAACGTGTGCTCTTTTCTTTGTGTTCTAAATGCTTTTCTACTTCTCTCTCTCCCTCCATTTCACTATGAGTAACTAATCCTCCTTGTAATCGATCTTGATTATCCGAGGTTCGAGTTGATTTAGTTATGATGCTCTAGTTTGCTCTTTCTTTATAAGGCTTAGACTTTTGATTTACTCTTAGAAAAATCTTGTTTGGAGTTATATTATCGATATATAATTTCCAAATTTTTTTCATTCTTAGCTAGCCGAAAGGCTCATAGTCTGAAGTGAACACTCAAGTGTAAAGTGGGTGGCATGCACCCCTCGAGAGAGGAAGACGTTAAATCTCCCGGATTGGAGTGAAATCTAATAGAAGAGTTCACAGTGTAAAGCAAGCTTTAGGTCTCCTATTTGGACAAGAGTTCGATTGGACCTTCCTAAACTCAGGTAGGCACGTCTTTGAGAGAAGGGTGTTCATGCTTATGGAACCTCCACGATCAAGGTTTTTTCTTTATAACGTTAGGGTTTATTATCGAATTTCTTAATCAACTTTAGCCGAGAAGATTCTCGATCGAGTGCTCTTCTTTATCATCGTCTTAACCCCTCATTGTAATCACTTTACTAGCTCTCTATTTAACCGCAAGCTTTTCTCTTTTTAGCATAATACTTCTCTTCTTAATCGCACTTTAGCATTCTCTTAAACCCTAAATCAATCTTCGATAAGATAATAGTTTTCGTGTGAGTAAGATTATTCGACGGTTCCCGGAATTTAATACGACACTTGTGTCCCCTAGCTGCATTTTGATAGGTATACTTGCCCCATTGGATTGCTAGTTCGGTTTTTTTCTCCTTACGAATATTATCACACCAAGTTTTTGGCGCCGTTGCCGGGAAAACAACTTTTGTTGATAATTCGAAACCACGAACCTATTACTTTTATCATTTTATTCTTCTCACCCTCCTTCTCAAATTAAAACTACAAAAATATATTAACGCTCCTAATAGAAACCCATATCACAATTTTTCTACGCCACTTAACTCTCTCGAAAAGAGCAATGTGGCTCTAAATGCTACTATCTTGTCTAGTACCTTGCGAACCCTTCATTGGGTAGCCCTTGGGAAGTTCGGGAGTTAAAACATAAAAAAAAATCTATTTCAAATTTTTTTTTAATTTTATTTACTTCCTTTTCTTTTCCTTCTATTCTTCTAGTGCATGACCCGAGGGAATCCATCAGATATTTTGGACTTGGAGCACGAAATTGAGCGTACTCTTTGGATAAGATCATGATTTCGAGTCCCTACTTACCAAATACCGTTGAGGATTCCGTGTCATTTTCTACCCTAAGGATGGAAGAACCTGCGGTAGAGGAAGCCGTGCATAGGCCCATGTCTTATTATGCACGACCAAATCTAGAGGGTACATAATCAAGCATAGTTCGCCCTGCTATAGCAAATAAGAATTTCAAACTTACGCCTAGCATAATTCAAATGGTGCAGCAGTATGTTCAATTTGACGGACTTCAAGATGAAGATCCGAACGTGCATATATCAAGCTTTCTTGAGATTTGTGACACCTTTAAAATCAATGGTGTTACAAATGATGCTATTAGGCTAAGACTCTTCCCTTTCTCCCTAAGAACCAAGGCTAAGCAATGGCTGAACACTCTACCAAAAAACAGCATCACCACCTGGAATCTACTAACCAAAAAGTTTTTGGTAAAATATTTTCCGCCAGCAAAAACAACAAAACTTAGGAACAATATTTCTGCTTGTGGACAAATAGATTCTGAAACCTTATATGAAACTTGGGAAAGATTTAAAGAACTCTTAAGACGATGCCCACACCATGCCCTGCCTATATGGTTGTAGGTGCATACGTTTTATAATGGGCTAAATCAAAGAACAAAGCAAATGATACACGCAGCTTCTGGTGGTACCTTAAAACACAAAACCCCGGAAGCAGCTCTTGAGCTTTTTGAGAACATGGCCATGAAAACGTACGAGTGGAATGTTCCTAGGAACCGCAGAAACAAAGCTGCAGGTATCTTTGAAGTGGACAACGTCTCCCAGATCGCTTTGCAAGTTGAAATATTAAGCAAAAAAATTATGCATATTACTGCTGCCTCCGCCCCTCAGGTATGGGAATCTGCAACCCCATCTCCCGAACATTTGGATTATGTCGCTTGTTGAAGTATTAGACCGAGCGGCTTAGCGGTCTGATCCAGCGGTTTGTTGACCGAGCGGTCTGGCGGTCTCCCTGGTGCCTGGAGACCGGGCGGTCTATCGGTCTACCTCTGCGGCCTGTTCTATCCGGCTGGTGTTAGAGAGCGGTTAGCCCATCTGTCTAACCGCGCGGCCTATGCGGTCTCCATTGTTCTAGCCGCTCAGTACTGTAAATGTTCACTCCCACTACTTGTTCTTTTCAGGACCCGAGGACCCAGCGGACGATTGCTACTGGGACTGAGAGCGGCGGCCTCTACTTCCTCGACGATGTTTCAGCTCTTTCTGCCTACTCCTCCTCCACCGATCTCCTTCAGTGGCATCTTCGTCTTGGACATCCTCCTCCTCGACTTATTCGTCAGCTTCTGCCCCACTTACCTCCCACCAGTTCTCCGCTCAACTATGATGCGTGTCAGCTTGGCAAACATCATCGCTCCTCCTTCCCACCGAAGCAAGGCCGTGGCTCCTCTCGCATTTTTGATCTTATTCATTCTGATGTATGGGGTCCTGCTCCTACCCTCACAGTTGGTCAGGGCAGTTCCTATTTTGTCACTTTTATCGATGATTTTACTCACTGTACCTGGGTGTATCTATTAAAGGATCGCTCTGAACTATTTTCTGTTTGACAATCTTTTTACTTTATGATTAAGACTCAATTTGCTATTTCTATTAAAGTCTTACGTTCTGATAATGCCAAGGAATATCTGTCTCATGAGTTCTCCGCGTTCTTTCGCCAACACGGCCTCATTCATCAAACGACTTGTGTTTACACCTCCCAACAGAATGGGGTGGCGGAGCGTAAAAACCGTCACCTGCTTGATGTTGCGCGTACTCTCATGACGCAGATGCACGTCCCTCGCTCCTACTGGGGCTACGCTGTGCTCCTCGCTTGCTATCTCATCAATCGCATTCCCTCCACGGTCCTCCACGGCCGGACTCCCTTCTCCCTTCTCTACCCCCACCAGGAACCTTTTCCTCTTCCTCTCCGTGTCTTTGGCTGTACGGCCTTTGTTCACGCTCCCTCCGCTACCCGCGACAAGCTTTCCCCCCGTTCCACCAAGTGTGTCTTTTTGGGGTACTCTACCACTCAAAAAGGCTATTGCTGCTTTGACCCCCTTCTCCGCAAGCAGTTTGTCTCCGCAGATGTGACTTTTTTCGAAAATGCTTCCTATTTCTCTCCTTCCTCTTCTCTTCCTTCTCTTCCTTCTGATCTCTCCGTTCCTTCCACACCTCTCCATGTTTTCCCACCTTCGTCTCCTCCTCCACCCACTCCTTCCCAGTCCGTCTCCCCACCCACCCCTCCACCCTCCTCTCCGCTGCCGTCTCTCTCTAGTCCCGGGCCAGCCTTCTCCGCCACGGACGCTCCGGTCGCTGCCGCTCCCGTCGCCGACGCTCCCGATGATCTGGATGTTCCCATTGCCCTTCGCAAAGGGGTGCGGTCGTGTACTCAACACCCGCTCACGGCCGTTGTTTCTTATGATCAGCTTTCTCCTTCTCGCAGGTCTTTTGCCTTGGCTATCTCTGCTACTTCTACTCCCCGTACCTACCAGGAGGCTCTCGCTCTCCCTCATTGGAAGTCTGCCATGGATGAGGAGATGGCTACTCTTACTGAACGGGGTACCTGGACACTGGTTCCTCCTCCCGTGGGCACTGATGTGGTTGGCTGTCGCTGGGTTTTTGTTGTGAAGTATCGCCCCGACGGCACTGTGGATCGCTACAAAGCCCGGCTGGTGGCCAAGGGCTTTACTCAGACTTATGGCGTTGATTACTTTGATACCTTCTCTCCGGTTGCTCGCCTCAGCACCATCCGGGTTCTCTTTTCTGTGGCTGTTAACCGGGCTTGGGCTATTTCCCAGCTTGATGTGAAGAATGCCTTTCTCTATGGCGATCTTCAGGAGGACGTCTATATGGAGCAACCTCCTGGGTATGTTGCTCAGGGGGAGACACGTGTCTGTCATTTGAAGAAGGCCATTTATGGCCTAAAGCAGAGCCCTCGGGCATGGTTCGAAAAATTCAGTGGTATTGTGGCAACCATCGGCTTTCAAAGGAGTCCGGCCGATCACTCCTTATTCATTCGCAAAACGGCCTCGGGACTGGTGGTTTTGGCCGTATATGTGGATGATATTCTCCTTACTGGTGATGACCGAGATGGGGTGGACTTGACGAAGAAGCACCTCCGTCAGCACTTGGTCACGAAGGATATGGGCTCCCCAAAATACTTTTTGGGGATAGAAATCTCTCGGAAACCTGACTCCTTGGTTCTCTCTCAACGGAAGTATGCCCTTGATCTTCTTCGAGAAGCAGGCTTGACAGGTGTCAAACCAGCTCATCTTCCCATGGCTGTTGGAGAAGACAAAACGTGGACGGATGAATCGCCTCCTCTATCTTATGTCACACGGTACAGACGTTTGGTAGGCAAACTCATCTATCTCACGGTGACTAGACCCGACATCGCCTACGCTGTAGGAAAGGTCAGTCAGTTTATGCAAGCGCCCAGGGAGTGTCATCTTCAGTCCGCCCTGAAGATTTTAGAGTATATCAAAGCAGCACCGGGCAGAGGGTTACTCTTCCAGAAGAATGGTCATCTGAGGGTTGAGGCCTACTCAGATTCAAGTTACGCAGATGACAAAGGCGATCGTAAATCCACGTCAGGTTTTTGTACCTTTGTTGGAGGTAATCTCGTGAGTTGGAAGAGCAAGAAACAGTCTGTTGTTTCCAGATCCAGTGCCGAAGCAGAATACCGGAGTATGGCGTCAACTACGTGTGAGTTAAAATGGTTGCGGGCTCTCATGCTTGACCTGGGCGAGGTATATGATTGTCCTCTCCCTATGTTCTGTGACAACAAGGCCGCTATACACATATCCAGAAATCCGGTCTTCCATGAGAGAACGAAGCATATAGAGGTTGACTGTCACTTCATTCGGGAGGAGATTTTGAAGAAACAGATTTGTACTCCTTTTGTCACCTCTGACAAGGAGTTGGCAGATATCTTCACCAAGCCGGTTTCTACTTCCTTCTTCCGCATTTGTGACAAGCTGGGCATGATTGATATCTATGCTCCAGCTTGAGGGGGAGTGTTGAAGTATTAGACCGGGCGGCTTAGCGGTCTGATCCAGCGGTTTGTTGACCGAGCGGTCTGGCGGTCTCTCTGGTGCCTGGAGACCGGGCGGTCTATCGGTCTACCTCTACGGCCTGTTCTATCCGGCTGGTGTTGCCGAGCGGTTAGCCCATCTGTCTAACCGCGCGGCCTATGCGGTCTCCATTGTTCTAGCCGCTCAGTACTATAAATGTTTAGTCCCACATTGTTTGTATACTCTCTTTCTTATCTCCACCATTCTATATAAGGGAGGTCATACCTTTGTAAATGATATCTTTTTTGGATAATAAAATTTCAATTATTCAAAAGTTTATTCGCTTGTTCTCTACTTTTCGCTTCTTTTCTCTACTTTCTAATAATGCCTAGAAATGCTTTTAATAATTTTTCTGCTGCGAATTTTCATCCTCCTGGTTTTAATTTTCCGAATAGTTATAATCCTTGTTTAAGAAATCACCCGAATTTTTCGTGGAGTAATCCTTCGAATGTAGTACGCCTGCACCACAAATTGATTTTTCTGCACCACCTCCTCAAATTTTTCCAAAACCTCCAAGTTTGGAGGAAATGTTTTCAAAATACATGAATGTCAATGACGCTACGATAAGAACCTAAACTGGAAGCGTTAAAAATTTAGAGAATCAAGTCGGACAGCTCGCTAAACTAAATTCTGAGCGACCCGCAGGGTCTCTTTCTTCCAATACCAAGCCCAACCCGAGTGAACAACCGAAAGCTATAACTCTTCAAAGTGGGAAGCAAGTTCCCGGTATGGTATGTGAAGAGCCTAAGGGAAGCTCCACTCCCGCTTTAAAAAATCAAAGCTCCACTCCCGCTTTAAAAAATCAAAGATCCGCTCCTGCTTTAAAAAATCAAAGCTCGGCTCCCGTTTTAAAAAAAACCCACCCTCTGCTGAAGAAGTTATCACCCCTGTTTTAGAAAAAGAACTCACTCCACCACCCACTTTTAAAAATAATCCAACCCTTCCATACCCTTCCGAACTTAATAAACAACATCAGGATGATCAATACACCCATTTCTTAGAAATGTTAAAAGAAATCCACATAAATCTGCCCTTCCCGAAGCGATATACCAGATGTCGAAGTACGCTAAGTATCTTAAGGACCTCCTGACCAACAAAAAGAAGTTAGAGAACCTTTCGCATGTCACGTTAAATTTCGAGTGCTCGGCGGTCTTGACAAATGGTTTACTAAAGAAAATCAATGACCCGGGTAGTTTTTTCTATTCCGTGTGTCTTTGGTGATCTTTTTGTCAAGCACGCATTAGCCGACCTAGGTGAGAGTATTAATCTAATGCCCCACTCGTTGTTTCAAAAGTTTGGAATTGGTAGTCTACACCCCACACACATGAGTATCCAGCTCGCCGACAGATCGGTCAAATACCCGTTAGGAATCGTGGAGGATGTCCTAATTAAAGTCGACAAGTTTATCTTCCCGGTGGACTTTGTCATATTGGACATCGAAGAAGACGTCGAGGTTCCCCTGATCCTTGGCTGACCCTTCCTCGCCCCCTCCCGGGCTATCATTGACATAAGCAATGGTAAGCTCTTCCTTCGAGTAGGCGATGATGAAGTAACTTTCTCTATCACCCCCTCTATGAGGAACACCCTAGCAAATGATGTCTCTTGTTTTTTCGTAGATGCCCTAAGTAAAGAATCCTCCTGTCGCCTCTCTGATTTTGAAAAAGAATTTTCTGATTTTTGTTCCTCTTCTACTCCTCTGACTAAATCTCTACACCAACGTGAAGAATCCTCCTGTTGCCTCTATGATTTTGAAAAAGAATTTTTTGAGTTTTTTTCCTCTTCTACTCTTCCAATTGAATTGCTGCAAGAAGCCGCCATGTCCGTTAGCCCCACCCCTTTCAATTTTCCGCATAAAGAAAAAGTATATGGAAATATTGTTTTTGAAAAAGAACGGATTTCTAAAATGTCATATGAAGACCCCCCTACCGTGGAATTTAAAGAACTACCTGACCATCTTAGATACACTTTCTTAGAAAAGGACTCCAAGCTGCCCGTAATAGTTTCGGCCTACCTCACGGATGAGCAAAATGATAAACTTCTTTCAATTTTACGTAAGCATCGCCGGGCTATTGCTTGGCAAATATCTGATATCAAGGGCATAAGCCCATCTTTCTGCACTCACAAAATTTTAATAGAAGATAATTCGCGCAAATCCATACAACCTCGGCGCCGTATAAACCCGAACATGAAAGAAGTAGTTAAGGGCAAGATTATGAAATTCTTAGGCGCAGGAATTATCTATCCTATATCTGATAGTAAGTGGGTTAGCCCAGTACAGGTAGTGCCAAAGAAGGGAGGGATAACGATAGTAAGTATTGAGAATAATGTATTAATCCCGACATGGATGGTGACCAGATGGCGAATGTGTATAGATTATCGTAAGTTAAATGACGCCACCCGCAAGGATCACTTTCCCTTGCCATTCATCGATCAGATTTTAGAACGATTATCCAACCATAGATTTTATTGTTTTCTCGATGGCCTCTCAGGGTATTTTCAAATCCCCATCACTCCCGAGGACCAGGAGAAAACTACGTAGACTTGTCCCTTCGGCACATTCACCTACTGAAGAATGTCGTTCGGATTGTGCAATGCGCCAGCTACATTCCAGTGATGTATGCTCGCTATCTTTGACAAGTACGTAGAAAGCATTATGGATATATTCATGGATGATTTCTCCATGTTCGGTGACACATTTGATAGTTGTTTACGAAACCTCAAAAAAGTCTTAGAACGGTGCAAAGAAACTAACCTTGCCCTAAATTGGGAAAAATGTCATTTTATGGTGAGGGAAGGGTTAGTTTTGGGCCATAAAATTTCATCATGAGGTATTGAAGTAGACGTTTCTAAGATAGAAATTATCGAGAAGTTATCGCCGCCTACAAATATAAAAGCTATACGAAGTTTCCTAGATCTCGCTGGTTTCTACCGCCGCTTTATAAAGGACTTCTCCAAGATCACCAAGCCCCTTACCCATCTCTTAGAAAAAGATGCCCCATTCATTTTTGATGACCTTTGCCTAGCTGCTTTTAATTTAATAAAAGAAAAATTAATTAATGCCCCAATTATGATAGCTCCGGTGTGGGACTTTCCATTTTAAATAATGTGCGATGCGAGTAGCTATGCGGTAGGAGCCGTATTAGGTCAACGTATATCTAAAAACTTCCACCATATCTATTACGCTAGTAAAACACTCACATCTGCACAGGAAAATTACACCACAACCGAGAAGGAGCTCCTAGCTGTAATATTCTCTTTTGATAAATTTTGCCCATATATTACTCTTTCAAAAATTATTATTTTTACGGACCACTCGGCCCTCAAATATCTTCTTTCTAAAACGGATGCCAAACCATGCTTGATTCACTGGGTCTTACTCCTCCAGGAGTTTTGCAACATCCCTCAAACAACTAGACCCCTAGGAGAGGTTTTGTCATGACTAGGTCATGACAAAATCCTAGGAAGCCCAAGAAGGCCAAGTTAACCTAGGGATGTAGGTGAGACCACTATGGTCTGCAAATAGTAGATTTATGAACAATAGTTTAAGATGATCAAGGTGCTTCACCAAGTCTTCAAGAACCCACCATGGCCTCAACAATCCATTGTAAACTTCATCTGAACCCTAAGGGTTCATTGGAGTCAACCCGGGGAGGCCAAGTTGACATAGGGCCACTCTAGGCCTTAATTGGGCAATGTCCCTAATTAAGGGCAGCGTGCCCTAGTTAAGCCTACCAAGGTCTTCCTACACCTAAAAACGGGTCAATGGATCACTAAGGACCCATGGATGGCAGTCAAAGTGGATAAGTTGACCAAAGTCAACTCTATTCCTAAATAGGTCAAACTAGCCTACTTAGGGTCAACTGGCCAACGACTAGCTAGGTGGACACCACCCATGCCGTACTAACCATAAATTGGGGTTAATGGATCACCAAGGGCCCATTGGGGTCAGCCCTAGTTTCTAATTAGACCAAAGTCAACCCTGACCTTAATTTTTGCAAAGTACCCTTCCTAAGGGCAGGTGACCTCCAAGGTACCAAGTCTGTAATGCCCCAAAACTCAAAAGAGCAACGAGTGACGTTTCTGTACCAAATTTGGAATTTGGCAGGGGAACACGGCCTGGGACACGGGTGTGTCCCGGGGTGTGTCGATAGGGATTCGACGATTTAGTTCAAAGATCTGGCAAATCGAACGGGCAGTTTTCTGGGTTCGACGATCGTCGAGCAGCGCTCGACGATCTGGTCACAATTATGCGGTTGACGATCTGTCGTTATTCTGCGATCGACGATCTGTCGATATTCTGCGGTCGATGAATGACCAGTGATCTTCGTTCGACGATCGGGCCATGGGATCGACGATCGGGCCGTGGGTTCGACGATCGGGTCGTGTGTTCGACGATCGGGCCAGCGATCTCCGTTCGACGATCTGGCAACGGTCGATGATCTTGGTTCGACGATCGTCGAGGGCAGGGCGCATTGTGGCGTGTTTGACTCTGTCGATGCGGAGTGTCGACACAGGGGTTTTGGCAGGAGTTGACTAAATGTCCCAACACTATTTGATTGGTCGCGGACGTGTCTTGCTCCGGATTGGTGCATTGTGCGGTGCTTAGCCCCATTTGTCCAGGTCATACCTGGATCGTGCCGTGCATTTCCCTTTTGTGGGATCCGACGGCTGTGGTTATTTCCCGAAGGGGTTATACCCAAGAGAAGGGTTTCAAAACCCTTATTTTTCTGCCGTAAGTTCTCTGTCTAAATTCTAGAGAGAAGGGAGAGCAAAGGAGGAAGAAGAAGTCTAGATCCAGTAATTGGAGGACTTTCAGAGCTCCAAATCGCGAGACGACTTCAGATCTACGAAGGCAAAGAGTGTGCGGTGCTTTTCATCCGCTTACATTTCCATGGCGCCAAGGAAGAACACTAGGATAATGATTCTGTTCTTGAGCATGTGAAGCTCTCCTTCTTTTGCATAGGAAGCCCGCTCTCGCGAGTTTGGGGTGAGTTGGAGGCGTTCTTTCGGGTTGATATGTGAAGTCCACGTTGTGTAGAGTCCATAATCGAGAACGGACATAGGCATGATGTGTGAAGCCTATCCGGACATGTTGGTCTGGATCAGTGATGTTGCATTGCATAAATGGCCGGAGAAGACTCCGTGCAAATGTTTGTTTTTTGGATTTTCTACGTGATAGATTGGAATAGGGAGCCTTGGCGATTAACCCTAAGGTGCACCCGGAAAATTGGGCGGATGCGTGATCTTGCCAACTTGGTGGCCTGGGAGCTAACTTGAACATAACCGGGTTATGTGAAGTATGTGATGGAAACGGGACTCGGAGAAGTTTGACCCGCGAATATGTTTTAAATTAACGTTGCAATGTGAGCACGGGTTAGATGGAACTGTACCCATTCTATGTCATTCGGTTAGAGCCGTTGGCATAGATGAGGGTCTTCGGCGGTCTATGGTTTAAATTACCGTGACCCATGCCGGGAAGACAAATTGCTTATTGTTTGGCCGTCCAAAGGGATGGTGGTGAGTCGGCGGACTTTGACAGTGATCACCGAGAATATGCCCTGAGTGCACGGGGTGTGTGGCCGTGTGAGCCTACGCCTGTGATGTAGTGATATTACTATATTGCTTGATTATACTAATAAAATCCAGGGAAGGAGCATCGTCGCCCCGAGTTGGGGGCGGGAACTTTATAATTTGGTCAGCATTGCTGACCGTTGCTTTTGTTTGCCATCGTGCTGTGGATTGTGCTTGCAGGTACTGCTGGACCAAGCGGTCAATAGCGGGCTAAAGCCCAAATTGCGAAGCCGACCCTCGAAGGCCTAATTGCAGTGTTTACTTGCTTTCGTTCATGTATGACCGGTCTGCGTGTCGTGGTATAGAAAACATGTAATTTGAGTAAACCATTTGTAAGGACTTAAGTCCAGTACTTATGTATGTACTTCATTCCTTTTTGGCTTGTTAGTGGACATTCATGTTTTTTGCTAGGTTCTTTTAATTACAACTATTTAGAATGCTTCTGCTAGAATGCTCTGAGTAGGACATTGTGATTTGTTGGATGGTTTACATTGAGTGACCACCCGGTCTGTCTGTGGTATATGGCATCGGGCCACATCCGGACCTACTGCTCTATGCTATGCGACAGATACGGGGTGTTACAATTTGGTATCAGACTACTGGTTTCGGTCAGGCTTAACCTGAATTCGTGGACCAATTATTTTTAAGGGGTGGTGAGCACATGTGTGTGCGTCATCATTATAACAACAAAAAACCCCATGAATGTCCACTTAGGAATGAAAATACACATGTTTGGGGAACCTACATGTTCCTATAATTGTTGTTTGCAATTTTGTTTGGTCGCTTAACGGTGTTTTGTACCACTATAGGTGACCAGAAGCGGTGCTGGGTTGTCGGAACGTCGAGTTTCTGAGGATAGCAGTGCACCAATTGCTGCTCCTACAACACCTCCATCGGCTGAGACCATACGATTGGTGGCCGAAGCAGTGTTTGCCATGATCAATGCGTAGCCTGTAAGGCAAATGCAGCAGCCCGCTCCTGCGATGGAGAAGGTACCTCTTCCATAGGTTGAGCCGAGAAGAATGGAGCAGGTAGTAGTGGAACCGTTGGTGCCGAGGAGGGAAACCGAGAGACAGCTCAAACATGTCATGAGCTTTAATCCTCCAGTATTCTCGGGGTTGGGAACTTCATCTCAAGCTGAAGACTGGCTCTCCCGTATGAAGAGAGTCTTGACAACGACGGAGACAGAAGAATGGCAAATGACCACTATTGCTACGTTCCTTCTGGACGGTGAAGCGAGATTGTGGTTGGAAGGATTGGAGCTGCATCTATTGAGAGGTAGGAAACTTATAAATGTCTCGATGGAAGAGGTCTCGAGACTGTTCTTGTCTAGGTAACTCCCTTCGACGAAGAGGATAGCTTTGGAGAACGCGTTCCTGAAGTTGGTTCAAGGAGACAGTAACGTGGATGAATATCTCCATAAGTTTACTCGATTGAGTCGATATGCTAGCTCCACCATCACGGATGAGGAGCGCAAGACAAATCAATTCTACAAAGGGTTGATAGATGATTTGAGGCTACTACTCTCTGGGCCAATGACGCATGGTTTCTTGACCTTGGTTAATATGGCCCGGTCCATGGAGAAGGACATGAAGAATGTACAAGCAAAGAAAAGCGTTGGTGTCAAGAAATCTGGGTTCAAAGTGTCGACTACTTCAAAGTCCGGCTATCAAAGGTTCTTTAAGAAGTCTAGGACTTCGGGTCCAACTCCTTCTTCTGATGCTTCTGGGGCGACTACGGGTCGGACCCCGGGTGCATGTTTTACTTGTGGAAAGCCGGGGCACTTTGCCCGCGATTGCTGGAGCGGACGTCCAAAGTCCGAAAGGAAGCCGGGAGCAACTTATGAAGAGAAGGGCAAGGCGGTGGAGTCAACCGTATCCCATTATGCTCCGGCCCAATCGAGGGTTTATAATCCTGGCCAACAGAAGGTCATCAAACAAGCATATGTGGTGACAGGTAAAATTTAAATTTATAGCAAGTTAATCTTTTAAATACTTATTATGTGCTTGTTACCTTACCACTGCTTGTTTAGGATTTGTTTTGATTTGTGAGTATCCGGCAAGAGCACTCTTTGACACGGGAGCTTCACACTCCTTATTATCCGAAGGATTCATATCGCGCATCGGAGTACCTTCTTCGATGGCGAAGGACAAGTTGGATGTGTTGTTGCCCAATGGCTGTTCGATGCGCGCGAATATAATCTGTGGCATGAAGATTCGAATTGGGAGCTAGGAGTTCCATTTGCAAGCGTCGTTATTGCCGCTAGTGGAATTCAACATTATATTTGGCATGGACTGGCTCTCGGAGCAGCGAGCCTATATTAATTGCGGTAACAAGGAAGTCAAGCTGGGAGCACGTCGTGAGACGACTTTCACGAGCTTGAAGGGGTCGATCAAGACGTTGATGTATGCTTTTTAGGTGGTGAAGGCGGTTCGTACCGGTGCAGAACTGTTCATTATACTAGTGGAGGTTGCAAAGCTTAAGCCTGCGTTGGACAGTATTTCAGTGGTATCGGAATACCCTGATGTGTTCCCTAGCGATCTTCCTGGAGCCCCGCCGCAGCGGGAGATAGATTTTACGATAGAGCTCGTACCAGGTGCAAAGACTGTGTCACGCTCTCCATATCGGCTAGCGCCTAAGGAAATGGCGGAGCTGAAAGTTCAACTGCAAGAGTTGTTGGAGCAAGGGTATGTGCGTCCAAGTTCTTCGCCTTGGAGCGCGCTGGTCGTCTTTGTTAAGAAGAAGGACGGAAGCTTGATGCTATGTATTGATTATCGGGAGCTCAATAAGTTGACGGAAAAGAACAAGTACCCAATCCCAAGGATCGATGATCTTTTTTATCAGTTGGTCGGGTCGACGGTGTACTCTAAGTTGGATCTCAAGTCCGGTTACTATCAGCTGCGAATAAGGGAGAGTGATATCCCGAAGACAGCGTTCAGTACGAGATACGAGCATTACTAGTTTACGGTCATGCCGTTTGGGCTGAGTAATGCGCCGTCAGTGTTCATGGATTTGATGAACAGGACCTTCAAGGAGTACTTGGACCATTTTGTGATCGTCCTCATCGACAATATTTTGGTGTACACGTAGAGTGAGGAATATCACTTCAGCCATCTTCATTTGGTTTTGGAGACGCTAAGGAGGAATCAATTGTACGCCAAGTTCTCGAAGTGCGAGTTTTGGTTGTCCCCAGTGGTGTTCCTCAGTCATATAGTGAGTGGGGAAGGTATTGCAGTGGATCCGGCGAAGATTGTTGCGATACGGGAGTGGCATGAGTTTTCTACGGTAGCGGAAGTACGGAGCTTTCTGGGGCTTGCCGGCTATTATAGGCGCTTCGTAGAGAACTTCTCGCGGATAGCGTTACCTCTCACTACTTTGACAAGGAAGGAGCAAAAGTTCGTTTGGACGCCGGAGTGCGCGCAAGCTTTTGAGGAGTTGAAATGTCGGTTGACCACGACGCTTGTGCTGAGTTTGCCGAGTGGGACCAAAGGTTATGAGATTTATAGCGATTCTTCGGGCAGTGGTTTGGGTTGTGTGCTGTTACAGCATGGAAGCATTATAGCATATGGCTCGAGACAGCTGAAGGTGCACGAGAGAAACTATCCAGTCGATGACTTGGAGTTAGCGGCCGTGATTTTTGCCTTGAAGCTGTGGATGCATTATTTTTACGGTGTGAAGATTGATATCTAGACCAATCACAAGAGCCTGAAGTATTTGATTGAACAGAAAGATCTAAACATGTGGCAGCGTAGATGGATGGAGTTCCCGGGGGACTATACATTCAAGATCCACTACGTGCCTGGTAAAGGTAATGCGGTTGCGGACGCGTTGAGTCACCGAGCCCCAGCTCAAGCCAATTGGCTATCCGTGCATGATGAGTGGTTTATTCGGGAGTTGGAGGCGTTGGAGATTGCTTGCGTGGATAAGCAGTCAAGTGCTAAAGCACTATTGAATTGTACTGAAGTTCAATATGACCTGGCTGATCGGATTCGGCAGGCGTTGGATATGGATGTCCACATGAAGCAACTCATGATAGAGGCTCTGGATGGGTCAAATTCCCAGTTTGTTGTGGAGGATGGATTGCTTTGGAAAGACAGTCGTCTTTGTGTCCTAAGCATGGGCAGTTTGAGGGTGGATTTGTTGTACGAGGCGCAGCATACCAAGTAATCGATTCACCCGCGGAGCACAAAGATGTACCGCGACGTTAAGAAACTGTTTTGGTGGCTGGGTTTGAAGAAGGATGTGGCCCTCTACGTGGCGAAGTGCCAAACTTGCGCCTTGGTAAAGGCGGAGTGCCAAAGGCCGGGAGGATTTCTGAAGTCCTTGCCTATTACGGAGTGGAAATTCGACGATATCACTATGGACTTTGTGCATGGGTTGCCAAGGTCGCAAAAGGGGAACGACGCCATCTGGGTGGTCGTAGATCGGCTAACGAAGGTGTCGCATTTCAATCCGCATATGAAGGATGATCCGGTGGAGAAGTTGGCAAAGTTATATGTGGATAACATAGTGCGGCTCCACGGTGTGCCTCGAAGCATCGTGAGTGACCGAGATGGGCGGTTCACGTCCAATGATTAGAGGCTTGTACAACAAATGTTGGGAACAAAGCTGAGTTTTAGCACAGCCTTCCATCCGCAGACGGATGGCAGACCGAGTGGGTCAATAGAACCATGGAAGACATTCTCCGCATGTGTGTCTTGGACTTTGGAAAGCAATGGGAAGACCATCTTTATTTGGTGGAATTTACGTACAACAATAGCTACCAGGCGAGTATTCAAATGGCGCCCTTCGAGGCCATTTATAGTAGAAGATGTCGCACGCCGTTGTCCTGGTTGGAAACGGGTGAGTCAAAGTTGTACAAGCGTTAAGAGGTGGAGGATGCTACTTCATTGGTGCGAACCATTCGGGAGAGGTTGCTAATCTCTCAGGACCGTCAGGCGAAGTACTATAATGCCAAGCACAGGAACGTGGAGTTCGCTGTGGGCGACTGGGTGTACTTAAAGATCAAGCCGTTCAAGGGTGTCTCGCAGGTGCGGCGCTTAAAAAAGCTAATCCCGAGGTACCATGGGTCGTTTGAGGTTCTGGTGCGGATTGGCGAAGCGGCTTATCGGTTTAAGCTATCAGCGGAGCTTAGTGGTTTATATGATGTATTCCATATATCGGTGCTACGGAAGGTGGTGCAAGAGCCTTCACAATTGATCGCGGTTGATCAAGTGTCGGTGGATAGTGGGTTGATGACAAAAGTCAAGCTTGTACGTATTAAGGACTTGGAGGTCAAGCAGCTACGCAATAAAGAGATAAAGATGGTCAAGGTCCGTTGGGACAATTGCGGCCGAGAAGAGCTCTCTTGGGAACGAGAGCAGACTATGCTTGATGAGTATCTGGAGTTGTTCCGCTCAGGTACAATTTAATTTTGTACTTATCTTTCTTTTATGTAATTTCGTGGACGAAATTCTTTTAAGAGGGGGAGAGCTGTAACGCCCCGAAACTCAAAAGAGCGACGGGTGACGTTTCTGTACCAAATTTGGAATTTGGCAGGGGAACATGGCCTGGGACACGGGCGTGTCCCGGGGTATGTCGAGAGGGGTTCGACGATTTAGTTCAAAGATCTGGCAAATCTATCAGGCAGTTTTCTTGGTTCGACGTTCGTCGAGCAGCGCTCGACGATCTCGTCATAATTCTGCGGTCGACGATCTATCGTTATTCTGCGGTGGACGATCAGTCGATATTCTGCGGTGGACGAATGGCCAGCGATCTTCGTTCGACGATCGGGCCGTGGATTCGATGTTCGGGACGTTGATTTGACGATTAGGCTGTGTGTTCGATGATCGGGCCAGCGATCTCCGTTCGACGATCTGGCAGCGGTCGACGATCTAGGTTCGACGATCGTCAAGCGCGGGGCGCATTGTGGCGTGTTTGACTCTGTCGACACGGAGTGTCAACACAGGGGTTTTGGTGGTAGTTGACTAAATGTCCTGACACTATTTGATTGGTCGCGGATGTGTCTTACTCCAGATAGGTGCACTGTGCGGTTCTTAGCCCTATTTGTCCAGGTCAGACCTGGATCGTGCTGTGCATTTCCCTTTTGTGGGATCCGACGGCTGTGGTTATTTCCCGAAGGGGTTATACCCGATAGAAGTGTTTCAAAACCCTTGTTTTTCTACAGTAATTTCTCTATCTAAATTCTAGAGAGAAGGGAGAGAAAAGGAGGAAGAAGAAGTCTAGATCCAGTCGTTGGAGGAGTTTCAAAGCTCCAAATCGAGAGCCGACTTCGGATCTACGAAGGCAAAGAGAGTGCGGTGCTTTTCATCCGCTTACATTTCCATGACGCCAAGGAAGAACGCTAGGGCAACGATTCTATTCTTGAGCATGTGAAGCTCTCCTTCTTTTTCATAGGAAGCCTGCTCCCGCGAGTTTGCGGTGAGTTGGAGGCGTTCCTTCGGGTAGATATGTGAAGTCCCCATTGTGTAGAGTCTGTAATCGAGAACGGACATAGGCATGATGTGTGAAGCCTATCCGGACGTGTTGGTATGGATCGGTGATGTTGCATTGCATAAATGGCTGGAGAAGACTCCGTGCGAATGTTTGTTTTTCGGTTTTTCTACGTGATATATTGTAACAGGGAGCCTTGGAGATTTACCCTAAGGTGCACCCGGAAAACTCGGTGGATGCGTGGTCTTGCCAACTTGGTGGCCTGGGAGCCAACTTGAACATAACCGGGTTATGTGAAGTATGTGATGGAAACGGGACTCGGAGAAGTTTGACCCGCGCATATGTTTTAAATTAACGTTGCAATGTGAGCACGGGTTAGATGGAACCATACCCGTTCTATGTCGTTCGGTTAGAGATGTTGGCATAGATGAGGGTCTTCTGCGGTCTATGGTTTAAAATACCGTGACCTATGCCAGGAAAAAAAATTGCTCATTGTTTGGCCGTCCAAAGGGATGGTGGTGAGTCGGCGGACTTTGACCGTGATCACCGAGAATGTGCCCTGAGTGCACGGGGTGTGTGGCCGTGCGAGCCTATGCCTGTGATGTAGTGATATTACTATATTGCTTGATTATACTAATAAAATGCAGGGAAGGAGCATCGCCGCCACGAGTTGGGGGCGGGATCGTTATAATTGGGTCAGCATTGCTGACCGTTGCTTTTGTTTGCCACCGTGCGGTGGATTGTGCTTGCAGGTGCTGGTGGACCAAGCGGTCAATAGTGGGCTAAAGCCCAAATTGCGAAGCTGGCACTCGAAGGCCTAATTGGAGTGTTTACTTGCTTTTGTTCATGTATGACCGGCCTGCGTGCCGTGGTATGGAAAACATGTAATTTGAGTAACCCATTTGTAAGGCCTTAAGGCCAGTACTTGTGTATGTACATCATTCCTTTCTGGCTTGTTAGTGGACATTCATGCTTGTTGCTGGGTTCTTTTAATTGCAACTATTTAAAGTTCTTCCGCTAGAATGCTCTGTGTAGGATGTTATGATTGGTTGGATGTTTTCCGTTGAGTGACCACCCGGTCTGTCTGTGGTATATGGCGTCGGGCCCCAGCCGGACCTACTACTATATACTATGTGACGGATAGGGGGTGTTACAAAGTCAGCCCTACCCAACCATACCTAGGCCTTATGGGAGATCAATGGGTCACCAATGATGTATTGGGGGCAACCCAAAAGGTCAAAAAGACCAAAGTCAACCCAAGCCTACTCTGGGTCAACCTAGCCCAAATGGGCCAGCCCAAGCTCAAGCCTCCTCATGTGGCTTCTTTAGGGAATAATGTGCATGGATGGGCTGCAAATAGTCCTCCAAGTTGACCAAGTCAACTTGGTGACTAGGAGAGAGGGTAAGCTCCATTCCATGTTAATGGAGGAGAGAGAAAAGAAGAAAGAGGAGGGAATGAAGGGGCTCGGCCAAGGGGAGGCCAAATGCCACCTTTAATGGCTGAATTCAACTCCCCTAGTGAAGTGGCGAAGTTTCCAACCATTTCACCGGCCACCAAAGGCCTGGTTCAGCCCCCTCCTCCATGGTCGAGCCTAGCAATTAATGGCTTTAATGGATATTGATAATCCAGCCCCTCCTCTCCCCAACTGAGGCTTTAAACACCATCAGTGGGTCGAGAGGAGACTTTCCCAATCCTTACCTGAAGAAATCGAGCCCCCCACTGTGCAGTTGCAGAAACCGAGCGGCGCCTCCTTCAAAATGGTTTCCCGGCGATCATCTCGACTTCAGGGCGCCGGCAAGGTCCTCCTCCTCTCCTTGCCTCATTGTTAGATCATATCAATGCTTAGGTTTAAGATTCGGGCTCAATTGAGCCCGAACCAATTCCTAGTTTTCATGGTTTTGTACGGAGAAATCTTCTTGGTAGAACTGCTGGAATCTGCCCCTCCGGCGGTTGTGTCGCCGCCAGTCGATAGCCACCACCTCGATGGAGGTGTTGGCGGCGGTGGCCGGCCGGGGAAGTGTTGGGATGGGCGGCAGCGGCGGTTGGTAGTGGCTCCAGGCTCGAGCTATCTCAGTCGTTGGCTGGAGGTAGACGATGAGCCTGGGCTATTGGATCTGCGCCAAGATTCGTGCACCAGAGTTGATAAGAATCATTTTAATTCCATTTCTATTTCATTTCTATCATACTATTTGCAGTAGATGGTTTTATTTTTAAAAACTACTTAGGCTCCTCTACTGAAAAAGTAACCATGATGAAATTTGTAGCCCTAAGAGTGTGCTTTAATTCAAAATTGATTTGAACCAATTTGGACCTCTAGTTGTACTAGGGCAGCCATTTTGGTGTGACCTATACCTAGGGCTATCCTGAGATTAAAATGTGTGCCCACTCTTCATCCCATGTCCAAATGACCTGAAATTTGGGCAGGGGGTCACCCTTAGCTATACTAGGGCCTGTCCAAAAATGGGAATTTTTGGAGATACTTTGGCTATGGTTTTAATTTTTTATTTAATAATAATAGGGTAATTTAATTAGGTGGTCTAATGACCTCCAAACACTCCCAAATTTTGGTGAGTAGTCCCTGGCCTCATGACATGTCTCTGTATAAATTTGCACCTCCTTTGGATGTGTTTTGGAAAGGGAATGAACTAACACTAAGTTTACCTTAATGAGGGGTTCTTAAGTAAAAAGTGCACCTTGAGGTTCAGTAGTCAACTCACCTCAACAGAGGCTGAGATTTTGACAACTGACTTGGCATGACCTTTAACACCCTCATAGGGATTATGGGGTGGTCTAGGGTATTTTTGCCCTCGGATCCAAACTCAAACCCTAAGGAGGGGCTTTTGAGCGTTGTGAAGGGCATGAGGTGAAATGCCCTTGTGTGACCTTGCAACTTGGTAGAAATGATGCTAGGGTAGCCCAAGTCCTTTGGTATGAATATTAGAGGATTTGGAGATGGATAGACATCTCAAATGCCTAACCCTAGTTTAGGGCATAACCACTTTTTATGTAGAATAAGCCACCAAAACTTACTAAAGTGGTCTGAAACTTAGGTAGCATGGACTCTAATTTAATAGGACCTCTGGTGAATTTATTGAAATTTTATGAGTAATATTACTAGCACCCCCTTTGTTATACATGATGTGGCACTAAATAGTATTTTATTTATTATGATCACACTGTACATTATAGACTCATGAAATTTGGGAAGAAGATGTTTTAAGTCAAAATGATTATTCCTGAGTTTTGTTATAAATTTTAGTTGAATAACTTTAGTACTTTCTTCACAAGTTTTAAAAGGTGCAATTTTGGTCAATAAATTACTTAGTTCTATTTACTTGTTGCAAAAATTGTGAAATTAGTTCTCTGATAATTTTAGGTCGATAACCACTTGGAGAAATTAATTTATGATTTTTAGATTATTATTTGCAGTATATCATTTACAAACCCATAATTTTGGGGATTTGATGTATAATTTATTCAGAGCTTATTTCCGGCTGAAAAATTGGGAGACACTAGATTTTATGTTAAATAGTCATATTGAATTTATCACAAATTTTGTCGAGCATTTTCTTGTCTGAAATGGGTACTTCATGTTCAAATTTGTATTTTTGGATTTCTAGAAAAAATAAATAAATTATTAGATAAATTAGAAAAATTATGAATTTCTGGATTTAGGCTAAAAATGTCATTATGGCCCCACAACAATTATTATAGGGGTACTGGGTGATTATTTTGTGTACCTCCCATTATACACTTCATAAAGATTTGGTTGGTCTGCATTTAGTAAAATCGCAGAAATTGAGTTGGAATAAGAATTTGGGCACACGAGTTGGGGTTAGAGATTATGCTGTTTGGATAAATAATTGGGGGCATCTTTGGAAGACATGTTGAGTAAAGTGTGGAGTTGGCTAGTGCTAGGCGGTGTTCGGGATCGACGAAAGATCATCTTTCCCGTAGGGAGGAAGTGTCTAATGCACTAGGGTTAGATCTAGTAAAACAATTAAGGGTCGGGAAATCTTGTAGCAACCAATATAAAATAAGTGCTTTGCGAAAGGGAGCTTTGGGCGTAATCCCATCGTAGTTCCTAGTGCCTTCGAGAGCCCTTCACGGGGTATACTTTGGGCAGTCCTGGGCTAACCTAAATAGTAGGTAAAACAGAAATCAAGAGTAATTAGAGAAAATATAGGGTTGCACTCATACTCCCCAGGGTTATGGGAGTTAGGTTAGGTCACTCGGGCAGTAGGCTTGGTGGATTTGGTGATGGGACGGGTTGGCCCGACGAGCTTTGGCTTGGTTGTCGTTTGTCTCGGATGGGATGGTCCGGGGAGCTTTATCTCGGTAGTTATACATCAAGGTTGCATGTGCATAAAGTAAAGGTGGTGGGTCTTCAGTATTGGAGAGTTGATGCACCAACGACAATACGTTGACTCGGCAAGTGTGGTCTATCATTTGGCCAAGTAATTTCCGGTGCGCCAGCCGGCAAGAGTACGCAAGAGCTCCTCTTAGTGCACCAGCGTTGAGGCGTACGATAGGTCTGAATGGTACTGCAATTACCGGTTTAGAGGTGAGCGAGGCCCAACCCACCACTTCTGTTTGCCAGTACGGAGGTATCCTGGGAGGTTCGGCTCTAGAAAGGGGGAACTAAAGTCTGTGTACACAGAGTCGAGTGGGTGTGTTGCACTTGCATGTTCACAGCATGACATAATTGTATTTCATAGCATAACCATTGCATTCAACACTGATAGCTATTGTATAAAGTAGTATGAGACGCTTTATACAACAGGCCTGACAAAATGACTCCTTAGTTTATAAGTCGTCCGATCGTGCTTATAAGTTAAGGTTTTTGTTCAGTAAAATATATATCTATGCTTTTTAGAAAACCGACACCATATCGTATAAATTGGTATGAGACTTTTTATACGATAGGAGCCCCACAAAAGATCCCTTGGATTATGTGATTTCATATAAGTTAAGGTTCCTTTTCTTGTTCAGTTTTTCATGCTTTTATTACTGCCTTTTATACTATTGGACTGCTAGTTTAGTTCTGCCGCCATCTGCTCATTTTGTTATTCTCCACCTTCATGTCCTCTCCTTTCCTCCTCCCCGCTCGGTGCCTAGGAGCCATGGGGGAAGGGGCAGTGGATGATAGAGCATAGTCTTTTAGACTAATGGTTTTTGAACCACATCATTTTAGGGGATCGTGGAGCCCAGCATGGGGGAGCAGCCCCGGAGGTCAACGCGCTTAGAGATGGGGCAGTCTAGTACAGGAGTTCAGACTGCAGGGACTATTAGTCCCGATAATTACTAGTTTGTTTTAGTTTTGCTTCCACTATGGGAGACATGCAGTGAGGATATTGATATACCGGGCATAAGCCCAAGATTTCGTACTTTTTCTATTATTTATGTGGACACTCACTTCGTGGATATTATTTACTTTATCATATATGTGATTCTCTGTGGACTTGCTTCTCTTTTATTACTTTCTACAGATGTGATCGATTTTGGCCGGCAGGATCGGCGTTTTGTAGTGATGACCTTCTTGGGGGTGAAGGTGTCACCGCAAAGCGGCGGTTCTGCGCCAAAGACCCCGGAGTTTCAAAAAACAAATGGGGGGTCTTACAATTTTGATTTAGAAATCCATGATAAGCAAGGAGCCGAGAACATGGTCGTCGACCACCTCTCGTGCCTAGATAATCCTTTTATTTAAAAATTAAACGAAAAATCTTTTAACGATTATTTTACCGATGAGAAGCTGTTTTCAATTAAGACATCTAATTCTCCTTGGTTTGCACGCATCACCAACTATTTAGTTGCTCGTATGCTCCCAAAAGAGTTCTCATCTCAGCAAAAGAAGAAATTCTTTTTTGAGTTGAAGAACTATTTTTGGGAGGACCCGCATCTTTTCAGAGTCTGTGGAGACCAAGCGATAAGAAGTTGTGTTTCTTATGAAGAAGGTTTAGACATTATTAAGCATTTGCATGAAGGACCGACAGGTGGGCACTATCAAGCTGCTCGCACCTCTCACAAAGTGCTAAGCACGGGTTTTTACTGGCCTAGCCTGTTTAAAGACGAGCAGGCCTTTGTGAGTATGTGTGATAGTTGCCAACGGTCGGGTAATATTTCTAATAAAAATGAAATGCCGCAAAATTATTTCCTTGAGTGCGAAATTTTCGACCTCTAGGGAATTGATTTTGTTGGCCCCTTCCTTCTAGCTTCGGGAATAAGTTATTTTAGTTGTCGTTGATTATGTTTCGCGATGGGCAGAAGCCCAAGCTATTCCTACGAACGACGCCCGAGTAGTAGTTACACTTTTAAAAAAATTATTTTCTCGATTCGGTGTGCAACGTGCCATCATTAGTGACAGGGGTTCCCATTTCTGTAACGCACAGTTTTATAAAATCCTTACTAAATATGGCGTTACTCATAAACTTTCAACAGCCTACCACCCCCAAACTAACGGACAAGTCGAAGTAGTGAATAGAGAAATTTTTTTTCCGAAAAGACTGTTTCCACCTCTAGAAAAGACTGGTCAACCAAATTAGACGATGCTCTATGGTCCTAATGAACAGAGTAAAAAACTGCCATCGGATGTACGCCGTATTGGTTGGTATATGGAAAATCGTGTCACTTACCAGTAGAACTAGAACACCGCACTTTTTGGGCCTTAAGATTCTTAAATTTCGATCCCCACTCTGTCAGCGATTTTAGAAAGTTTCAACTCAATGAACTCGATGAGTGGCGCTCTTACGCGTACGAAAATAACAAATTTTATAAAGAGCGAACGAAATGTTTACACGAGAAAAATTTAAGTCACCCAAAAACCTTCAAGACAAGCGACCAAGTTCTTTTATATAACTCATGATAACATTTATTTCCGGGGAAGTTAAAATCACAATGGTCTGGGCCATTTACCGTTAAAGAAGTTTATCTGTATGGCACGATTTTAATTTCACACCCTGATAAGGGTGAGTTCAAAGTAAATGGGTAGCGTCTTAAACTTTATTTTTGGGGTGATTTCAGTCCAAACTGTATTAATTTTCTTCTGCACAAACTTTAACCAAACTGGACACTATTTATTTACATGCTATTCTGGACAAATAATCTTTTGGAAAATATTTTTTTGATGCGTCGAGCTCAAATGACGCTTTAAACAAAGGGCGCTCTTGGGAGGCAACCCAAACTATTTTTCTGTTTTGTTTATTTTACACTTTTTGCCCCGGGCGTCTCCACAAGTCGAAGCTTATGCGATCACCATCGCCAATGCTGCTAAATCCATCACAAAGTCTAAATAAGACATGTCAATAAGATCCATAGCGCAAGCATGGGGGAACGACATCACTCAGCTTTAGCAGCAAATAAATCTGGGGAAGTACCTGTTTTTCGATCCTGTTTTTTTTCATTCTGTACTTTAATTTTTTCTCTCTCTAACCTCCTTCTCCATTGAGGACAATGTCCATTTTAATCTTGGGGGAGGATTTCCTCTTAAAAAATTTGCTTTTTGTTTTTTTTAGTGTAGACATTTTAGTATTTCCATAGTATCCTTTGTTTTTGTTTTGTTTTTCTCAAAATCTGATATAAACTTCTTAATTAATTCTAATTTTTCTAATCTTTTTTTTAAATTATGTTTCACAAGTAAAATGTTGGTCATGCGGTGTTTCTAATTCACGGTAGCATGTTAAGGTGAAATATTTTTCTAAAACTAGATTTTTTTATGGTTTTTCGTTCTATATTTTCTTTATTTCTCAAAAATTCATCATCCCCTATTTTCCTTTTCATTTTTAGATAATTTTGAAATGTCAACTTTTGAAGAGTGTAGTAGATGTGAACGATCCAAGTCACCTATTATTTTTATTTTCAAGATAATTTCATTAATCTTCTTTTATTATCTAGGACTTGCTTTGTGAAATTTTTCAAATCTATGTTTTAAATAAATTTAAAAGAGTGAAAATGATTTAGGCCATTTTTTGTTTGTTTTCGTTTGAGCTTTCCTGCCAACCTAAAAACTTTCACCACTAGTTAGCTGCTTTTGAGCCCTTTTTTCCAATTTCATTTGATAGCTCCTCTTGTTATATAATTTTCATCAAAGCCAAAATTTCCAACTTATCTAATCATACTAGCCTTTTTGAGTTTAATAAAAAATTTTCATGATTATGATAGGTCATTTTGTGATATTTTTGGAGAAGTTTTTGAAGAAAGCATGCTCAAAAGAAATGTTTGTTTTTGTTTGGCCAATTCAAAATGAAAATAAATATATTTATGGCCTTCGTTTTGAAAAAGAAAAAAACAAAGAAGGAGCAAAATATTTTATTTAAAATGAGATTTTTTGAAACTCTTTGTTTTGGTTTAGTGGGATTTTAAGCCTCCATGTTTATCTTTGAATTCCACTCCTAATCATAATCCTAAACCAAACGCTTCGATCCTATTAAGTCCTTTTGATTCATGACTTTTGAATTTTATTGAATAACTAAGAAAAGAAGAAAAGTAAATCAGTATTATTTTTGGATTTAAACTTAAATTTTTGTTATTTAATTGATATAATTATAATGCGTTGCTTGGATCTAGTAACAATTCAATGCGTTTTTTTCATTTTCGTTGCCTTGCTTAAATCTATTTAAAGAATTTCGTCAAAATTTTGGATGATTTATTTTCGTTAAGTAAAGTTTATAAAAGTTAAACAATACCTAAATAATGGTTTTAGATTTACGTTTCACATTTTCTCTACTTAGAATTTTGCATAGTACTTGTGTAAGCATGATTAAAACTTTTTGAATTAGTCACTTTTTATGATTAGCTAGTTTTATATCTTTGTTTAGGAACAAGCAAATCTTAAGATTGGAGGAATTTGATAGTACGTTTTTAGTAAACAATATTGGGATATTTTTCAGTTTTCTAAAGCACAAATCATGTCTTGCAAGTGCTTATATTGACCCCCTTCTCTAAATATTATTGTCACTAATGTGTTTTCTGCTTTTTGCAGGTTTGCACGACTTTCAACAAAAGTTTGTTGTGACACGCCCCGAGGTCATGCCCTACCAGGGTGTGTACCTAGGGCGTGTAGCCCAGAGGAATGAAGCAACAGATCTGAAACTGCATTTCTTGGAAAATTAGTGTACACGCCCTCGGTCATGCCTGTGTCACCACTACACGGGCGTGTTCAAGAGGCGTGTCCCCAGGTTCTGAGGAATCGCCACAGCATGCTCTTTTTCCCGCTCCACCATTCCGCCGAATTCAATTTCACGCCCCAAGTACACGCCCTGGTCGGGCGTGACATATGGGCGTGTAACCCAACTATGACACCCATCACCTCCAGCATTCAATTTCAGGACAAAAAATCGCACTGAATTTGTCATGCCCCAGGTACACGCCCTGCCCGGGCGTGTCAGGGGGGCGTGACCCGACCCGAAAAAATCAATAAATTGAGCACATCTCTAAGGGTTTAGAGCCATCTTTGGATTGAGAGGGGAGGTTATTCCCTTTAGTTTTCTTGTTGTTTTCTTGTATTTTCCATGCTTCTTCTCTCCCTCTTCATTTTAAGATTGTTTATCTAGCTTAGTTTACCTTTTTTGTATTACCTGTTGTAATTGCTTAGTAGCTGAATGTTAATGCTAGCATAGGTTTCCAATTCCATCACTTGTAATCGTCTATTTCAAGTTGTAGCTCTCTTTCAGTATAAATAAAAAGTGTGCTCTTTTCTTTGTGCTCTAAATGCTTTACTACTTCTCTCCCTCCCTCCATTTCATCATGAGTAACTAATCCACCTTGTACTCGATCTTGATGATCCGAGGTTCGAGTTGATTTAATTATGATGCTCTAGTTTGCTCTTTCTTTGTAAGGCTTAGAGTTTTGTTTTACTCTTGGAAAAATCTTGTTTGGAGTTATATTATCGATATAAAATTTCCATATTTGTTTTCATTCTTATCTAGCCAAAAGGCTCGTAGTTTGAAGTGAACACTTAAGAGTAAAGGGAGTTGCACGCACCCCTCGAGAGAGGCAGACGTTAAATCTCCCGGATTGGAGTGAAATCCAATAGAGGGGTTCGCGGCATAAAGCGAGATTTACGTCTTCGATTTGGACGAGAGTTCGATTGGACCTTCCTAAACTCAGGTAGGCATGGCTTCGAGAGAAGCGTGTTCATGCTTATGGAACCTCCACGGTCAAGGTTTTCGATTTATAAAGTTAGGGTTTATTATTGCATTTCTTAATCAACTTTAGCCGATGAGATTCTCGATCGAGCGCTCTTCTTTATCATCGTCTTAACCCCTCGTTGTAATCGTTTTACTAGCTCTCTATTTAACCGCAGGCTTTTCTATTTTTAGAATAATACTTCTCTTCTTAATCGCATTTTAGCATTCTCTTAAACCCTAAATCAATCTTCGATAAGATAATAGTTTTTGTGTGAGTAAGATTATTCGACGGTTCCCGGATTTTAATACGACACTTGTGTCCCCTAGCTGCATTTCGATAGGTATACTTGCCTTGTTGGATTGCATGTTCGGTTTATTTTCTCCTTGCGAATATTATCACACCACCCTGCAGAGGCCTTCCTTCTTGTAGCGACCAGAAGTCAATCCTCTCACAAGGTTGCTTTTAGATAGCCTAGCAATGTTTTTCATATTAATATGTCCTAGTCTTTTATGTCATAGATCATTTGGATTACAAATAATATTAAGTAAATAGATATCTGAAGTTACAGAATGAAAATCAAATTCATATATGTTACCTTGTCTAATTCCAATTAAAGAAGTTTGGTTTTCTTTATTAGAAATAATACAAGAACTTGAGTTAAAATGTACCTGATAACCTTCATCACATAGTTGACTTATGGAGATGAGGTTATGCTTGAGTCCACTTACATATGTCACCTTCTTGAAAGTGACTGCTCCAATCTTTACTTCTCCAAAGCCTTCTGACTGGCCACAATTTGAATCACCAAAGCTCACCTTTGGTACCAGCTTGGACTTGTAGATATTTAAGTTGTCCTTGCTACCAGTCATATGCTTGAACCATCCACTGTCCAGATACCATTGTTGATTAACAGTTGTACAACTCTTTACATGCAAAGAAAACAGTTAGTTGTTCTTGACCCAGATTATCTTGGGTTCTTTATTTTGCTGATAAGAAAAGCTTGATATAACTAAAAATTCAGGTTGGGATTTATAGCCTA